>JAVJGG010000001.1:10578-27916 GCA_035590195.1 Aviceda cuculoides
TTCAGCGAAAAATTTCTCACACCTTAAACTGAAAACTGTATCTTGATGCTTCACCACAGTAGAAACGACCCATAACTAGAACGCTACAAAAATGCAGTAACGCAAATTGCAAACTCACAGCAGCAACAGTTTCAGAAATATTTAGACCGGGAACAAGGGAGAAAAATAAAACAGCTTCATCTCACACACAGGGGAGCAGCAAGCAGAGAAAAGGGTCGGCATTCTGAGCTCCTACAGAAAACAGGCATTCTCCTTCCCTTCCTCAGCCCGTCCGTTAAGGTCTAAATACCGCACAAAGGATCAAAGAGAGTAAGAGATGAACAGGAAGGAGGACGGGGACAGTGAAATCCAGAACAAAAAAAATAAACAGCAACAGTGAGCAAGACAAAGGGATAGAAAGAGAAAAAAGGAAGAAGAGAGACAGGAAGGCAGGGACACAAAGCGGCACATAACAGGTGCAGAGAGAAAAAGAACGCCAGGGAACAGGCCAGAGAAATTGGGGAGGGGGGGGCGGGCAGATGCAAATCAGGACAAGGAGATGGAAAAGGAAAAAACTGCGATTGGCTGCAGGACAAAGCCCCCCCGGGGGGGGGGGGGGTGGGAGCTGGACAAGAACGCAGAGAGAAAAAGAAAAAGGGGGCAGTTGAACAAGAGAAAGAAAGAGGCAGAGGAACAGGGAGCAGGACTAGAGAATAAACAGAAGAGGAGAAGTACAGGGAAGCAAAAACCAGCCAACCAAACCAAACAAACAAAAAAAACCCCCCAAACATCACAGCAGCATGGGAAAGAATGGGAAAAATTACAAAAAAAACAGGGACAGGGAACCATACAGGTAGTGATGGAGAAAGGAAAAAAACTGCGATGGACTACAGGGCAGAGCGGGAGGAATTAAAGAATCCGGGCAGAAAGAAATTCAGAAAGACGTCCCAGAGATTCCGTCTCCGCAGGGAAGCCACAGTTCCAGCAAGCTCTCTCCCTCCCAAGGATGTGGAAACAGCCAAGCGACGGAGCCGCACATCCCTCCGCATCGCTCCCCCGCCCCGTCCCGCCGCTCCCTCTCCTCCCGCTCCGAACGGCCGCGTCTCCGGAGCGCCCCCAGCCCGCGCTCCCCGGCACCCCCCTTGCCTTCCCCCCAGACCAGCCCTCCTCGCCGCACGCACCCCACAACCCCCGCTCTCCGCCAGCGCGCCCGGGCTCGGCCCAGGGACGCCCGAGGGGCCCTCCGAGGCCGCCCTCGCTGCCCGCTCCCCTCCGGACGCACCACAGCGGGCGGCAGACCTCCCGACATCCGCGGCCTCCCGGGCGCCCCTGGCCCACTGCGCCGGGCGGCCCTGACCCTCACCCGCTGCTCGCCGAGAAGAAAGCAGGCTTCGCGGCGCGCCCGACTCTGCTCCCGGGAGGAGCGGAGAGGGAGAGGCCGCTCCACGCGGGCCGGGCCAGATCCTCCATCTTCCCGGCCGGGGCTGCGCCGTCCGCCGCTCTTCAGGCCCCCGCCCTTCCGGCCCCTCTTGCGTCATCGCGCCGCGCCGCGGAGTGGAGGGGCCCGGCCGCCGTCATGGTGCACCTCGGTGAGTGCGCGCGGGCGCGTCCCGCTGGGCCGGCCCCGGCCCCGGCCCTCACCGCCTCGCTCTCTCTTCGCAGGCAGCCGCCTCCTGAAGAGCTACCGCGGAGGACACGTCGTGATCCGCTTCGCTCTCGGAGGCTGCGCCAACCGGCCCTTCTTCCGCATCGTAGCAGCGCACAGCCGGCGCGCCCGCGACGGGAAGTACCTGGAGCAGCTGGGCTGCCTCGACCCGCTGCCCAACGCCCACGGCGAGAAGGTGGCGGGGCTCAACCTGGAGCGGCTGCGCTACTGGCTGGGCTGCGGCGCGCAGCTCTCCCGGCCGGCTGAGAAGCTGCTGGGTAGGCCCGCGGCGGGCGTCGGGGAGCGGGGCACCGGGGCGGGGGCGCCGGCCGGCCGACCGCGGCTCATGGGTGGCCTCTCCTTGCAGGTCTGGCGGGGTTCCTGCCGCTCCACCCCATGACGGTGACCGGCGCCGAGAGGCAGAGGCGGCGGCGGCGAGAGCAGGAGGCCGCCGCGGACGGCTCACCCGGGCCCGCTGACGCGCCCTGACAGGGGCCCCGGCCGAGGGGCTGCCCGGCGGCCCAGGACGCCCGGCCCAAGGACGCGGCCTGCCCAGTCAGCGCACCTGACCGCATGAAAGTGTCATTTGCGCACTCCACGCTGTGCCTGTGCTGCTCTCTCTGGACTCGGCTCTGAGAAGGTTACCCTTGCTGCCAAATTTAGTGCAGCAAATACAGAAGCAGTTCTCCTGCGACAATGTAGGTGCCGGACCATTCCAGGAGGCATACACGGCTTTTCCTAAGGGCACGTGATTACCTCTGCCGTATGGCTTTCCGCAGCAATGGCATGAGTTAGCCAGCTTCCATTTGCCAGCTGCACTCATGAAGTGTTTTGACTCCTGGTGCTGATTTACTGTAACAGGGCAGGCCCGTGGTCCAGGAAAGGCCTGGTGCAGAGAAACACAAATGGGACTGCAGCTGCGTTTCTGTTTAGTTTGTCCAGAGAGGGTCTGGGCTTGCTTGTTCATTTACAAGCAGAAGGGAGTGATTTCAGTCTTGGGTAAAGACGGAGTGGGGTTTGCATGAAGTGAGGCAGGAGCCTTCATCACATATTTGACCCTATCCCGAGAAGCAAGAAACGCACTGAAGTCTCTCTCCTACCTTAGATACACCTCTCACTTTTGGGGGTTTCCGCCCCAATAGGGGAAGAATAGACAAAACACTCTAAGGGGCTGGCTTGCTTTTAACAGAATCACAATACTGAGAATGGGTGGTTTTATTTCTGCTTATAAATGAAAGATCAGATGATTAAAAACCAATTCTTTGAAGTGGATGAGGCTGTGAAAGGTGGTGTTGCTTTTCTGATCCTCCCCCCTTCTTCCATGTATTTGATATGTTCAGAGTCACGTCTTATATAAAATGGTCGCTGTACTCTGGCACAGGGTTTCTAGGAAGTGCCTCGCTAGGTTACTCTAGATTTCCTTGCTTCAAAAGTGAAGGTTTGCATCTGCACTGTTCTTCTGATCATAATCTAAAAGTACCACACAGCTTTCCCTTTCTGGAGCTTTCTGCTTCGAACACAAGAAGGTAGTCTGTAAGGTTTCTTTTGAGACAGTTTCGTGGAGGCCTGACGTTTCTGCCTATTAAAAAAAACCATAAACCACTCTATTTAATAACAAAGCATCCCATAATCATACATGAGGCAGTAAAGCAGTTGCTTTCACGTCCTTTTGAATACCGAAGTGCTACAGGGGTGCTCTGTAATGCAATAGGGTGAGTGGCTATTCACATCAGACACTGCTGTTGCAAGACACAGCAAGAACACCAGGTAAATGAAGGAAGTACTAAGAGGAGAGTCTGGCAGTGCTAAGGTCGTGCTTTCCGCAGTGGCTCCTCAGCTTTTCTCTTGCCCAGCCTATTGTCTTAAGTCCCCTGCTAAGGCATCTGCTACTCTGAGAAACAACATGCAACTGATCAGAGACTTACAGAAAACTGTGTTTTTCCTCACCTAACTCCTTCATTGTCTGTGCAAGCGGTGGGTCTGTTTCTTTTTGCGGACTGAAAAAGTAACTCCTAAATTGTTGCACGTGGATCAGAAAAATAGTTTTGTGCAACAGTGCACAGCCTCAAGGCCACAGTAAACCCAGCCTGCCACAGAAACAGTGGATTTTTCTGTGCAGATGCAGAGTACTGTGCACCAGTACAGGAGAGCCCCAGCTTTAAAAAAGAAAAGGAAAAAAAAACCATACTAAGTTTATAAAGCATAATTCTCAAATAGCTGCTGTGATGCTGTTAGCGGGCAAAGGCTGTGAACAAATTACAGAGCAATTCCAGTGTCTTACAAGTGGCGAGAGTGCAGTGCTGGAAAAAAGGGTATGGCTGAGGCCTCTGGAGTTTGCTAGAGAAAACCAGTAGCAGTTAGCTGTGACCACTGAATGCAACTTAGGCTTTTGGCTGAACCTGCCTTTCAAGAAATTAGTTGATACTTTTCTTCAGAGTCATGATGACCTGTTGCTTAAGGGAGCTGTATGTAGTAACATAACGTACAGGGATCTAAGTTCAAGGGTGTATGTGTTGCAGTAGACACTGCACTGAATACTTTCTCTAGAGCAAGGGCTAGGGCAAAAGGAGCAAGAATTTTCCTTTTCTTGGTAGGAAGAAGCTATTAAACTCATTCAGCAATATTGTCACCTTCCCCTATTTCCCCTTAAAGTTGTGTGGGCTAAACAAAACAGCTGCATACAAGGAGTGAGCATAAGCCAGAAGCAGAGGATCATCAGGCTGATGCACAGCAAAAGCTAGGCTTGAAGAAAGCTACAAGTGAAGCTCGAATCTCTAGCATAGTAATTCTTCATAGCATTTGATAGCAATACGGTTAAATTCCTCATTGTTTAAGTATCTCTTATAAGCTCGGTTAGCACCATACTCACACAAAACCAAAACCATTTCTGCTCTGATGCTATGATTTCCTCTGCTGGCCATTCGGTTGGCTATTGCAACAAAATTTGTTATCCTTTGTTCGAGAAAGCTATCACTGGATCCTAGAAAAAAAAAACCAAAACCAAAAAAAGCTTACATACAGCTTATTTATGTGGTGAAATACTGCATCATCCCCATTGCAGAGTGCTCCTCGGTCTGCAGACTGCTACTCGGTGCGTATTTAGCATCTGACTTCATTTGATTAACATTACTCATTGCCTGCTTTCTTCCTGCTCCCAGAATACTTCTGCATTCCATACACCAGGCAAGCTGATGAAGCAGTCTCCCCTTTATTTACTGTTAACTATTAGTGCTATTTGGGTATCGAACTATGCTGTTGCCTTTGAGATCTAAAGTAAAACTCCTTGGCTAGCACTGTGGGAGGGAGTTTTAGGCAGCAAGCTGCACACACCAAAAATTCTCATTATTCCACACGTTTACCATTTCCGCAAAGAATATACGAGAGAGAGAGAGCGCACGTTGGCAAGGCTTTTAAAATTAAGAACTCCTTGTACAGAGTAGAACACTGTCTTCCCAGAACTTTCAAACCCATTAGGAGACAGCATGGACAGCAATACCGAGGAAACTAAGGATTCTAGTAAAAGACCGGTAGTCTGTCCCAGCACTGCTGCCCTCCAGCTTTTGCTGTTGTCTTGGGTGTTGCAGCCTGCAATTTGCCACCCTAAACGCAGGCCCACTTGCACTAGCACCTTCCCTTCCACTCACCCTGCTACAGAAGCGGCAGCCTGGGGCACAGGAACAGCAATGGTAAGTTGCTGCAGCCAAATTAATTGTTATGTCTTAACAACCAGAGGTATGGAAAATGTCAATTTAGATAAATTAAACAGATGCTGGAGACCTTGGCATTTCAGTTCCAGTAGTCATAGAATTCTCAAGATGTTTATATTGTACTTAATGCAATCCATTGGGTGTTGTTATGGTAATGGCATCTAAAAGTCTCTCGCTAAGGCTGTCATCCAGCCTGAGGGAGGGAGAACATACAGTAAGAAAGCCACCTTTCACCTGAAGACAAATTCCTTTTTTAATAAAATAAAGTGCGTCTCCTGCAGAGTACCAAATGACTACTCATCAGTAGAAAATAAATTGTCTCGACAACTCTTTTCAAGCAGTTCCCAATATAGCTTTTCTTTTTATATATATATACAGTCACGCAATTTTATTTGATTTGATTCTTGAAAAGACTTATTTTCTTCATTCAAAGATACAGCAAACGTTCCAAACTCATTTGGTTGTCTTTTTTGAGAGACATGGCATAGGTCCAGTGAACTGCAGACATACGCTGAAAAGGTTACAGCTAGCTTAATTACAAATGTGAGACAACTGATCAGGTGCTTTCTCCACCCCTCTCCCCATTCTCCCTGCTTCTGTACATCTGTTATAATTACATTTATGAACATCCACAAATAACTGCCATCAAGCAACCTTTAATAATAAGGACTTAATAAAAATTAACCTTTAGGCACCGCTGAAGAGATTAAACTACAGCACAGCGTAAAATCACTTTCCTGCCTAAACTCATGCATCTTACTTCTAAACAGCAGCTCGCAGATTTAGAATATTTGAAGGGTTTGGATTCCAAAAGGTAAACATCACTTTGCAGCTCACAGTTCAACAGTGACCACATACAGTAATTTCTGTAAAACACAAAATGTATGACAAAGGAAGAGAATAAGCAAGTAAGCAATGCCTCTTCTTTAAGTTAGTTTCTACGGATTTGGTGCAACTTCCAACTCTGCATGATGGTGGCAGCCTCTGGGTTTTTTTCCAGACACCACCAGTACTGCTTAAAGCCCCAAACTAACACACATTGATGTTGACTTAAAAGTACTACATATGTAAACACTACATAAATACATATGCAAAACAAAGTCCATATCCCGTAAAATAGAAAATGTGATATATATTCTATTGGGCAATGCATACAGGCATAGCAGTAGTTCTATAACTATATAAATGTATTTCATCATGTTATTTACATATGGAAGCAGAGACAAACATTACCATCAAATACATTGATTTCATCAATTCTGTGAATCTTTTGAAGATCCTTGCTTGCAACAAAACAATCTGCAACTCCAGCTACCTAGGAACAAAAGTGCTCATGATCCATTTAGTGCAATAATGCTGGCTACAAAACTTAAGAGGAGAAAACATTTTAAGAACTAGTACCGTATTAGCTAGTGGGACAAAAAAAAAAAAAAAAAAGGAAAAATAATTTATTAGTTTAAAAGTTCAATAAGCAAGAGAAATTAAGGTTACGCAGCGGACCAACAAGAAAAGAAAAATTCTCCAAAGTCAAGTCTTTAGATTGTCAGAAATCAGAAGTGCCAAATGTACAGTTTCTCAGGCTATTTGGTTCCAGCTTCATCCTGAAGATTCTTGGAGACAGCTGTCCCATAATCCAGGAAACGGCATGTCACAGATACTCCTGCAGATATGACACTACATAAGCCCAAACAAAGAAAAGAAAGATGAACAGACTCATCAGTCTGACAGTCCTTTACCTCTGAGTGCTTAACTTCAGCATTCCTCCATTTAAGTAAATACTGAGTAGGATGAAAGCTGCTTCTCAAATAAAAAAAAGTAATACTCAGGGATGGATGATAAAAACAAGAGGTTCTTACAAGTTGTGCATTATGCTTTCAGCACTGGGGTATAGTAAGCCACAACAGCTAAAGATTGCACAAGTTATTTCATCCTGGCATCACAGATCAAGCATCAGAACAAACTTAGGTGAATAGTCAAGTACAACTCATTTAAAAGGAGTGACCCTCCAGAGAAAACCCTTCTTCTGGATCCATAGACAAGATGAGCAAAAATAACCTCCAGAGGGATGCCATGCACAGCACACGTAAACACCAAAATGCCCTTCAGCCTCGGTAAACCTTGGCTGTCTACCCAAATACAGAGGCAGGCTGACAGGGATCCTAAAAACAGTTTTAACTTTATTTCTGTTTTCATCTTTGCTCTCAAGACTTAAAAGACTCCTGGGCTTAACTGGAACTTACATGAGACCTCACCCACTTACCACCTTCCAAAATCAGATTAATTAAGATGAATTAAGAATTCTCACAGATAATGAAACCCAAAGCCCTTTTACTAGTTTCAGTGAGAGATGGAAGATGCAGCTCTAGGTGACAAGTACTTATAATCACCGATCCCATGCAGATTTTAAAATGTCACAAGGTACAACTGAATGAAAAACAAGGATGATGTGCTGCAGGCTTTCACACAAATGATTTTTCTTACGTTCTCAACTTAGAGAGTAAGCTTCTACCCAAAGGAAGCTGACGCAAAAAGACCCTTCTCCTCAAAGGTGGGTTATGGACAACTGCCCGTCCTCCTGCTAAGTCATCACAAACCCTTGTAGTCTTAGTTAAAAGTCTAATGTGGAAGCAAATATGGACATATTGGCAACCATCACCATGGACCACAGCCAGAACCTACAGAGCAGGGTTTGCGAGCCAGGCCACTGCGGTTTCACCCCACAGTGGCTTCTTGGAGCAGTTCTGCTGGCGGGAGCTCTGCGCACCCGGGAGCCTGGCTGTGGCACTTGACAGAGTAGTTATGCCACCTGAGCAAGACCAGTCACTCTCAGTCTTTCCCAAGTTTTGAAAAGCACCCATCCGGAGCCAGGCCTACCACAGGCAGAGGCCGGGACCCACAGGTTGGCCCCGCCGCCCCCCGAGGCCTCACTGGAGTCACCCACCGCCCTCGGCAACTGAGGGCCAGGCTGCTCTGCCTGGCTGCGAGATGGCACCTTCTGCCCACGAAGCTGGCGGAGCGCCGCAGCCCCAGCGCTCCGGCAGTGGCAGCGCCTGCAGCAGCGTGCACAGCCCTGCAGCTCGCTGCCGCCCCAGAGACAGTGGTCAGCCTGCCCGGGACACCAGACTACTGGGTCCCCTGCCTCAGGCCGGACACCACCACTCTTCCCGCCGGGAACGATGGCACCATGGGGCAGCTGGAGGGAACGGCCCCATGCTGACACCACCGCTTCCTGTTGCTGTGGCCCTATGAGCACGGATGGGACTTTGCCGCCTCAGGGGAAGGATAAGGGGTGCCAGGTGCCACCAACTCGTCCCTCACCTCCCACGGGCAGGGGAAAACTTGGTGAAGCCAGCGCAGACCTTCTCGCCATTTTCCACGCCCACTGCTGCCATCCTGGGGGCGCGGGAGCCCACCGCGTCGCGATGGGGAGGCCGAGGGCGACGCAACGAGGCAGCGGAGGTTGTGGCGGCTTCTCCCATTTATTCGTTCTGCGCGCGGGGCAAGAGCGGGCGCTGCTCCTCGGCAGGTGGCAGCTCCTCAGCGAGCGGCGACTCATAGGTGACGCAGAGGGAAGAGAAGAGACAGCCCAGGAAGGATACCAGGCTGGCGAAGTACATGGCGCCGCTGGCGCTGCCCACAGCTGCCGTCAGCGGCCCCATGGCCAGGGCCACAAGGATCTGTGCCAGGAAGTACTGGCAGCTCAGCAGGGAGATGTCAACGCCCATCCCACGCCGTGTGCCCTCCGCCTGCGAGCCTACGAACTGTAGGGGACACAGCGTAAGGGGACGCGTCGGAAGCCCCTCTCCCCCCCCAAGCCTGGGGCTCACCTCGCAGCTCTGGTAGTAGTCACAGAGCAGGGAGTAGGGCAGCGTGCAGAGCGTGGCGAAGAGGATGCCGTAGGTAGCACACAGTGACAGCACTACATAGACGTTCCTGGAGAGCGTGGCCAGTCCCGTGCCCAGCCCAAAGGCCAAATATGCCACAAAGTACAGTGTCCGTGTGCTGAACCGCTCCTCCAGCTTCTCCAGTGCAGCTGCAAGACAATGGCATGGCATTCGGGGTGAACTGCGGCCCTCCTGGATGGTGGTGCTGTGCAGCCACATCTCAGCAGCAACCGTTACACCTTTGACTAACTGGTGGCTCACACGTGAATGCCAAGGACCGCTTCCAAACCCCACCGCCACGATGCAGCCTTGCTGCCCTACCTGTGTGGAGGACACGGCAGAGCTGAAGGCTGGCAGTGTCCCTGTCCCGGGCGGGGGTGGGGGGCAGGGGGAGGGTGGACGCACGACACACACAACAAGATGCTGGTGTGGTGCATGATACCGGGGCGTTCTGCTGGGGGCACACAGGCACTGAGGGCTGCTGCGCCAGAACTGTGCCTACGGTGGCTGCGTGTATTTCTGGATTCAACATACATTGAAAATGCCACTTGTGAAAGGAACTATATACTAACAGAGATGTGTTTTCACTGGACTGCTGACCTCATCTGCTGTCTGTCAGTGCAGGCCAAGATAAGTAGCAGAGATAATATGGTGAAAAAAACCACTCTGCTTCAGCACTCATGCCATGTGGTAGGCTACGTGCAACATAAATGGTGGACTACTTGTTGCAGAAGCACTGTTTAAAGAACGGGTGCATCTTTCTCACAGCAGTGGTTAAGATGGCTGTACTAAGTACCTGAATAGAAAGCAGCACTGAATGCATAGATGCACATTCCCCAGCAGCCCATGGTGACCCCAGCGTTGTACTTCTGATACTCATCTGAGTTGTGAGGCGCTTTTGGATTCCCTTGAAACACTACTTCTCCCATGAAGTCGGTATAGAAGAGTAACATCCCCTCAAATGAAAGCCATCCTGAAAGAAGCCAGAAGTAACCCATTAGGATTGCAGAGTATCTGTTTCCCCTAGTCAGCTCAGGGGATGCTATTAGCTATATTGCAAATTGCAACTGAAGACAGGTGGTGCAATGTGAGTATTACATAACGTTCAGCCACATTTATCTGAGACTGCTGTTCCCTGTGCATTATGCTACCACGTTTGTCGAAGACATTCAGGATTTTAAAGACCAAGAGTTATCCTTTGAATGCCTAATTGGAATCCTAGAGGCTTACTGCAGGCCACAGAATACTGGTTTAGCAAGACAGAAAAAACGATTACAGCAGTCTGAGCTGCCTTCAGGTTTTGACAGAACACAACGCTCAGTTTCAGAGTGTCTCATGACATCGTCATTTCGGGTTGCTGTTGTCCTCCCACATAGAACTGGAAGGAGTGCTTCTTATGTCATGGTTGCAGTCTCTAGAGTGCCTCCAACACAGTTAAAAACGCCTACTCGCAAACCAACATCAGGGCCAGCGATGCAGGCCATCTCTTAATTCCTTTCACAGCCAATGAGTATTAACTACCTGTCACCTTCTGATCAATTTTGTGTAAACTGGATTGCTTGCAAGCCCTTCCTAACCATCAGTTGCGCACTGGTAAGAGTAAAGGTAACAGTGCAGAGGTTACGGGCACTCCTGCAGTGTCGCGTTCTGCACCTGTTTTGGGACCCCTATACACATGGTGTCAAAGGGAGGAAAGTGAACACCGGTCTCGGGTGTAAGCAGGGAAATACAACTAATCTCATCTTTCTGCTCAATAATCCCAGTTTCACAGTGTTTAAAAAAAAAAAAAAAAAGGAAGGTCGATAGTTTCAAGTTCTCGGTTCAGTGGAGTTTGTCATCCTGGTGTAAATATTCCATTTAACAGATGCGCTGATTTAGGCCATTGTTATTCCCTCTCAAGGCATGTAGGCTTTACTGTTTTGTTGGTTTGGTTTTTTTTCCTTTCTCACTGTTCTAAGAAACTAAATACCAGAAAGTACCTTATTGGTGAGTGTATATAGAACAAATCACGTCCCCTCTAGTTAGCAGCTACTGCAGCAATAGATAAAATATTTAAAAACATTCACCCGAGGTAGACTTTACTTTACGCTGAAAGCAAGACGGCACTTTCTGAATACCTAGGAAGTGGTTGATGCAGAGGTTACGAAGAGCCTTGGGCATCTGGCAGATGGTCGAACAAAGAAGTTTCACAGAGAGTGGTTGCTCAGAGGTGTCACCCGATCCATTCAGCTCGCTCTCATACTTAACACCATTCAGCAAGATATTAGCAACCTGCACCATAAGAACTCCCAGGTCAACAAACATAGTAAGAAAAACCTAAACATTCTTTGAACAAACCTATGCAGTATTACACCCCTATCTGATCACCTGAAAGTTAAACTCTGCTGCTGCAGTATGTTGACTTGGAGATTAAGAACAGCGTATTTAGCTAAGCTGTAAGTTCAGCCTTTGAACAAGCGTTAAATGGCAGCACTGTGCTGCAGCTTTCAGTATACTTGAAACAGTACTCTTCACTTCTCTAGGGTATTTGGCAACCACATCCAGATGCTAGCGTAGGGAAGGCATAAATTCCACTGCATTTAATAGGAGCTGTATCCACATTCAGGTGGATTTGGTTCCTGAAGTTTTAGAGACATCTAGGAAGAAGAGGCTGGTTTAAACTGAAACACATTCTCACTGCCTGCTAACCTTGATGCTCAATCTCTACATGCACAGCATGTAAAATCCTGGCCCTAACGAAGTCTCCTCTCACAAACTGGGTCAAAGTACAGCAACAGCAACCAACAAACAAAACAAAACAAAGGAAACAAACAAAAAAACCACCACTACCCCACCCCCCACCCCCCGCCAAAAAAAACCCAACCCAACCCAAAGAACAACAGGACAGTTTACCTCATCCCGGATCATAAAAAAATGGGCCAGCATACAGAGGTCTCAGACATTCCAAGTTATCATCAACAGTGGGAGGTGAGATCAGAGTCTTATCCCTGGGTAAGGGAAACCTCACCTCCCTGAAGGAACCAGATGTAATGACTGCCATAAGGAGAAGCTCATGGGAGAATCCTATCCCTGGCCCTATCTTGCGGGTATTTCTGTGGAAAGGGAAGATACAGGCTCGATAAAAATGTGTCTTTTTCTGCTCTCATGTGGTAGGTCCCTGGGTGGTGAAGCAGGGCTAAAAATACTGACCTAACTTTCACACGTGGCCCGCCGAGAGCGGAATGCTCCCATTTCTGCCATCTTAACAAAGACAGTTGACAGGCTGCCAGTCATAATTCACATCCTACCCACTATTTTACCAATAAAGTCATAGCGGGTATGCTGTTCCCATAATGACTTTTATGAGCAAACTACCACGAGCATTCTTTAATAATAAATTTGTGCACCACACATTTAAAAATATATGAAGAGATTAAATGAACGCTCAGGTTTACATGGTCATATCATTGACTTTCTGCCCTTACCTGTTGGCTGAAGGTTACATTTCTTCTTCTGCTATTTTCTGGACAGTGTCCTGTTACGATATCTGGAATGGCCAAGGTCTGAGGTCTTTTCAGGATCCCTGACGACCGTGGCTTTGTCGCATCCAGTGAGCCCACCCTTAGCGCCTCACTGTCAGGCCCCAGCGTTATGCTGCTCTCCCCTTGCTCCAGAACTCCATTTTCTCCTTGGTAACAGCCATCAGGCACCCGAGGAAAGCTGACACTGACAGGCTGCCTGGGCAAGCTAGCTGGAAGTGCTAAGTAGCTGTTGTGCCCGCCTGTAAAACAGTCTATAAGCACGCTGTCAATATTTGAAGTCCCAAATGATGATGCAAACTCATTAATTCCTGTCAAGGAATTGTCTCTGCTGACAAAACTGCCATACTTGGGTGTGAGTGGGCTGAGGGGGGAAACTGGACTCGTAAAACTTGCATATAAGTGAGCAGAGTTATGAGAAGCAAAGTCTTCATTTACACCCTCCTCAAAGAAGAAAGGTGGAGAAGGAGGGAGAGGAAGACTTGGACTCTTCATCACCTTTTTCTTCCTGCTAAAAGACCTTAAGGGTCTTTCTGGAATGCTAATTAGAGTCAGCACAGTAGTGACAGTCAGTATAACTGAGGTGAAGACATAGATGACACGAAGTTGCCCTCCCACAGCTTTTCCAAAACTGGTTTTATCCCAGTGTATTCCTCCAACAACGTAACCAAAGCCACCTCCAAGACCTGGTAGAAAAACAGAGCCGAGATTATCTTCCCTAGCCAATTCTGGAATTCAGTAACAGCACAGCAACATTTGTCTAATGATTTGTGAGTATAATCCGACGTGTTACTTCTGTTCTACTACTCAACCCCTTTTCAATTCAAATGCAGTAATAAACACAGTTATCCACGCTACAAGGACAGTCTGGATGTACACAGTACAGAAAAGAGGGAGAAGGTCAGTGCTGTAAAAGTGATGATACAAAAAAATTAAAAATGGTAGTTCTTTCTCTGCCAAGAACAAACCACTTTACCTTCAGCTATTTCAGTCCGTAAAAGAGAAGTGTCCACCAGCCTCGTGGCAAGGCTCTGCAATCAGTCAGCTAAGACTGTCTTCCTGAAAGTAAGTGAAAATCCATTTTCCTCACTCAGTTAAGAGGAACACAGATATAACTGCGTCCAAGACAGACCGAATCACTTCGGATACGTAGCAAGCTCATTACTCAGCAACACATTGACAGCGTACAAAACTGCCACTGCATTACTACCAAATGTATACAGCAGTTCTGAGGGCACTGGATACCTCTCTCACTCCACTGACGTGGTGAAAGCCTTACAACACTGTCCCTTCTTTCTTACGAACACATTCAAGACTGTGAAACAGTCTGCTGATGGAGAGGAAAACTAGACTAGGGCAGTACAGCAATTGAATCATAGAATCATTTAGGTTGGAAAAGACCTTCAATATCATCGAGTCCAACCATCATCCATGCCCACTAAACCATGTTATGGAGTATCCCGTCTACGCACTTTTCGAATACTTCCAGGAATGGTGACTCAACCACTTCCCTGGGCAGCCTATTCTAATGTGTGACAACCCTCTCAGTAAAGAGATTTTTCCTTTTATCTAACCTAAATCTCCCTTGCCACAACTTGAGGCCATTTCCTCTCGTCCTGAAGATGACAGCAACGAGGGATCATAGCGGCCAGTATGCGCTTTCCCCCCTCCAGCAGAGGGACTAAAAAAAGGCATTTTCCACACCTGCAGGAAGCCAAACCTCCTCCCTGGAGGGATAATTTTGTTTCCATAGGTGTTGTAAATGATGTGAGGGACCTGCAGATGAACAACCCTGGACTGCACCTTGTTTGACTTTTGGTAGTTACAAAAGCCTTTTGCAGAAAGCAGAAGTTTGTTTTCAAAGTTAATTAGCACTGTCTCTCCAAGTATTTGGTTATTATGCTTATACAGGAAAAGACCAGCGATTTACACTCAGCTTTCTCACAGCAGGGCTTGTTTACTTAGGGTTCACGTCACCCAGGAAGCACCAGGAAAGCATACCTGCTAACAAAGCGTGGATGTTGAGGCCTCTGTCTTGATCCACGGGACTGCACACATCCATCATGTAGGCATGGCTGGGATTGTCTGCTGAATCTGCACTGAAGTCCATGAGGACAACACCACAGACCGTAAGAATGATTCCCCATTTGTGGTTATTCGCAGTGTCGGACAAGGCAGTCCCTATATCTTTGCCATTCAGCATAAGCGAGAGCCCAAGCAACGCTCCTGGGAATAAAACCAAATCAAAATCAATCAATCGACTGCTTGTAAGCAAAAAAACCTGCATAGCTCCACGTTCTGAAAGCATTGTACTAACTGCACAGCCTGGCGGCAAGCACTACTGCTCTTGTTCAAACCACCAAAGACTGGGGAATGAGCATGGCTTATAGGATATACATAATCCCTTTCCACCGTTCAAGCTTACAAATGTCTGGAGTTGTTGTTGACCAAAGAAAAACATTCTTGAC
This sequence comes from Aviceda cuculoides, assembly GCA_035590195.1. Classification (NCBI taxonomy): domain Eukaryota; kingdom Metazoa; phylum Chordata; class Aves; order Accipitriformes; family Accipitridae; genus Aviceda; species Aviceda cuculoides. The sequence continues at coordinate 25,780 of JAVJGG010000001.1, forward strand.
CCTCAAAACACCATCTCTTCAGACTCTGACAAGAGAAGCTTTTATGTGTGGATCTCCGGCTGCCAAAGCATCACCTCGGCACCACTCACCACTTTCTTCAGAACCACAATACCCAACAGTTCTGAGGCATTTTGTTCAGCCTAGTGCTACAGGGGATGTCACAGAAGAGAGATGCGCAGTGTTTCTACTTTACATGTGTTATGCCCATCATTTCTAGAAGACACACCTACTGCTAAGACCAGAATGAAAGGTCTTCTCCTCCCAAATCTTGATGTGCATCTGTCACTCCAGGCCCCCAGCAAAGGCTGTAGCAAAAACCCTACAAAAAAAGAATCACCAATAAGTAGCATTTTTCTACAAGCCTGTTTCACAGGGAAGTTAAAATAGGTAGCTTAAAAGGCAGCTAAAGGCAGAACACCATGGCATAGTGATATCCCCAGCTGGTACTAGTCACCCAGGAGCACACACAGTGTACTGCCTGGTGTTTCCCAGGTCAGGGACTGAATAACGTAATGTGCCACTGCTCGCTATCACGGCAGTTCACTCTGCATCATTAATAACACAGAGTTTGACATCAGGTGGAAAGTAAAAGTACAACAGTTATATGTTCTAAAGGACAACAGTTATATGTTCTAAAGGACTCTGTTCCTTACAAGCTATTTCATTTACCTCACCTTAGATGGGAGATCCGCTGCAAAATTAGCCTGGAAGATAGCAGGAAGCACGCATGCAAGTTGGAAAGGTGCCTGTACTACCCTGGGCCAGCCTCTGAGTAGGGGCCTATCTACTCTCTTCTTCTGAAGCGCATCCCACAGGTACAAGAACAGGCAGAACAAAAGTTTCCAAGAGGTAATAGCCTATCCTATGGTTCTTCCCATAGTAAAGGATACGCCCCCAGCCCTGCCTCCATGCTAAGGCAGGTAATCCAATGCCCACAACAGTAGTGGTCAACAGTCTTTCATCGTTGGAACACCTCGTTTGTTTCAGAAAGTTAAACAGGAGAAGGCAATTCCACTCTGTTTTTTTCACACACCCTTGGAAACTGTCTCTGTATGCTTTTTTTTGTAGGGACATAAACGGATATGCTGATCCTCTTTTGCTAGTTTTTATATACGGGAACAGAGTAACCAAAGCTTACTCTTTCACAAGATGTAAGAGGCTGAGAAGCCGTTAAAAGAACAGACCTTTTGATCACACCGGGCCCATTTGAGGCAAGACATAGCAAGAGTTATTCTCCATTCAGTTGTCTAAAATTATAGCTAGTGCTTCTTAACCTCGAGAACACACAGAATGTAATTATGAACAGCTAAGGTAGAGAAAATAAAAACATATAAACCCCGTGTAGCGGAAGAAACAAGAGGAAAGAAATAGCGTAAAGAACAGTTACCTAATATAGGGCTGATGAACCACACCATTCCATACAGTTGGTCTGGAAGCCCCATCTGAAGCAGCACAGGGGTAACATAGGCTGTTTCCATGGCATAGCTGAACTCAAGCCCAAAGAGAATGCACCCATTAAACAGGAGTTCTAGGAAAGACCTCTGAGGCTGGAGATCCCCAAAGTCAATCAAATCAATAGGACATGGAGTATTTGGCGGTGGCGGCGGTGAAGGGCGTATGTGTTTTCTCCTTTTTGGGTGTCTCTTGAAGTTGTTGGCCCTGTGACTTATGTGCCGTGTGACCGATCCAGAATAGCCTGGAACCTGTGACCTCCAGATTTCCTGAGAAGCCACACTTGGCAAGAGTGCAGCATCGCTGACAGGCGTTGTTGCAGATGGTGGAATCATCACGGGTAGGCGTCTGGAAGAAAAATAGCTCAGAATAAAATGGTTGAGTAAGAAAAACTTTGCTTAGTTTCACTTACTGAAGACCAAGCCATTTCTCAACATTTCACATACTGAGTGCAGCCTTTGTATTAGTTACAACCTTTGCTCTCCATCTCTTGACACGAGGCATATCCGTCTTATGGGCACATCTCCTCTATCTTCGCACAAGTGAGACACCAGAGATGCTATCTTGCTTACTTAGGCATTGCCTACCATCGTCAGAGATTAAGACTGTGTCATGGTTTAACCCCAGCCAGCAACTAAGCACCACGCAGCCGCTCACTCACTCCCCCCCCGCAGTGGGATGGGGG
>JAVJGG010000001.1:35759-52268 GCA_035590195.1 Aviceda cuculoides
TTGTTTGGGAGAATGAGATTCAAGGGGTTGGGGTGGGGGGGGGTGGGGCTGGGGTGCTACTCCTTTTTAGTTAATTATTAAGCAGAAAGGTTAGGTTAAAGAATTTATGGAAAAGTTGAGATCTTACCCATTTGTCGCCAATGTGTAGCTCTCATTGAAAGAGTATTTACTGAGTCAGCTCTGCTGCACTAGGCCTTAGTATCATAGCTGATTTGACAAACTCATTGCCAGTGAGATTATACAGCACAAACTTTTCAACACTCGGTGCTTTCACAGTTTGAGAGAGAGAGATGTATACAGACACAGTGACTTTCTAAGGTTCTTTCAAGCTGTACAGGATTTAGTGCCATGGATTCAAGACATTTGTCTGATACAAATTAAATTGCCCAAAAAATTTTGGGTAAGTTCTCAGAAGGTATTAGGGGAGAACAACCACTCAGCTTATGTGGCTTTGTACAACAGCTTCTTTGTCTGGTTACTGCCTCTAAAACCACCGAGTCCCAGTCTGTTGCATCTTCCTATTCTACTTAGGCAGTCTTTGTATTTTAGCAAAAGCTCACTTTCAAAAAGTCAGGAGCTCTTTCGGTGGAGAAGCGCAATACAAAGATCTCAGCTCATGTCCAGAGAACAAGGTGTCAGCATCTGTATCGCCTCCTCTTGTACACAGGCATGACTCTAGATATTTCCATATGCACAAAACCAGCCCACTGATTTTTCACAGTGCTTTTGCAGGAAAAAAAAAAAAGGTGGTTGATGCCCAATGCCTGGCAGCTGTCAGTATTTAAGAGGCATTTGGACAATGCCCTTAGTAGTGGACTTTAACTTTTGGTCAGCCCTGAAGCGGTCATGCAGTTCGACTACAAGATAGCTGTAGGTCTCTTCAAACTGAACTATTCTGTTCTATTATATTCCTCAATACTTTTTTCTTGAGAAGTAGAAAGCAGTGTGATTACTTAAGAAGCTATGAGTAAAGCCCTGTACACTTGCTACTGGGCATCAGGTTCATCTCTTTCAAATACAGTCTTCTTCCAAGCAAGTTCAATGCCCCAAATATTCCTGTAATCCCTCAGAAAGCCTGATGCAACTCTTCTTTTTACATAGCATGTTCCTCATTCTCTCCAGTGCAGTTAAAAGTCACATTATTGATTAACTTTCTTAGGGCAATGTTGCAGTTTTCTTGGTGTTATCATTCTTTTGCACTAGAATAATTTAAACAGGTGTCAGCTCAACCCTAGACTATTTGTAAGGTTGATGAGTTTGCAAACCAGGGACCATGGTCTTCAATGTCAAGTTTATGACAGTCTTATGCTTATTTAGTTCTGTCAATGACAAAAATTGCAAGCATTAGAATCATAGAATACCTCAACTTGGAAGGGACCCATAAGGATCGGAGTCCAACTCCCTGCTCCTCACAGGACTACCTAAAACTAAACGATATGACTAAGAGCATCGTCCAGACACCCCTTGAACTCTGGCAGGCTTGGTGCCGCGACCACTTTCCTGGAGAGCCTGTTCCAGTGACCGACCGCCCTCTCAGTGAAGAACCTTTTCCTAATGTCCAGTCTGAACTTCCCGTGACTCAGCTTCATTCCATTTCCTCGTGTCCTATCTGGTTACTGGTCCTGGTTACTGCTGGAGTTATCTAGATGAACATAGGTGTTCACCATACACCTAAAGCACTCTCTAAATCCCAACTGTCCTTGCTCTTTCCGCAGTCCACTTTTCCAGATCATTTCTAGAGCCGATGTCAGTTTGCCCTCTTCCCTTGAACTCTTCCCATACATGTATTCCAGGTACACAAGAGCTTTGCTCCATTGCTAAATCCAAAAGAAACTCTGCTTTCCACAATGTTTGTGATACCAGTTGAAGAAGAAATTTATATTTCTATAAACGCTCAGTCACAGCAATAAGGTCTATGGCCTATGGTATTGAACACAGTGCAAATATGGAGTAAGACAGAAAAAAAGAGGCAAGTTCAAACAAGGTGAGGTACATTTCAATTATACGTTGTTAATGCTTATACGGTAAGAGGAGCTTACCACATAAATTACAACGCCCTAGCAGCCCTTACATGCCAAATGTGTAGGCGTAAGGAAGTTGGTGGGAGGCTAGTACAATGTAAGAACATAAAGAAGTCTCATATATGCCAGTTTGCACACCACCTCCATATCTGGCCTGTAACATATTGTCATATGACTTTAATAGCCCAGATAAATCAGTTCCTGAACCTGGATTCACCAAACTCCTACGCTGGCTATATTAATGGGTGCAATTAAACATTTAAAAGGGCTTTTGAATTTTTACTTAAAAGAAAAAAAAAACACAACAACAACAACAACCCCAAAAAACCCACACCCAAAACACCACCAGAAACATAACCCAGCATTTTCCTGCAGAACAAACAGCAGTGGTAACAGCACCGATCCATTTGCATTAAAATTCAGTCATCAATTCATTGAGACAATAAATTCAACATAGTGAACTACTATACAAGATAAGAACATTAATTTTTAAAGCAACATGTATGGATGCTCTGACAACTGCTGTCTGCAATTTATAAGTCTGCACTTGCATGGATGTAACAAAGTACAAAAGGAGTTTGTGTCTGCTCCCATCCTTACTACCAGGAACAGAGCAAATCTACCCTATTCTTTTTGGGTGCAAGGTGAGGCCATGCTCCTGAAACAATCCATTGAGAAGTATCCTCAAGATGCCCCCTGACAAGTGTGCCAGGCAACTACTGCACAACATCGCATGTAGAGCTCTAATAATAGGAAGATGCAGAAATGCCCCCACTATTGACAAACACACAAAGCAGGACATAGTCCTGGACCGTAGTTCAAATCTTTGTAAAACAGGTGAAACTTTTTTTTTTTTTTTTAAACAAGCAAAGTCTTTACTAAAAGAGCCAGTTTGGTTTTAGAAAAGCTGGAATGCTGTCATGGTACAAATGAAATGTCAGTTATGTATCAGCCTAGTCTACCGTTGCTGTATCAAATGAAAACCAGAATGCCGTGGTTTTCTCAAACCTTACAGGATAATTACTCAGAAAAATTTCGCTAATGCCACGCTTCACTGAAACCATTCAAGCATTGTGCAGTGACAACCCAATAGTTTCTCTCCCGCTGTTTTGCACTTGATTTGACTCGTGTTTCGGTTCAGACGTGCTATTTCCACAATAGCAGTGTGCATGCATTCAGTCGTTTGCTTTCCTGAGCTTTGTGCAGTGACTGCTCAATGAGCATTTCTGTTCGCCTCCGCAGGACAAACTAGTGCTGCCCTCAGAATGAGGACATTTACCTAGCTCCTGCCCTCAGCAGACAACCACCCCTTCAATGGCTGGTCTCTCTCTCCGGCAATGAAAACCCAACACAGTTCAGAGAATTAGTCACTAGAGGGCACTTACAGAATCCAGAAGATTGAGAACGGGCTTGGTATCAGAAGGCTACAGTCCTACAAACAGTTTAAAGAGTCCAAATGACGAGTTTTGCATTTACTTCCTAATCAGCTCCTGCCGAGATAGAGAACCAGGGAAGTAATTATATTTCAGATGATCTTTATCATCTTCTGGTTTTCCAGCAATTGAATGAAAGAAGGCTGAGGAAAAAGTCTCCTCTGAGGCAACATGTGTGCCAGGCTACATTCATTGACCATGCACTTCCGGAGAAATGCTGAACAAGTGTCAACTGCAGGCATGCAAGACATTGACCATGCAAGATACTGGTGCTAAGTGTCACTGTTGGGTGCAGCTTCGGGGAAAGAGGTGCAGGAACACACAAAGCAGCGTGGCAAACTTACTGAAGTACAGTATTTCATTTCACTGCAATGCCTCAAGTGGACTACACATTTCACAAGAGACAAGGATGTGATTATACCCCAAAGACCCTGCAGGTTTTTTTTCTGCATGTGACAAACCACAGAAAGATGACAAGTAGTATGTCAGGAAAGCAGGAGCGAGAATCCTGGATGCAGGAACTCGTTGTCACCCAGAGCAGGCATGGGCTACACATCTTTTAGAACTAAGCTCAATTTTCATTTAAAGATAGAGCATAAACAGAGACTACTGGCATCCCTGCTGTGTTACAAGAACAGCTCAATTCCTTGCTTCTCATATTAATTGTGAGGTGCAGCTTCCAGCCAGTAGGTCCTGTCATTAGTAAGATCACAGTTTTCTTGGCTACTGGGTATCTCATTTCTGCGATTCAGCACACTTCTGATCTTCTAGTGGAGAAGGAAAGCAGAACACACATGATCGGTGAGTTCTGGAAAACCTCAAATCACTGCTTTTCTGAAGGCCAAGTGCAGGGCAGCACAAGGAAGGGACGGGCCACTGCTGTACCGAGAGCTGATGGGAAGAGGTAGGTGGTTGGGTGAGGCACCGTGCAAGGGCAGGACACGGCCCCCGGCTGCAGGCGAGCAAGGCGAACGGTGAACCCGGCAGGTCCATGACACAGCATCGTCCTCGGCACAAGAGGTGGCGAAGGGTACCAAAGCGCTGCTGCGCCAGGCTGCGTTCTCCAGCAGCTGCCCTTGGCAGGGTTTGGGCTGGCTCAGCAGCAGCCGGACAGAGACGGGGCACTTGGAGCTCGCAAAAGAAAAGCAGCATGGCACCAAGTGGTACGTGGTGGGCACTGCAGGAAGACCGGAGGTGCGCCTGCCTCTTGCTAAGCACTCATGAAAACTTTGGTTTATATATTGGCTCTGCACTTTGTCTAAATTGACTTTGGAAGCCTATGGGAAGTACTGCCCCACTTCCCTGTGTTTACCACAGGGGAAATGAGAAACCGCCGGGTCCCTAGGGCTAATTACTTTCTTCAAAACCCAGCATTGCTCTATGTTTCTGACTCAGTGCAGCGTTCAATTTTCTGCTGAGATTGTATCTATATCGCATTACAGGATGAGTTGCAATAGCACTTGCTGTTAATTGCAGTGCACAGACTGCTCCCTTCTCTCCTTTATACCAGTTATCAAGAAAAACCAGAAAGTCTACTTCGCTGTTTTTAATTTAGCCTCTTCCATCCATACAGAGTGCCTGTCAGACAGGAGAGGCAGGGGCTGTCATCCCCTTTCTGCCTGAAAGTGTCTAGCAACAAGGCAGTGACTATAAAGATGTCTACGTGCCATCCCAAACAATCAGTTACCTTATGGAGACAGACAGATGTTGAGGTGTGGTACAGCCACTCCACGTAAACAGATACAGACAGGTGCTTTAATATTCCTGGATGGCCCCAAAGCCACTCTTAACAGCCTGCCTTCCCTCTCGCATCCACCGAGGCAGAGAAAAGGGCAGAGATAAGTAACAGGACACCTCTATGCTACCCTGAGTGCTTGGCGGTCTCTTTCAGGGCCTCTGTCTGGCTAAAACACCAAAGCAACCCTCATAGCACCGGAGCACAACCACGAGCAGACTTCCGCAGAGCGCAGAAACAAGCAGGGGCTGTGTATCCCAACTTGACAAGTGCATATGGCTCAGGAAATTCTCCTATGGGAACTAAATTTGAGAACATTTGCTGAGTGATGAGTACAATTTTTACCTTTCCCTGGATCATGATCAAAGGGATAAGGGTTTTTAGCGTCTTATCCATATTTTATTTCCCTCCTAAATATCCATCTCTGACAGCAGTATTCCAGCACCCCACCATGTCAGAAACGAACATTTCTATGATACAAGTCATTTGCTAGCCTACCATCTTCCACTCCCCTTCCATCACTAGCAAAAGGGATTTCTGTCAACCAGCATTGGTAACTACCGCTTGCTCTGCATCATATGTACACAGGGGAACGATACGGACTTGTATAGTGCTTCCCACTTTCAATGCAGTGGATGAATAGCATTTGAAGAAAATTGATTAACCGATATACTGGAAAGCAATGCCTGCGGGACTAGCATGGAGGTTTTGGAGATCTTTTTGTGAGATCTTTCAAACACGGCCTCCTACTAAAACAACAGGAACGCAGCCGTACTAAATCAGATAGCCGTCCTGTTTCCAACATTAGTGGACACTTGGTCGCTGCAATTCACAAGCCTGCTTTTTGCTTCTACTGATCTAAACAGACCATTCACCTTGGTATTCAGTTTGTTGAGTGTTTTCCAGTAAATTCAAAGTGCTGTAAGTACCTCCTTTCTTCTGATTTCTCACCCTTTGCTTAAAGGCCCTTTCCCTGTTTGGCAGATTATTGTCAAGACATTTTTTGCTCTCCCCCATCAGCAGTAAAGAAACTCCTCTGACTACAGTCCAGCCTGCAACATGTGTGCAGTCTGGAGTTCCTTTGGGGTTAGCCTGCATTTTCTTAGGAGAGAAGGGGAAAAAAAAAAAAAAAGAAAAAAAAAGAAAAAAAAAAAAAGGAGACAAGAGGAACAGAACATTCTGTCAAACAAACATTTGCTCACACTCTTGAGCAAGAGAAATGGAACAGGTAGTAAACAGTAACCCAGATTAACTATCTGCTAGGGCAAATACACAGTACACAAAGGTTCCCCATATGCTGTTTGGATGGCATTTCTGTGTTGAGCCTGGTACACTGATATATTAATTGATCTCTCCAACAACAGCCATGACCTTTGGATACAAAATTGGAGGTCAGGCCTCACAGTACTCTAATTAATGTCCTGCCTGATAGAATAAAAAGAGGCTTGCTGTTAGTTTGACTTCTCTACTTTTTTTTTTTCCCCTGTCCCATGAGGAGTAAAGTGATTTCTGCAGGTACACAGTTTCTCAGTTTCTCAGTAATATTATCAGCTCTTTGGGTGTAGGTCTAGCAGAGCTTGCCGAGAATCCATGGGTTGATTCTATATGAAAGTTTACTGCAACTTCTGGGTCAGCTTTATGTCTGAAGGCTGAACGTGTAGGAATCAGTAAATGAGCAATTGGTTCCTCTCTTCGGAGGCTGAGCTGCACAGAGGCGTTCCCCGGGAAGGGGTCTGATCACAGCCCTTAACCAGCAGGGAGTCTTTTCCCTTCTGGGCCTGGCATAAATGAAGATGACACTGGAGCCTGAGTCTAGCTCTGGGGACCACAACTGAAAGATAGCATTGAAAAACTTGGGGTTAAGAACAGCAGAAATGATTCACGAGCTGGAAAACTTTTTGCAATAATCTAATGTAAGAATTCTTATCTGTTGAATTCCTGAATAAGACACAGAGCAAGGGCTTCCAAAGCAGCTGGTCCAACAAAGGGCTGAAAATTAAAGCTAAACAAATTCAAATTACAAGTAACATATATGTTTTTCAGAGTTAGAAGAGATCAACCATTGCAATAAGCTACCGAGGGAAGCAGTAGACATGCATGCTTCTGGAGAATACATGGATTAGTCAGAGATCACCGGAGGAAGAGAGAACATGGGTGGAAGATGGTTTTGCTATACGAGAGCTCAGTCCACAAGACTAACGGTCCTTTGCAGCCCTAAGGAAGAGAGTTTTGCACCTATCTAACCAATCTCTTCTCAAAGACAGTAGGGGCAGAGCTAGATCACATCCACTCCACAGTAAGCCAATCTACCATCTCTTGCAAAGTCAAAAAAATCTCCTTTGGAGGTCTTAGGGTCAGAGAGAAGGACATGACAACCTCAGACCAATTTCTTCAAACAGACCATATTCTCCTGGCTCTCCTTTTCACATTGACCAAGATGCTGGACAAACTTTCCGGGCCCATGTGACAAATGGTTCCAACCGCCCCCCCCCCCACCTTTTTTTTTTTTTTTTTTTTTTTTTTAAATTAAAAATCCAGGCTCACTAGGAGACTTGCTTACGGGATCAGGCTACATGGAGATAATAAAATGGGAGAAGTTTTTGATCAAAAATAAAGTGGACATCCTAAGATATTGGAATATGAGCTCATTCAAATTTCAAGTATCAAATAAATGTCTTCACTGTGTGACAAAAAGATCAGATTTTGCAGCTCAAGAACAGCCATAAGGAACAGAGGTGACAAATATTTGAGATTTATTCAACATAAAGTAGATTTTTGTCACTACTTTTGTTTCTGGGCAAGTTGGATAGGAGAAAAACAGGTCTGATACAAGTGTCTCCCCGCTGATTAACTTGTTACCTACCTTTGCACAACTTCTCAAGCCACCCACTTGCCTAAGGAGAAATGATGCCACCAAATCTAGCCCATGAACCTCAAGACAGGCTCTGCCCTTTACTTTCCATGGATGATAGTAACACAGTCTGGACACTCAGCTCACAGATACGGGGGCACATAGTCTTATTATAATGTTGGTCCTGCAAACTTTGTGCGTACCACACCTTCTCCCGAACAGAAGATCTGACCAGGGCTAGTCTCTCCCTCAGCTTTAAGGCATACTGGACCACACCAGCTCTGGACATCGCCTCAGAATTACCTTCCCTTGAGAATTTCAATAGGGCAGAAACATGTAGACTCTTTTAAGACCTTCTGTACTGTCAATGAAAGGGAAGGAAACAACCTATTTTAACTTGCAATGTTCATGACCTTTTGCAATATGCCCTTTAATTTAAAATCAAACCTTTCTACAAGCCAAAGGAGACTCACTCTCTCCCTCCTCTATTCTAATACAGTCTGAGATTGTGTGATCAGACCAACACACAGAACTCCTGCCGTGGGAGCAAAGCAGATCTATCCAGCAGCATTTTCTCCATTACACCCTGGTCTAACCTCACTGCAGAATTTTGTCCTGGTGACCACGTTGCATCCTTTTCAGTCCTCCATTCTAGGGTTTCAGGTTTCCTTGTGTTTTCTGTTGCAACAGCATTTCTAACGCTCTGTCCTCTACCTGTTTAATGATGACAGCATTGCTGTGGACAGGTGTGGTTTCTACCATTGCCGACCTTGCAGCTAAAACAACAATCTGTGTAGCAGTAGTTCTGTACAGGAAGAGGGAGCTAGAATTCTGATGTGCTTTTCCTACATGTATCATTCCCAGAACTGCCAAGCTGGATAGCTAGCACAGACAAACGTCACATCTCCGTGATGTTCTCAGAAAATACATGCATATTAGACTGCCTCTATTTGTCATACCAAATGGATCTTCAGCCAGATCATCATCTTTGTTATTCTTCACCAAAATGGAATTTTCTTCCCTTTGCAATTCTGTATAAACCCACCAGCACTTGGGCACTGCCAAGCTTTGTGCACTCCTTCACAAATACTTCTTAGAGGTGAAATGCACCCGACTGAAAAGAAAGTTTTTTCATGTGTGTGTTAGCTGCAGCCACAGCTACAAACTCTTGACAGTAGACTTCCAAGAAAAGAGAAGTTGGGAAGGGAAGTTCTATTAAATGGACTGTCCATATTCACAATTCATCCTCAGAAACCCCAACTGTCACCTTCTTCTATGGTCAGTTGACAGAAGTCGTGAGCCCCGTGTCAGCTAAAGTGTACGTAAGAACAGCTGCTTACCTCTTTGTTTTGCACAGAGTGTGCACCTATGTAGCAACACACACATTACATAATAGTAAGTCATAAACTAAACGGAGTCAGATTGCTAAATCAATCCACTGTGTGGATGAGATTTTTGCTTCCAACACCTGATAATTTAATTGCTCAATTAGCTCCGCCTGAATGCCTTGGCTGTGGTAGAGGAATGTTCCCTTGCAGGTCACAGTAAATCAGAAGACAGGAGGCAAGTAAGCAATGCAAAGGTACCTGACTCCTCTACAGCAAACCAAATGCATCATCCGATTGTATTTTCTCTCCTGATCTGCTCCTTGCACTAGTATTTTAGAGACAGAACAGGCACCAGACAAATAAAAGACCAGAAAACTCTGGTCAAAAGCCAGTATCATAGGAAGCCTCCCCTTCCTTAGCCGATTCAATCCTCACTCGGACATTTCTTTTTGCATTTCTGAAATTCCATAATACGGATAATTTAGGTATCGGTAATCTCCTCGTTGATGAGGACTTTGAAACATCTGCTGCATCGCTGAACATTATACTATTGCTTTCCTTTAGCCAAGAGGCTAGTGGGAAAAGATGCCATTAAAGTGGCACTTATTGATCATCCTGGAGCACAGTGGGACTGACCGCGGGCCTGTGGATGTGACTCTTGTGCATCAACAGACCCCAGCACAGAGGGTTTTGGTTGCAATGAACATGGCCTGTAGGTAGGTAGAACCTGATGGACTTTGTAACTTGATTTTTTAGACTTAATGGGAAAGTAATTACTTCTGCTGCAGAAGCAACTCTTGAGTGTACTGCAGGCACCTAGATCACAAGAAACTAATTCTATCATAGCATTCAAAGAAGTCAAAGAACATGCAGTTCCCAGGGGAATCTGAATTTATAATAGATTGGCTGCTGTGTAGGAAGGGCCTGGTTCTGAATAGACGCATTTGACACACGATTCCATTCTAAGCAGTTCTTGCCCTGCACTCTATACTGGAGTGCCCGCTTCTGCCCACCCCCCCCATAAATTCACCACCACTGATCCAATCCACGACCAGAAAATCTGACTCACTCATACCTTCCTCTGGACAGGTGCTGGCACTTACCCTCTTTCCCTCATAGCTTGAAAGTGACTTAAAGCATTTTCTGAATTGTGGCTTTCCCAAACTCCTATTCCTGGATCACACTGACCCCAGGCTACGCTGCAAGAAAAAGTACCAAATGAACAGATACTCACAGTTTGGACAAAATAATTGGCACTGACTGTGCTGCTGTTGGGGCCTAATTTTAAACCATATTAGTAAACACACTTTCTCCATAATATTTTTAAGGCATTATTCCTTCCAAGGTAAATCGTTACTGTATGCCCTGCTGTGAAATACGACCCTAATCTGCACATCGTTTATCTGTGTATTTGTCTGGGTCTAATTTAGTCCCTTCCCTGTCTCTCTCCTATCTGTATTTCTGTTAACACCAGTTTTATTAACAATCCTCACAATTGCTTATTAACAATTTTCATTCACAAAACCACCACGAGCAAAGATCAGGAAAACACGTCAGAATAAATGAGAATTCTTCAGGGGACAGAACCTTAAAGAAAATCAAGGGGCCAAGAGGTGAGCAGGAGGGTCATTATGGCAGCAAACTGCACATACCTTAATCGTACCCTCTTTCATCTGGTGGGTCGTACTGGAACACAAAATGAAGCTACAGCACTCAAGTTCTTAACACTCTCCCTCTGCTGCTCATGTCAAAACCTGAGTACTCCTGTACAATTAATGAAATCATGTTGGTTTTTTTATTTTATTTATTATTTATTAGTTAGACACAGGGCAAAAATTTCTATTAAAAAGAATTTTAAATTGCTTAGAGAGATAGAAGAGATCTGGATAGAATATCACTGGAGACTTTTAAGATCATCTGCCAGGATGCTTGAGAGCAGGTTAGGTTATTAGATCCTGCCTTGGGCCAAGAAGATGAAATAGAGGAACTCTGTGACCTTGCAAGGTCTCTTCTAGCTTTTCCTCGAACCACTCAATTAAAGCGGCCTGGAAAAGCAGAAAACCAAGAACCAGGAAAAGAGACACCTCTGGTCTGTGTTCAGCTGTGGAAGCAAAAAAAAAGCCAAAAGAGGCTTGAAGAGTCGACATCTAGCAAAGTGTTGGAAGAGAAAAGAGTTTACAATTGAAGTCAGTGAGTGCTAAAGGGGAAAACATCCTCTGCTACATGACCCCTGTTTAAGGTCTTCTCATGAACACCATCATTAAATCCCTACCCATATTATCATTTTACATAGCTCCTTCAAAACTCCATTTGTGAACTTCCTCACTGTAGAGCTCCTTGCGATCGTCATGAGAGCTCACATTAAGTCATTCCGCAATGCGCCTTTCCTAAATTGCTCCCTGAAGCCACCTATAAAACAGGTAGAGGTGAAATAGAATTTACTTGGTGATTACTGACCCCCTTTTGCTTTTAATTAGGATGTAGTGTCTCCTGAATTCTTGGTCATTAGAAATCATCAGCCTGTTGATTCTGCAAGGACTCACCATGCTAGAAAATCCTGTTTCTGCCTCACGCCATGCAAAGTCTGACTGGATGTTACTTTGACCTGAAAAACAAGAAACAAAGTAGGTTTGTAGCTAAACCTTGGGCTGCCAACTATACCTGTGGCAGGAAAAGGTGCATCTCCAGCAATCAGAAATTATATTTAAAATACATCTTTTCTTGGATGGATCCTATAAATCAGGGCAGTTCTAAAGAGGTGAATTTAATTAGAAAACACTTGTTTCAAATGTGATATTGACAATCTTGGAAATTCAAGATTAATGGAAGCCAGAAAGGAACTAAAAATAACAGCAACTATACATGACCAGCTTGGGAAACAGATAACAGAAGTAAGAGGCAGTGAGGAAGGGAAAAACAACAACAAAACCCACCACCTTCCAGCAGACAATCAGAAATGTTTAAATACGTTAGGATAAAAACAAGTACAACAATTTGTGTCAACATCTGTAATAATCAGATTGTCCGTTACCACATTCATATGGTAAAATCAATCTGTCAACAGTAATACAGAAAAGGCAGATATTTCTCATAGTTATTTCTGCTCTGGACTGTGAGACAATGCATGTCATATAATACCTTAAAGCCAACAACTCGGACTGATACTTCAGTAGTACCAAAGGCGAGATATTAATGAATCAGCACTCCAGAGCCCTACGAGACGTTCTCTGAAGATCTGATTGCTGACAGTGAGTTTCTGCAAGTAATTGAAAAATAAGTAAGTGCCATAGGTCAGAGAGAAAGTTAGTCTCTAGAAGTATAAACAGGACAATCCAGGACTAAGAGCTCAACACCAGTCCAAAAGCGGGTGAAAGAACTCCCTTTTTGTGGAAGGAGGGACGGCATTCCAAAAGCAAGCAGCTGCCACCTAGGCACTACCTGGCAGACCACCCGTCACACCCGCAGCAAACTGCTCAGCTTCCCAGGAAGCCACAGGCACAAACATTTTAAAGGTCTTCATAAGAAATGCCAGGGGTTCTGCATTTGGTCAAAAATACTCCACAGCCACCGACTGATCAGAGCACCTACGTCAAAGGTGGCAGAGTTTATGATCATGGATGAACACAGAGCTGGGAGGATGTTGGGCTGTAAAACAAGGTTCAGAACCAGTGCAGTAGGGTACTGGGACAAAACAATCTCTCAAGTATTTGGAGAGAATAGCCAGGGAATAGCTAAAATACCTCTAAGTCTGCATCATGGAAAACTGTTTACTAAAAAAATAGGAATACTTTTAAGAGCCATGAAGAACTTGGGAGGTCTTGCAAGGAGAGCTAGAGAGACAAAACCTGTGACTTATGGCCTCCAATTAGAACTTCTCTACTAGTAAATAAAATGCTATGACATCAATCGTGACAGAACTCCAAGTGAAAGCAGTTTTAATTCCCAAACGTTTGGATTAAGGAAACACAATTGTAGCTTAATGTATTTGGGACGCAATCAGAAAACTGCATTTAAGATGGTAAATTTGCCTTTTTACTCCACCTAACTTACAGAAAAATCTGCAGAACATTTCAGTATAAAGATAGAACATTCTGGAAGAACTTGATGATTGTTACTTTACGTATGAAAAGTGCTTCTATTCCATTCTTTGAGATTTTATCACGCAAATCACGCAGAAGTGGGTGACTGAACATTCCAAAAGGCTTAACACAACTTTTACCGTGTTTGCTTAGGCAAATATTCTGATACCTGTCACCAGTTCAAATTTAATCTTGTCCCAGGGTTAGAAAACAGGTCACGGTGTGTTACGTTTGCCATTTTGTTGCGAAACTTCAGTGCATTTTCATAGCGAGGATACTTGAAACAATTTCTAGGCCAGCTGACTTCAGTGGTACCACAGTTTCCTCTCAACTGCTACAGAATTCCCACGTATTTGTCTTTTTTGAAGAACACAAGCACCAAAGAATAATTTGGTCCTTTAATTGTTTACAGTACCTAGGAACGGTTCCTCTGACTGAGCCTGAAAGAAGTGCTGAGTTTTCATTTCACCCTTACATGCAAACTTGAACTGGAGCTCGGTAGAAAGACCCACAGTTCTGGCGTTTGAGATCTAACAGCATTGTAGGTTTTCTCTTGCAGGTGTTGCAAGCTCATCAGATTTCAAGCACATTTCCATGTTCATGAAGCAGCCGAGCTGACCCAACACAAAGGAATAGCTGGAAAGCCACAGGAAACCGAAGCCCTACCAATTACCTGCAGCCGAATACCATTTCTCAGAGAGACAATACAAGACGCTGATGAAATGCAGATACTCGCTTTTGGAACCGGGTGCTGGCTGGCGAGTTACGAGCTTTCACTTCAGGCTGCAGCCATCCCCCAGCTGACCTGCTGCTGGCGAAGAGTGACTCAGGCACGAAGGGCGCTGACGCCCCCGCCCTCCCGGTTCTGCAGCTTGTGACTCACGCCTGCACCCCCCGCCCCGCCCCGCTCCCGGGCAGGCACCCCGGGGCCTCCCCTCGGAGCTCCCCTACGTGCTGCTCCGCAGTACCTCTCCTTCCACTCGGAGCAACCCCGTGCCCGGACCGCCGGGGGAAATCTCCGTTTCAGCGACAGCGAAGAAGAGCTAGCTAGCGAAGACGAGCGAGGAAGCGTTAGCGAAAACATCTTCTGCGGCGGGTGCGGAGGAGCGGAGTGCGTCTGCCGACTAACAGCGGGGACAGGACGGGAAGGGAAGGCAGCTGGCATCTCTCTGAGGGAGGAGACACGCTCCTGAGCGATGCTGTGGGCAGCGCAGCAAAAGCTGTCATCTCCAACAGCAGCGCATTGCCTCGCGGGGATCCGACACCCACTGCTTCCACAGCACCTAACGCTCCTTTCCCTCCTGGCTAAAATGCACGATAAACATGACGAGCCCGCGACACTCAAGAGGAGTTAAACTACAGCTAGAGCTCTCTGTTTGGCCAAAAGCATTAAATACAAGTGGAAAAACTGATAGTATTTGCGAAGCCCTGAAAAGGAAAACCCAGGATACCTAAGTCCATTTGTAATAAAATAACCCTCTGTCAAAAGTAAATGCAAATGGGCCTGATGCTCCCCTTCCCACGATCCCCACATGCCGCCCAGAGAGCAGAAAGCAGTATCTGTAAACCATCACCAGGATTCACACACATTCACAGGCTCACTGGCACCTCAGCCCTCTGCTAACAGAGAAGGAGAGCAGAAGCTCAGCCTTCCAGGAGAAGGCGTGCACGTGGACGGGATGGGACACAGCAGTTCCAACACTTTCTGACTGAATTTCCTGAAGAGACTTTCACAGGGTGATGATTTGTGGGTCCCTTTCTGGAGTCAAAGGCATGCAAATTCCCGGGCACAGAATCTCACAGTGCTATCAACAGCTACAAGAAAGGTTCAGGTTTTTTCGATTCTCTTCCTTGCACATGACCAGCCAAGACTACTCCATCTTATCTACCTGCTTATGACCCAAATTTCTTGTCGGCTGCTAGTTGAGCGATCCCCAAGTCTCCAAACACCACATACCCTTCACCTTGTGCCTCTACTACACGCATCCTTGCCACAAAGCAGAGCGACTCATAGTCTGCCCATACAGATCATGGTCGAGACAGCTGCTGATCAGGATGTGGAGGTATCAGCCACATCCTGAAAAGGGACGGGGCCACAAGGTAGAACAGACAGAATGGCACTGACAGACCTGTGAGTCAGAACACAAGGGAGAAATGAAAGGTGTTGTCAACAGCATAAGGAGCCTGGAGGTAACAGGGAGCTTAATTGCTAGACATGTACAGAATGGTGAATCAAGGTAAACCCCCTCCACAGCAGATTCTGTAACATTCTCTCAGCACACGTTCCCAAGCATAGAGTCTCACTGTGGTGTATTTGTACCACTGTCAGGACCAGTGTGAACAGCTTTTTAAGACTGCCATGCAGGAAGAAGGCTTCAGGGAGTCTTTTGTGATTATTAGTTATGTTACAACAGACTGGACTTTAGTCTCTCTGTTAACTTTTTGAGTCAACTCCATGGGTCACTAGCCAGAAAACACAACATGAAATGCAGTCTGGTGTTTTGTTAATAATATACTCTGTGTTTGCTCATGCTCTTTAATCACATAGCTTTTTGCTCTGTGAAACATCCTGTCTCTCTGGCCTAAACCAGTTTGGAGGTAAAGATGCTTTGGACTGAATCCAGACTACGTATGTATATTTTTGTCTTGCTCTGGAAACCCTATGTCAATTTAAGACCAACGGGTAGAGTTCGTATTACTGTATTTTCCTGAAAAATAAAAGGAATCTGCTTATAAGAAATTTGAACAGACAGCCCTGTGCCGCCCCTCCAAAAGGAAACCCTTCTACTCTCCAAAGACAGGAAAAACCTGAAGGGGAAAGGCTAGCACACTGATAAATTTGTTAAGACTAACTGCTCATAAGAAGCTATTCATCTGTTGCTACTGCTATGTTTCTTATACATCAGCAAATGTGATAACTGTTTATTTTTCTGTATTTTCATGCCAAGGTCATAGCATTAATGGTTTTGGGGCATGTTAAATTAATCTCAAAATCTCATATTCTGTTTCTACTCCCAAGTATTAGGAAATCACCAAATACGGCTCCAAATCACTGATACTGT
>JAVJGG010000001.1:73773-90546 GCA_035590195.1 Aviceda cuculoides
GCAGCTTTCCAGCCACTCCTCCCCAAGCCTGTAGCGCTGCCTGGGGTTGTTGTGACCCAAGTGCAGGACCCGGCACTCGGCCTTGTTGAACCTCATACAGTTGGCCTCAGCCCATCGATCCAGCCTGTCCAGATCCCTCTGTAGAGCCTTCCAACCCTCAAGTACATCAACACTCCCGCCCAACTTGGTGTCATCTGCAAACTTACTGAGGGTGCACTCGATCCCCTCGTCCAGATCATTGATAACGATATTAAAGAGAACTGGCCCCAATACTGAGCCCTGGGGAACACCACTTGTGACCAGCCGCCAACTGGATTTGACTCTATTCACCACCACTCTTTGGGCTCAGCCATCCATCCAGTTTTTTACCCAGCAAACAGTACACCCATCCAAGCCATGAGCAGCCAGTGTGTCCAGGAAAATACTGTGGGAAATGGTGCCAAAGACTTTACTAAAGTCTAGATAGAAAACATCCAGAGCCTTTCCCTCACTCACTAACCGGGTCACCTTGTCTTGCCTAAGGGAGTTGTCAATACCAACTTCTTTAAAGCAGGATGTGGGGAAAAAAAAAAAAAAAAAAAAAGCCCTACAGGTAAGAGCTTTCCTCACAGAGAAAGAGCTAACCTGGTTATCATTTCCTTAGTACAATGCCCCATCACTTTGACCCAAAAAGGCCAACAACAGCCACTGCACTCTAAGTGATCCTTCTGGCTCCAATGCCGCTCTCTGATGTGGAAAAATCACCACCAACAGACTTATGCCAGAGCCTCTTAAAGGTCCAGCTCCCACTTCATAACCTTGGCAAATGTCCAAGCTAGTAGTTTTACGACTGGGGAAAATTAATCCTTCAGCAAGGACATTCAGCAGGTGACCACAGAAGGGGACTGCTGGTAAGACAGGATCGATCACAGGTGGATATGCTGGTACTTAAGAAATTCTCTAATGTGGGGTTTAGATAACAGACTCTCTAAACTGCAGGTAAGGTACAAGTGGGGTTGAATATGGCTCAGCAAGCTGCCCTCTTATCCGTGAGGGATTACCTGTTCCGAAGGGAATTTCTGGAGGAACTCTGCTGACTAGTTACAATAGTGCTTTAAATACACAGTACTGCAAAAGCCTACCTAAATAAAAGTAAGAATTGCTAGTCACAGGTAGTCTTCCAGGGGCTGGAGTCGTCCTTTGCGAAGGACTGCAGGCAGACTGCTCAGCGTTGCTGCCAACACAGAGCACTTGTGGATTGTCCCCTCTGATACAACTGGCAGCTCCCAGGAGCCAGTGAGGGTCCTCAGAAGGCTGGCAGTGCCCTGGGATGCATCTAAGCCAAGCCTGCAGCAGCCTTGAAGAACGCGTGTGGCATGATCTTTCTTGCTCGGCTATACACAGATGAAGCACAACTGCATACTCTCTGTTTCCACAGAAAAGCCGCACAGAAGGTAACACTTAGGTTAGGCTCAGCTTTTCTCTCATTTCTGTTTTCCAGTCTAGTTTCTTCAGAGACAGCAGCCAGATCTAACATACTTAGGAAGGCTAGCCTCTTCTGAATCCTATCCAACCTGAAATACTGGCTTTGTTGGCCAGAGGCCCAGGTGAGGCTGTAACTGTGACACTACATGCAGTACCTTTGCTTAACCTTTTCCCTCCCACATTGCCAGAATGCATTTCAGATATTTTGACATCTTAGCAACAAAGACAATTTCGTATACAGCTTTTTATTTCTCTTTCCAATTGAGCATGCCTAATGCAGTGCTCTGCAGCAACTGCGATCGGTACAGTCCCTTCCAAACTCTGAGTCAGATGCTAGGCTGCATCTTGCAACTGTTCAGTCTCCCCAGAGTCCCCAGGGCCAGAGGCTGCTGCTGCTCCAAGTGCCTCCAGCCTGTCTCAGGGAGGGGCTCAGCAGCACCCTCACCTTTGGCCAGCTGCTTGCTCTGTTCCACCCCTCCTGACTCAACCTCAAGAAACAGCCAAGAGAGCAATGTCCTTTTACTCTCTTACTGTTTGGTCCAAATAAGAGCCTGTAGGCTTCCACAGACACAGAATCCAGGTTCTTTGCACAGACACACTTTCAGACAGAGCATCCTGCAGCTTCATGGTAACTTGAGATGTTTGTAAACATTTCTTTAGCCATGCCACAGCTAGCTGACAAGAAAAAAAAGTTAAACTAAGTATTCAAACAAATTCCTAGGCTATATTATCAGCAGCTGGGTCTGGCATTTGTGAAATTCATTGTCTTTAAACACAGCAGCTGTTCAAGAGTTTCTGTCCTCAGCTCCTTATTGGGGAAGATGATTTCTTCTGAAATTGTAAAGAGTGCTCTACTCACCATAAAAGATACTCCTTACACTAATACATGTAATTCCTCAGTCTAGCATTTTTAGAAAGGAACTTTTAAAAAGTTAATCGCTGTGTCGGTTTTAAGCATTGTGAAAGCAAATAATGCACATAGATTCTGGGCAGGGTCATCCAGAGAAATGAAATTCAAGCAAGCTGGACAAAGGCACTCCTAAAGCCTTCTGTTTTCCTGCGTTTAGTACAAATTGGTTCGTATGACAATTTAGGGTGGGCGAGACCTCAGGAGGTCTCTAGTCCAACCTCCTTCTCCAGGCAGGATCACCGGCCATTATTAGGTCAGAGCAAGTTGCACAGGGCTTGATTCAGTCTTGTCTTGAAACCCTCCAGGGACAGAGACTGCACAACCCCTCTGAGCAACCTGTTCCAATGCTAGACTGCTTCACTGTGAGCAGGTTCCCCATTACACCCAGCTGCAGATGACAAAATGGTCTTTTCAACCACATAAGTTTTTCTCCTGAGAGTTTCCTCCTTTAGTTCCCTAACTTTCATAGCAGCATACTCATCTTCTCAAACCCCTGCTCTCATCTGTCTCCTGCTTGTCTCCTCATTCCTTTTGCTCACCCTTGACTTCTCTTTCACTTTCACCACACCATCCCCTACACTTAAGCCAGCTTGCTGCGTTTTGCTTAGAAACCCTCCTGGGATTTCTTGCTCTCATTCCCTCCTCAGTTTACTCCTTAGATTTTCTCAGCTCTAAGGATGCCTGCAGGCCCCTGCAAAGAAAGATCCCATGTCACCTTTTGGGCTTGAATTCCTCAGTGCAAAGATGAAGGATGCTCAGAACTTTTCCACTCTGCAGGTAACTGCATCCACAAGCAGCACTGGAGCGTCTCCTTCCCCTCCTCCACACCATTCCTCAGTGTGTCACAAAAAAATCTCTCATAAGCAGACACTATGAACAGCAACCACCTTGCTTTCAGCTCCTGCCCTGGAGAGTACCAGACAGAGCAGCGCCGATGAAGCCACAACTTCTACCATGAGGCAATACTATCACGACTCCCATGGCATGTGCTAATTTCTACAGAACTTTGGGCAGATGGAAGATGTAGCCCAGCTGTGCAAGGCACCCCTGAAGGAATTCCAGGTGAATTCACAGTAATGTATGGAAAATGCTGACAGACTGCTTCCCCACCCCCACCCAAGGGGAAAAGGATTTCAACTTTACGACAACCACAAAAAAGATTACAGACTGGGATATCCCAACTACCTTAAATTTGGCTTCAGCAGTCAAGTCTTACTTCGGGTGACTCAGGGTTACTCAGCTATCAGGACAAATTATCAAGCCAACCCTTTCACTTTGACACCAAGAAATAATGACTCTCGTGACATTTCTTCCTGTTCACTTGCTTGCCAAATAACATTGTTGATATCTTCTTTACAAAAGAAGCACGTGCTACCAGAACCTGATGTACAAGCAAGCTGCTCCAACTTCTCTCAAGTATGGATAGCAATGGTACAGTTTAAGTAATTTTCCAGAAACTGTAAAGTCAAGTGATTAAACACACTTAACATAACTGTTACGGCATAGAATTTTCTTAGGCATCTCCATTTTCAAAGCAGCAAAGCGGCCTCTGAAAATGCCACATAGCAAAAATACCCTGGAGAATCACAGGCATCCTGGAACTTTGAGGTGAGATACAAAGGCCTGCTACCGAGTCTGGCCCAGCCACCTGGCCCCGAGGTGCATTACAGACCAATCAGCCTTACGGATACAGATGGAGGCTTTGGCTATTCATGCAACCTCAAAGAGGAAAAGGGAAAGCTTAAAATAACATCTCTTATCTAGGCTGAGTCTAATTTATCCTACTAACCAGGGCGATTTCAAAGCATGTATCGAAGCACACTAGGAAGCAAGTCAGGTACCACACAGCAATTCCTCAGCAAGCAAACAGGTAGGGAAGGCATTACCCCTGGGACATTTGCCAATATCCTTCTCCTTGAGCACCCTACGTACGGTGGGGTTGGCTACTCAAGAACCATTTTATCCCCACCTGGCAGTACGTTCTAATGCTCTACTGTAAATTCTGTTTTACACCAAACATGATTTGTTTTACATAATATGTAACACCTTACTCAGCTCCATGTCCATGTACCGCCTCCAGCAGAACCCGCTAGCAAACATGGAAGTAAAACACATTAGAAACGGGGCAGAGAAACCTTCACCTTCTCTCCACCGTCCGTTAGGGACTCAGCAGTCAGCTCTAGTGATGTGTCACAGATGACAGGCTGATGGTTGGCTACCTGCTCCAGGCCCTCCTCCTCCTTCCTTGGACGTGGAGACACGGGGCATGCTGCACTGGCCCTTCAGAGCCACCATGAGCTCACCCTGCCCTGAAGGGGCACCTTTGCTGGTGACTGTACTGGAATGCAGGCCACGCAAAGCCACTCGTTCCCCTTACACCCTGCATTTGTTCTAAAAGAACCCGTAACCAACTCATGCTATCGACTGATTTAAGAACCTCCAAGCCTTAAAACATAAAGCATACCCTCCAACAACTCATGGAAAAAACATCCGGAAAGCAAACTGGAAAGCCTGAAAACAGCTGCTGTGCTTGCTGACTACTGAAATCTGCTAGCCGTGTTCCCGCTTAGCACTCAAGTAGCGGTGCGGCCCCCACCCCAGCAGATGGAACAGCATCCTAACCTACTATACTTCAACCTAATTAGCTGGATGCTCCCGCCAACACAAGCATACACTTTTATTCCTCAGCAATCTCTTTTTATGCTGAAAATGCTTGAAGGAGCTGAATAAAAAAAGCAAATAAATTAATCATCCTTCCCTCCAGCCAGTAACACAGTAATCATGAACAAGCAATGGCTGTTGCCATTTCTCAGAGAAATTTCTGTAAAAGCACAACTGTGTAAGTACATCGAAACAATCTTAAGTACATCAACTCGATGGGAACTGCGGTAACACTTCAAAGTCATTACCTGTACACTGCAGAGAAAGTAACTCCTACGGTCTCTCCCTGCTTTAGGAAGAAGAGGAGCTTCTGTGCAGATAACACAAGCTCACGCATCCAGGGAAAATCAACGTAAACCAGGCCTACGCAACGCTGAACCCAGAACAGGCAGTTACAACTCAGAAAAGAGACCGCCAAGTCAAGCACGACAGCCCTCCGCAACAGGCAGCTCAAATTGGGGCAGTTGCCAGAAACAGACAACAAAAAGTAGAAGGATACGACCAATCAGACAGACCGTCCATCCCATGTGTGGCTCTGGTTTCTGCACCGAGGGTGAAGAAGAGAGAAAGGTAACTACAACGATGAAAGGAACAGGGGCTCATGAGGAGAGATCGACAGGCCCGAGATTTCTATCTGGAGGGAGAGAAGGATGCTGGAGACTGGACGGATTACGATCCCGGTGCACAAAACCCATAAAGGCAGCAAACAAGCTGAACGTGCAGCTCTCACCACATGTAGTTATTTGCCAGAATTTTAGAAGCGGGGGCTCCTGCGGAAACGAGCAGCAAATTGGGTTAGAGCAGATAAAAGAAAACAATTCTTTACACTCTAAGCAGGGACTCCCAGAGCCTGCTGCCACCAATGGCTGTGGAGACATCCACACCCACTCAGCAGTTTCAAAATCGGACCAGATAAATGCATAGAAAACTGAGCTGTAACCAGAAAATACAGGACTAGGCAGGGATGTAGCCCCATTAAAACAGCTGTGGCTTCTGGGGGAGTGCAGGAGGACTGGACCACAAAACTGTCTAGGCTTGCAAGCTTTCCCCAAAGTAGCCATTCCTATTGCTCCCACAGGAGTCCAACTACTGGCCTAGATGGACTGTTGGTCTGACATATTAGGACATTTCTCCTGTTATTTTTATTCCCACGCGCAAATCTCTCGGCTTTATTTGGAACCACGGCCGAACAGAAGATTCAAATTCAGAACTTGAGTTTGTGCACTGTCTCAATATTGACACACACACACACACACACACACACGAGATCCTGAATGGATGTTACTTTCATTACACATACTTCTGGATTATCTTTCTTTTCCTTTGAAATATGGGCTGTCTTTTGGCAGCCAGCCAGCTGACTTCAGGAGACAATGCTGCTGAACTGCTGTCAGCTGCTGCACTGGAATACAATACTATCTGACAGACAAGGAAAACAATTCTTAACATGTTCACCACGAATGTGCCAGAGGTTATCACCAGTGTTTGTGTGTGGAAGACAAGCAAATAAGTAGACAATAACTCTCATATACAGTGAGCAGCCTGGGAAAGGGCAAAAATAACGTATTTGCAGAGTACTCTGCAACCGCCCCTCCACATGTGTGCATTTCTGTACGTAAAGCTTATTTTCAAAGAGGATTTAATAGAAATCAGTAACCCATCACCAGAAAACCTGTCCTCCGCGTAAGCGCAAAGTTCTCCATCAATACACAGACAGCATCTTTCCCTGCTAGAGTGAGCGGATACTAAAATAACTTGGAGATAAGGCCTGTATTACCAGAAATCATTTCACAGCAGAAACTTCATGCAGGCTTTACTTTGAAACTACTGCTTCCAGGAAGATCAGAAAATTTGGGACATCACACCAGAATTAGAAAGTGCCAGCGTGCCAAGTCTGAGACTGAGTCACATACCTTTCCTTCCCCAAAAGACTATTTTGATAGCAGACTCGGTTCAGCTTATTTACAGGTTTGCAGGTCATTTTTTAACTTGTCAAAACATATGCCAGGCATGTGTGCAACAGCCAGATAACTTATCATTTAAGTAATTCTTGAAAACAACATGCAGAAACAAACATTTAATACAGATGATTATCACTTATACTTTGATTTTGGCTTCATACTACTATCTTTGCATCACTGTATTTAATTACACTCCACATTTCCTTCATGATTCATCGTTGCATAACAAACTAGATAGCCACTTTATGGGTGTGTTGCAGGTTTGCACAATTAACCGAGTCTATTGGACTGGAAATGACGATTTGTATTAACTGAAGAGATCATGTGGCTGCATAGTTTGTGGGTGTTGGTTTATTAGAATGGAAAGTGCCAATTAGAGAAGGAGAAAACAAAGACAGACTCATTATGTTTTAAAGAGAAGTACCTATGACTTCCTGGAAATGTTAAAGTTTATCTGGGATAGGATTCCGAGTTGCTAAATTACAGAGAAAATCATTCTTCTTGTGTTCACGAGCACGTAGGAACAGCAAAGGAGGAAGCACAGGCGACAGAGGGAGAACAAAACAAGTAGCAATCCAGGAACAGGACACAACAGGAATTTCCACGCCAAGGCCACCTCCGCCATCGCCGCCACCTCCCAGCCCCCGCCCAGCGAAGTCTGTGCCTGCTGCAGGCCCCGCACACTGGTCACACAAGCTGCAGCAGGCTGTAGGGACTCATCGGGGACCGGCTGCTCTGCCCCGAGTGCATAAAGGCGCTCAGCAGAGCCCGGCAGGAGGACAAGAGGTTTCCACAAAGAAATGCTGGCTCCCAAACCTGCGGTGACCCCGCGGAAGAAGGAAGAGTGTGGTCAAGACGACGGCAACTTCGGGACCCTGCGAATGCTGGGGTTTGGCCGTGCTGCAGGTGCAGCCTCACCACCCAGACCTCGCCCCACTGCTCCCTCCGCAGAGCTACTCCCAGCCACACAGCAGGAATGCTTTTTTCCTGCCCGTATTTTGAGCTCAACAGCAAACTCAGTTCGATCATACTTCACTCTTCACACCTACTTTCAAGAGCACCATCTCATTGCGACGAATCTACGCTAAAAATGTAAAGCTCAAATGCCTCCGAACTGACTAAAGTTTATATATTTGGCTATGGTACTCCCACCATTTTGATTAACAGTTAGAAAGTGATGCTTGTGACAGAACAAACACCATATAACTTAAGCAGTTAAAATCAAAGATGTGTTAAAAACTCAAGCTATTTAATTGCTCAAAAAAAGCTCCACCATAATTTGGATTCACCCCTCAAACCAAGCGTGAAATATTTCCCATGAATTTTCTGCAATGTACTTAAAAACAAGAAATCACATAAATTAATTATCCCTTGTAAATTTCTCAAATTTGAACACGGAAGGGAATTCAGTTCAGAGTTTGAAAAAGTGCTTGATATCTTTCAATATGGTATATTAAAGGAGGACAAAGAATTTTTTTAATTATCTGGGTTTTTTTGGGGGGTGGGGAGTGGGGAAACACACAGAATCAGGTTATTCCTTTAATTTGTATTTTTATAATTCTGTCCATGTTTATTTGAGGTGTGACGATACCGAACAGCAGACCAAGACCCTCGAAAGGTCATGTTGCTCACTCCTAAAAGCAGAGTATTATTCCTACAGCATTAATAAATTCTGGTTCTCCTTGGAATCCTTTTTTTTTCTCCCCAAACTTCACAGTAGAGCCCAAACACATAAAATATCAAATGCACATAATGTAGAAATGCTCTTACAAGAATGTAAGTCATCAAGTAGCTTATTTTAACGCAATTATGTGCAAAGGTATCTGTCTGTCAGCATTTCCACTAACTGCCAGCCAATACATCCCCAGCTTTGCTTTTCCCGCCAACTTGCATTGGCGACAGCTGGAAATTCCAACAACTGCCACAAGGTTCAGAAGTACAAACCAAGCACAGGACTTCACTCTGCAATATTTCTCAGTGCCTTGAAACAAGAACTGCGTGGGCGCTGGGAGCAAGCGCAGGAGGAATCTCATTTTCTGTCCAAATACATCAGGCTGACAAATGAAGTTAGTAAATGAAACACTAGAGAAAAAAAGGGGGAGACAAGATGGGAGATGAAAAGGGATTGCGAAATGTTGTACAAAAAGTTTGTTGAGAATTACTGCGATCGCACCAGCTTCTCCCCCTTCTTATATGGTCGCAGCCCATGCTGCTGGTATGCCCAAGCGCAGCTAAGACCTATCTTGTACACAGACATTCATACGACACACACGTTTAAGAGAGAAAAGCTATTCTCATGCTTCAATTTAAGAGACGCCCTATTTGAAATGTTTTGAGGCAACCTGATCTTAAAGGCATGATGTTAGTTTTTTTTCTCTAAACCTCACAAAGGTTATTTTGATCACATATATATAACCTTAACTAGAGACAGGGGACTAGAGACACCAACATGTAAAAATACTTCTAAATAAATATATTAAATATCAGCTATTTAATTCCATGTGTAGACATAAGTAAGAGCTGAAATCCAAAGATGCTGATGAATCTTTTTTTACAGCAAAATCATTAGGTCCTGTAGTGCTCGGTTTCTCAGATAATTAGTGTTTTATTAGTAGGCACAAAGATGCACTCAGGTAAGTAAGCGTTAGGCTTTAGAATTAAAGATGTCATTCATAAACAGACATTAAAAAAAACACGTCAGAGTTTGACAGGACAAAAAACAGAAGCGAGTTCAGCAGCACAGTCTCACTTTGTTGGGGATGTCTGTAGCAAGGGATCAGTAGTGCAAATACAAGCGCACATCTCAAAATACCAATGCTCGGCAGACTGTTGTGTCCCCTTCCATATGCCCCATATAGGCAGAATCTCAAATATGAATAAAATTAACTTTATACTATTTGGGAATCAAGTTACCGAACTATTAATTTCTACAATGATACATTTAGAAGTCGTTCCAAATACCGTTTTTATATATATATATATATATATATATATATATCTTTTCAACTGAAATTGTTGGTTCAGAATGAGAACCAGCGGAGCTTTACCCTCACTGTCCTTCCTGCTCAGTCTGCTCTCACCTCCCTGGCACACCGAAGCCACACAGTATTCCATCTTCAGATCTTGTAAAATCACTGAAATCTCCTTCCCCTGCTTTCAGAGGTCTCACCAATACCCACCTGACACATAAAGGCATCCCAAGTCTCCCTGGGTTTTGCTTTTAATGGCATGCTATACTTCTAGGCTGTCGGTTTTGCTTACTATTTATTTTGTAGAGATCATAAGCCACATCTATTGATGATAATAAGTATCAATTTCATCAAAAGAACAGACTATGGCATTGCCTTCAATAGGTAAAAAGGCTAGAACAAGCCACAGGAAAAGGCGCAAAGAAAGCAAAGAGCTGACTGCTACTATTCTTCCCAATCTCTGTGAAGCCAACTGCCCAATTATGACTATAAAAGACCGACAACTTCTAGGCTTGCCAGTACAAAATACCCAGATATAGGTGCTGACCATATTTAGTTATTTTTCAAGAACCCCTGTTCGGTCTTGACAAACAAAGGTCTGGCCAGAGCAATCCACACGCCTCACGCTGGCCAATGCAACATGGTGCGTCTGGAGATCGACTCAGGGGACATAGGGCCTCGGCAGCATGTGCTGCAGTGCACCAGATCATCCGGGCCTGGCTCCTTCCACAGACAGCCTACCTGATCTAATTTATGTCCCTTACCTTGGTGTCTTTAATAAAGTAATTAAGAAACTTTACCCTGTGCAAGGACCAGTTCAGAGGCCCCTGCATTGGATACGCTCCTTGCATTGGGCAAACCAGTTGAGATCTCTTGCAGCGAAGAGACGTAACTCCTTCCCCAGCAGGGATAAGAAACACACACATACACAGAGTGTTTTGCAGTTTTCAGATGCAAGCTCGTTTTGCCTGTTTATCAAAGCCAACACAGGAGGTAGGGTATAACAGCTCAAGCTGAGCACTATGCCGCTATTCATATAGCTTCTAGCTGTTCTGAAGAACAGCCACCGCAGACGTCCCTACCTGCAAAACACTGCATGAATGCATCCTATCATTCTTGGGCTGTTTAGCTTCACCACAATGACAACATCCATCTATGTAGCGAGATGACCATGGTAGAAAAAGCACTTCGAAAAAGAAATAGTGTAATAGACAACGGTAACAGAGTATGACATGTTCTTGGGAAGGATGAAAAGGAACTTCTGCGGTGCGGCAGACCCCAACACTGCATGTAGGTAGATTCCAGGAACCTCCCCCAAACTGTCATTATGCATAACACTACACTTGTGTGAAACACCGTGCCTAAAGGGCACAAAAACACAGCTGAGCCAGTCAGCTGACAGCAAGCCCTCTGGCTCTGTAAGGAAGGAGATGGGACATGGCAGGGCAGTTAGACTGGGATTTGAGTCAGCACCTCTGTTTCTGCTGATCCACCCAGCATCCTGCAGCGGAACGTCTCTCAACGCTGCCCTAAAAGCATCCAATCTAACGGATTAAGTGAGCTCCGGGTATTTCACCAAACTAGAGCTCAGCTTCCTGATGACCAGTTTACGTGCCTGAGAGCAAGAATTAACTCAGCCCGGGAGGACTGTATAACAATGTCCCTACAGCAGCACAATGGATGTAAGTAACATTTCTGCAAGGCATTCAAATATTACAGAATGGATGGTAAAAAACAGATGCGGCTGTGGCCATTTCTGGCAAACACAAGTGTGGACAAATAGCTATTTTTAATTTCTCAAGTTCCATTCCAGTCTAAGCTGCTACAGAATCTGTGTCAATCTTTGTGTCCTTTTTTGATCTCTTCCCTCACTCAGCTTATGCTTATGTACTGAAAAAGTCTGAGCACATGATTACCCCATCCAGGCAACATGCCTTTGAAATGGCTTTTTAATCTAGACTCTCCACTCCCTGACAGACTGACTTTTGCAGTATGTCTGTATTTGCTGTCTAGACACTTGAATATGCTAACCTCTAATTTAGCCCTCCTTTACTGACCCGTGAGTTTCCTCCCTTCTGTGGGTCTTCTGGCTAAACTGGAAATGCAACACACTCATTCTGCCCTATACCTGCCTGGTGTAACTACATTCATCCAAATCTGACCAGTGAAGTAAGCACAGGTTCCTCATTCACAGCAGCGATGAATCCTTACGCTGAAAAAGTTTTGTAGCACTCTCCTAATCCTGTTCCCTTCTCTGCTGTCTCCAAACTCAAAAGAACAGCGCCATCCTTTCCTGGAAGGACTCAGGACACATCTGGAGAGACAAGGACCTGAGCTGAATCTTGTAAGCAGAATTAAATCACTGTGTACCCAGTTACGTAGGCAGAAAATGACGGAAGGGTTTGACTGAAATACAAAAGGGAGACCAAAATACCAATGTATCCTAACAGCAGCCATACTGCCTCAAATCCCAAGGTCCACCTAACCCAATATTGCCCTAGCATGGGCAAAAAAGGGAACAAGGGGTGTTTAGGACAGCGGGCAACCTCCTCTCCCAATTCTCAGCAGTCTGATACAAGGCACTTTCTCTACAGCCTTAATAGATTTTTCTACCATCAGGCTCCCTGTGCCTAGTTTTTGAAGCCATGTAAAACTGGCATTTGCAGCATTCAGACAGAGATGTAATCAAGGTACACAGATGAGAGCTCACAAAAGCCATGCTGTACTTCCACTTTAGATAGTATGTTTGCATCACAAACCACTTCCATGTGCCTGAAGCATAAAAGATTTGCTATCTGTGTCAGTTTCTACAGCTGACTTAAGAGGCAATTTAGAGTTATCCAATTGCTTTAAAGTCTTGGATAGGTTGAATTTGCACAAAGCCTGAGTAATGGCCTCTGTACAAGGCTGAAATTTCAGCATCAGGTCTGCATAGCAGTGTATCATTGCCCTTGCAATGCCAGTCTGCACTGCTAATCTTGGATACGCCTTACACAAACTCATTTGTCTCTGCCCCTTCCTTGCACACCTACACGTCTTTCTCTAACCCACAGTAAGCACCACGGTTCACCGAACAACATCCCCTGTACAGTAAGAATAGAAGAAGTATAAAGTTTAACTGCTTGTAAGTTGGGCGATATGATTTCTCCACTCGTGTACCAACACATGAGTTTACCACCACTGCACCACAGTTTCTGACATGCTATCAGTTCAGTGAGACTACAGCAATTCTGATGCATCCTGTACGTATTGTTTTTTCCCTCGAATTAACAGATGTTCAGGTTGCTTTCCCTCACTTCAGGGCGATAGATGTTCAAAACCTAGGCAACCAAGAATTTTATTATCTGTGTATTTTGTTTACATCGTCATAATGCATGCATCACTAGAGTAAGAGAGTACCACACACGAATTCCTTAACCTCAGTATTCACATGTAGATCCACTCTGTTATACTACCACAGAACAGAAGATAAGGACCTGGATAAGACCTATGAAATGAAACTACACAATGATTGCACACAGTTTAACTTCTACTGTGCGCATCTTGATTATGCTTGAGGTAAAGGCTGTGATTTTTAAGAAAGAGGTAAGAGTGACACGACAACTCATTCGTTTTAGAAGTTAGTATCCAAGCCAAGGCCAGTGTGTTGAATTTTAATCTATTGAATAGTGGCAGAATTCAGGACTTCTCACGATGGAATGATTTATTCATAGACCACTTTCCGCATTGCTTTTTCCTAGGGTTGCTTTTCCCAAGCAACCCCTTACTAAAGGTTTCATAAAGGCTACATCTGAAATAACGACAGTGACACATGGTCTCAGCTCTGCAGAAGCACCTCTGGAGTGCTGTGGAAGTGCATCTACACCACCTTCATTCACATAACTAGTCATGCAAAAACTAGCACTACAGCATCCAACTTACACTTTGTTTACCTCTCTTCGGAAAAGCTTTTCCTCTCTGATGACTTACCGCAATTACCTTTTCTAGTCATTACCGAGGCAGAAAAAAAGAGTGTCTAAGCTACTCATTCCCTTTCAGGCAACCAGACCAGAGGCATACTTACTAGAAAACACAGAAAAAAACCCCAAGCTTCCTGCTCAAGAGTAGCTGCCACAAATGAGTAGGATTAAGCAATAAGACAGGAGCAGCTAGTGTAAAACAAAGTTATTGTTTATAGAAGCTGGCTTACGAAAATAATCACAACAATCTACAGAATGACCATACAAGAGCTATATCTGACATTCTGTATTAAAAATACACACCTATTACTTCCCATGTTAGTCTTTCCATATGAAACCTTACTTTCATAATTTTCTAGCTTCCTAAAGAGTTTTTGCCTGTCACTTCTCTAGCTGTTGCTTACATTTATGCCTTTCGCCTCTCAAAACAAGCAGAAATAGCAACCGGAAATTTTAAGTGTTGAAAATGGGAAATATCAAGGGAACTGAGATCATCGAAAAGGCATATGCTGCAAAGCAAGCTAGAAATAGGACAACTCTGATCAAAGGACATCCAGTATCACAGGGATCCCTCTGCAAAAGGAATGCTTGTATGAAAGGGAATATCATGAATGGAAGTCCACAATATTCTGTTTTCACAGAATTCAGACATTGCATTTACTAAATACAGACAAGTCTGCTATCCATCTCTAAAACAGGGTACAAAAGAGATTTAAAACATCTTGCAATACTACCTGAGCTGCTTTTTTAGCATACTTGTTATTAACTAGTATTAATCAACCAGGATGTCCAAGATTACTTAGGAGTTAATCTTTAGGACAATTAGCAAATTGCAAAGAGCGGTTTACACATGCCTACAGAACTGTGAGGTGGTTTAAGAATCATGAACTATCTTCACATTGCAAAGGAAGGAGAGAAAGGAGAATGTAACCGTTGGTACAGAACTCAATTTCCTCTGTGCAGAGGTCAACACAGGAACTACTACAAGCGACACCATTACTAAACATTTTTATTCAGTAGAACAATCAGAAATTTAAGGCAGTGGGGTTTTAGTGAGCAAAGGCCATAGGTAAAGTCATTTGACAGTAAGAGACAAAAATTCCATGCCATTAGATGCCCATGAACTAACTCCTAAATTATCTAACAGAGTAAAACCAGGCCTGCTGAGGGAAGTACAGAGGCCATAGGGTAACATCTGCAGTGAAAGCCAGAATAACCTTTTCCTGGACCAAAGATTCTCAGGCACAAACCAGTTAAAAAGCCAAACATCTATTATTCCTCATGTTCCACCATGGAGGCACTGCAGGCATTTGTCCTACTGAAGTCACATCAACACTCTGAAATGCTTTTTAAAAAAAATATTTGTCCTTTGTATCCATTCATAATAACATTTATGCCTATTTGCACCATCAGTGAGTATGTATATCCAACATACCAGAATTTAAAAACAAACAAACAAAACAAACAAACAAAAGAGACAACTTTCTGCTCCATGCAACCAGGACAATCTAAACTTAAAAGAACTCATGTTGCACATGCAGTTTATCCACAGAAACAACTAGTCGCAGTCTTCGTGTCCAGAGCAAGAGAAACGCAGCAAAGCATTTGGAAGAAGTCTTTGAGCATGTACAGTTCAGCACAAGCTATCATCACTAGTTGCTACCCCCTCTAAGCATGCAAACCAGAATACAACATAGCACAGTCTCGTCGTTAACACCATGTGCCCTAATTAATCAAAATCACAAAGTCTCACTTATCTGATCTCCTTTCTTTTGACGACTTTCACCCCCGCTTATATTCTTTTCACTTTCTGTCTTCTACACAACACGTCTAGCCAACTTTAGAGGAGCTTTTCATCGTTTCTCACATCCGCAGAAAAAGAAACCCGCCAAAAATCCCTCCTAGTTCGTATTCCTCCCCTTTCTTCTCACATCACCTTCGTTTGCAGAGCAATACAGCGGTTGCAATGATACAAACATGCAGTAAGAGAACTTACTGTCCCCGAGAGCAAGGGCAGATGGGGGACTGTCACCAGAGGTCAATAGAAACCCCAAAAGAGAAAGCAGAAGTCAACTGCAGATGCGCACCGCATTATGGAATAAAATCAAGCATTATTCCTTCTTAGTGATACAAATAACTATTCCAGCTCAAAAAGTATAGTGGACACCTTTTGTTAATCCTGTTGTTAGCAACTCTCAGAGGTGGGGGTTTGAGCGTCCCACACTGACATTCCTTTGTCCAACAAAGAAGCGAGCGCACTGGGCAGCAAAACTGATCAAAACCGAGGTTCACCTTGTTTATGCTCTAACGAACAGTATCGCCTGCAAACACTCACAGAACGGTCTTTACACAGCAGCTTTCACCGAGAACCCTGCTGCTCTAACCAGTGCGTTTTACCATCACAAATGATGAATCTTGACAGAAAATACACCGTCAAGTCTGTGATAACCCATGCGTGATTGCTCAAGACACTCAGTAAATCACTACACATGCAAATGGATTCACGTCAACGCAAACTTCGGGAAAACGGACATTCATAGTAGCAAACCCTGCAACGGTGGAAGCAGGCCTTGGTGGTTTTTTCCTTCTGGCAACACCGAAGGACAAGCGTTCCCTACGACTGCGGAACACTCGGACACCAAGCGCACGGGGCGAGGACTCGCTCCACCTCACTGCCTGGGCGAAGCCGCCGCTACCGCAGAAGAAGCTGCAGCACGCACCAGCACGGAGACGAGCGCGGAGCCGAAGCCGCCACGTTCCTCACCGGCCGACTGCGACGGGCAGCGCGGGAGCCCCGGGCTCCCGGGGCCGCCCGCTGCGGACAGCCGCTCCGGCGCGGGAGAGCGAGC
>JAVJGG010000001.1:92142-124171 GCA_035590195.1 Aviceda cuculoides
AACGACACACACGGCCGTGGGCCCGCCGGTTACCTGAGGGGAGGCGTCCCGGTCGCGGTAGAGCTCGGCGCGGCGGGGAGCGGAAGCGCGGGCGCGGCGGAAGCCCCTCTGAGGAGGACCGGCGGGTCGGGCGGGACCCAGCCGGGGTCGGCGCCGCCCGTGGCCGCGATCTCGGAAAGCGAGGCGGCACGCCGCGCGTCTTACCGCGACCCGAAAGAGTACCCGTGTTCCCTTCTCCCTCGCCTCCGAGCTGCTCCTCTCGCTCCTGGGAGTAAACAGAGACCGCATTGTGGGCTCAGGCTCTGCGCTTCGCGCTCTAATTTAGGATGGCTTAATTTAGAGTAAACATTTCTTCATGACTTCATACCCCGGTAACACGCTTACCCTCGACCTTCCAAAATAGCCCGTCTGTGGTGTTTAAATCTGGAGCCACCACTGTGCCCTTCAAGTATTTCCAGTGCATCTCTCGAGCATGTACGCCTGCTGCGGACAGGCGCCGCGTCGGTTACACCAAGCGAGTAGTCCGGAGTGGCTCCGAGACTTCAGCGGTCTCGTGTCGCTAGGGCACAGGCCAGACTAAGGACCCTCTATGCAGTATTGCTGAAGCAATAAGCAAAAAACTTGCTACGCTGGATCTAAAGATAACAGTAGTTAATTAAATATTGATAAACTGGATGGGAAAGGCTCTGGGGGCAAGGTCTCTTTGGTCCATTTGGGGATACTCGAATCTTGGTCATACTGGAATGACAGGTGAACGATGCCTCTGCATCGCAAAAGCATTTGCGAACTGCATTTATACGTCAGTAAAACTTTAAAAGAGGAAACCAAACTGCTCAATTCACCCACGTTACTTTGTGCATAACCCTAGTTTTCCTTCCTTAGCAGTTTACCTATATGGGGCAATTTTTTAATTTTTTTTTTTTTTTTTAATGGAAATCTGTCTTTTGAGGGACTTATGTCCTTGGTGAAGCCTTTTCCCTGCCATCCTCTGCAATACAGGAATTATTTCAGAGGAAAACAGTTCCACTTCTCTGTAGTGGAAAACAGAATTAAAACTTATCACAGCGTGTCTAACGCTATGGTTATGACTCTGAGTCAGCTATAAAGGAATTTTTATTTCCTGAATGCAAGCTGGCTATATTCACATTAAAATTTTCAGGACGGTGAAGTACCATACCTTAAGCATGCATCTGAAATCTGACAAGCAGAGGCAAGGCAATTGTCTTGCTATTTAATTATTAGTTTTCTACTGGCAATTTACAGGTTCCTCCCAGTTGCTGTGTAGGACCATGAAATGGTGGCCCAAATTTTAACTGAACTTAAAACTCCTTGAAGAACTGCAGTTCTTTGACTATATTCCAAAATAGCTGACTACTATAATCTAAATACCTGTTTGTCTGCTGTTTGGTTGATTTGTCTCTAAATTTATGCCCATCATCTTCTGGGCTATACCTGTTGAATTAATTTTATTTGCAACCTCCTATGATTTGAGCAGCATTTTTATCCATTTTTACTAAGTGATCATAGTCTTAAATTTTCTACCACAGAATGGTCCATTTCTGGTTGGCAGAATGCATAGAAAAATCTCTCAAAGCTAAGAATATGCCTGGTTTATATAATAACTATAAAGAATATAATTCCTATAAATGGAAAAATCTTGAGGCCTGTATCTGAGCATGATTTGGCTTGTGACTCCAGGAAATACTGAACTGCACTGTGGAGATTTGGTGCATAGCAAAGAATATCTAATTATTTATTAAATTAATAGATTTAAACTAACCTTCTTGTCAGGCTCTTTCTACTCAGTGTTAGTTACTGAGCATTCATCTAGTTGCAAAGACAAAAGCACTTAAGGGATGACATGACCACTTGAGAACCAGGTTTTTGGTTTGGTTCTTTGTTTGTTTTTTTGAAGTATATGGAGTTCCGGAAAGTATACCAACAGCTCTTAGGCTTTTTAAAGTGCAATTAGAAGTCTGAAATACTTAAATATTAAAGGGGTGGCTCTACCTCAGGTACTTATGTTAAATAGAAAGTCAAAGGAGAAAAAGGAAATTACATCACATTGTCAAATAAGGAACAGCTAGCTGGAGCGGATGACTTGTAGTGCAAAAATGTGCCCCTCCTCCTGTGAATTGCTTCTGAGATTTGTTAAAGATATGTGATGGCAAGGTGAGCAAAAATAGGTTGTGGATTTAAGGTAGCCACACTTCTTCCCCTCCCAAAAGTGGTAAGCAGGTCTTATTCCCCACCCCCACCCCCCATTTCTTACATGAAGTATGTGAGATGCTTGTTAAGAGTGTTGCCTTTTTAAAATCTGTCCAAAATTTGTGCAGGCATTCAAAAATCTGTGCAGCAAATTGCTGTATTCCATGCCCATTAAGTGAAACATTCTAGAGCATGCTTTGGTCTACTGTGCATACCAGAAAGGTTTTCTTTATTATGAATCTGACGCTCCTCAAATATTTAGTTGCATTGCGTCTGGGAGAGCAGGAAACATAGTAACAAGGTTCTCTGTGTGATCAGGGCTAGGTGTGGAGCTAAAATATATGCAAATGCTTCTTAGTTTCTAAATAGAGGGTTACTGTTGCTATAGTACAAGTATTAAGTGATACCTATCCACATGAAAACTGTGTATCTGGGATGTTTCATGTAACTCTGTCTCACAAAAATTTTCTGATATATTCCCGTATACATTCCTCACTCTATAGATGCCCTACTGTTTATGGATACACTTGACCATTTTTCAGCTTACACATATCCATCCTATTATTCATCATTCATCACTTCAAGTCTGAATGTGTATTTGACCTTGTAAAAAAAAAATTCAATCTCACCTCTCATATTCAGAATAATTCATATTTGTTAATGTGAGCAGGCACAAATGATTAAAAAGTATCTCCTCTGCACAGTTACCTTGCCTTACAGTGGATAGTGTTGATAGCTTTCTAATGTACCGACAAACTTTTGAATTGCCTTGGCTTGTATCTGCCCTGTAGTACTTGCTAGCTACAGTTTTAGTTTGAACTAAGTTTTCTTTTGAATAACACTGAAACTGTAACATCTTCAAAAGTGCTCAAAGTGCTTCAATCTTTCTAAGTGCCATAATCTATGCATAATTAGGTCAGAAAAGCAGAGTAACCAGAAGCCATTCTGTGCAAATAAGTGGCAAACAAGCATGAGATCCAGAATACTTCATTACTGTGGAGTGTTCATTTTCTTTAGGAAAGGTAGTTTGATTTTATTTATGGTTAAGTTTAGATCCTTAAGTCTTTAAGGAGGCAGGATTAGGCCAACAGTTATAGTGGAAAGTGTTGGTGTTTTTATCATCATGACTGACCTATGTAAATTTTTTTTTTTTTTTAAGCCAATTACTAGAAAACAGTAGCCCCATGTACTGCTCGTCTTTGGTAAGAGCACACTGTATAAATTACAGAGTTTGTACTCTTCAATTACATGTCCTCATGGCTCCCTCTTAAGATACTGTTTCTTCAAACAAGCTTATGCATTTTTTAAAATATAAGCAACAATGCTCTAGACTCCACTGAAAAAGTAACAAGGCGGTATAGTGAAAGAGCACATGCCTTGCCTCTCTTGATACTCCTAGCTTAAGGCACAGAGGACAGTTTCATAACTGTCCATTCACAACTCCCCACTGAAATGTCGAGGCAAGTCACCTTCTGTGAATTCACAAAGACGTTATTGTTAGAAGCAAGCAAGTTTTGTGGCCACAAAGTTTGTCTGTGCTTTATTTTTAAAAAATAAAGAGTTGATTGAAACAAGTGAAAATTACCTTTTCCTAGGGTATGTAAATATTTAAGTCCATTTCAGAAGTTGAGCTTAACATTCCAGAGGGATTTCAGAGAGGCAATTGTGCAACTATCAGTCTTGAGAGCTGAGATTTAGACAGCTTTCAGAAAGCTGACACAGTAATTACTAGCAGTGGTTTTGGCATGGGATCTGATGGAGGTTGGGCTTCTTAACAAGCCCTGCAAGGGTTGTATGTTATCATAGCAAGCACATTACATGTGCTCTCAAACTACAGCAGTGCCACCACCACCACCCCCCTTCCTGTCTAATTTTTTATATCAAAATCAATGTCTCGCTCATGGTCTTGTCGGATCTTGTATGCGTGCTGAGGTGGAGTACTATCATCTGCTGACTAATCAGTGTTCTGTAGCAGTGATTTTTCAACTTGTGACTTGCGTTTCACTTCAAAAAATACTGAAATGGAAGTGCAAACTCCTTCATAGGCATTAGCCTTAAGTTCACTAATTCATTCTCCTTCATTTGTTTTGCAGATTCTTTGCTAATATGATAGGATCTGTGAGGCACAAAAAAAAAAAAAAAAAATCACTGCTCGATACAGCATGAGCTGATGTTATGGATGTTTCATTTGCAAATTGCATTAACATGATAAGAAGTCATTTTAGAATTGGTACTATATTTGTGCTTAAGCCTTTTTAACAAATGGGTTTCTCCAGTCTTGTGTTCCCCCATAGACAATAGTTCTGCTTGCACTTGCTGAACTGGAAGGAAGAACTGCTGTTAAGGACTACTGGAGATTTTGAACCCAGTGGCTAATCAGAACTGTGTTATTGCTTCCTGGGGCTGTATGTTTATACTTCATTTCAGCATGAAATTGTAATTTACAGCAGTCAAAATTCACTGCAATTCCCATTATGGGAAGGGTCCAACTTGACTGTGTAATGCAAAAATTTCCAGGGTTAAGCTAGCTTTTAAGGAGATTATCTGGAAAGGAAGAACATAGTCTTTAGTAAAATCAGGAGGGCCAAAGTAAGTAGGACTAAGACTCTAATGCTCTGCTGCAGCAGACAGAACACTGGTTTGGCCCTTGTTCACTTCTAGTAAAGCTAATAGCCTCCTGTCTAGAATTCCTAAATGCCTGGCTAAAATATACTGCATATCTGGTAGTGAATTATTAAAAAAAAAAAAAAAGAAATCGCACTTCTGTTGACACAAGGGTGATCACTGGTAGTCATGATCAAGAAAACCATCACACCACACTCTTAGTAAGAATGTGATTAGGTCTTGCACATGATAAACATCCATACAGTTATTTTGCATATACTGTTTGCTTGGATGATCAATATTGGACCCAATTCAAATTTGGAAAAGCATAGCAGAGTGTTTTTTCTCAAGCACTCATTTATAAAAGGCAAATTGTGGTGTTAGATTGCAGATTAATCCTGGGGCACCTGGTTTACAGTCCTGCTTAGGAGTCTGCCCATCCCTCATGTTGCAAATGAGTATAATGGGTCTTTCCTCTTAAAGGAAAAGGGAGCTTACACGTCTGCATAGAATGCCAGGGTTTTTTTAATGGATTTACCATAAGCATAAGCTTTTACTTGTTTCTGTACACCATTTTCTTGCCGTACCATCCTGTGAAGGGGTTTTCTTGACATGTATACTGCACTGATGTAGCTGGCCCTCAACTGTTGGTTGACTTTTCTTTAGGTGGAATTTTTTCTTTCAGAGGGGAGGAGGAAAGTAGTTCATGTTA
Source organism: Aviceda cuculoides (assembly GCA_035590195.1). Classification (NCBI taxonomy): domain Eukaryota; kingdom Metazoa; phylum Chordata; class Aves; order Accipitriformes; family Accipitridae; genus Aviceda; species Aviceda cuculoides. The sequence goes on from JAVJGG010000001.1 coordinate 97,667, forward strand.
AGAAACTGGTCATCTTCTTGATTCTCAAGAGAGATACAAATTAAACTGTTCTGGCTGGAGTGGGTTTTGTTGTTGTGTTTTGTTTTGTTTGTTTGTTTTAATGGCCATAACACACCATATTGTACTAGCTGAGTTTAGGATATTTGTGTAGATGAAGCACAGACCAAGACCACATCACTGCTTATAGTCTTGGACTTAATTTCTTCTGCCTTCAGAATGCTGCCTACTTTTACACTGTGCCCCCTCACCCCAATAATCCATTCTGAATTTCCTAAGCAAAACCCTGTTAGTCAGCTTGTTCATTAGACTATGATTACTTCTTCAATGCAAAGCAATTGCCAACACATTTTTTTCTCTTTTAAATGGGACAGATAAAGCATTGTTCACACATTCAAAATAAATCTGAATACAGCAGGACAGTTTAAGATGAGATTATTTCAAATCGCCAGATTTCCAACTCGTTTGAAATACCTAGAAGACTTGAGGCTGAGTTAGAGTATCTTAATGCTTAAGCTGGTTTATAATAGCAACTGCTTTGCATAAAAGAAGTTTTGGAATTCTGATTTAAGTAGTCAGCAATTCTGTTTATTGGAGCAAAGGCCATTTGTTAGGCTATTTAAGGTAATACTTAAAAAGAGACCAGGCTGTTACATGTTGGCTACACTGGAAACCATAATCTCATTAGCAAAAAAGATATAACTAAAGACAGATGGCTACGAGAAAGTTAAAAGAGATGGTTCTGGAAAACTTATTTTGCCTGAACAACTAGGAGGTTATGTACAAGAACTGAAGTTGTTGATGCACAGTTGCCATATATCAATAGCCTTACTGAACATGTTTTTCTTTTTTCTACACAGTTTAATTCTGTAGAACTTAGCCATTTTATACTTTAGTTTTGCAGTCAGACACAAAATAACAAGTTTGATAAAGTTTTCATGTTGGCAAGTATTAGGACAGAAGGCCTTTCTAGAGAGCTATTTAATTCCTTGAAATACTGAAATTTCAGATGAGAAACTCATCGAGTTTCCATTTCTGACATTTATGTCCTTCTTTCTTTTGAAGGGAATGAAAACTGCAGGAAACCTGCCAAGCACTGAATTTCTAGGGTCGTGAGATATTGCCAGAGAGCAGTGCACCATGTCAACTGCAGGAGTTGCTGCTCAGGAGATGAGAGTCCCATTAAAAACTGGATTTCTTCACACTAGTCAAGGCATGGGGAGTCTGAAAACCTGCTGGGGTAGCCACAGTGGATTTGAAAAGTAAGTGAGGCTAAAATTTGATCTATTGCATCTTCAAGTATATGAGATGAGGATTAAGAGTACTTATACCTTTACTTTTCTTTTTTTAGTACTTTCTTTAATGTGGACCCTATAGCAGTGGCATACAATTTGAATTCATCAACAGAGCAACATTTACCATCCATTGGTAAGTATAAAGACTAACACATATTTACTTAGGTAGTGTAATGGATTTGTCTTGGGGAAAAAAAAAATCCTAGTCTTCTTCGCTAAGACACTAAATGCTTTCTCATTCTGGATATAAGGCTGCCCTCTGGTGACAGACTGCAAACATTTCAAGAAAATACTACTATTCAAGGCCAACAAAAAAGCTCTAACAATTTAAATAGCATGATCAAGTTAAAAGAAAAAAAAAACAAAACCTTTTCTTTGTACTTAGACGCCTCCAAGTTACCATTACTCTTTTGACAGAAAAGCTATTTAGTAAAATAGCACTTGTTCCATCGTAGTCCTTTGCTGGGATCTTTGTAGCTGTAGCTCTGTTCTGTTGCTTGTGCTTGGGGTCTCTTGAACTACGTCATTTAACTGGAGCACTGGCCTAAAACAATAAGGTAATCAGCTGCTCTCTTAACTAAACACCTAAATCCACTACTGGAAAAGATCTAGAATAGCTATGTTTTGCTACTGGAGTCATTAAGCAGACATTACTTATTGTTGCATTAGAAGGAATTAAATATGCAGTCGCAAAGTCATGCACTAGAGTGTTACTTAGAGAAGTGTTTCTAAGACTCTCTCAACTTTTTAGGGCACTCTTCCAACCATGCTTCCATGAATGACCACAGCTTTGCTGAAAGTTGTATCCAAGTCCCATCTCAGAAATCCAGTCCACCTCCTGTAAGCCCCAAAAATGAACAGCCGATTTCAAGATATGAAGACCACCTCATTCCTAGCTTTAGTAAACTGTCATTAACCATGAGCTGTGTTTCTGAAGAAACATCTCCTCACATGCCAATAAAAAATGGGCCAATTCAATTTCTGTCCGCATCTTCCAATGACCGTAGCTCCAGGCCACTACCCCCTCTGCCTGTTTCAGAAGGCCTTACTCCAGATGAGGTTGACAAAGAGGTGGAATTCTTGACTAGCTCAGATACTGACTTTTTGTTAGAAGATTATGAATTTCCTCCTTTTAAATCCAGTGCTCCAAGTCGGCGGAGCTTTAGGGGCTGTGGACAAATCAACTATGCATACTTTGATACTCCAGCAGGACCAAACCCAGAAGATGCCAACCCTACGCGAAGCCTAAATGGGTACATATCCAGTATTTATCCTCCTCCACAGCAGCTGCATCGACGTTTGCGAAGGTCCCATTCCGGGCCAGCTGGATCTCTTAATAAACCAGTAGTAAGACTATCTGGACACTTAAACAGGTCTTCTCCAAACTCTGATGAAGATAAACCAGAGATTCCACCAAGGGTTCCCATACCTCCGAGGGCTCTCAAACCAGATTACAGAAGGTGGTCAGCAGAAGTTGCTTCTAGCGCATACAGTGATGAAGACAGGCCTCCAAAAGTGCCCCCAAGAGAACCTTTGTCACGCAGCAATTCCCGTACACCGAGTCCCAAAAGCCTGCCATCATACCTCAATGGGGTTATGCCCCCCACCCAGAGTTTTGCACCTGATCCAAAGTACGTCAGCAGCAAAGCTCTACAAAGGCAAAATAGTGAAGGATCTTCCAACAGGGTCCCTTGCATTCTTCCGATTATTGAAAATGGTAAGAAGGCCAGTTCAACGCACTACTATCTGCTGCCTGAAAGGCCTCCATATTTGGACAAGTACGAGAAATTCTTCAGAGAAGCAGAAGAAAGTAGCTCTAACACAGAGGTTCAGTCCTGGTCTGGTGACTGCACAGCCACTTCAGCCCCAACAAAACTGGACTCAAAACCTAGAACGGACATAGCTGGTCACCTGAAACGAAAACACCTGTCTTACGTGGTTTCCCCTTAGTCTCTGGGAACACAGGCTCAGCTAAGTTGTTCGCGATGGAGCCGAACTTAATCATGTTACAAAGTTGTTAAGGTTCTCAGATTATGAAGTAGGACCAGTTTGTCCTCTGAGAACTGGAAAGTGGATGGTAAAGTCCTCTAATGCTGCACATCTCTGATATGTTTCTCAAGACTGTTTTTTGTCTTGGTATATATAGCTGAGAACCTACAAGGATTCCATAGAAACATACGGAGGGATAGTAGTCACAGTTGGCCAGTTATATGCTACCTAGATGAAACTATTTGGTAGTCATGTTATAAAAAAAAAATAAAATAAATCTAGCTTTGCTTACGAGTCACTTATAAAGCTGACAACAGAGCAGATAATGCAGTACAGTTTTTGTATCAGGCAATTCCAAAATTTCTTTCACACAGTAACTCTACTGAGAACAGACTCTATCATCTTTGACTAGGATATACCAACCTGGTAAGAAGGTAACTGCAAGATCTGATATCCACCTCAAGACTTGGCAAGCGTATTGGAAGCGCATTTCGAAAGATGAATCTATTTTACAACTTAATTTGACACTAATAGACTCTTAAAGCGAGTTAGGTTTTGTGGATTCTTTCAGTTGCTAGACACACTTGGCTCAATTTTGCGGTTTTTCCTAGGAGAGACTTGGACCAGCTATTGCTAAGCCTCTGCTGCTGCTCTTTTCCTGCTGGATCCTAGAAATGTGTGAAAGTGTCCTGAAAGTGGCAGAGGATATGAGCAGCTACACAGTTGCTCTTAGGTAGGCAGTAACAACCACATGCTCACGTGGAGTCTGAAATTCTGACTGTATTAAATACAGAAACACAGCACAAGCTGGTCTTGTGTTTTGGTTTCTGTTCAGTATTTTAGGGGAGGAAGAGGGTATGAGGAAAAAATATTATTCCCTTTAGGAACAGTGTCAGTCCCATCCCTTGCTGCTTCAGATGCTGCTTCTTGCTGTTTAATTTGTCCTCATTGTGCCTCAGCGATCCACGAAAGTTCATTGAGGTGCCACAGTTGTGCATTAGCAGTTTCTCATGCTCATTTTGATTACATTTATCGTCTTACAGATAAGCACAAGAGAAAGGGTGCTCATAACAGAGGTACAGAAGATGACTGTGTTCCTCCTTACAGAAATAAACAAGCTGTTTACAGTTTAAACTGCTGAATAAGATGTTTGAGCTATTTTAAAGCTTACTTTTTATTTGTTTTAGTACAAACTAAATGAAGGTGAAATACATGCTATAGAAATGCACTGATATTTCTGCATTGTGTACAGTATTGAATAAAAAAGAATTCACTTTGTATTTTGAATATTGTCATGTCTTGAGTTTAATAAAGTTATAAAATACTTATTTATGATACATTTTGGTTTTTGCTTTATTGAATAGTGTATGCAGTTGTGCATTTGAATTCTGCGTTTACTGGAAAGTTCAAAGTGAATAATGTTAAATGTGCAACAAATGCTGAATTCAGCTTGCATTTAATTAAAATTAAGATTTCTGCAGAAGTGTTCAATGACTTGCATTGCACACCATTAATGTCAATTTCTCCTTACTACCTGGTAGCATGGTGTCTATAGTTTTGTACTGGCAATAACACATCCTGTAAGATTAAGTTATTCAGCCTATTATTATTAATAACCTTTGTTATTTCTAGAATCAGCCATAGCATGTTAGGCACCATCGTACAGAAAAGAGAAGGCAACAGTGTTCCTGTCTTCAATTTCTCACCTATTACGAGAACTAAATTGTAAATTAAGGGTGATTGAAGAAGAGCTACTCATATTCTGAGGATCAAAAAAACTTAGGCATAGCACAGTAATTTTTTTTTCTTCTTAAGAGGAGCAAGAAATTGCAAACACTCATTGCAAAGCAGCTATATTTAACCGTATTATATGAGCCATGGACAAGATTACTGAAGATATGAAGCATCATGCAGCTTAGATGTTTTAGCTGTGTATGCAGGTAAGTCCCTGCCTTGATCTGTCAGTCTAGAGTCTTCACGTTTTCTGTGAATGAGCTTATTTCAGAATAAAGCAGGTTGCCATCCGTGGCATTATACTCGATGGAAAAAACATCATATGTAGTTTTTCACTAATGCCTAATTACTTGGCTTTTATAGCTGGGAAGATTGCTAGGCTTCATTTATGTAGGTGCTTAAAAACCTACTGCAGTGCCATAAGGCTGCTAAGAACCTATGCAGATTGGCCTCCAAAACATAGAGAAGCTATCTAATCCTGTGCAAGGCTGTTGACTATACTATTCATCCTACTGAAAGCTCTGCTTCCCCTCCACCCCCTAGATTTTTTTGGAGGTGGAAAAAGTCAAATTGGTACTTGCAACCTTAATTCTGAGCAGCTGTAACCCTAGGACCCCAAAACAACATACCTTCTCAGTTATACCATCCCTGCTGCAGCAAACAGAACAGCACTGCTAAGCTTGCAGCTCGTTCCTTGTCAATTGTGAGTCTTGGCACAGACTCAGCAGTTGTCATTTCAGTATAACTCAGTCTAAAACCAAGCAACTGCCCTGCAAATCTCTTCAAACTTTTGCCTCTGGGTCCCGCTCCATTCCTGATACTTGGAACCCCCCTTTTTAGCCTAGGTTCCTGTGCTTGAACAGACTGCTCTTCTCCCCTTACCTGGAAGCGCTTGAATCCCCAAGGCCTCAAGTCTCAGTCCTGCCCTTAACAAGCATTTACTCCCAAAAGTAAATGGGAAAAAAGCTTCTCCATCCAGATACCCACCAGTAAGCATCTTCCCTGCTTTCAGTGTGAGTGTTTTGGCTTAAAGCATTTGGGGAAAATCCACAGGGCTAGTGTGCACACTAAGAAATGAAGCCCTCTTGACAGGGAGGCCAGCCCAGTCATTCTGTATCATGGGATGTATAAGGCATTGCATTTGGATGAAGGAAAACTGCGAGTCCGAGCCATCGCTCTTGCTGCCAGGTCTTATTTGCTGTTCTTTTTGTGAATACAGCAACAGGATAAGCTTTCTGCCCTAACTCATTGCTCTTCACACCGGCCTGATGCTATTACTTAGCATTTGCACAGGGCAAGCCAAAGAGACTTCTCAAGTGACGAACAACTGAACACATCTTTAGTGTGTATGAAATGGGGTTACAATTTCCCCAGCCCTGCACCCTGGCACTTATTTTCACTTCTGTAAGCAGTGGAAGTTCCCGAGTCAGTGGGCTAAACCCTTTTCTGCTAATGTAGTAGCAAGACATTTTTCACTTCCTCAGAATAAGATCTACTTCCAAGTACAAACTATTTTCATATTTAGAGTACTGAAAAACTTAAAAACCTTATAAAACTTGTGTTTCTGAATGGCCCTACATAACCTTTTCTGAAATTCCGAAAAAGTTTCACTTTTAACCTAACTTCCATTACAGTTTTTCTCCTAGAAAAAAAAAAAATTGCATATTCCTTTCCTGAAAATATTAGTATCGTCTACTCAGTCCTGAGTATTAAAAAAACCCCAAACATTACTCTGGTAGCGATGCTCTCTTTCCTACTGTGCGTCAGCCGAATAACAGCTGAACACAGCACAGTGTTAAGTCCCATTCCAGAAGTTAAACCTAAGTTTAGCGCAACAGTGACTGAAGTAAAACAGACTGAACCTGAATTGAAAATAGTGACTTGCTACGAGCAAGACATTCAAGCAGGTTTCAGAGCACATGTGCCTCTTCAGTATGAGGAAAGTAATTTATGGGCAAGTCTTACAGTAAAGTAACTTGGCTATTTTCCCTTTAAAAATCCAAAGTAACAAGGTTTCACTGAGGACTTGAACAAGGTTTCACTAAGGACTTGGTCCACAGTTCAGTGGTTCTCTCTGGGTGATGGTGGCGGGGGTGACTGACAAAGGCAGGTGAAAGCCTTGCTTGTGTATTCTCAAGACACCAGATTCCTGTGCTTTGGGGACAAAGTTTGCATGATCCCAAAACTGTATTCCATTTTCCAAATGAGTAATTAAGGCAGTAGGGCTGTGGGGGAAGCTTTGCAAGTTCTGGCCAGAAGACATCTCTCTGCTCATCCCCTGGCACATGATAAGACTTGTCAGGACACAACCACGCTTTTGCAACAGCCTGATCCCTTGTTTGAATATTTAGTGCTCGGGCTCACCTGGGCAAGGCCCGACAGCTTGCCTCTGAGGAGGAAGCCCCTTGCCAGATAGATTTGACTGGAGTGATCACACTTCAGAGCAGTCACGACTTGATACACTGAAGCCTGAAGAGTCAAGGAATTTGTGTGGAAGCAGGGAAGAAGGACGTACATCTAAGGAAAGGCAATGATTCCCACAGCCTTCCGATTCAAGAAGTGGGCTATGCGTACTGCTCCCCCTGCCCCCCTGGCAGTCTCTTGCCTCAGCATCACTGTTGTGACCACCCAGCCGTGTTAGTGAGGACCCACGGGTCCCAGGAGGCAGCTGGGCTGGGGCAAAGGGTGTTTGTACGGTGACAAACTACAGAGGGCTGGATCCAGAGCAGCCCTACAGCGAACTCGTAATCATTGAGCAGACCTCAATGAGATGTGGCTGGCAGCAAAGCCAGTGAGAATGGGGGGTGGGATGGGGGATGACCTCTCCCTCAGGCTCAAATCTGTCGATACCACAAGCAAAAGCACACTCTAAGTAAGCAAGTAACCAGTGGCAGCAAGAAGCATCTGTCACATCTACCCTGCGCAAGGGTCACTGCTGCCTAGTGCTGCTTGGCTGCTGGGTGTTGGCAAAACATCCCCCCACTTGGTGAGGCTCGGAGTAGCAAATCAACCCAGAGGAGCCGAGTTTAGCTGGTAACTGAAGGATAGGATGTTTGCCTCGCTATACCTTTCCCTGAAAGGAAGAGGCTGTGTTAGTAGCCAGCCACTTGAAAAACCCATTAGCTTAACCTCTCTACCATGTTAACTTGCTCTTAAGCAGATAATGTCAGGAAATAACACACAGCTGTAGTGGGAGGTCATTTAAAAACCTCTGGATCATCAGTTTCTCTTGCATCATAAGAGATAAAGCAGAAAATAAACCCAATTCAGAAGCATGCTGATTGACAACATAATTAAATTCTGTAGTCATTTAAAATTACTGATCATTGTTGTTGCTGTCACTATTAGTTTTCCATTCACTCCCAGACTGTAACAGGCACAATTGCTACTGTACTGAAACTGCAGAAGAACTCTCACTGAGATTGCATTTCCTCCTGCTGCAGCCTTGGCTTTGCTTTTAAACAGTCTGAGGGAAGCAGTAGGTTTGACATGATAAAAGGAAAGCATCCATCTAGTCCAGGACAAAGACACCAAATCTGCAAGGGCAGTTATTACAGCAGGGAGTAGTTGCTGATGGTGTTCAAACCGAGTCTTGTCAGGAATTCAGGGTTAAGATGATGAACAGATCAGTCATGGTGGAATTCCCACCCTTCAAACCCACGATTACAGACTGTGGCCCTTATAAACATGTTTAATAGCATTATAAGCTGTATGCTAAGTACATACCCTCTAGATTACTGTCAAGAAGGAAATTTGAGCTGGAGGTAACAAGGTGCATCATGTTATCTGCTCATAGGGTCTTTGCAGTTAGGTAACCGATTGAGCGTGTGTGAGCATGTGTTGAGTGTTCCTGGGGTAAACTTTCCTTTTTTCAAAGTAGCCTAATCTTTTCCTTTCTTGATAGCTTGCTTTACAAAGCAGGTTGTATTCATTTAAAACTGAAAACATATAGTAAATTTTCTGCTTCTCATAGCTCCTTGGCACTGAAAATCTAGCACACGAAGTTTAATTATACTTACTAATATTTGTTAAATAGTGCTGCAGAGATTTCTGGCTGCTGAGCTTGTGATTAGCATTTGTAAGCTGGAAAAGGTGTTACCCCCACCCATCCTGCGTTGTAATTCAGGCCTTGCATAATCCCTGCCCAAATGCCTATTTTCATCCACACAGCTCATTATCTTTTCTGAATCATACATGGAAGCCACACCCGTGATTGCTCACAGACTGTTGCTATATTATTTGTATATTGGTGTGCACCTTGATCCCAGTTGTGGTTCATTTTGGAAAAGGTGTTAGGTATTCCAAATTTTAAGTGGCATGCCACTGCAACATGGGAACCATTACTGCTATTCATTTCCTTACAAAGTGATTCAGAGGAAGAGATGCTTCTATGTTTAAAACCTGCACCTTCTTGCTGAAAATTAAAACTGTTGCCCAGAAATTGTTAGCATGTGAAAGCCGCAAAGCAAGAAGACTGCAAACATACTGCCTCGAAACACCAAAGAAAAAAAACACGCCAGATTACCCCACCATCACCAACCCGAATCTGCTCGAGGATGCTAACCACTGCACATTGAGCCATCGTGATAAAATACTCAGAGGCCCTCCATGCTCAAAGTCTCTGGATCAAGCATCAGATCATCAGGCATGACCCTGAAGAACAATCTCCTGCCCACCACCTACCCAGGTGACAGGAGAGGCACATTCCTGTTACCCGAAATCCTCATTTTACTTTTGTTAACGTGTTTCTTGTGCTCACGAGAACGTCAAGGGCAGGGTCAGCACTACTGAATGCCCTTCTGCAAGGCAACTGAAACATCCAGCCAGCCCTATAGACTTAGCAGTCGTCAGGCGTAAAGCTCTGGGGGAACGTGGCAGCTTCAGGGACGTTCATGCTAAGGACCACATCAGCTCATGCCACGTTGAGTCCAGTTGCTGCCTGGCAAGGTGCAAGGGAGACGCAAGCGAACAGCTAGTGGACCTTTGCAAGGTTACTCGCTGCCTTGCAATCTGTGTGTTGTCATTTACTGGCTATTAAGCAAGGTCCAGAGGAAACCTGAGACTCCAACCATATTAGGCTGCACTTGGTGACTTCATTTGTCATCTATCATGTTGACGAGTTATTCCAGAAAAGTTTTCCTGCATCCTGGTTGCACGCCCCTGCACTTAGAGCTTAAGCAATTTGAATTGGGATTGTGCTTTTATGATGCAGAATCTACATCGCTCCAACGCAGCGGTAGGCACGTGGCAACGCAGAGGCCTCTAACAACTCAGGGTGGAGATGAGATTATGGCACATACCCGACACGTTCTGTTGCTCGTGGGACCAAAATAGCCTGAACTGCTTTTGCTGGTGGGAGGGAGGGCTGTCTTTTCACAGAGTATTTTCTCATCATGCTGACAAAACCCAGTGAACCAAAGCAGTCACTTCATTAAAAGCCATAGGGACAGACAGCCCTGCCTGAGACACGCTCATTTAAAAATGGACAGCAGCGAGGTGGGTGCTGGTGAGCTCCTGCCTTGTATATACAGAGGCTGATGGAGAACTGGCATGGGGCTCTGAAGAAGGGCTAGCCTGAAGGAAGGATGGACTGTTAGCTCCTAGCCTTCAAGTTACACAGTTTAATGCTAGTGTCTTGTTAAAGGCTGATGGGCTCAACATTCACGTTTTTAGGGGCGAGGAGACTACAGTAGGCCTATTTCGTCCATAGGTTTTACCAGTCACAGGATGCCCTGTGCTATTGCATCCAACACACAATAGTACTGTTCCATGGGAACAGCCGAGGACACCACCGCTCCCCAGGCAACCTTTCTACTGGAGGAACAGACTACCGCTCCGCCGAGACGGTGGCAGCAGGCACAGGCGGCAGCCCAATCCTAGCTTTAGGCAAGACGATGCGGCGCACAGGAGTTAGCTCAAGATTGCTCAGCCTCTCAGGCTGCTCGCAGCCCAACGGGCTGCTGCAGGGTGCTCTGGACATGCCGGCTCTCCCAGGCCACGCTCCTCCCGTCACCCGAGCTGAATCACACCGACTTGATCAACAGCAGCCTCCGCGATAAGACGGATGCTATCGCAGGCCCTGGAGCAGCACAGCGAGTAAGGCGGCTATTTTACAAGCAGTCTGGTTTACAACTCAACGCCCGAGCTTTCCATTGGGACATTCGGTCACGCAGAAGGCAGATACAGAACCCTGGCTCTCTCGAACAACACGGCGGGACACGGGCAGTCTCGCTGGCTACGGCCCCACAGGATTCAGTGAGGCTGCATATATTCCCCCCTCCCAGGGGAAGGGGATCTGCGCAGAGCCAAGCACAGGCGGCCCAGACCTTCCACCCACAGCCGGGGGCGGGGGGGGGGGGGGGCTGGCAGGGGGGTGCGCCCCGGCCCCGCTGCAGAGCCAAACTGTTGGTGGGTGCCAGCCGGGGCGTGCCCCCCTCGGGGCTCAGCGAGAGTAACTCCTCTCTCTTCTTTCTGCTTTTTTTTTTAAAAATCATGTTCAGGCTCTGCACTTCTCCGAGGAGGAAGGAGGAAAAAAAAAAAAAACCCAACAAAAAACCCCACAACACCCCCACCTCTTGTTTTCGCTCCAAGGGACTTATTGGAAAGCTGATGGCGAAGCCTGCGCCTCTGGAGGCCCATACAGGATCCCAGAGCCACGTTATTCCTAGAGGTTCCTAGCACAAGCCCTCGCTTCCCTTCTGCGCAACCAAAAGGAAGGGAAAGTACTCCTTTGCAAAACACAGCGGGAGAACAACCAGTTAACACATTGGATGTGACAAGAGATCAGCGCAGATAAATGTTCTTCTGTTGCCAGTTCTCTTAGACAGCAATTCCCCAGCCAGCGGCAGATTTCCCGTTAAAAACGCAAACGACAGTGCTGTGCCCATCAGAGGTCAGATTTGTCACCGCTCGAGGCGGCTCGCCTCCTATTTGCCAGTCACTATCTTGTCTAGCCGGTGACTTCAGCACGAGAGGACCTTTTCCAGTTTATATACAAAATAACACGGGAGAAAGCAGGAGCCCGAGACTAGAGCTGCAGGGATGTGGAAGTAAGCAATGCCATCTTAGAAGAACTCATTGTAACTTGGAAACATTTCAATGTACAAAAGCAGGCAGCTCCCACAGTTGATGGTATTTAGAGTGCAACATAAACAATTTAAAAAGCGTGTTTGAGACTACGTAGAGATCAGCCTTCCAAAATAACTCATTGAAACTTAACAGCACAGAGAAACCAAACACCTCATTTAAAGAAGAGCTGTAACTGCAAAAACCTCAATAAAAATATGCCTCCCAAGAGTGCAGCAATTCAGAAATTTCTAAATTCTAGAAACAAAGTCCACAAACAGAGTCTTTAAGAACCAAAGTGCTTCCAACTAAACCACAGAGCAGAAAGTACCCTTGCTGCCAGCTTTAGAGCCAGCAGATGACACTGCGCTGCCCAGCGCCAAATCCCAGATTCTGAGAGAGCAAACACAGTGGTACCAACGGGCAGGGAGCAACAGCAGTAGCTTCTCCACAACAGCAGACAAACAGAGCCGAAAGCACCAGCGACGCCAGCAAGGAGCACAGCCCCACAGTACCTGAGCGAGGGGAGCCGAGAGGCTTCTGAGAAAGCGGCAGCTCCAGCCAGCACTCCAGCCATCCGGCAGCTCCGAAGTCAAAACTGGGAAGCTCCCCCAGCCAGTCAGGGTCACCAAAGAGCAGGGCTGGGCCTGAGCCTCACCTTAAAGGGAGGTCCTGGGCCAGGGGTGGAGGGTGCTAAGAGGGCCCAGGTGAGGCTGGTCAGGGCCTTGATGGGCTCTCAGTGCCCACAGCTGCTGCTCAACCCTGGAAAAAACTGTTTTCAAGCTGTTGGAAGAAATGACCATCACCACTCAAGAAAATGTTCATTCTTAGGAACTGGCAGCAAATTTCAGCCAATACTTTGGGTGTCACAAAGGAGAAAGCACTCTGTCTCAAGCATGTGGTGCTGTCATGCACATGACTTCAAAAGCTCTTATCAAAAATCTGAAAATTGACTCCGGGCATTCCTGGTCAGAATACAGGAGACAGCTTGATTTGGACAGCTATCAGTGGGGAACTTCACTGATGCTTTAGAAAGGAATTTCTTCTCTTTGCATTAAGTCTTGAGCAGCAAATAAAAATGCAGAATTAAGGAAAATTCAATGTGCTACTAGACTGAAAGGATTAAGTTACAAAATGACACTTTAAGTTTAGACTCTGCTGAACAATAAAGATCTTTAAATATCGGGGGCTATAGTCAGGAGTCAAACTACACAGTTAATAGTGGAAGAAATCCTCTGTTCAACACACAGCAGATGAAATTTTCATTGGAGGCACACCTGCAGAAACACTCCCGCTTGCATTCAGGGATTGCTTTGATTCAGGACAGCAGCTCTACAAGATTGCAAGGAATACTGAGAATGCCAAAGGAAATTGTACCATAACCATCAATGACGAGAGGATGGTTGCAGGCTTTAGAGCTGTTACTGAGCACACACCTGAACCGCAGGCAAGTTCTGGCTGTGGCTCTGAGTTGTTGCCAGCATAAACTGTAAAAATAGTTACACCATTGATATTTAGAAATCAGAAAGATTTGCTCAGAAAATCATTAAGTCCCTAGTCCTGCTGTGAAACTTCAGCAGCTGAGGAAAACTTCAGTGTCACCACTGATACACTTGTCTCTCTAGACATAAGTCTGCTCTTTAGAACACCAGTGCTTGCATGAGATGCTTGGAGAACTTTACTTCTTCAGTCCTCTACTATTAGTGGAATGGCCTTGAACTACATTGTAAAAGGTGTGTAAGCATCTACAAGACTCGAAGGGCTGTAAATTCTGTGTAGGGGGGGATTATTTAAGGTTGTACAAGGGGTATAATTAGAGACCGTTGAATGAAGTTAAGCAAAAGAACAAGAAGCCCAAGTATAAAGGCTTGTCTCTCAGCCAGCGACACCTTCGAGCACACCGCGGAGGTTTGCAGAAAGCACAAAGGCTCTAGAGCTGCTGAAGAGACCGAGTGCAACACAGAGCACTGCCATACCTAACTGCTGTGCTACCCAGCGGAGTCCTCAATGCACCTAGACACGATAGAGGAATTGAGTTACCTTAAAATAGGATACTGGCTTTTACCACTCTCAATCTGCTTCTGGAGCCTATCAATCACGTACGCCAGCCCTGTTTCCCAAAGCGTGGCCAGAAAAAGACAAACCAGTAAAGCTGCCTAGTCCCTTAACTAGTACTCTACTGGTTAGAGTACTCGGGATACAGGAGGCCTGGGTTCAATTCCCTCCCCTCTGAGTTGTGTGGCTGGGCCTGCGCTGCACGCAGAGCTCCCAGTGTCCACGTATGCGGAAAGGCAGATGCTCCTAGACACGGAGGACTCACGTACAGCAGGTCTGGCAGTTCTGGAAGGGTAAGGTCTGCCTTGGGATGCCTAACCCACGGAACGCATGCGAACTGGAGGAGCTGGGCCAGCGTCTGAGGCGGCACCTGCTACAGTGATTCACACGACCTGCCCCTAACCCCTTCCCTCCCTTAGAAGCTTCTCAAGAGATGGCAGGGAAGAGGCTGAAGGCCAGTTAAATTGTTCCAGCCTGTCCCTTTTAGCTGTTCTTCCCAGAAACCTTTTACCTTCCTGCCCTGTGATGATGCTGCAAGAACTACAGCATCTCCATGAAAGTTCAGATGCAGGAAATGTTAGCAGAGTAAGCCCTTCAGCGGTCAGATCAGGGCAGCAGGTAGGCACGTCTGTGCTGGGGCTTGCTCAGCTCTCATTTTACATATTTTACTTTCTCTCCATACTGCATTTCACACAGATGTACCACACACAAGACCACATTCTAAACATGCTAAACAATATTTAAAATTTTGGGCAACAATTTCTTCATTCACTCATAGTGTTTTCTTGCTTATTTTTCAAACTCAAACATTGCAACCCATGTCCTACTAAAATGTAGTCTCCGTGTAACAGCAGTGCATCCTTTTTTGTGGAGGTACAGTCTGTGAACACGAATGATGGTACGGATGCAGAGCTCGGGGATTATTTCTGTAGCTGGCACCTTCCTACTTCTCTGTTACATGCTTATCTTTCCAACCAAGCCACATCTCATCCAGGCTGCTGGAAGACCGCTGTCCTTTATCATTTTGGGATCGTTGCTTGTATCTTGCATCACAATGCGTCTTCTTGTTGAAAGAACAAACAAAATAATCTGATTTAAGTAACCATTCTTTGCTTTGTCACTGTGGGTTTCATGCCTTGTAGTTAGGCCATACCAAAAAGCATACGTATTCAAAATGGCTAGCAAGCTGTCCAAGGCTTGTAATTACTGGATGAAGCATACTCCTTTGTGTACTTTTACAGCTGTAAGTACTAGTGTGCAAGCTGTTTTGCATCCGTTATGGTTGTGTTTGTCTCCACCTATTTTAAAAGTAACGCCTTTCTCTCTCAAGAAGAGCCTCCTTTCTCTGTTGCTCGGAGGGACATATTCCTGGGTTTGGATTTGTGCCTGCTTACAGCACAGTGCCGTGTACTTTGCTTTCCCTTTTTGGAAATAAACTTGCCAAGGAACTGCAGCAAACCCAGACTACTCACTCTCCACATGTTCTTTGTTTCTTCTGGTTCAGAGCCGCTTCTTCATTTATAAGCTCCCTCCTGAAGCAAAATATTTTTCAGCATTGCAAGTATTCACTCCTGGCACTAGCATCTATGCCACCTTGCGTACATTCCTGTTCCTAAGTCATAGAATGCACCTCAATTCAATAAAAGAGCTCACTCTCAATTACGCATTCAAGCCTACACAACGACCAGAATCAAGAGAAAAAACCCACACTGTTCTTGAGAGATGATACAAAGCATACAGCAGATGCTACCTACCTTCTCTGCAGGAAAACAAACAAACAATCCCTCACATCCTCTGACTGTCAGGGAACAAAATGGTAAGTGCTAGCTAGACATGAGTGGATCCACTCTCTTCATTTTAAGCCAAGTTCTGTGGCAGCAAATATAAAATTACTGTAGGCTCTAAAACTAATGCTTGCCAGTAATAAAAAGGCACAAAGTTTCTAGCATTCATGAAACACTGAGCAGAAGAGTACCTCATCTCATATTTCAGCAGCAGATAAAAGGTGTTTTAGGGAAAGAGACATGTAACAGCTAGGGAACCTCTGTATGAAACAGATAAGGAGAGAAGAAAAAAGCATTTCCCAAGTTGGAAGGCAATTTTTTTTTTTCCCTCTCAAATCAGTAAACTCCTTCTTCACACTTCCCCTAAGAGAAAAATTAGCCTAATCTTAGTTCATATTTAACTCCCCTAACTTGAAGACTGAGTTAGTAATACCTTGGCAGAAACAGAGAACCCATGTAAATTCAGGTCTGCCGGACACCTGCAATGTAAAAGGTTGAGAACAGGGTCAGCTTTATGAAGGAAACTGTGATGCAAGCACGTTTCATTAACCAAGTCCTTTTCGCTGAGTGCAGTGAAAGAATCTGCAAGTTAACCAGATCCATTAATGGGCTCTAAGCTCATTTTACTGAGTGCTTTTCCTATTAGTACTTTTAACAGGAGCGAGAAAGCCCAAATGTACACAATGAAAACCTCATTTCTGTAAACTGAACTCTCTCGGTCTTAGAATAAAAAAATAAATATCTATAATAAAATTTCTGGTCGCTTTATTAATGCCTTATATTAAAAGATTTCTGGAAGCCTAAATATAAGATGAGCATGGAAATATTTTCCTTCTAATGTTATAAGGCAGTAGTACAGCCCGGGAAAGCACAGCTTTTCCTGTATTCTGAATCATGCCCATTTACAAACCAAGTGATTATTCCACATTCTAGGACAAAGAATCTTTCCATCATTTGGTTTACATTTGCATGGCTATACCAGTTAGACGTGCAGCTTTAATGAACAAACATGTCCAATCTTACACAGATTACAACTTTTTGCATATCTTGAGCATATTTCAAAGCTAGAGAAGCATATGAAAGATTTCCTAAACAAATTAGAGGCAGAGCATAAAAAAGCTAAAGCAGTTCTTCCAGTAGATACTAACAATGTAGAGACATTTCTTAATTCTAAATTTGCAAAAGTACCTATGTATTTCATTACCAAAATGCAGTAATTGAGAATGAACTTGTTTCCCATTAAAATAAGCAATCATAAAGGCACCCATGCAGTCATTTTCTAAAGTTCAGATTGTACCCTTCAGATGTATGCAGAACCAGGTCTCCAGATGCTGTGGTAACTTCAGAGTCCAGCGAGGTGCCATCTTGTAAGCGTGATTGCTGACAGAGCCAGGTAACAGCAAAGTTATTTGGGAAAAGAAAGGTAGCAAAGACAAAAATTGATCCCAAAATCTCAATTCTCATGGGGACAGTGCTCCACTACTTCCTCCAGAGATCTGTCCAGCAACTCCTCTAAGCCGACATATGTTCACTGAAGCCGGTCTTCTAGCAAGTTCCAATTCAGAGTAAGCAGAAACAAGCGCTGCTACAGGTAGTAAGCTACTAACTCCAAACTTCTTGCTTTACACCGATTATTAGCTGCCCGAACAGCTCAATGGATCTGGAATCATTTAACGTAGAAGACAAATTCCAGGGGTATCATGGACAACCTGCTAGCTATAGGAACTCTAGGGTGCTTGACAAGGAAAGAATATTCCCACTTTTAATTTAGTTCCATACCATCTTAGAATTAATACTAGTTAGTTATTGGCTGTAAAAGGAACTAGGCCTTAAGCCTTATTGTTTTAAGACTATTCATATTAGACATATAACTAACGATTAGAAATTCTTTTAGATATCATTAACAGAATGCAGGTGTTTATAAAACAATATGTATAAGCTGCTTAATTGTCCTATGTGTCTCCCCCTCCATGGCTGGCTTAAAACACAGTCAAGTTGAATCAACAGAGGAAGGATCATACATCTTAGACCTAAGACATGGGAGTAAGTGATTAACTTTAGAACAAGATAAATTAATAGAATAGCCTGGGTGATTTTTAGAAATTCAAAGGTATCTTTGATGTGTAAGAAGATAAGTGATTGTGGTGACCAAAGACTTTGTGCCTATGACCACCAACTTCAGAAGAACCGGGACACGAGAATTGATGAGATGATGAATGATAACGACATGAGAACAGAGATTGACTGGAAAACTACAAAGACTTTGGACTGGGACAATGGGTAGTAAAAAGGTATATAAAATTGGGAAATTTTTGGAAGTATTCCACTCACTTGGTGGTGGTGGCCCAACTCTGAGTCGTTAACAAAGCAAACCTAGAGAAACCCTCATTTGAAAATTCTTTAACACTGGCCTTACTTGTATACAGGAAACTAAATATTGTTTTAACAAATTCTAAGTTACAATTTAATAATCTGTGTCATCGAATCACAGAATATCCTGAATTGGAAGAGACCTATGAGGGTCATCAAGTCCCAACTTCTGACTCCGCACAGGGCAACCTAAAAGTTAAACCATGTATCTTAAGAGTGTTGTCCAAATGCTTCTTGAACACCGACAGGCTTGGGGCCATGACCACTTCCCTCGGTAGCTTGATCCAGTGCTTGACTACCTGCTCATTTCAGCTCATACTTCAGAAGAATCGTGTGAGATTCTAGACAGAAGTTGTTCTGAATAGTACATTGCTAGCCATAGTGGTAAAAAGGTTTCATGGGTCTGCTGGATTGGGAGAAAACACACAAAGAAACAGCACACAAGCAGGGTTGCTTCATGTTTATTTACTCAGCAAATGTTTTCCCACGTGATTCTTAAATGCCGTGCTGGAGCTGACCAAGATTATTAGGTGCTGGCTGCTTTTGCACGATGAAGCTTTTTGCTAACAGGATCTTTTTCCAGAAATAAAGACTATTGGTTTGTTAAGGTATCCCAGTTTAGCCAAGTACAGTTGCTAATTTCACCCAATTAAACTGTATTTACAACAGTGCATCCTACAGTTATTCTACAACGGACAAGACCCTCCATCCAAAATTGTCCTGCTCCCCATCCCACACCAGGATTTCACTCTTTCAGTATTAGGGGTGCCTTCACCTGTTCGGCCACTTCCTTCCCCATCAGCGTTTCAACAATGGCCAACCCAAATTCAAAGCTGGTACCAGGGCCGCGGCTGGTGAGGATGTTCCCATCTTTCTCCACGCGGCTCTCGGAGTAGGAGTAGTGTGCTTGGGGGGACACACAACAGAAAGAGAGAGGGTCAGTCTCCGGCACAGCGCCCACGGCTGCCGCAGCGCATACACCAGCCTGCCGCAGGGCACTGCCGCCGGCTGCCTGCGGGCTACAGCCGCTGAGGAGCAGCGACTCCCCACCGACGGCGTTGGGCCACCTGGGTCAGCCCAGCCTGCCTTGGGCTCTGTACCCCTGCCCCTCCGGAAACAAGCAGCGCATCACTGCCTGCAGTCCTCAGGGAGGAAAAGGGCCCACAAGGAGCTCTGGCACCTTATTCACATGGTATGGCAAGGCACCTCTGATTCTACAAGCTCATCAGGAAGCGCTCGCCGTGCCTGTCAGTTCCCGTGAGGTTACTTTTGGAAGTCAGACTGCTGTCGTGTAGCTGTTCACAACTGTCTTTTTTCCAAATGCAAGCAGAGGGAACTGGAGGAACCCTGCCGCCTCCTGCTCACCTTCAGACTCGTTAATGTTCACAGAATGATCTTAGTAGTGCTAATGTTCTTAGTAGTGCTTCACCACCACTTCCTTTTGGTACGAGAAAGCGTGGACCCATCAGCTGCTCATAGCACCAAAGCACTACTGATGGGAGAGCAGGAAAGGTGCTGCTGGGGTTTGCTGTTGGGCCCACTGAGGCAAAGAACCAAAAGGGCAAGAGATGGCTCAGCCTCAAGAGGATAAGGGAAAAAGTGCTCCTAGTATGACAGCAGCAGCGTATTTTCCCCAAGGATAAGAATGTTAATACAGCCCTGCCTTTTGAGGTTAAACAGACTTAGAAATAGAGTCTTCGCATATTCAGTTGAATTTTGATTACATTCAGGAAAGCATTAAGGAAATTCAGAGACACAAAATAAGATATAAAAGCTATTTTCCTTTCTTTAGATCAGGCCTTCAGCTGAAAAAAAAACAACAAACCAACACTCCGAGAACAGTTTAGCGAGAAACTTATAAAAGTCATTACGTACCTCCATTCATCATTTTATCTTTGGCTAAAGGATGTGTTGTGACTTTGCTTCCAAACCCTATCCCATGTGCCAGAAGGGCAGTAGGACCTGTAAGGACACAAAATCACACCGGTGAGGAACTGTTTTCTGCTACAAATGCTTTTAAGAATGCGTGTTCAGGCACTAGGCCCTCAAGGGGCCAAAGCTCACTGTGGACAGGCTACTTTTTATAGGACCTGGTGCCAGCCCTATCTCTGAAGCAAAAAGCCTCAAAAAGAACACAGCTGTATAATCTCTCCCATTCTATTACACAAAACACCCTGTGCAGAGAAACATGAAGAAAAGAGAAGGTTTAGGGAACACCCAGTTCATGCAGCTGTCCTGCCGATGATTGCGCTGCCTTTGAAGGAGTCGAGAACAATGGTCATTTCACTTCCAGATAATACATTTTATTTAAAACTGCTTGAAACTAAGTAACAAAAAGTCTGCATTTCAATCTGAACATTAACTAGGTATAATTACTTTAGGACCTTGTTAAGCCTTGCATTTAGAGACTTAACAGATAAAATGTTATTTGAGCAAGCCTTTACATGTTGCAATTGTGTGCCAAGCAGTATTTCAGACAGATACATGGGCTGGCTGCTAAGTTTTTGGTTTTAACAGTCTTTTTCCCTTTCATACTTCCTCCTTGGCCTAAATTGAGGAAGGAGTTTGTGTCAAGAAGCCTTAGGTCATCTGACTGAAAATCCTTACGGGAATTCCAAAAGAAACTGAAGGCAGGATTGGCCTGACATGAGTTTCATTTCTGTACACTGATTCATTTCAGATATAGTCCAGGAAATAACCTTATTTGCGTTCAGATGGAATCAGCTCTAAGAACCATTATATCTAAACAAACGAACCATCCCCATTACAAGCAAAGGCCTTTATTGGGCAACTGTGAATTTGTTATTGCTCTGCAAGAGATACAGATAGAGAAGTAGAAGACTACCACTGCCGAGTTCAAGAAATGTTCACAACTCTGTATGCATATCACCTGACTGAAGAATGAAAGCAAAAAAGCCCCAGCAATGTACCAGAAAACAAAAGCGAAAACACACTCCATAAACTCACTCTTTTAGACTGTTGTTTACAAGCTCGTTGCCACTCTCCTCATTCTCGGTTCTGGGTACCTAGGCCAGCCTCTCAGATCAGTTGGGAGTATTGGCAATTGTTCATCTTTCTTTTTTACATGCAAATCTTACAAAGGAATGAACTGGATACCTAGCTGTGCAGAGTATGTAAGCAGACAACCCTCTCCTCAGAGTAATTCCACCTTTTGCTACCACTCAGAAGAGGAATGGTGAGCCTGTCATTCTATATTTACAGCCTTCCTTCTGAAGTTAAAGGGCAGGAGAGGAGATGTGAGATAAATTTATAGCAATGATGTTCTGCCAGCAACGTGTCCTCGCAGAAAGATCACCAGAATAAGCAAATATTTTGTAAAAAATCTTCGCACAGTACCTTTCACTTTTTATTTTAAAGACAGTAACACGACCAATTGAAAAGAACTGGGTACCAAGCAGAACTTGCAGCATAAGTGTTAGCAATATTTCAGAGATTCCCCTGCTATTAAATTTGTAAAAAATTCACATGCTGATGGGTGCATGTATAGTACAAATCCCTGCTACTACATTACAGGAATACAGATTTCTAAGACAGGAAACTGTCTGCCTGCCCCTTCAAAATATCCAAATGCTTTACAAAGCAAGACGCCTTGTTAACCCACCTGCACATATAGCAGCAATCAGGCCTTTTCTGCTTTCCTGGTCCTTCAAAATGTCTTTCACAGCAGGAGACTGTACAAAGAAACCATATCACAAGTCATTGTTTGGTGTTATTTGAAGCACGGTTGAAATATTTACCACTGCAAATTCATAAACAAGTTTTACAAAGAAAACCAGCTGCCAGCTCTCCATCCTGCCTCAGGACAGACGGGCAATGAAAACACTAAAAAGGAGAAAAACTGAAACCAATAAACACACGCCCCACAAGGAAAGAGCAAGGAAATCAGAAGGAACTGCAGGGAAGTACTTGGCCCACATAAAAGCTGGTTAATCCATGGCCACAGAAAGTTGTTGTTGGAAAGCTTCACAAGACAAATAGGAAAGAGTATTCATGAGATACCTCCAGACAGCCTCTATCATTCTTAAGAAGATTTATACGGGGTATTTGTCTCATATCCCAGGGCTTACGAACTGTGTGATACCATCTAAATCCTATCTGATAGATCGACTTGTTTGTCCGCCTGCCTTCCACAAGGTACTTATACCACCACTACAACAGCTTTGCACCAGAGACAGAATTCTTGAGCAAAGGAAGAGAGTCTCGTGGGTTCGGCCTGTTTTATATTTCATGGAATTAAATCTTCATTTGCAACTGTTTCATCTTCATATGATTATGAACAGAGATTTTCCCACAATACAGAGCACCCTTCCCTTTTTATATGCTTAACTAGGTACTCAAGTCCAAGAATTTACCCAGTTGTCCCACCTATGTATTCGTAAGAAGGCTTAAGACAATTAACGTTTAGTTTACTGATTCGTTCAGAAGAGAATTTTCAGATGCCAAACTGAATTTGCAGGATTACTAAGCAAGTGTAGACCACCCACTACTCATGAGGATGCCCATGAATCTTTAGGATATCAGAACTTTACCTCTGACAAGTTTTGAGCTCCAAGGTTACCTCCAGGCAGGACCACGACATCGTAAGGCCCCTAAACAAAGATAAAATTGTTCTGTTGAACAGAGGCTGTACATATATTATGCCGTTTTAAGGCCACTACAGCTGAGTCGGATGAGAAGCAAAGGGATCTACCTTTTCTTCCACTGAACAACACTTTACGATCAGAGAACCAGTTCCAACTATGGACGAAAATACCGTCTCCTACTCCAGGAAGAGCCTATTATCGATAAAGTCCGTCACAGAACTAACTTTCAAGCCCAGTGCATTTAAGAGCTTCAACAAGCAAATGGCAGCTCTTGCACTGCAAGGATAAGTGGTTTTCCTCCAACCTTACTGTACAGGTCTAACTATGGCACTGTTTAGGTTCCCATCAGAACTTTTCAATTGTTCCAAATCACAGTGTTTTTTTGGGCCGACTAACATGCAAAATAAAGCTCTATGTTTGATGCTCTACAAAAACAAGTACCTGTGCAGAATTACAAAATCTGCCTGATCCTAGCATGCTATGAAACAGGACAACTCTGAAGGGGAGCACTTGCAGGGACGTGCAGTTCCGTGATTCACTGCTGCATAGAGCTAACGTAACGTGCAACATATTCCTAAAAGTAATACATAAGATTTCCAAATGCACCTCTGAAACTGTGAGAAAGGCTATGTCGGCCATTATATCAGATCAGGGTGATGACCAACCTCTTTTCTGGCATCTTCAAGACTGGCATCAGGACAAATGAAGACATCTCGACTGCACTGCACCGGTTCTTTTCCTGTTAGGCCCGCAACAGTCACCTTGATCTAACAGAAGAATACATACAATTCAAGAATTTAGGGCATTTTTCTTATATATTAGTTCTTAAGTAGTACACAGAATGACCAAAGCACTACTGACAGCTGCTGAGAACAGGGCAACACTTAAGCTTCCCCAAACCAAGATTATGTCTGAATGCGCAAGGTAAGCAGTGATACTCGCCTAGAGATTAACAAATACCTCTAACAGTTCAACTTTTCAAACAGGACATTTAGAGAGTGTCTGATCCCATGGGTTTTAAACAAACCAAACCAAACCAAACCAACACAACAAAACCCAGGAGAGCTGGACTAAGTAGATCAGATAATGAACTGAAGTCTTTCTGCAAGCTCAAGCCATTCTCAAACACACTTACAGCGTGTTCAATTTTCTCCCTTGACTTTTAGATGCCTGGTCATAATATCATACATATGCATGGTACAGCTCACATTCACTAAATAAGCAGACAAGCTTGAGCTTCTTATGGCAGCCCAAATGGGGAGCACATTATTGGAATGACAAAGGTGGTGGGAGAGGTTAATTTTTGTTTTAGTCATTTCTATACGTGTGCAGTTGGTGGGTTTATTTAAAATCTTATTTTCATACTTAATCAGATGACAACAGTGTGTACCACTGCCAAAGTAACAAAGAGCATCAGGAAACCCACCAGACAGAATTCTAGTTAATAACAGAATCTTAAAAGTAGCTTGAGAAAAGCTATGTAACGTCACGAGCTGTAATGTACTGAGCTGTCCAGACCCCTACAAAAAAGCACTTCCTGTTACTATGCATGGGAGTAGCCATGTTTTCTGACAGGGTGAGATTCACCTGAAACACCGCTCTGGTCTACACGAGGCTTGTATTTTAAAAGGTTATCTTTTGCACAAATGTCAGTTGTCATGCATGCTTATTCGGGGCATGGCACAAATATTTGCTAACCGGTAAGAAGGCAAGGGTGATTTTTCACTTCATACCAGCAGACTATGCCTTGAACTCCTAGCAATGACCGTCAACTTGAGGCAAGGATTTTCCCTTGACCAAGCACTCACAAAAAGATTTTTCATTGTCTGCATACTCACCCCAGCTCTTCTCATAACATCAGTGGGGATTACAGTTTCCATTTCCTCTGCCCCTTTTGCAAGAATCACCAATGCTCTTTTTGAGGCCATATCTTGAGGGTTTGCTATTAGGTGAGATGGTTCCGAAGGGGGGGCTGAGGAGGGTAGAAAGAGACAATGTGGTTAGAAGGCAAATCCCCTATTACAAAACCTTCCCAATGGTGAAGGTTAACAGTGAGTAATTTGCATTTTTGCGTTATCTTTCATTTAAGCCACCTTAAAATGGTTCACTAGCTTTAATATTCATAGCAATCCCATTTAACTAAAGAGCTTTTTACAAAGAGTGCATTATGATATTAAGGGATCAAGATATTTGTGTAGTGGGAGGCACAGCACATCAGCACCAGAACAGGAAGCAGCCTGGCCTAGTCAAGACTTTACATGACTTGAGTCTGCCAGAGAGGGGCTCAAGGTGGGTGGCAGAGTTGTTTTCAATTTGCACACCCTCACTCATACTCAGACTACTGACTCCTACCCAGGTCAGCATTTATAAAAAGGGCTTGCATGAGCTTTGACCTCATGTCTGGTATTTAGTTTCCACACAGCATGCTTCATGAAGAGTTTCCTGTGACTTACAATGACTCGACCAGTGCCCCTGCAAAACCTCACCAATAGATTTTCTGGGTATTTTGCAATTTTGTGGGGGAGAAAGGTGTGTGCATATGTGTGATGGGGGAGCAGACCACAGAATTTAGCAAATGGAACAAACTAGGCTTAAGACTTTTTTTCTGGCTCCTAAACTCAAGTTGAGGTGAATGGCCAAATTTCCGTTTGAAGGTTAAGTTAAAGTAGCATTAACTACATCATGTAAAATACACACTAACTCATATTGGTCTGACAGAAGTCTGTGAAAGCATCTGTGGTGTGAGAAGGCATTTCACAGGTCATCCGCTCTACGAGACGGGGTTTTTTTCCTATGCAGGGACTTGCCATCCAGAAATGCACGTAGCACCTGGGAGCTCTTCATAAAATGAGATCCATGTTTAGTTGCCTCCACAAAAGAAAACCATCCCCTCATCCTGCTTCAACTTCATCTATTTTCAGGTTCGCTCCCCACTGTTAAGCCTCATTTAGAAAGACGCTCTTTCTAGAATGCAGTCATATACAGTGGAATGTCCTGCAGGATGCAGAACCAGCCCAAGCAGACTAATTCAGTGTGTCAAATCCTACTTTTTAGGACAGCTTTACATACTGTCAATACCAAGGCCAACTGAACAATTACACTCAAATCACAGGTATTAGCAATAACTTCAGGACAACCTGGAGCTTCTTAATAATTCGTCTTGGAGGTATATGTTGATTCTGCAAAATTAATTTTTACATGGTTTTGACTAATTTAGCAATGGAACACCCGAATAGCCACAACGCAGAAATACTGCGCTTGCTTCTTACTGTAGAAAAGTACTCCAGGTCATAGTTTGTATCCCTCTCTCTCATTAGCTCTTTAGATGCAGACAGGCACCCGATCCTGAAAGCTTTTCTCTTTCCCCTAGTCTAGTGAAATGCAGTCTCTCCCTACTGTCCTTAGACATTTCTGGTAATACACTGACCAACTCTCGAGCATTAGTACTGTGCTTTACATGGGTGCATATGTAAACAGCTGTCACACTGTAAATGCTACCAGGGTGTCCTGGTTTCAGCTGGGATAGAGTTAATTGTCTTCCTAGTAGCTTCGCATACTGAACTCAAAACACAGCACTGTACCAGCTACTAGGAAGACAATTAACTCTATCCC
>JAVJGG010000001.1:126349-151857 GCA_035590195.1 Aviceda cuculoides
TGCCCGGCGGGTGAGGGCCGGGCCGGGGCGGTCCGGGGCGGTCCGAGGCGCGGGGCGCGGTCCCGCGGCAGCCACCCTCTGTCTCGGCCCGCAGGTACCTTCGTAGTGATGGCGGGCTGCTGGCGCGGCGCGGGCTGCCGGCAGTGCCCGCCCGAGACCTTCTCCAGCGCGGCGGGACTCCACGGCTGTACCCTCTGCCGGAAGTGCGAAGGTACCGGGCGGCGGAGGGGGCGCGCGGGGGACGGGACGGGACGGGACGCGGCCGCCGCCGCCCCGCACAGCCCCTTCGTGACCTCCGCGGGGTGAAGGCCCGCGCGTCAGCTCGCCGCGAGCGCGAACGGCACCGGCAAAACGAGGCGACGCGTCTGCCGGGCTTCTCGCTGAAGCCACCGGCCTCATTTCTGCAGTGCCCGAGCCTTGGCCGCGCCGCGCCGGGCTTCCCTGAGCGCGCGTATAACCCAGGGCTCGTTTCCACTTCCCAGGGAGATTCAGGTACTTAAAAGAGTGCTCCTCAAAAAGCGATGCTGAATGCACCTGCAAGGAGGGGTACCGCTGCAGCGGCGACGGCTGCTCCCGCTGCGACCCAAGCTGCGGCGTGGGCCAGGAGGACACCGGGAGCGGTAAGGTCGCCTTTCCCCGCCAGCTTAAACCTCCTGCGCTCACTGCAGCGGACGCGCCGCCACCTCTTGCGCAGCGCGGAAACAACTAGAGTGAGGACCTTCACAAGACAAACCCACCAAACTCTGAGCCCCGCTGTAGCTCAAAGCCTGCACCGGTTAGGTCACTTTGCACGACAGCTCTTCTGTTGCCAGCACGTGCGAAACTGAGCTCGGAACTCTGGAGCTAGAGGTGATTTGCAGCATCTTTTGCCAAATAAACAGGTGGTGTAGCTGAATGCTGTACTTGTCCATAGCTCACAGGGAAAGACTTGCCTTGCACAATCAGAACAGCTTATGAAATAGTAATTCTGTGACTGTGGATCATAGTCATTGTACAAGCTGGCAAAAATAATTTCACATGTTGTTTTAAATGCTCATCTTGTACCAATTTACCTGTCCTTCTCTGCTGAAGGTTGCCAAACTTGCCGCAATGGAACTTTTAATGATCAGCCCAATGGTTCCTGTAAAAACTGGACAAAGTAAGTAATCTAAAAATAAATGCTACAGCTATTACACTTGACCTTTTTTTTTTCCATGGTTTGGGGTTTTGGGTTTTTTTTATTTCTGTTTTGCTTTAAATGTCTTTCAGGTGCTCTGCAAGCCAGGTCCTGGAGCCTGGAACTGCAGCAAAAGACGTCATTTGCAAACACGCTTCAGATAATCCCACTTTAGTCACTACTCTACCTACCACGTCTCCTGCAATTCCATTTTCTATCACTGTGCCAGGTGAGTCATAGTATAAGATTGCTTATGGAGCTAAAGAATTATGACCTACTTTGAAACATACTACAGCTCACTCACCATTTAAAGCAAGAGCCCTTTTTTCTATCCATTTCCAGTGTTGCAGACTTCTCCAGAGACAGAGCTGGAGACAAAGCTGTCAGCTAATTCAAGGGCAGTAGAATTTTGCTTTGAAACACTTCTTAGAGAATGTTGTTTTCTTCCTAGGGGAAGACCTCCAGATGGACATTATCAGAATTTCTCTTAGTGTAGCTGGGCTGTTGTGCATAGTCTTTCTGCTACCTTCCTGCATCTGCTTCGGTATCTGGCAGAAAAAGAAGCTACATGCTGTCTTCAAGAAAAGTAAGATATATACACTCTTGAATTCAATTTTTCTTTTTGAAACTAGACAGAAATCAGGAATCCAGGTTTTTAAATATCTTTCAAAGATAGTTCCAGACAGCTTCAGTTTTTGGCATTGTAAGTCAGAAACAACAACTGAAAGGAAAACAGTTTTGGAATTTCTATTGCAGAAAACACTTAATTAGCTGTAGGCGTTTTATCAGCATCGCAGGTTAACTGCATGCGTATCCATAGAATTGAAGTATTCATGGGAGGCGAAAAAGCTCAGCTGAGCCTTGCTGATCCAGTTGAGGGTCAGTTCAGTTTATCACTTCCAAGTACCATCCTTGGCGTGCGTGGCAATAGCACTTTCCAGTTCTGTCTGCTCAGAAACAGTATGCATGGCCTGGAGTGAGCATCTTTGAACTTTGGCTGCAGTAGAAGAGGGGATATCAGTCAGGACGTACTGCTACACAGATGCAGAGTCAGCCTGAATCCAGCACTGCCCTCCGAGAGCTAATAAGCCCCCGGGAAGCTCAAGAGTTCAGCACAAAGATGAGATGGAATTGCATCCAACATAGTTTATAGTTGGGATTTTTGTTTGTTTGTTTTTTCCTCTCTCTCTCTTCTTTCCCCTTTCCTAGAGATAAGGGCTTGATCTTCTAATGTAGTTCTGAATACAGGAGACAATAGCATTACTCCAAAAATCTAACAGCTCCATATTGGTCTTCCTTTCATTCTTACGGCAAACAGAGCACTTACAGCCCCTGTTGCATTATGGAAAACAAAGTATGATAAAATAGTTTTATCGGATGTACATGCCGTAGAGGAACAATTTCAGATTATTGAATCATTTGGAAGAATTTTTCTTGCTGACTTCCTGTGCTTCTGACTGAGAAAGGGTGAAATAAGATGGCTGAATAAATACAACAGAAAGTGAGTATTTGATCTTTTTCTTCAGTGCACATCACACCTGAACAGTCAATTCAGGAAGATGATGCCTGCAGCTGCCGCTTTCCTGAGGAAGAACAAGGTGAATATCAGGACCATAGCAAATCCACAGAATTCAGAGATCTTTTGGTGAACTAGGAATCGGACTGTCCAGCTCAACCACATTTGAATTTCCTTTTAGAACACAGAACAAGAACCTGTTTACATAAATAGAGAGGGTATCAAAATATGTGTATTTCAGAGTGCTAAATAGCCCAGCCACTGAGGAAAAAGTGCATCTTTTCCATCTCTTAAAGAAATAAAAATAAGTAAATAAAAAGATCCGAGTTTGCTGACTTTCTTCCTCTAGGACCAGGAAACATATTTCCAAGAAGTGGTACTTGAACTACGTACAGAAAAAGTACTGCACTTAAAAGCAGTAACAAAAGGGCAGAATGGCTTTCTGGTCCCTCTTAGAAATGGTGCTGGAGCCATAATTTACATGCAGTCTGAAAGCATTTGATGCTAAAAAGGAGATGTGTAGCACATAATAGAGCCACCTGTGACACTCATGGTCTCTGTTACCATTACCAGCAGTCCTCTTGAGTCTAGAGCTGCAGCTTCTCCTGAAGTTTAGCTCAAACCCAATAGTCTTGGGTTTTGTGTGCAAATACAGATAGACCTCATTTCAGATCCCATCAGTGCTAGAAACAGATACCTGGCCTGACCACTGCACACCTTCTTATATGTAGGAGAGAGGAAGCCATAAAAATCTAGAGCTGCAAAGTGCTCCATAAGAGCTTGCATCTGCTGTTGTATTACAGTGATTGGCTTAAGAGGGGCAGTGGAAACACTGAGAAAAGCTGTGGTTGACTTGATCTTAGAAATAGATGTTACTGTGCAGCTGGACTGCACCACCTTCTGTTCTACATCATTCAGCTTTGATCTTTAGGTGATGTAAACATATTATGTACATTGCAGATGTGGTATACGTAGATGTGATACATTTCTGGTACTATTTTTGTAACTCTGAGGTTGGAAAGATTTTAACATCAGACACTCTATCTGTCTCTTTGATCGATTACTGTTACTTTGGTCTTAAAATGCATGTTTGAGTCATGGTATTCGCAACACCTTTTTTAACCTTTTACAAAACCAAACATTTTATTTCTTTAGTAGATGTTATGCAAAAAATAGAACAAAAACCCACCAATATGTCATGTAAAAGATGATTTTTCCCCTCCCTGTGATTTCAACTTAGAGAATGCTATTCTTGTCTTTGAGGAACGACAGCCCATCTCTCCATTCAGCAGAAGATTCCGATAGCAGATTGTTTTCACCAAACCACACTTAGACATTTTGATAAACTTCTGTACATGTGAATATAAAACAGTATGTGAGAAAATAAATGTCATACCAAAGCCTGAACTGTTAAGTATATTTAAATAAATCTCTCTCTTCATCCCTAGCCCAAGTCTCCGCTCTATTAGTACTTTCGACCATGAGAACTAAGCGACTATTACGTCAAGTTCACAAACTTAAAGACATGAACAGGACACATGAGCAGCCACCAATCTATTTATAAATCAACAAGCGACCTTTGCACCAGTGGACGCTATCTTAGAACAGGATAAAATAGTTCTGCTTGTGATTAGTTTCTAATCCACATGTAAGGTATGAGAATTCATGTACAGATCCATGTAAAAACTCAAAACGTGGTGGTTTGTCTTTGGAAAAAAGAGATAGCAGTTGGAATTTTACATTTTGTTAGTGCATTTAGCATATATTTTGAAGGACATTCAGTTCATAATAAAAGCAGCACTGTAAATACTGAGATAGTTGGAGTGCTTAGCAGTTTTCAGATTTATACAATATTCAAGTTCTGTGAATTGTGGCTTTCTATAAAGAACTCAAATTATACCCACAGAATCATGCACTTCCTTGAACATAATTCATTGTTGCATGTTGTGGAATTTGCCTTCACTGTGATCACACAGAACAAATGTATTAGAAGCTTGTTCCCGTTCTAGACCCCACATATAGATAGATATTTTTATTTAAAAGTACTAAAGTATTTGCTTAAATTCTCCTTTTCATTATGCACGTAGCAGAAACAGCTATGAAACCACTTCTGGCGGTACGCTATGGAAATGCAATGGGCAGACTCATCAATTAAGTTTGCTCGAAGTCTGCATCTGCAAAAAAGCCACATATTTGTAACTTCCTTCTTTCCTTTTTAAATTATTCTTTCATCTCCTGAAAAAATCCATGACAGCTAATAAAACTTCAGTCAAAGCTAGATAATGTGCAGATTGGTGGTTGACAAGTGGCTACTCTACAAGTCAGAAAAGCAGAAATGGTGTAAGCATCTGACCTAAATAATTCAGGATGCCACATGCAATTTCTTGAATGTTTTGTTCTCTCAAGCTTTTGTAAAATATGTTGCACAGTACTATTTAGGGATCATCAATGACTAGATTAAAAGAAACATTGTCATCAGAATTAAGCTTCTACTAGCTTTCCTGAACAGAATGTGTAGCTGAATTTGTTTCTTAACACAGAGGATGACAGCCTTCCCACATGCATACTGAGCACTGTAAAATCCTTAATCCAGCAAGGGTGAAGGGGAAGAAACGGCACTGTGTATCTTTGATTATTGGTAATTACGGCAGAAGGAAGGAGTAAAGCCTAACTGTCCATAATTCAGAACCAGGGCTGTGGAAAAGAAGTATTTATTGGTGAGGAAAAATAATGGATAGATCACGTGCATCTTTGCTTCACAGGGAGCTTTCACTGAATATACAGATTCTTTAACACCTGAAGAAACTTACCAGTTCATGTAGAAATAATGCAGATCAGTCCTTCTAACTCTTTGAGCTCTAAGTGTTGTCTGCTTTCTGTGAATGTCTCTTTTCTCAACAGTCTTTTTAATTTATTATGTAGCAAGCAAAAAGGAACTGGGAATGCCATGGTGACTCTCAAGAAGCCCAGGTGGCTGAGGATGAGGTAACAGGCCAGATGCAAGCTTTTTGCATTTCCATTTGTTTTTCTTGGAAGTCAGAAAGTGTCCTTTGAGCCAGACTGTGTGTGGAGGCCCAGGTGATGTCAGGCAGAGTTCTGAAAGCATGGAAAAAGGAGACAAATCCTCTTTAAAGATAATTTTAAGCAGGGGAGCCTGCTGGGTTTTTATTGCTTCCAGAACCAGCACCATTTCCTGGCACAGTTACTGGCATCAGTAATTAAAACTATGTTTGTCACACGTCTTGGCTTCATAATCTCTTGTAAGAGTTGTGTGGCTAAGGAAAGCAAAAGGTTCATAGCAAAAGGCTTTCTGTTTCTTACTTCCCTCTCTTCTACAGGCATGCCTGTGCATTTCTGTGCCTGATACTTCTGGATGATAGAGACTCTGAAACTGTAATAGCTCCTCTCAAACATATAAACATCATATCATTTTTTTAAAAGCAGAATATGATTTCTTATTTTCAGTCTTTCCATCGGATCCTTCATAGGATAGAAGCATAGCCTGCTCTGACAGTCATTATGATACTAACACTAATGATGCAAAAACCTCCACAGGAGACGGTCCACTCTGAAGAGACTTAACACATAGGAAATAGTACCACACAGGCAACTTGTACCACTCCACTTGCTTTTTAAACAGGTGATAAAAAGTCAAGGTAAGTTTCACTATTAAAATGATACAAAGTCTTATTCTATCACCAAGTGTTACCTCAGTTCTCTCAGCTAGGAACAAGCCTTCCCTGATACAGTGCTTTCTTCAGAGCCTGCCAAAGGAGGTTTTCCATCCCACAGGGTTTGTGTTAGCTGTGCATCAGCAACAGATGGCTGAGCATCCTCCTATCTATCCTGGAACTAGCATGAAAAAAGCTGTTGGATGCCATCACTGCCTTCACTGTAAATAAGAACTTTTAATACCATCTACAAAGAAAATGGAAATTCCCTCTAACCTCAATTTGGCAAGAGTTTGTTATGATATCACCTACTATGTTTCCTTTCACCTTCTAGATCCTGGGTGCCTGCCAGTTAAAGCAGCAGACTATTCCTGCAATACTCTGAAGCAAACTGGATAGTATTTTAATGAAAAAACCCCCACCAGCTGAACACACGCTGAAATCAGGGAAAATCTCTCCTGTTTGTCTAACCTGTTTGCATTAAGGAAATAAATCAGATTTTATTTGATTTACCAAGTGCAAAACCCCATACAAAGACACCTACCTCAGTTTAAGGATGACTTATCATAGTGTATCTTAAACCTGTTAAATCTACTCTCAGTTTACATAATCCAAACTAAAACAAGCCATTTCAAACTGAAATAAACTGTCAGAGTGACCCATTTAAGTCAGTTTTAAACCAAATCTTAGGTTACATGAGCTCTCTTTTCTCCTGTACACAAGGATTTCAGCAGGTTTAGAACAAATGCAATTCTGGAAAAAGAAGGTAGATGGAGAGGTGAAAAAGACAATTTGCCTTTAGCTACAACACTATAAACTTGAGAAACATTTATATTAAAAAAAAATACTTCTAATATTCACAGCATTGCTATTTTGATACTTTCCATTTAGAACAAGTATAAACCATTTAACCTGAAGAGAACACTATACAGGCCTGTAAGCAGGCAAAAAAAAAAAAAAAAGGAAAAAAATGGCACCACACTACTTTTATTCAGTGCACCTTTGTATAAATTTTAGAGCAACACTGAAAGAGTAGAGCACAATTCTAAAGAAAATGTACATATATGCCTAAAGCAAAATTTACTGAAGCATCTAAAGCATAACATATTTTTCTTCAATGAGAACTGAAAACACAATGAACAGGTATATGAAGGGAGTGCTAGGAAGAAACATCATCAACTCCAGAGGAGCTGCAACACTGCAGTTCAGCACCACAGTTGTCTTTTCAATCTACAATCCCATCAGAAGGCCAAAGAGATTGACATTATCAGTGTTACAGCCACTCTTAATAATGATCTTTTTGTATTACCTTATAGAAGAAGAGGTGTAACCACAGAAAATGCTGGACGGTTCCCTCAAACTTATGAGTTCTAATAAGACAGAAGGAAGCTGCTGTTCTTTCCTTTAACTTGAGAGTCAAAGGATTTAGAAATCTGAACAGGTGCTCTACTCAGGAAGCCAGCAGATATGACAGTAGCATATTCTCTTGCCATTGCATCTCACTATGTCTGCATTCATCAATAGGGTAGGCTACAGTCAGAATACTTCTCACATGGAACGGCAAGGCTGTAACACATAGCGTTTATGTGCTTCTCAAGAGTGATTAAATATGCCTCAGGGAATTACAGAACAGGAAAAGGATTTACTGTGCTGTGGCAGTACTAATTATCCTACCTTATATAATGGTTTCTGCACCTTCTTCCAGTCATTCCTAATAACACAGAAAGAGATCACCCTGTAAATAAAACATTAGTATAGCGGCAGAAACGAGTAGAGTAAATGAAAAAGGCTTTGGAGGCTTCCCCCACTATTCTATTTCCACAGATGGTGGTTTGCAATGGATTATTTCCTTCTAAGCATAAATCCTACTTGTCTTGTAGAGGATTTCTAGAAAAGCTGCACGGGTGATGGGATGGGATACTATATGCATGCTCTACGCTTTGTAAAGCAACCTACCTCCTCATCTGAAAAGGCCAAGAATACAGCTGAGCAGTTACAAACAGCCAGAAATACCTCACCATCACCCTCTCCAGCTTAAGGAAGGAGGACTGTCACAAGGACTAGTGAAGAAATGGATGGAACGAGAGCAGGAATCATGGAATCATTTAGGTTGGAAAAGACATTTAAGATCATCACAAATGGCATCTAAAAGCTAGTTCAAATGTTGTTCTTGGCAAAGATCTGCAGCATTTCCTCTCCTGGTCTTACATATCCTTGACCTCCTGCTGTATGAGGGTTCTTCTTAACCAGATGGTTCTCCTGCACATTAGAAGAAAGGAGCCTCACAGCTGGCAACAAGACCATAAACAGAAAAGACAGGACTGTGCTACAACGAGCACATCAGATATGTATCCTTTCCTTGTGATTGATACAGGTCCCAATCCCACTGTTCCAAGGATGGAAACCATACGCTTCCATGCACAGGTGAATTTTTCTTATTTCCATATCTCTTCTGCAGACTCTGCTCAGAAGTAACCAGTTGGTCCTGTCTGTTACAAGCCTCACTAGTAAAAAAAATGCATATATAGTACAGGAATAAGAGTAACAGGCTAAATAGTGACTGCTCTACAGAACTCTCTTATATCGTAAATCTGCCTTGGGAATTCTTGCAGGAAAGGGGATTTTGCTCCCATTACTTAGTTCCAGTGTAGCAAGAAACATTCAACTTGCCAAACCAGAAGACAAAGATCTGATACCTGCTTCCTTCACCTTTGTTAATTCCAACTCCTGTTGATCGCTCCCATCCCCAGGGAAAGCTTTCCACTCCAGTCAAGATAAGTCAGAAAGTCAGTCAGTCATCACAGAGAAAATCAGTTAACGCTTGTAGCGGATTCCAGTTTATCAAATAATTTCCATCTCTTAAACAGTGAAGGGAAGTTTCTACATGGCTGACTGCCAAGATACATGCTTTCATTTACAAAATAACCTTGAAAGAACTGCTTTAAAGCTCAAGTTGCCTAGTGAGACCTATGCCAACTTTCCACCTGTTAAGTACACGTATTTGTCCTGAAATGTGAATCACCGAGCTTGCAGAGATTCCATTTAATTAACAAAAAATCCTCCAAGTAGTGAAAGATTAAAGAGATTAGGCACTTGGAAAGCAAAATTAAAAATTAAAGTCTGCTTTTGTGAGCTATTCATTTACTGCCTACGCTAAGTAGGACAGTTAAATGCCAATGATTATTAGGATACCTCTTTAATTAGTCAGTGGCTCCTGCCCACGCACTGAACTTCTACAGAACTACCTGAAATTTGTCCTCTAATATCAGTTGTTAGAGTGATAAGTGATCCTAAGCCTCTGTGGTAAAAACAGGAAGAACATGTGTACACCAAATGTGAAAATGTGGACAGAAAAATAAAGAAAAGCATAAGGACACCTCTGACAAAATTGCCTTTGTTCCATCCCCACTGTAGATGCAAGCCCTTACGCTCTTGCTCTTTTAGATAATGAAACAGGGCACCATCTCCAAAGATAGCAAAATCTTAATAAGTTTCTGATAAAATGGTTTGTAACAAGAAACTAATGAGGTAGAGCACTGTGCAATTAACAGAGTATGAAGCAGGCTCAAGCAGGGAAATCTGGAAGACAACTTTTATGCCTCATCCATCTCTTGCGATTTGCTGCTTTACTGTTTCTGCACTTCTTCACGTTGAGCCAGAAAAAGTCCAAGACAGCCTGGCCTGCCCACCCCATCATCCAAACTACTAAGAAAAGAATCAGCAGGGTATTGCTGCTTCCCTTTTTGACATTAGCAATACCATTTTTTTTCAAAGTTGCATTTGAAGCCTTAGGAGATAGAAATATTAAAGCTGAAGTTAATTTCTTTAAATCCTCAGCTGTATAGATGTCTGTGTGGGCAGGCTCCAGGACAATAATTTGTATGGAAAACCCCTCAATAATACTCTTAACAAAAAATAATGAATGGTCTAAGTTTAAGAACAGAACAAGAGTGAAAATGTCATACCATGCAGCAGTCACCTAGCTCTACAGCAGGATTAGCTTGATAATTTCTTATCACAGCCTAAATTAAACCTCAGGAAAACTGTGCTATTGTTAGGTTTTTTTTTTAAATGAAATATTTATAATATCTACTGCTGATAAAACTATGAATATACTGTATTCTGTATAACAACAGTACTTACGCAAAAGTCAAAAGATACAAAGATACCCTAGCATAGAGAAACTACTGTGAATATACAGGAATACAAGGTACTTGTGATCCACAGTTGCAGAAAAAGGCAGGTTATTATATAGTACTATAAACAACAACAAACAAAAAAAGGTAATCATTCAATTATGTTTAGTAAGGTCTTTATGTCTGTACTGTAATACATACAGATAGAAGGCTACCGTTAAGCCTGCATTGTGTTTAGCTGTTTTTCTAAAGCATCATGCTACCTAATCATCCACAGTGAACATAAGCTTCTGCATTTGTGAGCTTTGTCTTGCAGCACATCAGTTGTCTCTGACAGAAGATTCAAGCATGGCTGCTTTCATCAAAAACTGCTATGGACACATAGCAGGCACAAAATTTGATTCCTTCTCTCCAAGGCAATCCCTAAAACTACCTCAGTGAGTATTGCTCCCTAATATATCCCCTAGACCACATACACATCTTTATGCCATGCTGAAGGCCTCCAGCCTGTGCTTTTGCTCTGACAGACACAGAAAAATCGATTTAATTAAATCATAATAAAAGTTGTATGATCTGTGCTGAGATAGTATAGTAATAGACAGTAGTAGAAAAAATGATCTAGCAGTTTTACATGAACCCTCTGCAATGTCGTGATATATATCAACCTATAGTTTTTATTATCTTGTTCTCAGAGCGTAGGGCTATTCCTTCATGCTCTTCAGCTCTACAATGAGCAAGGGTTCTGTTTCAATGCCTATACAAATTAAAACTGCTTTCTGAATAATGTTGCTCTCATAAAATACATAAAAAGTAGTATTTGGTTCCTACCAGTTATTTAAACATTTTCAGAAAAAAGCTATCAACACGATACACTGTATTTTCAGTTACGAAGGACCATAGCTGATGGAAATCGTCTAAGCTAATCAGCCTGAGAACAAATACAACAACATCACCGGATACTTAGTTTGGCAACTATTCCCCAGATGCTCAGTTCATACCTACGGATGCTCTCAGACAGCCTGGGACACATGAACCAGCAGGGACAGGACCAAGGCTGACTGGAAGTTAGGATATCTTGAGACCAGAACCACAGGGAGGCAGAGATGTGAACAAGCTTACGTGCTCAAGGATGGAGGGGAACAGGAAACAACATTAAACTCCATAGCTGTATTTGCTGAGGTCGTCCATTTTCTCACCCAACGAGAAGACAATCAGTGTAAAGGGGGGGGGGAAAGGCAGCTTTATTCAGTATATTCCTTAATTCAAACACCATAAATACATTTGTGCCTGTGCAGCCACAAAGGCTCCAGGAGCACCCAGTGTCACCCTCCGTGTTCCCTGTCCATAGTCCTGTGCCGAGGCCGAAACAAGGACCGAATCCTGCAAGCACCTTCTCCAACCCTCCCTTTCAAAGCTCCTTCTTTCTTTCCACTCCCTACGCTTCCACCTAGAGCAGACAGACAGACAAGGCTGGGCAGTGCGGACAGAGGAACAGTGCCAGGAGTGTAACAAGAGCACAAGCAGGAAGGGAGAAGAAAGGTAAACTAGTACACGGAATGGAACAAGGCATAAAGATGGACTAACAAAGGGGCTGCTACTTAAAAGCCCCGCGAAGGTTGAAATCCTGCACAAAATGCTTTAGCTGTGGTTTCAGAGAGTTAAACCAGACAACAAAGGCAGGCCTTCCAAGCTTCTTAACATGAGAAGAAGCCATGACTGCTTCCAGAAATGCCAAGACGGCAAAGACACTATGAGAAGGAAAAAGATGGTCATACTAAATGAGAAAGCAGAGCAGATCATACCATTCTTCATGCAAGAGCCATTCAAGAGTGAAGACTCTGTCCTGACCCGACTGTCTGCTTTACTCTGATCCACATAATTGTGGTGCTCTTTAGTAGACTGAGCTTCCGATGCAGTTCCAACACCAGCAGTGATGCTGACTCCTATCAGTGAGGCTACTCAAGAAAAACTAATGTCTAAGGAACACATTGTATGGATAATTCCTCCAGAGTAAAAGTCTCTTGACCTTATTTAATCATTCTTCAAAGAAAGGCAAGAGTTCTTTAGCTGAGAAACGTATACGTATGCAAGAAGGGAAGAGAAACAAAACCTTTTTCAGAAGAGAAAAATGGGTGGAAAAAAACAAAACCCCAAGCAAACAACAAAACCAACGCCACACAGTTACTTTTCCCCAATTTATTTGTCTTTTTTAAGTTTTAATTCTATACCGCACTGCCTGTGGCACCGGACTCGAGCCCCGCGCCCGGTCCCTGGGCGGCTCTAGCCATTTTCAGGAGGTTTCTCAGCGCCACCTCCCGGGGCAGGAATTCCATTATCAGCTCCCTCAAACCCACCGAGGGACAAAGCCGGCATGAGCAGAAAGAGAAGGTTTCTTTTCTTTGAAACGCAGTCTGGAAAAACGAGGTACCTGTCACTGGTCGAGGCACACTGGCTGGCTGTTAAAAAATACAGCCAGCCAAAAGTTAATGACCCCTATTCAGAAAACCAAACAGGAAAACGTATTCACATATCCCAGCTCTTTCTCAATAGTTCTCTCCGTTCACACTCCCCATACCAGGAAGGAAAGGATTGGTGCACTGTGTCTCAGATCAGAGCTCATTTGGACTACTTCGGATTATTGGAAGGTCTCCAAAAATCCAGTACTTTGCCTTGAAAAATGCCTCACAACAGACTTCTCTGCAACAAAGAAGCCCAAATTGGAAACTTTTACTGGTTGCAAGCGCAGCAGTGCTGCAGAAGCAGAC
The DNA here is from genome assembly GCA_035590195.1 of Aviceda cuculoides. Taxonomy (NCBI): domain Eukaryota; kingdom Metazoa; phylum Chordata; class Aves; order Accipitriformes; family Accipitridae; genus Aviceda; species Aviceda cuculoides. The sequence goes on from JAVJGG010000001.1 coordinate 139,594, forward strand.
ATGCATCTCTGAAGAAAATGAGCACAAGTCTCCAGCTTGCTCTATACCTGGGACCGATGAAATGAGAGTGCAAGTATGGATAGTCACTGACCAACAGTCTATGCCTTTCAGCAAGGCTGCTTTGCACTCATTTCTGTGCAGTGTGCTGACCAGAAAAATGAGACAAAGCAGTTCTTATTTTGCTTTGGTCCAGACCATAATTTCTTATTAGGGTTGAACAGATTATTTGGGATACCTTGCGAGAGCAAGAGAAAGGTAAAGTTCCATTCTTGCTGCAGAAGCATTCCTCTCTTTCCTTATACTGCCTCTCTCATAATTTCAGTTTTAAAAATAAACTGTAATTGCATAGTTAGTTCCATTACATTTTTTTGTGGAAGAAACCTTATTTCAAGATCTGGTCTCTGCTCCTCTGTTTGTGGCTGCATTATCCAGAATCTGATTCCCCTAAGATATCGACGTGCTGTATTTCCAAGCTCCAGTCATGCCAGACTTACTTTCCTTCATGTCAAACAGTGTGAAGCTTCAGTTTGCTAATTCTGTAGTGCTGAGAGGACAGGGGAGTTAAGGACCAGTTTGTCAAGCTTCACTTGGAGAATATACCCAAACTACAGTGTGCCAGCCCAGCAGGGCCAAAAATCAAGAGGGTTTTTTCCCCCCAAACTGGTGGAAACTATACTACAAAGGAGTAATGTTTTGGCAGCTGTGATCCTGTACTAGAGAATTTTTAGACCCCTTGCCAATTCTGCAGCAAAATAAAGTATCTTCAGAAAGGCCTACGGACCTGCCATCTTCATTTACGCAGAGGCACGTGTTCAGTTAAGCACACATACTCACCTATGCACCTTCGACCCACCACAGAACAAGAAAACCTAGGTCAGAACCTCTCAGAGATCTTACATAACTGTGAGAGAAATTCAGAAGACAGAAATACTCCTATGCGTACCCAAATACACATAGCACTGTATAGTGCTATTTGGTTGTGCAGAACACACACCACATGCGCTACACTACAGTCTGCGCACAGTGGGCAGAAGCGTCATCTTCAAAAAAGGAAGTTAACAGCAAGTGCCCAAGTTATGGTTAGTTTTTTTCCTTTGATCCGCTCAGTCTCACAGCTGGCTGTTTTCAGTACACTCTAAAATGCAGAGTATACGTAAGGACGTAAGGCAATGCAAGCTAGTGGCAGGAAAAAAACCTTATTGCACATATGATCTCACAAGGCAGCTATTTCAGTATGCAAAATAGATCTAATAATCAAGTTACGAAGCTGAATAATTAGCTAAAATGAGAAATGTTAAGCTAAAGTTAACTTCTTAGGTGTTAATGAGGACAGATATCTGCTAAACCAGCAGTGACATCAAAGCAATAAAACCCAAACCCCTAAATGATATGCTAGAACCTAGCAGGGAAACAAATAACACCGCAAATATTTTTTTCTCTCACATCAGCCAACATGTATAACTCATTGAAACAAGATGTTAAGGTAAAAATTCTAGTAAAATTCAAGGAAGAGCTGGACATTTATATAATAATAAGCTCATCTGCAATTACAGTGTCAATACAAGAACATTCTACTGCACGCCTCTCTTCATGCAAACTAAATTCAGGCTAAAAAGTTAAACCAAAATTTATATCCTAGAAAGAAGTCCCTCATACAAACATTATTGCTAAATCATGTCTTCTCTGAAATTCCTGCTTTTGCCAGCTGTCACAATACTTGATTAAAATAACTCGTGTTTACTTATCATAAAGCACTTCAAAACGGGAAAGAACTTTTTCATTATAGATTAGATTTCATCCTTACTATTCTACTTAGTAGGTGGATAATTTTTGAGGGTGTTTTTGGTTGGGTTTGTTGTGTCTTATTTTTAAAAAATAATTTCTTGACTTCATTAGCAAATTATTCTTTATGAGCCATCATTCTAAACCAAGAATAGTTGTTTCCTCTGGTAATTAAGGATAATCTTTTATGATAGGGTAGCATATACTTACTATTCAGAGCTTGCTAAGTCATTTATCTGGACTACTGCTGCCCTGTTATTTTAAACAGAAGCACTTGAAAGTGAGTCTATTAGCATAAATAAGAACTTCAAAAAGTTCTCCCACAAAAGAGTAGTTTTGATAAAAATTAACACAGTTTCTTGCAAATCAATTTCCAAGTATTCAAAGTGAAATTCACATTTACTTCCGCCACCCGTGTTTTCAGGGTTTTGTACCTCTGTTTAGGATGAGCTGTTTCTTTACTTTGCATGATGACGTGTGCACTGTCCCCTGAGGAAAATGCCTTTGACATTTTGGTAGAGGAAAGAGTGTCCAAGTGACAACTTCAAATCTGAGTAAAGGCAATAAGCGGAGGGCAAGTTGCCCAACTTCCACATGACGCACTTCATGATGGCTCTAAGAGGCTGAGACTTTCTTGAGAGAAGACGAAGGACATAAGTTGCTTGCGAAGAGTGCTTCATTAGCTTTCCTTGGAGGATGCTCAGAGCAAATATTGATAATGCCATTGTCATTGATAGTTCACTGAAGGAGAAGCATTTGTACAGAGCATCCAGCACCAACAGTGAGATCATGCATCAAATCAGACCTAATTACTGTCTGCAGTTTTGGAATGAAGAGTTGCATGACTCAGATGAGGAGAGAGAATTCCTCTCTAGCTACTTATTTCTCTTGTAGGGAAGCACAGGGCAAGAGGTATATAAAATGTATTAGGTTAATTCTGTAGAGAAATTCTTTTGTCATATCTACTCACTTCAGCAAAGAGAAGTCCAGAGAAACAGCATTTCTAGTTTAGACACCTGCAGCATGTATTCTGTAAGTCAATAGTAGACCTCTGTACACACACGAGGATAGAAAAGTTTAGGTTGGAAGGACCTCTGAAGGTCCTCTCTCACCTCTCCCACTCCCCACCTCTGCATTCAAAGCAGAGCATTTGACCTTACATGGGGATGCTCAGGGACTTGTCAAGCTTAGTTTTGAAATTCTGTCCCACTCCATCCTTGAAGCTATTCAAACCTGACTGGACACACTCCTGGACAAACTGCTCTGGCTGACCCTGCTTTGAGCAGGGCGTGTTAGACTAGATGATTTCCAGAGGTGCCTTCTGACCTCAACCATCTGGTGATTCACAGAGTCCACAGCTTTTCTGGACAACCCGTTAACCATGCATGTGTGGGGCACGTTCTCCTGGAATTAGACCTGCAGCAGAAATACATCTGTTCTATGCAACAGATGTAGCCAATCTGAAATTAGGCCTAAGAGCCACAGAATTTATAATACAAAAATTAATCTTCAACAGGAAATGTCAATAAAGGAAAAAGGAAGCAGATAAGTTCACTCCTTTTGCAACTTAAAATTAACACACAATTCAGCATAGGGAAAGAACTTTAGTAACATTAGTTGGATTTCATAGTATTTTGAAGAGCATTTGAAGGCACAAACATTTGATTGGAGAGGCAGGAAAGAAAATTACCAAACCTCATTTTATTATGAACCTGAACAGGCATAATCTTCTCACCACCTAAAGGAAAGAAAATTGCCATAAACTTACTTTTTTTTTTTATTTTCAAGGCTCTATACGGTTGGGTATGGTACTTCATAGAGAATGAAGATGACAGACCAGTCCAATCAGTCCCTGCTCTTTGATATGAAAAATGAAATTGTAAGGAGAGAAGACAATATGCTAGATGGAGAAAAATAAAGACTAAAGTTAGGAGATTACGTATGACAACTACCGTGTTACCGTTAAATAAAAGCAAAAGGCAAACAGGGAAAAAAAACTAGCTAGCAGACACAGAATTAAGTAGTTCCAACTGAGGGAAAGAGAAGATAAGTGAAAGAGAAAAGGGTCTCCGAGTCTAGTGAGGGACCTGTGTTTAATATCAACCAAAGTAGTTTATATGTACCAAGCAAGTCTCCAGATGGAGGCTGTACTTTCTCTGCCAAGACAATTCTCTAGGGCAACACTGGATGAAGTCTTCTCAAATAAATAGATGTGAAATGCTACAAGGGGGAAAAAAAAAACCAAACAAACCAAAACCCACCCCAAAACAAACTTCCCTAACATTCTCTTTGTAAATTAACTAGGTATTTTAACTCCCCTTCTCTTCTACTTTTTCTGGCACAAGAACCCCAAATACAACACAACACATCCATCCATCTCGCAAAATGAAAAAAAAAAAAAAAAAAGTGCATTTCATATCAGATGCTTTGCGTCAAGCCTGCTAAGGCTCATAAATCAGCTGTCTTATTGCCCTGGTCATTTCAACCAACGTCTGACCCTTTTGTTAACTCATGATTTATAACTGGAAGTTACTTTTTCATTTTTTTAATGCCAGATTTATAAACTTTACTGTGCTTGGTTTGATATAATATCCATTTTGTACACCAAGCTATAAGACAGTAAATTTATTGTCTATGAACTGTTACCTTGAAAAATTACATCAATGCAAAGTGGTTTCCATTTAGAATCAATGGGCAATAAATTCATTGGATTTTTTTTTTTTGAAGGGGGGGGAGAGAACATGATGATATTTATGAGGTCATGAGCGGCTATATAACGGGTGAATCTGGGAGCAGAGGCAACAGTCAGACAGGAGTTCCGAGTTACAGGGGTAGACAAAGACAAAATATATTCAACACAGCAACAATGCATAAGCTGGTATTCTGCTGTCTCATTATTATCGGCTTCTCCTATCCTCTCTCGTCTCTCCCCATCATCAACGCCAGTGAGATGTCTCATCAACTCTCAGGTAAGAGTCTTTTGATTTTAATGGCCATAAAGCAGGGGCTAGAGCAGCAAAACCAGAAGAGAAGCAGGTATGCTTTCCAAGGGGCCTTTATCTGTGCTGATCAGCTGTAGAAAAAGCAGGAGTATCTTCAGAACACCAGCAGCACAAGTGACACCATCAGTGGGTGCTAGTTTTGTAAAACGGGGAGGTTGGGTGCCCTAAATATTTCTTCCTGCTGCTTTGAGATCCAGGAGGCAAAGGTATCCGAGCCTTCTGGCACTGAATGCGAGCTGGCATATACAGTGTCTGTCTTTGAAGCAGCATTAGTAGGCATTGGGTAATTTAAAGAAACTTGGCTGTACGGTCTCTCCTCTTGCGACGCTTTAAAATGGGCTATGTTTAACTGAAGGTGTATTTAAAAAGAGGGAAACCTACTGCAAAGATTAATGCAGTCCTACTTTGATCAAGAATGGGCAAGTCTGTTTTACACTACAAAAATAGCAATGTATTGAGCATGCTATTTGTTTGCACTAATGCAGATTCCATTCAGTCCAGCAAAAGAATAAATCTTTGCTTGAAAAAGCCCTCCTCAAAGTTTGAAATTATACTACAAGTCAAGACTGAAATGGCTCAGTAAAAATGCACAACAGAGTCTGGAAGGTTACAGTCATCAGACCTGACCTGTGCTGGAACAGTTTCTGAAATGAGTTCTGAAAGAACAGGCAAATCAAACACAAAGTTATTGCATAAAGCTGACTATTAAAAAATGGATGTTCTTACCTGCTTTGCAGGTGCAACAGCTATTGTGCTGGTTTATAGATATCAGTCTTTCCTAGTTTGCTTTGAAAACCTTGGACTCACTAAGCAAGCATCTTCTCAAGCCTTCCACTATGTACACTATGCAACTTGCATTTACAGGCAGCCATGACTCAGTACAGATAACATCTATCACATCACAGGGTGAACAAGCTGGCTCTAACAATTACTGCATTTGTTTGAAGATGTCCATTAGGCTTATTAAATCTTCCTTGCTAATATAAAGAGTCTCTAGGCTGGGTAAGATAGAAGTAGAACTCTGTATTAAAGAGGGCGGTTTGGGTTTGCTTTTTTTTTTAATCTCAAAGCAAATTTACCTGCTAACACTGCTCCAAATTAAAAAATAATATAAGGCTGGAGACGTGAATTGTCTACACATAGCACAGGGAAGTTACAATATTCTTATTCAGTCTTACATTTAAATCTCCGCTGTCCTTTGCAATTCTCCTTTCGTACAGTGAACGAACTAACAACGTGGATGTCCAAGGTCTTCAAGTTCTTGATCTTGGTCCAAGTTTTTGAAATGTTTGGGGATTATTTTCAGCAGTTTATTTTCTTATATATTTCATACTGAGGAGCTATACAGTCTCACCTATCCCTGCAGGTAAGAGCAACTAAAACTCCACAGTATTATCTAAAAGTACAACTACAAAACAATATTCATCTATACAACTAGAGTTGCATAATAGCACCCTCTCGTAGCCCACAATTTTGAATGTCTGCTATATATTAGCAAAGAGGAAATTTACTGCTCAGATTACAAAAGCCCTATTTACCTCAAGTATAACACTGCTAAGGGCTCCTGTTGGCAACCTGCCTCGGGGTAGTGCATGGGCTATTTACAGAATTCTGAATTCTCTATGCACATACAAATTAGTTCCATCAGGTATGAGCAATCTTTTGTTTCAGAAAAAGTAATAATATCTGTATTGATACACACATTAAATGAGGGAGATGATTGAAATGCACAGAGAAGCACAGCTGCCAAAATAGGTTTTAAGACTTCTTACATTTATTCCTGCCCTTCCCCTAATTTTATTGCATTTAATTGTCAGGAAACTGAGCAGGTTAATAGGCCTTGAACAGGAAGTTTTGTCTTTATTCACAGAAAAGCTCCAGCATAGGAAGTAGTTGATAAAGACGTGGACACAAAAAAAAAAAATTATATACACACTTGGGTTGTCTACAGCTGGGTACCAGAAGGATTAGGTTCTGAGTTCCTCAAGCAATGGGAGGGGTTGCTGTTGGTCAAAAAACTTTCTGAAAGAAAGATCTGCCAGAGAAATGAGCACTCGAGATTAACATCAGGAAGGTATCTTTTCTCACAGCTTTGGAAGGAAAAACAAGACCAACTATCCCCCATTATATTCATTAAATGAGGATGGATGACTGGTGATTTCATGATAATCTTCCACAGGTGGGGCAAGCAGACCTGATCAGAAGTCATCTGTGACAGACTGAAACAGGGATTCAAAGCAAGAGACTTTTACTGTATGTCTGTTTCTGTCATCTCCCATTTGCAGCTGATGAAGATTCGAGATTAAATCCAGAGCAGTTGGGCAGCCTAGGAAGAACTTCCCTGCTTCAGTTTCTGCCAGAGCTCTTGGGCACACTGACTGAAGACAACAAAGCAGGTGAGGATTTACGACAGCAATTTATGGGACAGTGGCCATGGTTTGCATGTTCAGCTTCCACAGATATTGTGCCCTGACTCCTGGGTATTTACTGAAATACAGCACTATGTGTAGGCAACAGACAGCTGTCATTTAATTAACTGGGACCTTGGGGAAACCTGCTGAGAAGCCATGCTTGCAGCTCAAAACTAGCAGAAAAAAGTCTCCAAATTAGTTTAGCAAAACCTCTGTATAGCAAAACCAGGGCAAGGCAAAGATTGGCCTAGAAGGAGCTAGCAGACAAAATGAAATAGCACAGTCTCTTAAAAAACATCAATACTTGCAGAAAGTGCAGAATCAATAGCAATAGATGGTTTGGGGGGCAACAGACATAACAGATGCCTGCTGAAGAAGACAGTACAGCTTGCATCTGCAGAGTCCCAGATCCTGCTAGAACTGTGTGCCACAGGAAGAACTGGCTGTGCTGCAGCAAAAGGGTTTTCTGCCTGTTCCTCTGAACATGCCGGTTCAAGACTTCTACTGGTTATAGCATTATGTTACACAAGAAAGACTTGTGTAGGTTCACAGTTTCTAAACGGTAAAACATTTCATTACGTCTCCCCTCTACCAGGTCTTAGCCCCAGCAGCTACAACCCAAGGGAAAATATCAAAGAGGTAAGTAAATGACCATCTGTCACTGAAACAAGAAAAATATGAGTCCACATTTTAAAATACACGAAACTGTTACTGAGACATCATTTAAGACCCCCAGACTTTGTAAACAGTATAGACTAAAATATGCCACAGTGTTCTTGAAGCTGGAATCATTTAGCAGTTAGATAAGCAGTAGAGAAGAAAAAAAAAAGGGGGGGGGGGGAAGGGAGGGAAGAGAGCAAGTAACCCAGAGCATTCCATTCTAAGACCCCCACTTTTTTCCCCAGAAAAACAGCTTTCTAAATAAAGGCAAATTTCCAGCTTCACCAGGCCAGGCCAGCACATTAAACAGTATTAGCTGCATGTCATTTCCACCCCAACGCCCACTGCAACATAGGCTATGCGGTATTATCAGATTTGTTATGAACCATTAGGTAAACAGAAAACATAATTCCTGTTCACTTGCCTGCTGAATTAAATATTAAGGTAGAAGACAGGGACTAGTTTTAGTGCGTCATCTAAATCAGAGGGCACACTGGGCAGCCATCATTCCATCCCCCAGTCAGAACACAGGGCTGGGTGATCAGCTGGGGCAGCGAAGAGCATACTTGCCCACTGGGAACATTTACCATCCAACAGTAACCTCTCTAATGCTGTTTGACTACAGACTTTCTACGGAAATCATCCTCGACTTGCTTTGATGGGCCGCTTCTTGACCAAGGACAGGAAACAGTACAAGAAACGTGGGAATCTCTCCGAGTGCTTCTGGAAATACTGTGTGTAAACAGGAGAAGAAACTCTCCCTGACTTTGGTTGCATAATTTATACAGATGTCTGAAAAGATGTATATAGATTTGCTTGATTCAAAATGAGAATGAAGAAACATGAAGACAGCTCCTAACTTTAGGATCTATGCTACTTGGAAATTAATAAATTCTTGATGTTTTGCAATTATGCCGTGAGCAGTGTAGTATTTTCTTAGAGTTCAGTACTACAGCAAGAAAGTATTGGGACAAGGAGATAAATATGCAACGTGAAGAGAACTCGGGCAGGGGACACAAGATTCCCATGGGGTCCTGTGAAACCTCCCTGAAGAGAGATGCCTCAGCTGCATCTAAGTCCAGAGGCAAGGGGGCTTTTTCCTTTGTCACTTGGTCAGCTGACGTAGGTTGGGGTGCCAGGAAGAAAGGGTCACAGCTGCGTTCCCTGACGATGCTGAGCCAGTGAGGGATGTCAGCTTAACAGTGCCCAGACCCCTCCTGCCATCCCCAAAGCACCACAAAAACAATAAACGTGTTAGGATTAAGCATCTGCTCCCAATACTGCTGGAGAGAGTTAAGTGTTTCTCTCGGTCACTCGCAAAGACCCACAAAATCTCTTTCCTGGCAGCACCTTGCCTAGTCCCCAGCTGCCCATGACAACAGGATTGCCTGTGCATAGCACAGGCTTTAAGAATTGTGTCTGATTACCATCAAGCTCAGCATGGAAGGTAAACATTATGGTTGTCAACATCAAGACTTTACACTCAGATGCAGGGTCAGTGGAGGTAAACAGGGATGATGTGACTTAAGAGGTTCTATGACTGTGACCTGCACTTACATGGCTGCACACCCAGATGCGGGAAGGTGATACACGGACATAGATCACAAGCATTACTAGGGCAAGTCACCTCCTGCTTCGGCACTCAAGGGCAGCGAGATTTGTTCCCCTGAGCCACCACATGGTTTTTATAACGTTGTTGTATCTTGGCTCTAAAGCAGATGAGGGAGAAGACAAAAGAGCAGCTGCAAAAGGGTTCCAGTCTGACTCTTTTGTATGCAGAGTACCAGCATTCTCTCTCAATCCCAGGCACTTCCTGATAGTATCGGCAATGAATAGAGCTAAAGAGTCAGGAATTGTCTCTGGGGGATGGCAATCTTGATAGTATGCACAAACAGTCTGAACTGTGAAGCCCTACCTTGTTTGATACATACTTTGCATAAATCTTGGGCTAATCAAGGCTCACAGAAAGCTTGAAGTAAACTTCACCTAACAGTGATACACATGCTACATTGATCTCAATAATATACATCATAAATCTCTGACTGTGCTGTTTAAACAAGGCCTACAGGCTTGATACAGCTCGTTCACTTCACATAAATTCTAAGGCAGATGAAGCCAGCTACAACAAAGAAAAATGCCCTTACAAATGCAGAGCAGCTGGATGCACTATGCAGCTACTTGACATTTTCTGAACATTGATCCTTCTCTCACACAACAGAGCAAGTCAGTGCCTGTCTGGAAATTACTCCTTTCCTGCCACCTCATCAGTCAATAAGAACTTGTAAGAAAAGGCTTCAAATTTATCTACATGAATAACCATCTAACGTAGATTTATTTCATAGACAGGGAAAGGTGTAGATCCTACAAAGACTGGGGGGAAAAAAAAAAATCCCACTTAAAAAATTGCAAACATAAAGCAAAATAAATAAAACCACAATCAGTAACAACTGAAAAATATTACAAGTATTAAAAAGTTCACTAGCCATCTACGTAAGAGAATAAAGGAATGAAGAGAGCTGTGGGGTGGTGAGGATGGAGTCAAGATGAGGTAATTGAGCTATAAACCCTCAAACTGTTTCAGCTCTCAATACTGCAAAAATACTTGCTAGCAATTATGGCATCTAAAGGAAGGAATACTCAAGCAACTTATTGTGTTCGAGCCAGGCCAGAGCACAGCAGCAGGGGCTGCGGGAGGAATTCAGCTAATTCTAATCTAGCAGAATTTCAGCAGAGCCTGAAACTTGCAGTCATTCACAGTCCTTGCCTCTGGTTGGAAGGAGTTCAGACTGCAACTTTGGACATGACTGGGAGTTCTCAAAAAGATGACTGTTCGAGACCCTGTTGCACACCCAACTGCCTCCTTCCTGAAGGAAAGAAATGTTCATGGCAGATGCCAGATAAACTCAGTTCCAGGGTCCAAGAGCCCAGAGCCTGGCCATTCCGTGACACAGAAGGGCAAACTCCGCTTCTGCCCTATCCTGCTACGACCTACAGCTGCTACTGCCAGCTTTCAGCTCTGAGCTTTTCCTCTCTTCTGCAGGCCACAGACAAGAAGACTGGAGCTGCCACAGAAAACTGAAGAGACTGTAGGAAGAGCTCCAGCAGCCAGGCAGATCATCTTTCCACCGGACAGGGCAGAGCTTTCGGAGCAGGCAGAAAGGTGCAACTGCAGCTGGGGAAGTGAGCGGCAAGTGTCCTGTCTATGCCAGCCTGAGCCTGCCTGTAACGGTTTCAGGCAGCAAACTGGAGCATCAAAAGGGAGCCAAGCAGGCAGACACCTGTTTGAGCTGCACAGAAGCAGTATGTAATATATACCCTGGAAGTTAATGAAACTGTGGAGCAAACCTACTACAGAAAAGCTACGGTCCCATTACTTTTGCGACTGGAATAAGTAAGCATTACAGGTCCAATACTTACCTCTCACCACCTGCCCAAAAGACAGAAGTACATCATTCAGCTCACCTTTGACAGCCACACAGAGGTGAAAGCCAGAGATTTTCAACTGTGAGCAAGAACTTCAGCTGACAGGAGGACAACATATTGACAAACCAGTAACGTAGCTGGACTGACACTGCCTGGATCTCTGACTAAAAACGTAGCACCACCTTGAACTTTTTCATTTCATAAGCCTAATTCACTTCTCCTCATCATTTTTGGACCAAAAATACCTAGATAAATTGGCTCACATTTGTAAGCATGTTTACAATGACCAAATCACCCTTTTAAAAATTAATAAACCATCAGCAAAAATATATCCAATGTCACCTTCGAGATGCCCGTATTTCAAGGTACTGCATCACTTACCTTGCCAGAAGCACCTTCAGTTACATACTTATCTAAGATTACTTCTCTCTTACAATTTTAGTAAGATGCTACATCTTTTGTTTTGTACCTTGTACTCCCTGAAGTGACTTTGCCTTTCTCCTGCAGACTTCTTTAAGCACCGTTGACCACACTTCTCTCTAAAGTCCCTTAAAGCAGAAAAAGATGAGCAAATTGTTTCTCTGCAATTAGTTAAGAACTTTATTGCTCTATGAGACGTGCCTGTGAATTAAACCTCTATTGTTTCTTTGTACTTCCTCTAGAACACAATTTTTAGCATGGTGGGGCCAAAACTCCTAGGATGTATATTAATTACCTTTTCTAACAAATCACCACAGACAGCAGCTTTAAATCCTGCACGCCAAACCCCAACAGTTTACACATCCAAATACAATCCTTTACATTCCAAAGGTACTTGCCCTTCTTTGTGGGGTGCAATTAGAAAGGAAATAACATGTCCTGAAGTGGGCAAGGTAGAGTGAGATTAAAAAAAAAAACCCAAACACAAACCCCTACACAGAACAGGATGAATGGCCACTACATGACTGTTTTCACTATGCCCACAACCTCAACACTTATGTACAAAA
>JAVJGG010000001.1:161734-173071 GCA_035590195.1 Aviceda cuculoides
GGGCACAAGGAGTTGGGAGGGGGACCCAGCCAGGACAGCTGATCCAAACTGGCCAACGGGGTATTCCGTACCATGTGACGTCATGTCTAGTATATAAACTGGGGGGAGTGTGGGTGGCAGGATCGCCGATTGGGGACTAACTGGGTGTCGATCAGCAGGTGGTGAGCAATTGCACTGCGCATCATTTGTACATTCCAACCCTTTTATTATTACTGGTGTCATTTTATTAGTGTTATCGTTATCATTAGTAGTTTCTTCTTTTCTGTTCTATTAAACCATTCTTATCTCAACCCACGAGTTTTACTTCTTTCCTGATTCTCTCCCCCATCCCACTTGGGGAGGAGGAAGCCAGTGAGTGGCTGCATGGTGCTTAGTTGATGGCTGGGGTTAAACCACAACAGTCATCTACTAAGTCTTTATTCCTCAAGGCTGCTGCCTACCTTGGCCACAGGAATGTCCGTTGTTACTTCTGCTCCCCTGTTGAAGGTAAGTCCTAAACGGAGAGAGCAAGATCCTCTGCCGGAACTTGTCAACGTAGTTCTGCTCCTCCTTTTGAGTGTGGGCTGACAATGTCTCTTTTGTTAGGCCAACTGGCTTTAAGTCCTCAGGCACCACAGTGAGACTCTGAGCACTCACAGGAGGCAGCTCTATTTGTTCACTTCCAACAGTAGTATCCTCCATTGTAGTGACTTCTTTGAAGAGGGAAGAAAAATAAATCACTCACTCTTTGCCCTGGCCTTCTGGTGTCAACTCCCACAACACACAGAAGGTTACACAAAAAACAATTTCATCTGAGCTACTGAGCAGATACAGGCTGCAGAAGTGGCGGGGAGAAAACACCCTTTACACTCAAGTATAGTTATGCTAACATCAACTGAGCAAATTACTTCGCATGGTTTGCAGGAACTTCAAATTCACTTTCAAGTTACAGAGGCACTTCTTTCTTCATATTTTCTTAGTACAATAGCAATTAAATACTCATTTTTATGCTTCTTTCTGCATTAAAATGAAGTAACACTGGCCCATTAGTCATTTTTATTATAATTCTCAGTGGCCAAAAGCACACAGTTGTGTTTGAGATGTATGTGATGAAGTTAAAGGGGAAAGGAAATAGTGCACTCTGTTAAAACTAGATTTTATTAAAATACTGTAAAAACTTCCAGGCTCAAGTTTTCTTCACAGTGTCTCTAGAAGTACCTTAATTATATTTCAGAGTTCATGTTCATGTGAAAATATCTTAAATGGACAAAACTTTTTCACAGTCTACTTCAGTCTGAAAATGTTGTGTAAATTTAAAAATCAGTGAGTCAAGTCAGTGTTTTGCGAGTGTGAACAGTACCTGATTCAGGGTGTGGGACATGCACTATAGTGCTGCTGTAACTGCACTGGCTGGTGACAGACACCACGCTTGGAGCCTTGTTGGACAGGGTCAGGTCTGCCAGAGGAGCTCCCACCATGCCTGTAGTTGCTTGATCTTTCAGCGTCTCTTCCCGATCAGCAGATACCAGAGTTTGGGAATTAACTGCTGAAAGCACAGCAGTATCTTTCAGTAAACGACAACATTTCTACATGGGATTTCATTTCAAGCACTATGCTCCCAATTCATCACATCTGACTGGTTCAGAAACAACCAGTAACTATCTGAACCAGTAACTATGCAGACTACTAAAGACAGTCTTATGTACAAATAAACGTAACATTCTTATGCCAGTGCAATGTCAGTACATACTAAACACGGCATAAAATGAGTGAGCAGCAGAAGATACATTTAGCAACAACAAACAACAGTTCTTTTGAAGCATTCTACATTCAAAGACTTAATATTGTAGGTTATGCTTAATTGTGAGATCTAGACAAAGTAAGCAAATATTTACCACATAACCAAAATATATGTGCTGTTAGCATGACAACAATTTAAAAAGGGGGCAGAAACCTTGGAATGTGTAACAGTGGCATATAAAAAAATAGATCAGTTGTTGAGGTCCTAATTATGATTGCCAGGATACTTTGCGTTACCTTCCAATGCCTCAACTTCCTGCTGACTTTGCTGGCCTTGCTTGTCATCTTCTGAAGATGACGATGATGTATTTGCAGAAGATTTACATTTCCTTTTCAGTGCTGGAATACTGCAGCTCTCTAGATATCTGAAATAAAAGCATATCACAGGAAGCTCTCCCCACTTTGCATTTTTTCTCCATTTGGAGAGACAAACATTTGAGCAATCCAAACTGGAGATCCAGGGGTTGTTAACTAGTATTTCAAATTCACTGCAGGAAGCTCTGGACATATATCTGCTTTCCAAGGAGTATTTTAAATAAAAATCTATCAATTACTCTTAAAAAACCAAACCAAACCAAAACAAAAAACCAAAAGAAAACAAAAAAAGGGGGGAAGAAAAAAGACGACATTATCCACTGAGTTAAAAAATACTGATATTTTATAAATTATATCAACTTTCTGTTTTATATGGATGTTCTCAAAGTGTATATTGAGAAGACACTGACATATTAGGCCCACCGATATTCAAACTGCTGTTGCACCAAGGGTGAAACTAGCAGTAGACAAATGCCAATAGTTGCAAACAGAATCTTAGGCCCTAAATTCTTCATTACTGTGTAATTGGGATTGATCGAGCATTGGGATGGATTGCCCAGAGAGGCAGAAAACTTTACAAACAACCCCAAACGTATCTCAACTCAAAACCCAGACAGTTTAGACCAATGCAAGCTGCTTGGATATTTACCGTCCACTAATTAATCTTAAACTTGTATAACTAAAATCGCTTCATAGTTTATTACCTGATGATACTATCAACACAATTAATCTGCTGATAGGAAGGAACACGTGGAGCCTTCTTTGAATCATCATAAAACGTGTTGCCTGGATCTTCTGTGCTATCACTTCTCAATGTCTGAAGAAAACAGGAAGCAGAGTGCCCCTTCCCTAGAAAAGCAGAAATCCTCAAAGAGTCCTCTCAAAGGCATCTAAACACTACCCTCACCAAGACAAACACACACATGCACACATGTATATATATACACATATACTGGGATACATATATATGACACAAGGATATATGACTTATGACAGCACAGCTCTCATTACTAAATTAATCTGCATTTTCACCTTAAGTCACATGCTTTGAGGGAGGGGAGGTAAAAGGGGAAAGAATGTCCAAAAAGAAAAAACCCTACACAACCCCTTAAACATCCACTCAGAACAACTAGTAAACACAAAGAAAACAGCATAGGAAAAAAATATTGTATTTAAATTGTAAACAAAGCTGAAATTAATATTACTCTTCTCTCAATTTATATGTCACAGAATCCAACCTGTTATTTAACAATAATTTACAGCTTTTCATAGCATAGATACACTGGTCAGAGTAGTATCAACATTCACAATGCAGTCTTCTTATCAACAAGACTAGGAGTTAATTATAATTTTCCTAGGCAATATCACAAAATGTTTTATTACAGATTCCTGTATTTGAGGAAACATCCAGGTTTCTCCATATATTTGTGCTAGGTACTAACTGCAAGTAATGTGCGTTAGCATACTATTAAGTGCTCAGTAACTAAACCACTACTTCACTGGGAAGTGGGCAGTGTTTTCCAACCTATGAATTGTTTCTGAGAGTCCACATAAAGTAACTAAGGGAAGCTCCCACAGTAGACTTATACTTGCTACAAGAAAGTCCACATTCTCACTAGAAAATGTTAAAATAAAAGAAGTCTAATAACCTACGAAAAGACAGATATGTTCCTCCATATCTCATGGAGCAGTTAAAAAGTTAATGCATCTGCTGAGGTTTTTTTGGGGGTAGGTTTAGGGTTTTTTTGGTTGGTTGGTTGTTTTTTGATTGTTTAAAAAACAAAACAACAAAACCAAACCAAAACACTTCCCACATTTAAGCCATGCTAAAATGCTATCTTAGAGTTCTTCAGCATAACACCAGCTAGCCAAACTCAGGGCTATAGACCTACAGGAGTTCATGTTACCTTAAGGATCATAATTACATTAACTTACCTCCTACAATTTCTGAGCTCACAGCCTGTTCATTTCCATTCTGTGGCTTGCTCCTTGACGCAATATATAGCTGCTGTCCCAGATTCTTTATTCGGTTGACATCTGCACAAACTTGTTGCAATGTCATCTTGAGACACGTGAAAATGTGAAGTCAGAATAAAATGAATAAAGAGAGGCCATAGGAGACCATTAAGATGGGCTTGGGTTCTTGTATTCTCCAAACTGAAAGGGAGTAGACTGTCAGCCTAAGCCTCATATCTATTGGCATTTGTAAATTTAATGAATCTAATTATCATGGTTAATTTAATTAAATTAACTATGATAAAGCTCAAACAGCCTCAGCATTTGAATGTTTTAATACTGATGAAAGCCTTGAGAGTGGGAATAAGCTGATGACTTAAGCAGGAGCCTCACAAGGAAATTAGGTAATTGCAATGCTTGTTTTAGGACAGCACTGTTACCAGTCTTTTCTACAGCAGTCTACACTGTACCTCTAGTCCCCTTTTTAAAACAAAACAGAAAATCCCAAGCAAACAGAAACCCCTCCACATGCATCAATCTTCTTTATGGTCACATGGTTCTGCTTTTTTCTCTGAGTCCACTGGTTCTTTGAGAAGGCTGATCTTAAGCAAGTCTTCAATTTACTTGAGTCAACTACCATAGCAGTTATCTGCTCATTTTAGTCAGCAAAATTCAGAGCAAAACCACCAAAAGCCAGCATTCTGTAATTGACCAATTTAAGTACATTTTGCTTGAACATAGCTGTCTCTTCCAACGTCAATAAAATTCATAATGAGTAGTGCATATGTACACAGTAAAAATTGTCATTTTTAAAACCATATTTCCACTACTCTGCAGGCAGTGACACATTTATAGACTTACCGGTTCCTGTATTTCCTCTGCACAATTCCCATTGGAGTCACTTGAAGATGCTATGCTGATATAGTGCTCATAAGAGCCATTGCTTCCAAGGCTTCCATAACCACTGGAAACATTGCTGTGAACCGGCTGATGGGAGGAGGGGGGGGGGAAGTAATTAAAAAAATCACCCTCTCAGAGAACAAAAAGAAGGGAACAACATACTTTGCAACACAGAACTTCAAGTAAACAAAGAAAATTAAGTGAAAAGTCAGTATTGCTCTGGGCTCTATCACTCGCTCGGGAAAAATTCTCTACCATGCTTAAAGCTGTTTCAGGATGCAGATTTATCTTTCAACATAAAGACTTGGCAAATGTGTCAGACAAAATATTTTTTTCTTATCAGGTGGGCTACCCAGAGCCATATTTTTAATGCTGTCACGCAAGCCTGTCTCCATTTAGAACTTTCCTTTCAGACCTTTTAAAAGATCATCCCTAAAGTAGTCTGCTAAACAGACCCAAGTTTCTTTAGCCTCTCATTCAGAAGGCCAGACAGTGTTTTGAAATTCTTTCATCTTCTTTACCTGCAGAAGCAGCTTGTAAATTTGTCCTTGCAGTTCCCTTATCTCTTTCTCAACACTGCTTGTTTCTTTACTTCTTGCAGCAAAGACATCTTCATTCAGAGGGCTTCTGCAGAGAGCCAACAAAACATCGCTATTAATTTTAATTGGATGAAAAAAGGTAGCTATAAACAGAGTTGGAACATATCCTTTTTTTTAATTATAATTTTATTTTGACTGCTTCACTGAATCAACAGGAAAGGATGTCATCTGTTCCACTAGCAGCTCTGCTAGGGTAGTGAGGCAGTACTATGAGAGCAGTGCTTCATGTGAAGCCCCAGGGAAGTCAGTACACCAGCAAAGTGAACATGAGTTAAGGTTGACAAGCATCTACCCCTCTGCCTCCTCCACTCAGAAGGCTAATTCACACCCCATAAAATCCTGAATAAAAGATCACTTCGAAAAGTCGAAAGGCCATCCCAAAAAGCCATTTCCTAGAAAAGAAAATGGGTAAGAGGAAGGCAGACGGCCCATATTTCCAAATCTCCTCGAAACTAAGGAGAAACACCTGAAAAATTAACTTGAACATTCAATACTAATTGCATTCTTAAAAGAGGTTACCTTGGTAAATATTTACATTCTGTATCAAGTGAATGTTCCAGAAGAAAACAAGTCAGAAGGTGATTTTGGCTAAATGTCTGTCAATTAATGTTTTTTTTTTTTTTTTGTGAGCCAATCATGAATCAATATCAACTAATTCTCTGTTAGTGATCTGGTTTTTACACTGCTTTTTAGATTTTACTCGGCTTGTCTAAAACTGTTATTTTGATTTCAACATGTCCATTGTCACAGTATTTGGACATCAACTGTGTGCAAAAACATATGCTAAAAAAAAAAGTTGGATTTGCCTTTTACTTAAAAGTAATTTACTTGTCTCCATACTTAATAAACGAGACTAATGCTGTTCTGAAGGAATGGGCTGCAAGATTGATGCTAGGTAATTGTCACTGGCTGCAGGAGCAACATTACGTCTCTAGTTCATTTTTGTCTTGCAGAGTATTCAACGAAAAGCACTTCAGTAGATCAGTTCTACAACTGACTTACGTCCGGACTTTGTGTCGGCCAATGATGAACACTACCTTCCTGCTCCAAGGATTCACAAAACTGGACCAGCTGGTATCCAGTATGACATAATCCCCATTCTGAGTACAAAATCTAATAGGTAAATGTTCAAAAGGGGGTTGGCCAGCAAATTTCAGGACTGGAAAAAAAAAAACAAAACCAAAACAATCAAGAAACAAGGTTTAGTTTACATTATGACACAGTAGTGCAAGCACAAACACTAATGACTGGGGTCCTTTAAAACTTTGGGATTGAATTTGCTTTGATCTCAAACTGGTTGCTTTAATTCATTAATTCATCTATTTTTGTCTAGACTGCAGATCAGTCACACGTCGAGCAGTATGATAATGAAAGAACGTTAAAACCAGTAGAAATTCCTCTTAAAGCAACTGTACTTACTTTTCCGGTGAATAGCAATCATCAAAGGACGATCTTCTGGGTGCAAATACATCAGTATAGATGTTCCAGTTAAATCTTGAGGTAAGTAACCCAACAAAGGCACTGCTCTGAAACTCGAACACATTATCACCAATTATAATGTAGTTTTGAGTATTTACATCCTTAACCCTTGGCTTGTCAGTGAAGTCCCCATGCACGATCTACAACACCACGAACTAGGGCTACAGAACATTTTCCAGCCCACCTAATAATCCCCCAGTGCAATGCAGACATGTAAATACCAATGACAAACATTTCTGTGCCTGGAGATCTAACAGTTCTTCACATTTGCAGCCAGTGTTGTGCTTGTCTACATGCAAAGAAAAAAAAATAATAAAAAAAGGGATCTTGAAGAAACCGGTCACAGGGAAAATGTCAGTAAGAAATCTGACATGGATACTGCAAAGTGTGTTGTAAAAACACTCCTGTGGCTTTGCAGGAGACAGCTTTAGTTGGCCAAATTTATTTGACCCAGCTCAATACAGCTGTATGTCCACACTGTGATCCCCAGAGCTTTGCATTATGTAGGTTTTCCACTGTCTGTGTTACCACAGGTCCCCATTGCCCTGGATAACGAAAACTGACTGCAGTTCTGTTTAATTCACATTTTAGAGTCAACAAAAGAGATTACATCTGTGGAGTTCTAGATGGTTTTCCACGAGCAGACCAAAACAAAACTACTTTGTTTATTTAACTACTGCCAACTGCACAGTTCAACTACTTTACTTGGGTCTCCAGCTGCATCACCAAAGGACTTTTTGCTACCTCTCCATACACACCTCACAGGTCTTAAGAGTCAAATCTCACCTGTCATCTATGTCAAGAAAAACACATCCAGGGGTGTGAGTGGTGGTGAAGATTCTTTTATCCATAGGAATTCGAGGAGCTAATAGAAAAAGAAATATTTACTGACAAAGTATGCACTAAGACAGAAAACCTAACTGTTACTTTTGATCATGATAGAGAGTTATTGGCTCCTGAACTTTTTAATTGCTCACTGCTTTTTGAGCAGTAACTCACAGAAACATTACAAATTTTTAGGTACTACAGACTTCTCTAAAAAATAAAATAGTGAGAAAATGTCAAATGTATTGGGGCCTTGCAAAGAAGGCACCGATGCTCCGGATTCACATGCATGCACGTGCGCACGTACACATACACACGAACTGGTCGTTACATGAGTGAGACTACCCAAGCACAAGTTCTAAACAAAGAAAACAGACTTTCATATACTGCATTTTCCTATTGGCCTGTTTTTTTTCACTGAGTGTCCTGACTTGCCTTCATATCCAGAGTGAATTTTCTCAGCCAAAGCCAAGCAGCAGGATTCTGCATCCGCATGGACAGAAGTACACACATGGACCAAGTATGGGGTGATTCGGAAGGGATAACAACGCATTTCTTGTTCTTGATCTTTACCACCCCTGAGGAAAAGTAAAAGGGATTAATGCACTGGTTTCAAGACTCAGATACTTTGCACCAGGGCTGAGAACCCTGCACAGAGAACTGACGGTGAGATAATCACACAGACCCAGATAATCAGAATCTCCCGAGGTCCTAAGCACACTCCCTTGCGATCCAAGGCCAACATATTCAGCAATACTGATCTCATTCCCCTTCAAACCAAATAGGTGTTTTGCCTCCAATACTTGCATCCAGAGGCTGTTCTAGAAATGCCATTAATCCAACAGTTAAAGTCCACCTTCTGATTCTCAGTCCCAATGTATTCACGAGAACCACTAATTTGGTCCTGTGCTCTCCTTCAAGTTAAACAGTTCTTTTTCTGTTTGTTGTTTATTCTGTACCATTTTTAGGGGAAAAAAAAAAAAAAAAATCTCTCTCAAGTTTTGTTTCACTGACTTATATAAGACAGACTCCTCCAGCCTTGGTTCACAAACAGTTGTTTTTCTTGGATTGCCCTCCTCCCACAAGGATTTGTCGTCCTAGAACATGTGTGAGCAGCAGCAGGACACAACATTCTAGACAAGATCTTAACGAGGGCTTTGTAACAACTGCATTAGTGATTGCCTGTTCCTATTGCAAGTGCTTTTTCACCTGTTATAATTGCACTATCTTACCCATCTCTGACAGAAAGAATTGAGATAAATTTTTGGACATTATCACTTACACTAAAAGTTACTTTCTTATTCCACACTTAGTTTTGTAAAATGTTTCTAGTGAGAAGTTAGTGTCATAAAAACTATGACTGACATCTCCTCCTTTTGGAAAAAAAACAAACCAAAAAACTGGAAGTTGGATATAGCAGAAGTTTAACCCACAAAAAAACATTTTCGTACTTAAGCCTAGTGCGTGCTTGTGAAAAAATATTTTTACTCATGAAACCCACATAATCAAAAGGATCTGTTATATAAAGGAAGGAGAGGTGTCATATGAACACCTGAAGAAAAGCTATTACAAAATGTTTCTGTGTCCTACAAATAGTTCCCCCAATTTAAAATTGATATCTGTCCTGCTATACTTATTTCAAGTGCCATTACACAATTCAAGAGACAAAGGTGATTTCAGAGCTTGGGTTTTTGAAACACAGATTAATGAATCAATGATCAATTGAAAGATGGAATACGTATTATATCTGCTCAGAAGCAAACAGTTCTTACTGAAATCAAGAGACCACCCACATCTGGAATGGAACAGCACTGAAGATTACAGGCCAATCTCAATTTTTTTTTCTTCTTTTAGCACTAAAAGTAGCCAGGCACAAAGCAACAAACTGCATCCATTGTGACAGCAAGTAGTTATCTCATGATTCGGGTCTCATACTGCGACTCAGGTGACTGAGTTTCTGTTACTGCCTCTGTCACAAACTCTCAAAGCAAAACACGCTTTCCCTCCATTCTCAAACTGTAAAAGGGGGAGCAGCAATTTTTCACAAGATCATTCTTCTTCTGCACAACAGTACTGAAGGCAACTGGTAGGTCCAAAAGAAACATGTATCAAGGGTTTTCATTCTATCCCCATGCAAGTTTAAGCATCACTATTGGAAAGATATTCCAAACGTCCTGCTGGATGCTACTGTTAAACACAATAAGCCCATTTTGTAATGGAGTTCCACGAGCTCACACTGGTCAGTTGTAGCAACAGAACACTGTTTCTGCCCAGTACTGTACCCTTCGCTCAGCCTTCACAAAGATAAAACTATAATAATGTACTTGCCTGATCCTGCAGAAAAAGGATTTCACCTGGGCATATTCATACAGAGAAGCTAGAGAGAAGAACACACATTGAGAGTATCAGTTAATACCCTTACAAAGGTCACACCTATCAGAACTATTTTAAACTGCATTCTCCAGACTTTCTGAGCAAAACCGTCCGGTCTCACAGCCTGCTCTTTATCAGCTACTGACTTAGCTGCTCAACAGTTTGCTCCCACCTCTAATGTTACCTCTTCTCCGGCCCACTTACTCTTGCAGAAATGACTGACCTGGAACTAAATTCAGAGGGAACACATATGATTCAAAAAACTCCCTTCCCCAGTGTATCACCATGGAAAGGGAAGGCGAAAATTCCTGGCTTTATGAGCCACCCACCAAAAACTACATACAGCCGAGAATTACGGGGACAGGAAAACTCAGTAACAGTTCACAGCAAGAAAGTAACAACAACTCCATAGGGGTGCCACTGCTCTGCTGTGTAGGCACATGCCTGGCTTCCAAGTTGTGGAACCCCTGGTACATTAACATTAGCAGTCTCTGATGTCTCGCATCCTTTGGTAGCAAGGATTTTGGACTTCCCAGCTCTGATGCCAGAACAGCCCTAAGGCTCGGTGGACAAAAGACAGGGCCTTGGCATGGGAGCTACATTCGAATTACTCACAAATAACAATGGACTCAAAAGTCACCACTTAGGCACATCCAGCACTGAATAGCAAGTCAACTTAAAACTTGGGTTCGGTGAGCTATGTTCGCAGCAGGCTGCAAGCGGACCATAAAGACCAAACACCTAAGCAAGCATAAGATGTAGATTAAACAACTTTAAACTCACAATTAGACCTTTAGTATCTTTTTAAAAAGCAGCAGTATTTGGAATGAGTAAGATGGTACACAAAAAAAAAATGGCCTTTTGCTTATCACAGGTAAGAGTTAAGCCCCTAGGAGGCTAGCTAGGACTAGCTGCATAGCTACTCAGTTTTCAAAGTGGAAAGCGAACAAGTGTTGCCGATGTGTGTTGCTAGCATAAGCATTTAAAATGAACTACTATTCTATCCTCATTCTGCAAAGACAGAAAGACACTGGGAAATGTATATTGGCTTTTGCAAAATGAAAACACTGAAATTTGCCTAACTACTGCATGAGCTATGTCCTGACTACCA
>JAVJGG010000001.1:182254-193291 GCA_035590195.1 Aviceda cuculoides
CCCCCCCCCGCCAGTTCCTGGGCAGGACGCGGCTCCTCCGGCCGCCCTCTGTGCGTCACCGCGGGCGGGTGAACGTTCCGGGGCCGCGGCCCCCTCGTGAGAGACCCCGGTTCTGCGCGGCGGGCAGCGCCCACCCGCGAAGTGGTGCGGTCACGCTGCCTCAGCAGCGAGCGCCTGGCCTGAGCCGCTGGGGACGCGTGGTGACCGAGACAGCGCTGCGCCGACGCAGTGCGGAAAGCGGGCGTGATTTTTTTCTTTTTTTTTTCCTGTTAAACGCGTCAGCGCGCGCCTTGTGCCGTCACCTGAGGGCGAGGGGACGATGCTGAAGGGTGAAGGCCTGCCGAGGCGGGCAGGTTCGTTCTCGTCCCTCCCGCCGGCTGTGGAGGGGTCCTGGCGGGCCGAAGCCCCCACGTACGGCTGGGCTGGCAGACCTGGCGGGTGATGCCTATAGTGGGCCTGGCTGGGACGCGGCCGATGTCCCTCGCCGCAGGCTGCACGGTGCCGCCTTTTCCATTTGTGACCAACACAGTGTGGATAACATGCTGATGTTTGGGCTGTGGCTGGACGGCGCTTGCGAGGCATCAAGGCCGCCTCTGTCTCTCATGCCGCCCCCGCAGTGAGCAGGCTGGGGGGGTGAGAGGCTGGCAGGGGACACAGCGGGGACAGCTGTGCCAAGCAGACCGCAGGGCTGTTCCATGCCAGATAACATCATCCTCGGCAGTAAAGCTGCGGGGAGGTGGCGGGGGGGTGGTCTTTCAAAGGTATCCGGCTGCTGGTGGGAGGTAGTGACTGCCTGCCTTTGCATCACGTGTTCTTATTTTGTTCTTTTCCTTTTTTTCCCCCTTTGTTTATTAAACTGTCTTTATCTCACCCCGGGCATTCTCTTTATCACGTTTGCTCTTCCAATTTTCTTCCCCCATGCCACTGGGGAGAAGGGGGGGGGGGGGTGTGAGCAAGCAGCTGGTGAGTGCTTACTTTCTGGCCAGGGTCAACCCACCACGATGCCAAAGGCAAACCCAGGAATTAACAGGCATGTAAAACGGGAAACTGGGGAACTATCTGTGAGCAAATCAGGGAGTTAAATGCTGATTTTTTTTCTTAAAGAGAAACATAATTAAACATGTTTCTCTGTAGTCCAGAAGAAACTCTCTTAATAAAATCTCATCTTCAGTTGTAGTCCTGGGTTTTGGAAGAACTTACTCATACTAGTACTAACACAGTCTTTCAGAGACAACGTGATTAATCTATTAGAGCTGTTTTTCCCTGCTAGGCTAGCCTTATAGTCAGGTACAAAAGTTGCATTACTGAGGGTTGGCTCACGTAACTTAACATAGCTGTTCGGTGCAACAGTTATTAAATCTCAGTTGTTAGTATTATTGTGTTATGAAGTGTGACCTCTTAGGTTCCTGCATCAGCAGGCCTCTTGAATTCTACTAAGATGCGCCTCTGCTTTGTGCACAATGTAGGATTTAGCGTTCTACTACTAGGTGTGCAGGGTTTCTCATGAAAAGCCCAGATGCCCTGCCCTGGAAGTGATTGTCTACTGGAGAGGAACTGAAAATAACTTGATCTCAGAAAAGCTAGTCATCCATAGATGAGTACTATCTGCCATGTTTAACACTATTATATAGAACTGCTTGAAGTTGTGTTAGAGAACCTAATCGGACCTGGGGCCACCTAAGGGCTGGTGAAATATTTACAATCTGTAGTATTATGTCGCCTTACATGATTTCACAGAACGTTTCCAAATTTGAAATGCTGTCATAGCATATTGCCTTGAAAACTAATTTCCACCAAACCAGGCTGCTAGCTGCAGCTGGGCAGAACTTGTATATTAAGGACTGGATTTTTAATGCTTTTGTGTAGCTGTAGTCATCTTGGCAAAACCTGTACTTTGACGCTTGGATATTAGGGGTAGATAGGTACCCAGCCTCTGTGGTTTTAAAACGGTTTTCCTTTCTGCTGTAAGAGTGTGGACAACACTCAAAAGGAGAAGTTTCTGCTTGGGGCGAGGGCCTGGGGGGAAGAAACAGAGAGGGTGGCTGGCACGTACAGGTTTTGTCTAGCAGCTGCCAGCGCGGGAGCGGCCGGCAGGGCCTCAGGTCTGAGCCAGTAGCGCAGACCAGTGTCATGGAGCTGTGGCCGGCCTCTGAACTGGAGAAGGACTGGGCTGGCAGTGCTGTGCCCGGGAGCTGCAGAGCACCACTGGGCAGTGGCACTCTTCAGCAGGGGACCCGGAAAAGTTTGCTGCCCAAGAAATAAAGTTCGTCTCAAACACGCTGCTTTACGCACCAGACGAAGGTTACACACTGGAATACAGCAGCAGAATGGGCTGTGGGTCCAGGGACCGCGTCGTTGCCTTTAGCGAATCCCACCACGCTCCAGGGGCTGCGCACCCGCTCACGGGTAGGCTGTGGACTGTTCAGATTATAACCCACAGGAAACTAGATGCTACTTACAAGCAGGTCGTGTAGTAAACAGATTTTTTTCATGGTTACTTACAGCGACTAAAGGACTACATCATGCTTTTCAACCAGAATGGAAGAGACGTGTTTAAAGAAAGGCACACACTTTGTATGGGGAAATTTTCTTTGTTTTTAATTTACAGCAGAAAGAATATAAAGCATTCAGAAAACATTTTCCATATTTTAAGGGCAATTCAAAACATTTTGCATGGTTCCAGCAGCTGAGTTCTTCAACAGATCCATTGATTCAGTGATGCTTTACATGCACGGTTACAAAAATAAAACTTACAAAAGAGAAGACATCTATACTAGTTTTACATGCAAGTCTTGGGGACCCCCCATTGGGCACCAGCTATTGTGTGGAACTGCCATAAGCGTGCAACCAGAGAGGGGGTTCATGTTATATTCTGTATTTCTTTCACACAGTATTACTGCTGTCGAATGTGTTTCACAAAGGAGCAATTCCATTATCAGAAGACAGAAGATCTGGCTCCTGGCACTTGGGAATTTGAATTTTCCCGGAAAGCTGCACTTACTTATCTTCCGTGACAATGTAAGTTCCACAACCAACAAACGGGTGAGCAGAATCACTTCACTGCGGGGGAAGTCTTTCTAACTCCCCAGTGATACACTGAAGGGTTATGGCCCGACACAACAAAGCACTTGGAAGCTGTACTTGGCTTCAAGCATGCAAGTAGTTCTGTTGCACCCGTGGAATTGCTTGCATGTTTAACAGCAAGTACATGCTTAAACGTTTGGCTGAAGCAGGATCTAGATTAGTAGATACACCACCAGGCCCATGGATCTGGAAGAGTAATTTGAAATAGCTCTGTATATTACTGAATCATTTTCTGTAAAGACAGGGAGTTAAAACATTTCCACTGAGGTCACTACTCTTGTTAGGAAAAGGTCGATTCTATATTGTCACATATTGGTTAATGGGAGCAACATTTCCATTTCAAAATGTCAGAGTTCTTCCAGTATTAATACAGAGCATTTCCAATTCATTCCAAAGGAGATTCTTCGGCGTCTCCTGTTCCGTTTTTGCACAAGCGGAAAATTTAATGGTTAAGGTCCCAATTCCATACCGTAAATCGAGGCTATGAGGCTGCCCACAGGCACAGTGTGAGCGCCAGACCGTTAGTTTTTCTTTTTTCCCTTTTTTCAAATTGAATCAGGTCATAAAGCAGCAGTTCAGAAATGTACAAGAGAATTCTGATAATGAGCTATAGCACATCTACTGTAATTCAATGCTGGCAGTGAAAAGAAGTAATTAAAAACAGGTACAATTATAGAAAAGGCACCAAGAGCACTGACCCCAGTTTTTTTTGCCACAATCTTTGTTTTTACTCTTCTTTTAAAGACACCAGTTTAAAAGCTTCTTATGTGTGAATATTTTTAGGCTTCACAACAAGCCTTGCGTTTAAACATTGCAGTTGGTGGCCGGGATCAAGCAAGAACAACTATTCCAAAACTAACAATCTCAAATTTACATCAGTCCATTCAGAGATTTTAAACTGCCACGAGCAAAACAAACACAGAGGAGCAGTTTCTGATCTCAGACACACGTACATAACCCACAGTAACGACATGGACTTCAGGAGTTTCTTCCCTTACATTCCTGTGTAATAAAGATCAGAACCTGGTTCCCATTGTCTAGAATTTGTGACAGTTTTAAATTAGTAGTTCAATTTAAAAAAAATCTAATTTCTTTGGCTCCTCACTATGTGGAAATAGCAATATACCATGACACCCCTACAAGATCAGTTTGCATCTTTTTTTAAGTTTTACTGAATTTTTTAAAATTTTTTTTGCAATTTTTCCAGCAGGAGATATGAAAATGTGAAACATATTTTATACTTTCGTACTATTTCTTTTTTTTTTTTTTTTCATTTTATGTTCATTCTACGTGTTCTTTATTGGAGTGAGTGTATGGTGTTAAGCTAGATACGGTTTTTGTACTCTTATGATTATCTGCTTTGCAAAAGTAACTTAATTTTCTTAAGCAATATTAGCATTCACATTACTTGGCACCATTGGCAAAAAAAAAAAAAAAAAAAAAGACGGGGGAAAAAAAAAGAAGGAAGGAATAAATAAATAAAATCCAACCAAACCGAACTCCTGGTAGCCAAAATCAAATGTAAACATATCCTTTTTTTTCTTTTTTTTTTTTTTTTTAAAGTAATGTTGCTCTGCCTTTTTTTTCCTAAGTCTAAATACAGTAGCTCTTTTTTGCCATTTAGTCATGCTTTAGCAAAAATGTTCTTCTAAAGAACATTTAAAATAAAGTTTCTTATAGTGAAATAAAGTTTTTGTTTCATTTTACAGACCATAGCCACTAATGCTTTGCTTTGTTCATTTCTTTTTCTTGAGTTCATGCACATATCTCTTTGTTTTAATATATACAATATGTACAAACAATACATCCACACTCTTCTCGTTCATTCAGACAAAACTATACAAATAATAATTTTATCTTGCCAAGTTATTGACCCTTTGTGAATAAAATATTTAGTAATTAATCAATATATTCCCTTTCAAATATTTTTTCTCATTTTCCATTTCTACCTTCTATATATACAGAAACTGCCCAGATTTTGATGAAGTAGCCAAAATAAGAAATTTACTGGCCAGAATGCAGCACCACTCTGATCTTTAGGTGGTATAAAATGTCCAGGCAACATATGTATGTGACTCTGCAAAATGACAAGAGGTTTGACAAGTACTTAAGATAAAAAGCTACATGTTTTACAAATTATTTTCCCAACTTAATTCAAATAATAGTACATGAAAGTAAGGCTAGAAAATAAAGTGCTGAATATGAGAGAAAATACATGACAATTGATATGTTTGCAGGTTCTAGTAAAAATACCAAAAAAACTTTTTAAAACTTGCTTAAGCTGCTCTCTCCATTCCTCATGCATTACCCGTTTATCTCATACACCAACCCCTTCTGTAAGTTCCCACGGGATGTATTAAAAACCTGCAGATTTAAAAAGTTGCATTAAGTGTGCTGTAGAGATTTAAATAAAACACAAAGGACAGAAGTGCGAAGGAAATGAGGATGCATGGACCCAATAAAGATGTACTGATCTAAGCCCCTCCACTGAGACTCTCAAAGCTTCAGTTTCTTGGAGATGACTGACAGGTGCAGGAACAGCATTCGTGTTGCTTGTGCATTCCCACCTTTTCTTAACAATATTTTTGGTATAATATTTGTACAGTTCCACATGTTGTTTAATACAGCCCTATATGAAAAGGATAATTAATCGCTTCTTCCTTCTCGGAGAATGAAGCAACTCACAATTTCCTCCTGGTGTCTTTTGTTTTCCCCATGATCCAACAGAAGATTGAGTTCCAAGATGTCTTGCTGAACAAATTAAAAGTTGTCCATGAAAGTGCAAATGCAATGACCAAAACATTACTGTTAAAATCCTGCAGCTGGTATTTCCAGAACTGCAGTGGGTATTTTTGTTGTTGTTGTTGCATGTCTCTGCTAAAAACAGAAAATGAAAACAGTCTGAAAAGCAATGTCACATTGCTACGGGATGCTGCTGCGTATCTTCAAGTTCCTTGGCCTTTTTCAATTCTTTCACTCTGAAAAAACAAAGAGGAGCTATATAACACTTCTGTCGCAACTCTCTTTCAAGACAGAAAACCCAAAATGATTCCTTGCTCTAACCTCCTGTGCAAAGGAGTCAGCTCCCAGAGGAATGACAGGAGGCCAATACGTTCCTGACACCACAAACAGTTGGAAGCGCAAGAATGGGCTGCTAGAAATCCAAGACAAAACGCATTTGGAAAGATACACTTATTTCCAGCTACTGCTTTTTCCTGGTTTTTGTAACTACAGCTGGACTTTGTTCTGGTATTGGCCTATTTAACTGCCTGGGGAGTTGTGGGACTGCTGTTCCTTAACTGATTTTGCAGCTGCCAGCTGTTCCAGCTGTTGTGGCAAAGGGGCTTTTCAGCCTTGACCTCTTTTCTCCATACATCGCTGAAGCGTGAACAATTCGACATCGTGCCCAGCGCAGTAGGGGAAAATCAGTCAGTCATACTTACAGGGGCAGCGTAATGTTGATACAGAATGTCACGTAAGGAAGTGCTTCTATGCGAGCAGAAGAACCCGTATGGGTTTGAAGAAAGAGAATTTACTTCACGCTTCCTGCAGCTGTATCTAGCATGTTGCTGGCAGTAGACTCACGTTTTTTCCCAGCCAGCAGTGGAGGACACTGCGTGCCAAGGGCGATGAACCGACAACGTGGAAGAGTCACTCTCCCTAGACATGGCCTGATGCTTCAGTTCTCAACTCTTCAAATGCATGCAATACACCACCTCCTCTAGCACTTGTCAGCATAAGAACTAAATCATCGCTGAAAGCTGAAATAATTAAAAGGACGAAGAGAAGGGAATCACTTCAATCCCATCAAGTAAAGCAGAATTTGGCATTGGTGCTGGAGTAGCAGCAACCCTCTGCTCTGGCTGACAAACTGGCTGCGTGTCAGTGAAGGCTCCCTGCAAAGGAGCCAAAACCAATCCACGGGGACGTCCCGTGCTGCCCCTAAACCCGAAGGGAGGTGCCCAGCTGAGCTTGGGGCAGCTTGGCTCTGCCTCCTTTTGCAGGGAGCCCCTTTCTGCAGTGCGATCCCTTTGCCACCTGCCTCCACGTGCCTCCCCTCTGCTACTGCGAGGGGAGGATCCCCCGAAAGGAGCAGAACACAGCCTGCATTAAGGTGACCTAGCAAAGCATGTACACGCCCAACTGATGTCACGAAAACTTGAAAGGACAAGTAACGAAGGTATGGTACAAAGAACTGTGTCTGAGCTGCAAGTCTGTGTAAGAGAATCCAACTAAGGGTG
The DNA here is from genome assembly GCA_035590195.1 of Aviceda cuculoides. NCBI lineage: Eukaryota > Metazoa > Chordata > Aves > Accipitriformes > Accipitridae > Aviceda > Aviceda cuculoides. The sequence goes on from JAVJGG010000001.1 coordinate 189,580, forward strand.
AATGACTTTAAGAAAGCCTAAGTAAATACAGATAGCAAAAGATGCTGGGAGAGCTACACAGCAGCAATGCCAGTTTGTAGACTCTGTACGTTGACTTCCACTCGCACATGCTCTTTTCGCTCTTGCGCCAGCCTGCTCATAGAGGGATACGCTGAAGGCTGCAAACTGACCTCTCTAAATACACCTCCATTTCACAGTTTCCTTTATTAATTTTCCTGCATGTACTATTACTCAGAATCACAGTCAAAAGGGAGCTGGCTGCTTCTAACTCCTTGTTTTAGCTGACTCAAAGCTCTAAGCACTCAAAGGCATTCTCTATATTTATGAAACTGGGGGAAACAGGAGTCAATGAATAAATCACGCTAACCAGCACGCAGGTCAGACCTTTGCTAATTACCTTAATTCCACCAAACTGTTTGAGAATATCATGTATGGAAAGACAGAGGGCTCCGCTAGTCCAAATGCACATGCCCTTTGCAGAGGCTGAAGACCCACATCCAAGGGGCCAAAAGCACTTCTCTGAAATCTGAGTCTGGCAGAGGGGTGCCTCAGTGCAGCCCCCCCAGAGGCCAAGAAGTGCTCTGATCCCTGGGCTGAGGAAGGGGCAAGGCAGCAAGCAGCACAACTGGTTCTGAATTCCTGCCTGGGTAGTGCTGTGCCGAGCCTAAATGCCTGACACAGCTTCAGAGAGAAATTTTGGCTCTGCGCAAGCTGCTGTCTAAAAGATATCTCCTGCTGACATCAGGGGAGCGGGGGCTTCAGCTCACAAATGACAAACTGACAGACCTCAGTATATTTTGTTTTCTTTCTTGTCTTCCAGCAGAAAAGCAGCCTCTCCCTTGAAATTATTACTAATATTTCTATTACCGCACTGCTTCGAAGCAGAAGGTGAGCCAAGATCCCTGCTGTGCTAGAAAAATGTGGTGTGCCTCTATGTGCTAGGCAATTTTTAAGGCTTAGATCAACTATGTTCAAGATACCATCAATTAATGCATGATTTGCAGTGCAACTTCCAAGTGTTTTCTGTTGCACTTCAGTACTGTAACGTAAATTTAACCTGTTATTATAGATCTCTTACTGAGAACATGCACATTAGATAAGCTGGTGGCTCTTTCAACTGAGACATGCTATACCTTAGTTTAGCACTTCAACATGCAAGGGCTATACTAACAAAGCACTTTTGCTGCAAGAATGCAAGACATGCTTTGCTGCAAACTTCAACCTACAGCATGCAGTATCTGTACTGGTGCAGACCTACTGAATCTGTTTAACTGGAACACACATGCCAACGGAAGTTAATTACTGCAGCACTCAACATTTGCACTAGTACAGATCCTATTCAGAAGTATGCAATGCTTTCCTTGGTCAAGTGTGCTTGACATCGGCTTACAGATTTTCAGGCGTATAAAAATGTTGCAAGTGCAATGATAATTACTGCTTAAAAACACAAGCACATACTAATACAGAATTTCCCTACAGCAAATTTCCCTACAGCAAATGGGTACATTACTGAAAGATGCGGTTTAGTATGTAATGGCTTAGAACAAACCCTGCGTTCCACAGCATTTATAAACCTGCATTTCAAGATGATGACCGTCCACATTTATTAAGCTACCACATTTTTTTAATTAAACTAACCTCTGTGTTCAGTATACATAATTATGCACGTATTACATTAAAAATGGGAGCGCAGGTAGGTACTACGAGGCCTTTATTTCTACAATACACTGCCTGGTAGGTATGAAGACCTGCAGCCTGCGGCTGACAATCTCTCCTCCGCGCTCAGAAGAGCCGGCACTGGGAGGCCGGAGATGTTCTCCCCTCTCCTGGCAGCTGGCTCCAGGCAGCCCCGCTCAGCCGTGGGGTCTGCGGCGTAGCACAGCCCAAGTGGAACTGAAGTACCTCTAACTGCTGCTACCAATAACTGCGCGAATCCGTGGCCAGGCTGGCGCTTGGGAAGCACTGAAGTGGTGTTGTGAATGCCCCTGCTTCTTCCCCAACCCAGGGCTAAACGTGGTGCGCCAAGACACGCGTATGCATCAAGTGAGATACCAGCCCAAGGTAATCCACTTATTCTGTCATTTAAAACAACTGTTCCTAAACAAGCCTCTGAACTGCTTTACCAAGAGAACCTAAACCTAATTGTTTTCAACCAATTAAATTCTTTATTGGAGTCAGCACTGCACCCTCTCCTGTGTCTTAGAAGTCCATTTAGTCCTCATTTAACACTTCTTTTCTTTTTGAGTAAGTTCCTTACTCAGTGGTACTCTGGTTTGATTTTGTTACAACCGTATGAAGTGTCAACACCCCCCACTCAGTGTGGGGCTAGTATTCCCTCTTCGTTAAAGCTCAGTCTAATGAACCCTCTAAATTTTCAAATGCAGTCAAAAATACAGTTTGACCAGGGAAGAACTTTGGATAAATTAGGACCCTTGAAAAAGAAACCCACTGAGTAACTGCTGCTAGAAGTGAACAATATAGCATTGCCTTCATGCTAGAAGGTGATCTTCCTTGATTCGTACTGTTCCGCTCTTAAATTCAGGCAAGGGAAACGGGCCAAAGGGTAGCGTTTGCAGTTACGAGCATTAATAAACTGCTCTAAGAAAAAGAACACTAGGGGAATTTATAAAATGGTACAGCAGAAAAGATGTTCTTAGAGAAGATGTTTCAATCCAGTTTGGCAGACTTCCAGTGAGACTTTTTTCTTTTTTTTTAAATAGCAGAAAAAATGAGTGCGCCGAGAGCAAGTAGTACCAGCAGGCCAGGTGCTGATGGATGGTGCGCAAACCTCTCCAGAGGTCTACAGGCACTGGTATGCTGGTTTGGATCACTTCTGGAAGTGCCCCCAGCTGCATGGGGACTGGAGGCGAGGACAGTTCCAGTGATGCATGGCTGCAAGCCAGAGCGCACCAGAAAGGGTAACAGGCTCCAGCTGTGGAAGGCTCCAAACAAGAAGTACCATCCTATGTCAGCAGCTACTGAAACCAGGCACAGAACTGCAAAGACCGTAAATTTGCTTTTGCACTGATGAAGCCTTCAACAAAAACCTGCTCAAATAACATTTCCTTTAGGCAGTAAGTGCCTCTAAGGGCCAAAGTCACTCCCTCGGCAATTGCTGAAGAGCAGATGGACGGAAAAAGCACGTGCAATTGAGATGACCACCGCTAAGGTGTGTGAATCACAGCCGCGGTGCTGATGCACAGATCGGGGAAAAGAAGATGATTTCAGCTTTGAGCTTTGAACCCTGACGCTCGGGAGCTACGTCCCAGTTCCCAGATTGCTCCAGCCAGACAAAGCTTCTGCCCTTCGAACTGTGTTACTTACTTGGACACCATACAGGAGGTTGCATCATTACGTGCTGAAGCAATGTAGAAAGCAACAGCCCCAGAAGCGAGCAGCAGCTCCTCTCCCCACGCGCCCTCCCCAGTCTTGTATGGGAGTGTGTCAGCAAATGAATTAGGCCTACTTAGAGGAAGTTACAGCAAACGATGGCTTCATGGGTAAAGCGTAACACAAAGCTGCTTCATCAAATTTACTCCGTAATGCCCAGCCAGGGAAATGTTTAATGAATCTGAATGCTGAAGATCAGTATAAAGGACAGGGTGCAGGAGCCAGAGAAGGCTGTCTGGCAAGTTACCTGTTGCTCTGAGAGCTGAAATGGCCTGTGGGACATTTGGGAAAAGAGAGCTCTTGCCTTTTTCCAGATATCTCA
>JAVJGG010000001.1:193308-203802 GCA_035590195.1 Aviceda cuculoides
AAAAGACAGAAAGGCCCAATAAGAATGACACCCCAGAGCACGCGGTCTGCGACTTAACACCCACATTTGAGCTCCAAATACATTCAGCCCCTGCAAGAGGTAAATGAAAAAAGAAATTACGTTGAAAACTTTTGTTGCAGGTACAGTGACGCATATCCCAATACGACATTTTCTCACATCGTCCTGAACTCGAACAAACGGGACTTTTCAATCCCTTAAAATTTTCCCCCATTCTCAATCCTACTATGAGATGTAAGAAACCAGGTACTTAAATGCAATGGCTGCTGCATGGCACATATTAAAAACACACAAAAAATACGAGTCCTAGTTGCACAGGAGTAGGAAAGGGCTTGTTGCTGAAATGCCAAGAGAGGGAAAGGTATGCACAGAACAACAAAATCTAGTAGATGATGTTTATTTAGGTATGAAATAAAGTTGTACTTACCAGAGAAACTGACTTCAGGTGTTACATGCACACTCCCCAAACCGGAGAGCGGTATTTAATCAAACCATCAGAAACAGGGTGGGGGTAAGGGCATCTATTTTTAAATGAAAGATGCCGTGAATGAATACAGTCTTTATTACTCCGGATCGTAGATAACACGCGCATTTGTTCTGCCCCGGAGAGGACAGAAGTTTTGCTGTAGGCGGAAAGCGCTTGGCTAGCCTCACGATGTCAAAAGACTTGCTCCTTGTGATCTGCTCCAGATCACCTGCCTACCAAGAGCACGGCAGAGAGGGTCACAGTTCAAGCAGCTGTGTGTTTTTGTTCATGTCCTATATCCGGACTTTGAGCAAAGCTCTCCTTCATAGGAGGCTACAGTGGATGGTTCAACCAATGAGCAGGGAAACATGTGTGTAGCAGGCACTGTGATTAGCTGCAATCTGTTCACTAGAGGGGCTTCCCCTGAGATGAAAACTATTACTTAAAGGCAACAGTAACTGTATGTAATTCCCCCCCACCCCCCCAAAAAGTCTTTTTAATTTCTACCACGGAAAGATAGCAAGTTTTGTGTCACATAAGTTGGCCAATAAAATCTCCCACCTCGCCCTCTTTACTGATCCTGGTGTAATGTAACCTCAATAAATCCAGAAAAATTAATGAAATCTATTTGAAAAGAGGTTTTCAAACTGAAACATGGAAGCAAATGCTGTGATCATTTATCTGCACCCACAGACTACGTAAGCGGTGTCAGTGTACAGAATATATCAAATTTGTATATTACAGACAAGACATATGTTTGCATGCACTCCTTCAGCATATATGGCCATGTCAGCTTGTGCACATCAGAAGGCCCAGAAATACTTTTCTTCTGTGCATGCACGCCAGCAGTGTATGCACACAGGTTGCTATCAGAATGCAAAGCAGCAAAGGATCATTTGCTGTAACAGACTTATTTTGGCACAACAGCAGCTAATACATTTTGTGATGTATTTTGCGACGCTTTTTCCAGATAAGCAGAGAACTTCCCAATTTCCAGATCAATCCCGCATCACTTGCCATTCAAGGCAAAACCTGCAAATGCTACTAAACTTCCAGAATCTGCTTCCTACTGATCTCTCATACGGTTACATACACAAAGCCTTAAAGAGCAACCACTATTTCTCCTCCACTACTGATGACTGGTCTGTCAGCTGCACCAAGAGCAGAATCACCATACAGTATCTACAGAGCGTGCCCTCAGGGCTGGGGCTTCCTTTGAGTCCAGGGAGCCGTGCACTAGCTGTGGGCCTGGACCCTGCCCTTGCTCCTCTTTACGGTCCCCTCTACTAGTGCACTGACCACGCAACACCGGTCACTTTTAGTGTGTCTTGAGACTGCAGCATGCATCTGCTCTCTTCGAAGGAATTCCAGCTTTGAATGGAAAGGCACAACTGCTTTACTCTTCTATGTTCAAGTTGTACGTTGCACATTCTTTTCAGTTTTGAATCCAACTAGCCCACTTTGGTATGCACTTTCTAAGTTTAAATTATTTCTCCTATTCATAGGACAACGGTCATAAAACATATTCCTCTCCTGCCTGGCAGGCAAAGCTTACACACAGCGCTGCCAGCAGAGAACGCAGCACAGCTTCCAGCCTGTGCCATTCCCAGGGCTGCAGAGCGCACCGAGCAGGGGTGTCCTGCAGGGCAGACCAAGCCCGCGGACCCCAGGGCAGACGGAGGTGCCCAAGAGAGCAGGGCACAGCAGGAACTGTGCTGGCACACCCGCGCGCAGCCAGCCAAATCAGCTGAGCAGGAATTCTCTGGAGAGAAGGAAGACTGAGAAGAGAGCACCAGAACTGCAAAAACAGGAGTAACGGGAGGAAGGAATATATTTTGAGCATACCAGCATCTGGCCGCTGACATGCATGCTAGTCCCTTTTCTTACACACTGTGGAACGTGGTCCACGGCTAGCCAAACAAAACCAGGGAAGACTGGGAGACCCCCAGTTATCTCCAGGTAGTGTTAAGAGAAGAGGTCTCACCAGGAAGCCCCCTGCTGCAGAATGAGTCTGAGGCAGGGCAGGGAGAAAAACATTGGCTTTGACTCTTCTCTTCCTGCAACTCCTATCTTGCACCAGTTTCTTCCAGTTCTGCTGCTTTTGAAAGGGTTTCACACCCTCGACAGGACGGTAGCGTTTGGTTTTTGCTCAGAGAAGAGACAGAGCGGGTGCATCCGCCGTTCCGGCTGGCGTGGGCCCTGCAGCTCAGCCCTCTCTGTCCCACAACCCAAAGCGTGTTGGGCGGCTGCAAGGCTGGCTCCGCACTTGGGCGCTGGAGTTCGAGGGCTCTCGGGGGGGCTGAGGAGCTGCAGCTCCTTGCTCAGGCCCGTCTCGGGACGGGAGGAAGGAGGTCGGGACACTGCCCGCCGGGGAGGGAAGGTGTGCTGTCCGGCCAGCCCCAGCCCCGGGCAGCTCGGCCCCGCAGCGTGCTGCTCGGCTGGCTGCTAAATAAAATGTCATAATTTGTCTGCAGCATTCATTACTGCCCCACGGATAGGGTAACTGACCCCACGATTAAAGGTGGTTAAACTTGCTATTGTTTTTTTTTTGTATAAAAATAGACGCTTAGGTCCTTACAACAGAGGAAGGCCAATTTATCTAATCAGAAGAATTTTTTTTGAAGTTACAGTGAATTTTATTTTTCAAAACCCATTTATGTTTTTAGTTCAAGAGGCTTTTGAAACCAGACACCCAACTGTAGAACAAAAATTACTAGCCCTAGTTGTACACAAAGCATCAGGTTAGTAAAAGCAAGTCACCCAGTCAGTCCACCATTTCGAGAATACAAGCTATATTTACAGTTCCTGAAGTAACCTGCATTAGCTGTAAAGCACGGTACTGGATGTGCTAAGACCTGGAGCTATATTTTCCAGCTAACAACTTCACAGCGTCTGTGTCTCTGCAACCAGGCGTAACATTTCTCTTTATCAGGGCAAGATCCATGAAAGTAGCACTTAAACAGTTAAGGCTGATCTGGGCCTTTGTCCCCATTTCATCCAATTCTTACTTCATTTGTCATTAGTAAAGAACCCAAATTGTTACTTGTAAAAAACTGAGGATACGCAACAAAAAATGGTAGCACAAAAGTCACAGCTTAGAAAGAGACATCATTAGCTATTGCTTCTTTGTTAGGCTCAATAGTTAAACAAATAACGATGCCTCCAGCAGGCTTAAGCCCAATTCAGACTCTCACTCCTAAGTCATAAAAATCGCCTCTGCAATTCGCAGTCAGTAAACCTCCACGATCAACAATTCAGTTGTTTTTTTTCTGAATGTTAAGTGGAAGCAGGAGTGCAGGTCATCCCTCCCTCTGCCTCTCCTCCCTTGCTGAAATAGGAGTAATAAGCACACAAATGGTGTTATTTCCGACTGCAGTTTTTGACAAAGAATAACACTGCTGTCCTCCAACCTCTCAAACGCAAGATGGCACTGAGCAGTCCTGCTGACAACTTGGGCGCGTGGCTTGAAAGCCACAGCATTCCCTGCTTGCACAGGGACTCTGACCTGCCATGGGAACACTTCGGCATATTCCGACCCTGCTGTGGGCTAACCAGCCCTCTAACGTGACCGAGCACAAAGGCGAGTAGACTCTCTTCATGCTGAGAACGAGACCCCTGACAGAAGCTCACTTGTCACTTGCTATAACACAGTTATAGCACCTCAATTTCAGTTTTTTTGTTTTCCTTCCCACTTATGTAGATTAACAGCTGAGAGAAGCAGTAGTCAGAAAGCTGGCCCTAGTAAGGTAAGCAGATGTGTAACTTACCAACGACCAGCTTCTAGAAGGTGAGCATTGGTGCTTAACCACCTTAGGGAGTAAAAACCAGTGTGAAGAGCTCTTCTGCTTCTTGCTGGCTCAGGCAGAAACGAACACCCATCTAGAGTAGGCTGCATCTGTACTGCAGCTTCCTACCATCTACACTGAACGCTATCGCAGTCCCAGGACAAAGGACACTGTTACTCATTGAGTGTGTGTGAGTACAGACCCCGTCAAGTTCCAAAATCTACTAGCAGCCATTTTAGATACTGAAAAAATATCCCACCGACAACACCGCCTAAGCATGCCCATGATGAATATACATGTCCTTTTTCACACATTCATGCATTGGTAACGTCTACTGCAGAGCTCTGTCCTGTTATAAAAGCAGCAGTGTTAGTCATTGCAGTAGGGTTAGTTTATACAGGATTCTGTTTTATATAATTAATGGAGGTGAAACTTACTGGCATATCTTGGCTGCAGCCCCATGCAAGCAAGCAGAAAGCAAAAATATTTAAAATGGAAGAGAGGAACTGGCTAGCAGGCAGCTACACTCACCCTTTTGTACAGCCTATGGTCCACCAGTGGGCTTCAGATTGCAAAATAATACCAAAGAGCTATTAGCACACACATGGCAATAACCGTACCTTACCAAGAGCTTCACTTCAGGGAGGAGGAGACAATACTTCTGCTTGCCTGGAGAGAAAGAACCCTTCCCACTCCTGCCTACTGGACTCCTCATTACCAGGGATGAGCAGTCCTGTGTTTAGGTGTTTTAGGGCAGGAAGTAATAAGCAAGTAAAATAAACCCAATACTGTCATCCCTGTGGCATTTCTAGCTGCACCCTGCCTTCCCTTGCAGTGATTGTCTGCTTTCTATCTCATTCCAAATGCTACTTCATGAAAAAACACTGCAGATCACAATCACAGCCTAACAATGGCATAGATACCTCTTGCAAGACTAAAATTTTCCTAAGAACCAGAGAAAGAATAGGAAATCGGAGGTTACCTTCCCAGTGAAAGCTGTCAGTATGGATTATATATAGATTCAGCTCAGCAAACCCAAACCACTTTGGAGCTCTTGCATTTCCTTGTGGCTCTAGATGTGTCACATCTGGGGATCTCTAAGTAGGTGGAGTCTTTCCAAACCCATTAAATACACAAACCTTGATTCTGCCTCACACAGGACAGCATGCCAGGAGACAGCTCAACTCAAAGTAGGTGTAACGGCAAGTTTTAGGTTGAAAGTTAGTCAAGTGCCAGCCAACAGGTCCAGGCACCGCGGGAAGACGGGCAAAGCTCTCCTGGGAGGCCACAAAATTTCTGTTTCTCGCTCTCAACAAACAACACTTCTGTGACAAGTTATGTTGATACCATGTTATGGCTGATGCATGTTTTTCACCACATTTTTGAGGATATGACAATAGATGGATAAATAGGGTTTTGTTTTTTCAAAGTCAAAAGGAAACAATACATGTCTGACCATCAGAATGACTGCTGCTGATGAATGATCACTTTTGTCTCCATGACACCTAATATTCAGCTGCTAGACCTCCAGTATGTTCTCTAAGAATACATTCGGCCAAAACTTACACTTCTTTTCTGATTTTCATCATCTACGCATCCATTACTCAGAGAGCTCCAACCGCAGAACCTCTCTCACTAACTCTCTCAAACATCTGAAATACTGTCTGACCAGGCAACAAGAGTAAGTTCAGGAGATCAGAAAACACAAGAGCAACATGCCTATGCACCCTAGATCCTCGAGCTGACAGGAATCATGTTTGCGCTACTGAGCCTTTGCGTCAAAAAGCTAATAAGCAAAATAGGACAAGACAACCATTTAAGCTGTTCTGAATGCTAGCGGACAAAGAGTTCTCATAATTGGCTTAAAGTAGAGTTTGATCACTTTAAAATAGGAAAAAACTAGCCAACCAGATGGTTGCCAGGGGAAAGCCTGAGTAAATCTCACCTAAAGACTACAGAATAAGCTCTTAAGAGTCATTTATGGGCCCAGCCACAGAATCTGTTTGTGGACAAAAACCTAGGTTAAACAGTTTCATTGTTTTTAAGGTTGAATTTCTGAACTTTCAGAATTTACTGCCTTTTCACTTAGGTCACTATCCTTACAACAGACTGCAAATGGCTTTCACAGCCTCCTCCCCCACCTCTGTCTATCAGCTGACAGAAATCTGCCACAAAATCCTGCTTCTTTGATGTTCCTGTGCATGCTCTATTTTCTCTCACTCCCTCAGATTTTCTAAAAATATCTGTCAATTCTATCCCTTGCACTGATAAGGCACTGTGGTATAACAAGTGGCTCCACAGTGCCATTTTTATGCTACAGAACACTAAATAACTTTAGGTGTTAGTTGCCACGGTTTGCCCCTGGATGTTCAGGAGCTTGGATGGCTGAAGCATTTCTTTATGGAGTCTGGGGCATTCTTAATTTCTTGTTTATAGCAGCAGCATGCTAATTTTGAGCATGTCAAGAGGAGTCCACGATGGGATTCCAACAAGCAGTATTCCAGCAACAGTGTGTGTGGCTGTTAGCCTAAGTACCAGTCACATCAGCAGCAGCCGTATCCTGTGTGAGTGTTACACAGGGGACAGCAGACTGAATGGATATAATTAGGAGGCTTATATAGAGGTGGTTTTAAACTTACTTAACATTCTAAGTTTCATTACCCTTAGAAAGAGGCAAGCAAGAAACGTCAAGCAGTGAGGAATAACTGTAATTATTAACACACAGAAAAGAAAATTCAGAAAGCTTGAAGAAGAGCAGATGAGAGGGAAGCAGTGCTCTCATCTTCCACCTGGTCCCCCAGTGTACATGCACCACGAACAGGGCAGTCAGAAAGGGGGTTGCAGAGCCAAGCTTGGGAAGGAATAAATGCGGGTGGTCTCGCCAGGATATGGCTGTGCTGGGGAAAGCATGTGGATCTCCCCCTCAGGGCTTGGCGGGGGGGGGGGTCAAGGAAGCTAAAACGGGTCAGTCTGAGTCAGCTGAGATGCTGAAGCAAGTGAAGCTCTCTTTTAGTAAGTAGATCTGTATCATTTCCAGTATTGTTCTTTTCCTCTGCAGTTGTTTATGCAAGCAAAAGACTTCAATCTATTTGTCTTCAAAATCCTTTGTGGTAATAAAGCTCCAAGAACCTGATTTGTGTGTTGCCCTTCACAGAGTGCAAACAAGCACAGGGACCAGATCTCTCTGTATGGTACTGGCAGCCAGGAGAGTCCGAGGGTCTGTGAGACACTCCAGCAGTGTGATCCCAGGATCACAGATGCAGCCCAAGTGCACGGAGCATGAAGTGTTTTGGCAAATGTCTTTCTTTGCAGCTCCTTGCTAGAGCTTTTTTGGCAAGCAGGAAGAATATGGGAAAAGGGGCCCAAAGTTGTCACATGTCTAAACAGTTCTGTAAATCTAGTAGACTGGTAAATTTATGTCTTTTTCAAGCAGATTCTAAATGCTGGTTTTGTCATTTTGGCAAGTCTTGCTTTTATTTTTAGCATTTGCCAATGCCAGAATGCTCCTGGTTAAAATTTTTGTCAGTTGTTAATACTAGTTACACTAACACAGTTTTAAACCCTTAGGATTGCTTGGAGAAAGTGCATGACCACAAACTTGTAATCGTTTTTATTTCACAAGGAAAAGCAAGGCAGTTTTGAAACACAGTTAACATTTTCAGGGGAAATAAGTTACTTTCTGATTTTGTTGCACCCTAGCCAAGAACCATGGATGAATTCCGAAGCAACCACAACCGCTAACAAAGTGCCTACAGACAGACGGGACTGCACTGTTGCAGAAATTCCAAGTACTGTGCAGTGTGACACAAGCCAGAGAGACCCTACTGACAATGGATCCCCCGCAACCCCTGCTTCTTAATTTCTATTTCCTGTCTATAAACACCCAAGACTTAAACCCGTCTCCCAGAGATGCCTGGCAGCAGCAACCACGCTGCTGAAGAGAGAGGAGATCGACTACAGGCAAAGGGAAGGGTCTTGCCTGCAAACTTCAGTGATGCAAGCAAGTACGGTCTCGCTCTACAAAGGAAACAGGAGACGCTGAGAAAGAGGATGGCAATGAGCTGAAGGGAAGAAAAACTGCTGGAATCACGGGCAATTTAAGCCCTGGAGAGTCTAGGATACTTGACAGTTGGAGACTTAACTGAGTGTCGCTGAATTGCATAGTGCGTCCTGGACATTGGTGGGAAACCCAGGGATACAGCTCGTCGTGAGGTGCTCTCTGGCCTTGTGTGTGATAGTTGGCTGTAAGAGCCTCTGGCAGGTTGACCCTAGAGCCTCCACTGATGGAAACGGACACATGACTTCCCCAGGGACTGCCTGGATCTCAAGCAGATCTGAGAGGATACAGAAGTTCTGAGCCTCTGCCTGCTTCAGTGGGATATGCTGCCCAACACACACAACAAAACAAACCTTTTGGTCTCTTCCACATGCCCAGCTGAGAGCAAGAAGCCACTTCTGCTTCTTTATGAACAACCGTGGCTGTTTCAAGTGCATTTGGAATTGGCCTGGAAATGATAAAGCCCTCTTTCTTGTCCACACATGTTACTTTGGGCTGAACCTGCAAGTAAGATGTCCTTCCACAACATAAGCCACACTGATTTCCTGCAAACTGCAGCTCTGAAATCCTACAAAAAGGACTGAGTCTGTTTCTAAAATCAAGCTTATCACATGCCTCTCTGCCTCTCAGAGTTCTCCTTGTTCAAACATCACTGGGCTGAACTAGACATGCTTCAAAATGCCATCAGGTCTGACCAGCTCCTGAGTGGATGAAATGCATGTGTGGTGAGAATGGAGGGAGCGGAGTCAGAAACATCTGAATTTACTTTTGCCTAGGCAAAGTTCCAGTTTGCAACCTGATCATATATGGGATCCTTTCATTGAGAAATCAAAACAAATGCCCTGCACATAGCAGAGTACTGGTATGACAGCGCTAGCTGCCACATGTGAACACTTTGGCAAGCCTGCACAGGTTCTCACACTGGCAGGAGATGATTCATGTCTATGTCTGTACTGCCAGCTTACTGAGGTATGTGTGGAGTGGCTGAAGTGAACTAACTCGTCTGCTGCTCTGTTGGCACATTCCACCTGTCCACATTAAAAAGATCCCGTATTTGATGAGAGTTTACCAAAGGAACCTCTGACCAAACCAAAGGCATTTCCAGCGTACACCAGAACTTGTCACATTTTGCACTTTCCCACGTACCATGAATGCTTTGTGCAGCACTTACAAGCTGCAGCTATGATTAAGTAAGCTTTTTTCAGACTTCTTCAAGTCCAACTTTTAAAGTCATGTGCCTTGCTTTGCTCAAAGCTTCCTTATTCTGTGTCTGCCCAACACAACCTGGCTGCTTCACCGTATCAGCAATGGAGCTGAACATGCTTCTCTTTCAGCAACAGTCCTAAGTTAGAGATTTCATTTTTGCCAGCGTATCTTGGAAGCACATGGGCTTTGTTATTTGATTAAAAGATCTGTAGTGAGCCGATTCTATTATTCGTTACATTGCACTCATCACTGACATTGCTGAATATTGTTGCATTGCTCTAATAAAGGGCAGATACCAAAAGATAGTGTCATACCTGTGGCGGCAGCGTCGTAAAAACCGCATTATCTTGCGAGCAGCTTGATCCTGCTTCTTGGTAAGCAGACTGCTTCTAAATGCAAAAAAACCCAACACTGAGGTGTAGGTAAAACTGGGGAGAATATTACTAATATTACTAGTCATCCTATGAACCACTGTCCTTTTCCCACTGTCCTTTGTCTGTAAACTATAGCACAGCCCTGATGAGTTTAAAAACAATATGTAAAGATCATGGTTGCATCTAACATCGCAACAGCTCACCTGAGTTTCTGTTGTACAATGGTGGCTGCCCGACGGTTTTGCCTCCTCTTCCCACATTCTTTGTAGCTGCGATAGTACTGCTGGATCAGCATCGCAGCTCGTCGGCTCTGCTGGAATTTTTTCTGTTCATAATAACTTCGGAATTTGCTCTGGATAAGAATGGCAGCTTGCGTCATCTTTTTATAAAGTGCATACTACAAGAGAAACAAAGAGAAGTTGAGGCATTCCAATAAAACTAGCAAGAAGCAGCTTCCTACAGAAAGACTCTTGTGCCACTTAAGACACGATGAGAAGCAAATGAGTACCTACTCCCTGCAATGAGCAGGGACATCTTCAACTAGATCAGGTTGCTCAGAGCCCCGTCCAACCTGACCTTGAATGTTTC
>JAVJGG010000001.1:203950-224032 GCA_035590195.1 Aviceda cuculoides
CAGGTTGCTCAGAGCCCCGTCCAACCTGACCTTGAATGTTTCCAGGGATGGGGCAGCTACCACCTCTCTGGGCAACCTGTGCCAGTGCTTCACCACTCTCATCGTAAAAAAATTTCTTCCTTAATATCTAGTCTAAATCTACTCTCTTTTTAGTTTAAAACCATTACCCCTTGTTTTATTGCAACAGGCCCTACTAGAAGTTTGTCCCCATCATTCTTACAAGCCCTCTTTAAGTACTGCAAGGCTGCAGTAAGGTCTCCCTGGAGCCTCTTCTCCAGGCTGAACAACCCCAACTCTCACAGTCTTTCCTCACAGGAGAGGTGTACCATCCCTCTGAAGTTTTATTTAATACCTAGCTAGCAGAGGCTCTACATGTACATGCTGATGACCAGATCCAGCCATACTATACTTATGAACAACTGGAGCTGATCCCGAGTTGTGTTTACACTGCTTCATATTTGTATTGCAGTGGGTCTGCACAAGAGAGAAACCAATAGACTACGCTTAGAGGAATTGTTTCCCTTGCATACAGAAATCTCATTACAAAGTACGGGATGTTCATTTCTATGCAGCCATTGTTTGTAAAGACTCAACAGCAGCAAAATATGCCCAACTAAGTGGCTGTAAGGATAAAGCACTGTGAATGACTATTCCAAAATGCTAACAAATTAACTAAAACCAAAATACACTTTTTTGTGTCTTCATTTAAAAATATCTTTTAAACGAATTACTTCTGTAAGAACCAAATTTGCTGTTCACAAGCATATTCCACCTTCCTAGGACTAGGACTATTAACTTTTAAACAGCTCACTTCTTGTTTCCATGCCATAGCACAATACTGCTAAAGTTTTGATTGCTCATATATCCATTTAAATCCAAGCATTTCAAATGGAGTAACATATGATTCTAACTTAAAAAAAAAAAAAAACAACCCCAAACCAAAACCAAACAAAACCCCAAACCCAGAACAGTTAATTAAGCAAGTCTAATACTGAGCCTAAGTCACAGGCAAAACTAAATCTCATTAGAAGTCTGTAGCAAGCATCCACTGAACTTGCAAATTTGCACAAGCAGTCACACACATCCAAAACTCCGTCTAGCACTGTATTATTTCTAGCCCCATGATTCCAAATAAAGCAGGCACAAACTCTTAAAAAGAAAATCTTTATTCTACATGCTTTTCCTTTTAAAGCACACAAGTAGATGGCCGCTTAAGAGAAACCATATGCATTCATGCATATTTTTAAAAGTTCTTCTTAAGATAGAGATGTAGAATAACGTACAGAAGTTGCACTCATACCTCTGAACTAACACTATGACAGAGGTTTTCAGTGTTTACTGATCTTATTTGGAAAGTTTTAACACTTCAAAACGTATGTGTCTCTTGTCCCTGGGTATTTTATCAGCTATGACTTCTGCTCACTTGATCAGACAGATGAGACACAGAAACAGCAGCCACTGCCCTGTATAGGGTAACGTCCTAACATATCTCAATGGAGCTTCCTGTCTTTTGGGAAAAAAAAAAACCAACCAAAAACCAAAAAGCAAACAAACAATGCCCCCAAACATCACCCCAAAGCAAAAAAAACCCCTCCAATGTCATCACAGACCACCATTTACCAAATTTCACTTTTTGGAATTGAAGCAGTCATTAGGTGCAGTTGTATTTTGCCATTACTTATTTCTATTGGGGTTTTTGTTTTGTTTTCTTTTTTTCTTTTTAACATTTTTAATGAAATGGATCAGATCATGGTTTTAAATTAGCTATTTTAAGTAAGTCCACTCACGGGCTGGTCATAGTTTTCCTTCAAATTTGTAGCCCAGATGGGACTTCTGTGGCTGAGTTACAAACCCCTGAATAGAAGGGTTCAAATACGAAAGCTATGACTGTTCAAATTTCGTCATAAGCCTGTGCTGATCCCGCCAATACAGTAACATAATAGAGGTGTAAGGCGTATGAAAGAGAAAATAGCAGTCACTGGATAGACACCAGTACGACTGCATTCCACTCTAAGACCCACTTAGCTGATTAGCTGCTCCCTCTCCTCCTCCTCTTTTCCCTCCAGCTGGGAGGAGGATAAACAGAGAAGCCCTCTAACCTCCATGAAGTGGTAAGCCTCAGCTAAGTACAGCAGCCCCGGAAAGCTCAGCTCACTTTGGTACAAAACCATGGTGCGGGAGGAAGCTGTGGATAGAAAACTACCCCAAGGACACATTCTCTCCCGGAAGAGCGTGCCTTGCCTCCTGGGTAGCTCTGAGAAAAGCTCAGTGGATTCTAGCATCTGATGAGAGCAAGACATTGCACTGCTGGGAAATCCATCTTTAGAGGAGAAAATTATTGGCCATGAACAATTTAAGACCGGCATCAACAGCTGTGCCTCCGGCGTGAGCAGCAATGCACGTGAGATGGTGGTCTTAGGCATTCAGGGCACAGGTGTGTCAAAGATGAATGTTCAAAACACTTTGGCAGGCAGAATGCAGAGGACATTGGCTGCATGGGTGGGATAAATGTTCTCCTGCGCTGCCAAAATGCCAAGGCAAAGATCGCCGAGCGACAGCTAATCAGCAGCAACAAAGGAAAGCTTGTCCTCCAGAAACTGGCTTCAAAACCTTCCTTGCACCTCAGCCCATCACTGCTTAAATGAGTACCTGTAGAAGCAGGAGACTTTTTATTTTTTCCAGTTGTACCACTACATTGATATGCTGTGGCACAGCAGCCCCTACGTATCTCCCATAAGGATTGGTTGTCAGTGATTTCTCAGCCACAGATATTTATTAGTGGATACTATTAAAACACTTCTCTAAATGCAAGGTTCTCCTGGTTTATATTGAATGTGAAAGTTAGTGACCCATGGGGAATTGTTTCCAAAACAGTGTTTGTATTTGTATTACCTTCAAGGCTATCCAAGTAAGCTTAGGGAGAAACAGAAAAATACATAGTTAATGTTAGTTCTGCAAATAAAGAATGAAAAAATAAACCCAAACCATCTCCTTCCAAAAAGAAGAGATTCCAGGATCCAAGACAAAGCAGTTTGTCAAGCAGTTTTTGAAAGGAACTAAGCTTCCCTATCACAGGAAGCATCACTCCAGAATGACAGCCATGTGACAGGGTGAATGTGAATCATGATGCAGTCACACCTAACACTAGAAAGGCTTCCCAAATAAATGTTTTTGAAGGTTGTAAAAGAGCACAGGCAACTTGCCTTTCACTTTATGTAACATGCCACCAGGCATCAGACAGCTTGAGTCTAGCAGGGTATAGTGAAAAGAGGGACGTGGGGCTCTAACACCCACAAAAAATACCCCAAACAACAAACCCAAACCAAACCCAACCAAAAAGGAAAAAAGTATCTTCTTTTTCTGGGGTTGAGAACTCAGCCTAAAAGCACGTCTCCAACTAGAGTCTGGAGAAAAAGTCTCAGTCCTGGAACAACTCGCATCAAGCTAAAACACGTGACTTCGTGACTTCCCATAGTTTAAAAGTTTAGCATGTGCAAAATAAAAGAACCTATTTTTCATCTTTGCCTTTACCAAAGGCGAAACCAACTTCAATTTCACAATGAAATTTGGCATTCATCTAGTCAGAGAATAGTCTCACCAGTCTATCGCATGCATAAAGGCCAATACGGAATACATCATTGCCAATATGAAATAAATCATTGCCCTCTATCTCATAGCAAAAATGCGGATATCACAAACAAAATGCTTTTAAGGATCCCCTCCAAAATTAAGATTCAGGACATGAATTTTCTTCCCTTTTCAATTTTGCCTTAGCAGGGTATTTCCTTACTGCGTGCTGAAAAGCATACAAGAGGAACAGCGGGATAATTCCCATTACAAAGGGCTGCGTTCACAGCACTTACGTGTGTTTCATAAAATTTCACTTCCTTGATTACCTGTTTGTATTTTCGGTAGCAACGCTGAATAACAGCAGCAGCCACCTCTTGCTGTTCCCGGAGAGGACGACCCTATGTGGAGAAGGAAAGAAGCAATAAGTAGTTGAGTGCACCAAAAAACAGGACAGATGATGTCAAGTGCCTTACAGCAGCTTGCAGGGCACCAACTTCTAGAAGTCTCTCCTATCAGTGCTACCTGGTCCAATTCAGGTCTAGGCATTTCCTGGAGATGTCTCTACTGTCAGTTCACGTAAGGGACAAACCCTCAAAATTGATCTTTACACCAAGCAGGCAACTAACCAGAACCTCTGGCGTATATTTTGAGGATATGCTTTGTGAGTGTTGCTACGGCACAGAAGGCATGCTATGGCATGGCATGCTCTCTCCAGTACAGTAGTTGCTGGGTAAACATCAAACAAGCAAATGCTAGAAGCATTGAAAAGGTTATGACAGAAACTGTATTTTTGTCCCAGGAGTGGGTACTACCCACGTTTTGTTTTGTAACAAATTATACTCTCTCACACCTAACAAAGAAGACATTGGATGTTTTGACCACGTACCTTGTATTTCCTGAACACTGTCTGGACGAGTTTGGCAGCTTCATAGAGTTCTCTCTGCTCATGATCAGACAGAGTTAACTGTGCAAACTCATTTTCTACCTTCTCGCTGGTGGATGCACTCAGAAATTCAGACCAATCTGCTGCCGAGGGAAGGCTGGGTTTCTCAAAAGCTATTTCACTGATCGGTGAGCCTGCAGGGCTCAAGCTGGTGTTCGAAGAAGGGGTCAGGGGTTCACTATACAGACTTCTGAAATACCAATCACAGTAGCAATTATTGGCTCACAGAGCACCTGGGCTGGCATCACAGATAAGGACTACGACATTTACGCGTTCAAGGCAGAAGCTCATGCTCCCCTCCCTCTCTCCAAGCAACATCCCACATTCCTGAGCCTGCCTGTGCTGCCTCGCACAGGCTTGGCACTGGAAGAGAAGTCACAAGTCAGACCTTGTGGCCACTTCCCCCTCCTACTGCATGCACTCCCATCCTTCTATGAATTTGTAGCTGTGCTGGCAACGATACGTTGATCGCAAGAGTGTGGCTGGGCTTGGAACACCAGCATTGAGTCCCACTGAGAAAGGGCACCTGCAGGCTAAAGAATCAGTGCATGCTGCCCAGCATTCAGACCAGTCAAAAAACCAGAGCAACTTCACAGCTCTTACTGACCTTATCTGTGCAGCACTCGGCAGATGATCGACATCAGCAAGGTAACTGGCCAGCCAGCTCATTGTGGTGCTCATGGCAGCACTGTCCGTTCTCTCCACCAGCGGTGACTCCATTGGCACAAAATTCTCCCGCTTGATCCTGTCAGGCGTAGCTTCGATTATGTGCTCCGCAAGTGTCATCATGTTCACCTGGGAGAGGGGAGAGGAGAGCAAACTTTTGCTGCCTGGTAGCAGGAGCCTTGTGCTTGCATGCTACAGCCCAGCTTTAGACAGACTGACCCATTTTCCCCACACTTGTGGTAGCTGGAGTCTACCGTTTGTCTCAGCATTGGAGAGAAATTAATTAACCAAAGCTCATTTGCTTTTCTGTCTCTTCTGACAAAGCACTGCAGGGTTTCATATTCCCCAGATCTCTTTTTTCACTGAGTGTGCGGGGTGCCTAAGAGATCTGGTGAAAAGTTTATGTCATCCGACCTTTGCTGTCCGCTAGTGACAGCTGTCACTACTATCTTTTTTCCAAAGGA
This sequence comes from Aviceda cuculoides, assembly GCA_035590195.1. Classification (NCBI taxonomy): domain Eukaryota; kingdom Metazoa; phylum Chordata; class Aves; order Accipitriformes; family Accipitridae; genus Aviceda; species Aviceda cuculoides. The sequence goes on from JAVJGG010000001.1 coordinate 209,594, forward strand.
AAGGTGCTCTTGCCACTTTTCCATCGAGATGTGCAGTAGAGCACAACAAGACAACAAAGGCACATCAAGAGAAGTTAAAACCCTTGGGACCACAGCTTTGTCAGGAATCCTTCTGATCCATATCCCCCCCCGCCCGCCAAGGTTCAGAGGAATTTTTAATACAGAGAAGGGAAAACGGTTCTTGTTTTGCAAAGATCTGCTTCATCCATGTTATGCCAGCCAGATGAGAACATTTAGAGATGCCAAGGCAGTGCATGTAGGTTGTGTTCCCATTACTCTTCGCTTAGAAGACCAAACGCAGTATCCTTCTCCCAGTGACTACTTCTCATTTGTCTGTCCTGCTTGTCTTGTGTTTTTATCTCCTCTATTCCATACCTGGTGGGATTTTTTTCTTCCCCAAACCCACTGTCTCTCCCTTTCTCCACTCTTTATCTCCTTGCCCTTTAAAGTGCAGCGGCTTGGCCTGCAACCACAGCACTGCCGCTCTCAGGTCACCTTGTCTTTGTAGGGACTGCTTCCCAGTTCCCAAAGGGCTATGGGGCCACCTTAGTCTCATTTACTGATGTGACCAGGAGGCTCTGCTTTTTCCTTTTTCCTTGCAAAATTGCAAGCAATTCTGTGCATTCTGTACAGAAGCGTATGCCAGCGCATGACCTTAAATGCTAAGCATTAGCCTTTGCATCTGGGTTGAAAGGATACCCTTTGAAACCAGAAGAAAGTATACACTGACCACATGACCACCTCCTTTCACCCAGTTCAGAGTCTCTGAAGGCCTCCACAGAAGTTTCTCACAGTTAGGCTCCTGTGTGCAGCCACCATGTGCTCTGAGACTGCCGATCTTGGTGCTACGGGTATGTTTACCTGCAAGTCATCCATGTGGTGTAAGCAGTCCTCATCCCCTGCATTGTCCCTATAGGACAAGAGCTCTGCATCCACCATCTCCCTGTCAGCCATCATCAGCACGTTCATCTGCTCCCGCTGGCGTAGCCGATGGGCTACAGTGTCCTTCCCCAGTGCAGCCCCCTTCTGGCTCCCTGCCACCTGCACTGCAGACACACCAATATAAATGTCTTTTGGGTTCCATTTGATGCCTGCTTGGCTGCCAGAACCCCGGTACCCAGTAACTTCTGGGATGTGCTGGGAGAGCTCCCGGCCATAGTCCCTTATCCCTTCACTGGGGCTGATTGTCTCAGTGGCGGATTGCTTGGAGCTGGAGTTCTGCTTCCTGATGCTCGGCTGTTCCAGGCTGAGTGCAGTGGAAAGCAGCTTCTCTTGCCGGGCTTGAAAATATTCAGGGCTCAGCTTATGTTTTTTGGGTGCAGGGTAATCTTTCTGAGTCTCACTACTGTAGTAACTGGAAGGTTCTGATCTTGGTCGTCTCAGCTCTGGAAACAAACAGATCAATGGTCAAAGCGAAACATGTAACCCATGATCGCTGTAGAAACTATGACAGCTTCTGCCACACAGCTGCAGACAGAAGTTTGTGCCATGCTCCAGGTCACCCAACAGTATGTGCAAAGGGCGTAACTATCACTCAGGGAGGATACTACCTCCACCACTCTTAAGATACACATGCCTTTCTAAAGCAGGCATTCACTCCTCTTCCCAATACTTAGGCAAGTGCATGGAGCACATGACAGAGCCCCCACAAGAAGGATAAACTATGGACAGCAGGGCTACAGGTGCCATCTGCTGCCCAGGTGAGGTCCTTGTCCCCAGGTTTTCACATGTCAAATGTCAGCAAAGCAGTGCATGCTCTTGAGGTTGTTTTACCTGTGTTGGTACTAGAAATCACAGTGACTCCCTTCTGAGGCTCCTGAGGGGCAATAAGCTCACTGTGCCACTGGGACACCCAGTTCTCTGTGTTGGAGTCTGTGCTTGAGGGGCACTGAATCCTGGGGTTTTGCCCAAGCTGAGTTTGCTCATCTCGCTGTAGCTGCTCCAAGCACTCCGCCAATTTTACGTGGCCCCGAGACCTGGCAATGGCCAGCGGCAATCTCCCAAGGGAGTCAGGAATAGAGATGGCTCGGCGGTCCCACTTGTACAGCACAACGGCTGCATCCATGTGGCCCAGGGCGCATGCCCACATCTGAAAAAGAGAAGACAACTGACCCACTGGGCAACCTGCCTTCTCCTTCCTTTCTTGCTAACGCAGTGGAGTCTGGTCCTCAGTTCACGGAAAAACGACTCTGATAAGGAAAACCATAACATGCTTCTATCCCAACAATTGGCTTTTATAGATGTTCTATCCCGACAAAAGGCCATTACAGAGGATTAGATGCATGCTGTTCTCTCCTGTGACAGAGAAACCTGCACCTGCCAAATGAAGCTGACGGTCTGACACTTTCTTATTTAGTAATAAATGGTTTTTTTGGGTTTGGCCCTTTTTTTTTTTTTGACACCGGCATCACTGTGGAGACAGAACAGCTTCATATGCAAAGGAATCTCCTAGATCAGAAACACACAGACAAGACCAAAGGTTGGGAACAATAAAATCAACACTCTGCTGTTGTAAACTGGCACTTCTGGTTCCACCCGCTTTGGCTTTTTGCTTGTCTAAGTTCTTACTCACGATTTCATGATTCCAATGACCAAGATATTGTAATGACTTCACAACATCTACAGTCAACCAGTCAAAGAGAAGGTGTGTAAAGTCCCTTCCCAAGCACAATAGCGGAGTGTAGATTTTAGGTAAAACACAAACCAGAACCACCTGTCTTTCCCCTTTCCTCATGTTACTGAAGGACAAGTTTTTTTCTGTGTGGTCTCTCTCAGCAAAATGCCAGGAAGCCGATAGTGCTGTCTTTTGCCATTTACACAGCAAGGACACACAAGAAACTCTTCAGAGTGTGAAACACATTAGGAGAGTAACACATCAGGAAGAACTCTAGAGGATCCTCAAACTCTCAGAAGTTTCAGTCTCTGCTCTTACCAGAGGAGTGCAGGAGAAATGATCCACATTCAAAGGGTCAACTTCCAGCTCCAGATCGATGCTGTCTGCATGTTTGGTGCTGGAGAGGAAACAACAGAACAAATGATGCTCTGTAGCCAGGTTAGGATCATTGCCTAAATGTACAGCTTTACCCAGTGCACCATACCACAAAGAAGTAGCCACGCTCATGCCCATGACACACATATTTACTACAGATGCTGCCCCCACCAGAGACTTTAAGAGCATGATACATCCAGTGATTGGACTTGCTCTCTCAAGAGACAGGTCCCGTCAGATCAGGGGACAAGTTCAGGGACTTGGCTGTTTGTAAGGGACAACCAGAAACCTGGAGCAAACAGAGCTTACATATGTGTCTGACATGCCTGTACTGACACCCAAAGTGCAACAGGCTGCGTCTTACCGCCATTTGATGAGGGTCTGGATCAGTGTAGCATAGCCCTGGGCAGCGGCTAGGTGGAGCAGTGTCATTCCTCGGAAAGTCTTTGAATGGATCAAGTGTTTGGACTTTGCCCAGCAAGCACGACTCATCATCTTCTCGCACACCACCACCACGCGGCTCTCAAAGCAGCTGCCCAGTGTCCCAGTCCCAGAAACGCACTGAAACACCACACACATCCCAGTTTAACCACTGAGGGGAGCTGCAACCTGCCCTGAGCAGGCAGCCTTCCACTTCTACAAGTAGAGACAGTGGCAAATCCGAGTGAAAGCCAACTGCTGTTAAAGACACCCACAAACCAGACATGTTGTTCAGGGGAAAACTATAACCCTTTCCAACCCATCCCACCCACCCACCCCCAACCCCCCAAAACCCCAAACAAACCCAAACTCTGGTAAGGAAGCATAACACTGCCCTGTCTGGACACAGTGGAGTTCATACCTGCACCTGCGTTCCTCCATTCCCACTCCCATTGCTCCCGCCTCCTACTCCTTGCTTGTGCTGCTGGGAGCCTGTCATTTCAGCCATTCTCCTCTCCATCTGCTCAAGTCGTTCCAATATTGACATCCTGAACTGGTTATCTAGGTTGGAGAAAGCCAGAATAAGGATATTTCCATGGAAAGAAAGCTCAGGTTTTGGCAGCCTACCGCAGGAAGCCACAAAGAGCTATCCTGGAAGTCACACAGGAGATTTGCTGTGCTTGGCAATGCACAGGGACACTTGCCCTGCAGCATCCTAGCCCTTCAAGTTCCCGCAGCAGCCTTTTGACTGCAGTTCCAGAGAACTTCCTTAAAGAACACAGACAGAAAAATGAAAAACGCAGGCAGAAGATGGATTACTTCCCTTGCGATTCTAGCAGTATCCACACAATAAAGGACTGAGGTAATGCAACTTCTTTGAAAACACAAGTAAACCCTAAGCAAATATAACCATTCAGACACCATTTCAGTAGGACCGTGTCTTGTCAAAATACTCTCCATTTTAGAGTCAATCCCCCTACTTTACAAAAGTCCTGAATTCAGCTTAGCTTGCCTCCTGAAACCATGCAGTAACAGCACCTGGAGGAAAAACAGTCCTCCGCTTCCTTCTGTGCTTAGAAAAAGGAGCCTTTAAAAAGGCACTTGCTCCTTCATTGACAGGCTCCCCTTCTTGGAAAACAAGTTCAGCCAAGTGCCAGAAACAGAACTGCCAGAAATCACAGAGTAGGGGCACTGATAATCCAGTAACATCATTCTGAAAAGCTGTACAACTCTTGAGCCCTCTGGTCCCTGCAGAAGTCTGAAGGCTGTATTAGTTATTTTGTCCTCCTTGCATTGTAACCTAGCACTATGATTCAGCTACTAATGCTTGAATAGTGGAGCAGGGAGATTTAGAGATATTAATAGGACATTGCTAAACCTGATGGTGTAAAGATCAACTCAAGCAATCTTTTTGTGTTTAGGGACAGTCAGTGCAGTTTGAGTGGCTGCAAACACAGAGGGCTCCTTCTGTCTTGTGACCCGTAAGGGAGAATCTTCATGCAGCTCATGTGAAGCTGGGCAGGATAATTTTGTGCATAGGGAACATTTAATGAATCTTGCTATCATGCTAACAGTGTATATAATAAACTGTGGAGAAAAGACAACCCTCATCCTGCTTGGTTTCATGCGTCCACGGAGATGATGCAGTGGTGCAGAGCACCGATAACCCCAGAACAAAGCCCACTAACAGTAATAGGAATCTGTGCATCAAAATCAACAAGCTGTGATCAAGTTTTAAAAGAGGAAGTCTTCTCCGAGTGACCTGGTTACATGCAGAGTTCTCCCTGGAAGGCTGCGGGAGTACTTGTATACTACACTCTGCAAGATGCAACTCTCACTAGAGAGTATTAGAGAGATACAGATCTCTCTGCCGTACTGCCCTGAAGACTATATTGCAGACCATCAGTAAGAGACAGCTCAGGTCTCCTGCCTAAAGACATCCCCTTCTGCCTAAGAGGCTGCTGTGGTTTGACAGTAAACAAGAGCTCTGCTCCCTTCTGGTCAGCGCCAAAGGGTTGTAACGCAGCATCCCACCCCGGTCGCTCGAGAGCCACGGACGAAGGAGCGCGGCCAGCACACCCTCTCTCACCTCATTTCAGAGGTGAGCTCACTACGGTCTTTTCTCACCTAGTCCAAAATGCCATTACTTATTATTAGTGCCTTATTAATAATTCTGTTGAGCTGTTAATTGCAAAGCCTCTGGGAAAGTGACTGACAGTTACACGAGGAAATATCCGCAACAGGCGCAGTCTCAGGGCCCCGTCTCTGAACTGCGGTCAGCACGCAGCAGCAACACAAGCCGTGTTTTCCCAGCCAGTCCTTGTTCCGGGAGTGCTGCAGTGTGCTGCAGTGCAGTCCGTGTCGCTGTCTCCTCCTTCCCCATTGCCAGGCGGAGCACGTACACTGCAGAGACTGACAGAGACCTGGCACCGCTGAGCCATCCCCTCTCACCGCAGGCCTGTGCCAAACAGAGCTACTACAACTCAGGCACCAGGAAAAGCGGCCGCATCCGCCGCGCAGGTTAACAGCTCCATTCTGCACATTTAACGCCACTCTCTCTAGCTGCGTGGCCAGCACTTGCATTTTATTAGAGCTAAAAGTAGCAACACATGCCAGGTATTGCATCTGAGCCTTCAACCTCGTATAGGCAAAAGTAGCATCTTTTTAAAAGAAGAAATTTGGCTTGAACTGGTGTTACAGAACAACAAGCCCAGGGCTGCAAGATACCGGGCTTTTGCTCCTGCCCATTTAGCGTCAAAACAGAGTAAGTATTCTATACAGCCAGAAACAGCAGGAGAAAATTATTCCAGTGAGATAAAGTAGTACACTGTGCAGATTACTATTCCTCTCTCCCCCCCTTTTTTTTTTCCCCAAGCTGAAACCACTGTGGAACAGAAATGGAGGGTCCCACATTTGTGTCCATTTTCCAGGCTCTTTGATCTCCAATGAGTCAAGCTTGCACCTTTCTTGATACCGAGCTAACGACACTGAACACTTCCTGGTACTTCTCGTCAGAGGACTGAAGTTACTAAAGGGATGCCTGTCACTACCAGTGTCCCCATCTGGGGACACTAAACCAAAGAAAAGTAGAGAACTTTTCTATGAAACAGAATTTGAAACAGCATCTAGTGCTCCCACGTACTCCTATTCAGACACCCAGACAGTGCTAGCTGGAAATATTTAGGGCAGGACAACCTGATTTTGGGTAGCAGAGGGCATCTGTTTGACTCAACAGGAGTCTGAAGGACGGACATCAACTCATCAGAGTCTTAAACCTGTAACCTTCAGCATCTTACCAAGACAACAGTGTTTTTCACAGATGGCCATAAATTACTGCTCAGTCTATGGGCAGGTGAGAAATATGCCACTATTAGTAAAATGGGAAGTGGAAACAAACATTCCGGAGCACCAGCACAGCGCAAAGGGAGGCCTTTCCACACCTAGCAGAGACTGCTTGCACTTACCCAGCAGCAGGGTGCGCCCTTGGATTAGAAAACTCCAGGCAGCAAATAAGGTAAGTGGGGTAGTAGTGCATGGAAGGTATCTCTATGCTGCTCATTTTCCAGGTGATTAAACTTGCTACCTAAGCAGCCTGAACAAAGCCACAGCTGATGGCAATTTCAAAGTTATTTATGTATAGTGTTTCCATAATAAATTCCATGGTATCAAGTACACCAAGGTGTCCCTTTCAAAAGTGACTGGTCACTTCAAGTGTGTGCACTGCACTGCAAAAAAAAAAAAAAAAAAAGAAAATAAAAAAAAGGAGATGAGGGAGAGAGAGCGAGCAAGAACAGGAAAGGGAAGGCAGCAACTAGCTGCAAGAGTTGGTACATCCTTAACAAAACAAGACAAGGACACCTAAGCACAGAGGAACAGCCAAAGGGAAAGACACCTTTCGCCAAGGTTCCCCCTGGACTCAGCAGTGAGACAAAAGGCTCCTCTTCTTCCACATGGAGGCCTGGATGCAGGCTGGATTAATGGCATTTGGACCACGGTCAGCACAGTTCACACACTGTTAAGAAGCCAACAGATGCCTTGCACAGGCAGCACCAGGAACAACACACATCACTGTTTGTGTGGAAGATCCCTGGGTCATTCAACCCCCTAAAGAGCCCATTTCCTTCCTTCCTTGCTTGAGGCAGGGCCAGGGAACCTGCTTGCTTTCAGTTAGGCTCCCAAAAGTATACCACATATGAATACTGATTCCTATACACTCTCCTCTTGCTGCACTCTTGCAGCATCTCTCACTATAACTGTCCACAGGCCCGTGAACTTCTAAACTATTTTACCAGCCTGCACTAGTCTTACCCAGTTAAAATTAAGTTACAAAGAATAAAGATGATCTTGTACCTTGAAAACTTAGATTTTGCAGGGGCCTAATAAAAGGGTAAGTCTTTAAGTGACCTCCTAGGAATCAATATTCTGTAAGTCCCAAGTTTGCCAGTTTCTATCAAAACATTATCACTTCTGTATTCTCAGTAACAAGACTTGGCCAGCTTCATCCCTAAGGACAACAGCATCATGTCAAAAATAAAAGTAGAACTTGTACCACAGAAAGTGACATGAAAATATCCTTCCTTCATATAGTCCTGGGTTCAATAGGGTCAAAAACAAAGTCAGCTTTACATACCATGAGTCATACGCAATACACCTGGTTTGTCTTTAAAACCGATGTAACTGTATCTGTGTTAGCAGTCTATATAGAAGGATGACTGCTACAGCTGCATAAAACTTAGAGGAGCTAGACAGAAAGAAAACCTCTGACATTTTGGGAAGCAAAGGGTTGCTTTGTGTGTGTATGTGTGTGTGTGTGTTATGTACTGAACATGACTGAGGTCTGAAACAAGATTCTCCAGCTCAACAATAAAAGTATCAGATGATGCCACAACACATTTTTTTTAAGCAAAGTACTGTGCTCCATTGCAAAAGAAAACCATGCTTTCTGGTAAAGAAAACATGACCAAACCTGACCCAGTCCTGCTGACTCTCAATGCATTTTCCCGCAAGAACTCCAAATGCCGAAAAAGCACTGCCACCAAAGCCTGAACACCACAAGCAGGATGAAAATGAAGTACAAGTGAAAAAAAGCAAGCTGTCTGGTATTATGTGACCTACCTTGCAATAATTAACAGATAGGCTATAAAAGCCATAGGGCTGAACGTTACAGGTATTGCTCTGAGAGAAGTTCAAGACCCTTTATCTCTCATTATTTCTTCTTTTGCTAGTCACACTCTTCTGTCTTGCTCACTTCAGGGGTTTGTTTAAAGCCACTTGCTTAGCAGGCAATAAAGTTACAGGAACACAGTTTCCACATTCCTGTCTCATATTCAACAGAAGATCTCACGACAAGTATCTCTCTCACAGTGCACTGAAGACAAGAGCTCAACAGCATACAAACTGTTATCAAAACAAGCTTTTCTCCTGCTGCATTATACAGGAAATCTAAACAGTTCCAGCCCAGCACAAAGAGACACATTGCACTGGGAACACCCTAACTCTTTCCAAAGGCAGCAAAGATGCACATGGATACAAACATATACACATATTTAAGGTTCTACCCCAGGACTCTGCTTTTGATGATAAAATTTCAGATTTTTTTGTGAGCCAAAAAATTAAGGCTTGCAAATTTTTCCATTTCTTGAGTTTCTCCATTATGTATTGTGCTGGTTTTGGCTGGGATAGAGTTAATTTTCTTCATAGTAGCTGGTATGAGGCTATGTTTTGTATTTGTGCTGAAAACAGCGTTGATAACACAGGGATGTGTTAGTTATTGCTGAGCAGTGCTTACACGGAGTCAAGGGCTGTTCTGTGTCTCACCCCACCCCACCAGTGAGCAGGCTGGGGGGGCACAAGACTTTGAGAGGGGACACAGCTGGGACAGCTGACTCCAGCTGACCAAAGGGATATTCTGGACCATATGACAGCATGCTCAGTATATAAAGCTTGTGGGAAGAAGAAGGAAAGGGGGACATCTGGAGTGTTGGTGTTCACCTTCCCGAGCAACCGCTACGCGTGATGGGGCCCTGCTTTCCTGGAGATGGCTTAACACCTGCCTGCCCATGGGGAGTGGCGAATGAATTCCTTGTTTTGCTTTGCTTGTGTGCATGGCTTTTGTTTTACCTATTAAACCACCTTTATCTCAACCCACGAGTTTTGTCACTGTTACCCTTCTGATTCTCTCCCCCATCCCACTGTGAGGGAGGTGAGTGGCTGCGTGGGGCTTGGCTGCTGGCTGGGGTTAAACCACGACACATATAAATCTGAAGAAAACATCACAATATTCTTTAAGAAACCACAGAGAAGGTTTCTGAAGCTGTTCTTCAAGGCTGCCTCCACTGAAGGTGATGAAAACGACTGCATTTCTGTATCTCCAAGACACCTCATAAATTCACAGAAAACATTCTGAACACTGCATCTTTTCTGGAAATTATTATTCTTCAAATTTAACAATAAAAACGTAACATCAAAATTACTTTGACAACCTGCTCTCACAAAGCTTTTCCACCAGCAGCTGCTTTCACGTGATGGGAGTTCTGAAGCTTTCAGGATCTGATGAAGCTAAACACGTCCACTTGCTCATGCTTCACCCCTCTTGCCCTGCACCTTCTGTGAAACTCTGCAAGCCCCAAGTGCGCCCCTGGGTCACACGTTAATTTAGGGATCTGTTCCATCACACACAAAGCCATTTTCACTTCTGTTGTCCTCATCCCTTCCTAGGGGAGTGAGAAGCTATCCCATGGATTCAAAACCAAGCTTACAAATGCAGCAAAACTATTCATGGTGGTATTTTTTTGCAGGGTCCGCTCCTCCTGAGAAAACCAATTATTCCAGTGACATGTCAGGGCTGGGCTGCTCCACAGCACCAGCAGCCTGAGGGGAGCCTGACTGTACCAGCAAGGAGGGACTGGAAAGAGCTGCTTGGTCAGATTTTGACTCCTACTAAGAAATTGGTTTGCCTTTCATACTCATTTCCCTAAAACATGAACCATCATTTGAGTGCAGAACGAGCTGCTTTTTAATTGGTACTCAGAGGGAGCCTACTACTGATTACAGTAACAGCAGCAAGTTATGGACAAAACATATCTAAAGATGCAAAACTGTTCTGGTACGAGTCTTTTAAGGATGCATGGTTATTTACATCAGTTAGCATTTTACAGAGCTACAGCCTGTACAGCTGGACCCTTATGCCCAGTAGACAAGCTTTCACCTGAGACTGCAGAAGCACCTGCCTTGTGAAGCCTGCTAACAGCTTATGACACCTCCTGACTGCATGTACCCTGTATTAAAAGGGAAGCTAAAACACAGCACTTGCAAACTTTGTACAAGTGTTTTCCACACGAGGAGGCAGCAGGGCTGCTACCAGAAAGATTTGCGATTATACACCGCGTGGGACAGTTCCTGCAGAACTACCAAAAGACACCCTACCGCTCCCTCATTCAGCCATGTCATCCATCCTACCAGCAGTAGACAAGACACTCGAGACTGTAATAACAGAAAGGGTGGAGTCCCCATCCTAAACGGTGTAGAAAACCAAGGACCACACCTGGGGGAAACGCCTGCGCTGCAGAGCTTAGTCACAAGTGCAATGCTTCACCTGCCCCCCCTGACATAGCCCACTCCTCTGCACGGCCCTCCCCATCTTCTAACCCCAAGATCTCTTTCAAAGACACTATTATTTCTCTTTTTGAGCTATGCAAGCAGTGTTCCAACGGGTGGGCACTGGCTCAAGCCATTGCCTTCTGCTCACACTTTATTACAAAATGTAGTAAAGCCACACGTTAGCAGACATCGAGTCTCAAATCTTGCACTTTCTTTGTGTGCTACCCGAAATACCACTATGGTCCAGGTATGGAGCTAAGAGGATACCAACATACAGCAGCGAGTGGCAAGACCTCCTCTGCTTGACAAGCCAAGTTTAAGGAATTAGCATAGAGAGCTGCTTTTCTCATCTCTGCACACCGCTTCACTGGACAAGTACAGATCCAAAAGCATCTCCTCTTTCATCCTTTTGCCAAGCAAGCTTCAACCAGCAAGCAAGCTTCAACCAGCAAGAAACTGTCTGTACCACTCACGACACAGCAGTGCAGCCAGAACTGTTACAGAGGAAGCACTGCTTTGCAGTGATGAAAAACAAATCAGCAGTTCTTAGCAGTGAGCAGTGTCTATACCACCTGCTCTTTTTTTATGGTCTCACCTGGAGGTCTGATTTTTTTGGCCACACTGCACAACCTAAATGACAGACAGTGTTTGACTGGAAAGGCTAAAGGATGAGGGCACATCATCTCCTGCACATTCCACTGGGGCAGTATCTGTCCAGGATATAATTATTTCCCCGAAGACTTCTAACCACTGAACTAACGGTGCTGTGCGAGATCTGCATCTGCACGTGTTCCCAAGTACTGTGCTTAAATACTTAGGAGGTAAGAAGCCACTCCGAGGGCACTGGCTTCTCAGCACATGCAGTTTCTTTAGCTGCAGTTTCTGTGTTACAACCTTCACTGTATGAACTCACGCAGGCTGAATTTAACAAGTGCGATAGCTGAGTGCTGTAAAAAAAAACCAAAACCATGCAGCGCAAAGACATTTGTCTGTTTTGCAGAACACGTCAGACACGCCATATTCTCTCATCCAGTGCAAGCTGTGGGTGGGGATGGAAGCAGCCTAAGGACACATCACTTTTCTGAGTGCCACTGCTCTGTTCCTATTTCACAAATCATCTGTCACTTGCCTGTAAAAACTCACTTAATTCTTCTATACAGCAAAAATTATGAACACCTTCCACGTCGCAGTACCAATTTGATCTGGTTTAGTACTCATTTCTGAGGTGTCATCATTGCAGGAACATGTATTTCTGCAATGAAATTGTGGTAGCATCCTCAATGCGCCTTACAAAAAGCTCTGTTTAGCAGTGAGCTATTACAGGTCATGGTCTCTACCAGCAAATGAAAGCACTTAAATTTTTTACTTAATATTCTAAGACAAATGCATACCTGTGCTAATGAGGCAGGTCAGTTCCAGGCCTTTTGATTAGTGAGAAATGTCACAACTACTGAGGCACAAGATGAGGAAAACACTGTATTCACACTCTGAACCTAAGCGACAACTGAAGAAGGTCTGTTCTTTCACAGAAGAAATAAACACTACTGGGCACAGGCAGGAATAACAAAGTAATCTGGACCTGCACATGCAGGCATTGTCATTGATTTTAAACCATTTATCCATGTACCGGGGCAAGACTTCTTACTGGCGACACTTTTCCCACAGCTCTTCCAACACTGTGGGACTTCAGCTATTGCTCCCATGCCATCTGGGACTACTGTGTTCCTCTCTATCATCCCCAGCAGCCAGTGCTCCCTCAAAAGATAGTACTTGCCCCTACTTTTCTTCATCATGCCACTACTAGAGAAGAGGAGTGTCTCAGTCTGACTTTTCCCCAAGTGGCAGTCTCTATACCAACAGCGATAAAGCACTTGCTGCCTGCCTTTTTTTTTTTCTTTCCAGGTTTCTCTTCCCCAGAGCTTAGGCACAGCAAGATTTTCACACTATCCAGGAACAGCTACTGCAGCAAACCAGGGAAGGTTTTAGAGATGCCATGTGGACTTGATGTATTTTATAGGTAGGGCAGACTGCTAAAGATGTCACTTCTTGTGCTATTCAGTAATTTTGTATAAAAACAGCTGCCTGCCTAAGGTCACTCTCTGCATCTTGGGTCAGAAATTGTCTGCGCTTTCCCTTAGGTGCCAACACTACAAAAGACATTATGCTTTTAGAGGTATGCAAAGAATGCCAGCCTAGGGGAAGTGCTGCCTGCTGCTCGCCTGCAGAGTGCTACCCACTGCTCGTGGAGACTCCCTCCTCCAAGTGTTACATGCTGAAGGAGCTAAAAACAGGGAAAAAAGCACCTCCCAGGGCACTACGCAGTATCTCTGCTACGGCACTGTAAGTATGGTAAAAATTCTGACCCAAGTCTTCTCTCATAAAAATTGCAAACTAAAGAAACAAAATAGTCACCCAGAATTCACCAGACTGATGAGCAGAATGATACAAAATGATCTCTATTTGCTGCAAAAGTAGATAAACAGGAACTGCTACAAGCTACGAAACTGTGAAACACCAGATCTGCAAAAGAGACCGGGATCTCCTTCACTGGAAGGTTTCAAAAAGTCAAACATCAGTCATGTTTACCCCATCTCTAAAAAGGGAGCGGCCTACACCGTCTTCTGAATTCCTCTTCCTAGTCCTACTCTTTTTGATGAGGCACCCTGCAACACAAGTTTTGCAATCGCCTGGCACGGAGCAGGCATGTGCTTCAAGCATCCCTAAACTCCTTGGGGACAGTTTGGGTTACTGACCTCATCCCACGCTATACCGACTCAGAACTTGAGATTGTGAGCTAGAGGTGTTAGGAGGTAATCCGTCCTTCTGCGTGCGTGATGCTACAGTAAAAGCGCCGTCCCAACCCTGAGCTGGCATCCTAACATCGCCCTGGAAGGGCTGGGGACTAACAAGGGAGGGCAAGTAGATGGAAACGCGACCGTGTCCCACAGCTGGGGGCACAGGGAGAAAGAGGGGGAGGAACGGCGAGCTTAAAAAGGCGCGCGTTCACGCTGTAAGTACAGCGGAGCGAGGGACGAGACAGAAGCATGCAGATTTAAAACCCCACCAAATACTGCTCGACACACCATCCTGCAATACTTACTGGAAGCAGTACTTTGCCGCATCCGCACATCCACCTGCAAAGGGTGGGGGTCCCGGACCCCTCTGTAGTACCTCTACCTGCTTCCAGGTAAATAAACAGACAACATCTGGCACCAGAGAGCTGAGCCGGGAGGCCACAAAGGCGTCAGCGGAGGCTCCGGCCAGCATCTGGCGCAGCCCCCGCCGCAGGGGCGGACGGAGCGGGCTCCCCCGCAGACCCGGCCAGCGTCTTCCGCATCCTCGCAGCCAGCCGCGGCTCCTCCGGCTCACCGCGGCGCGGGCGCCAGCCTCAGCCCTGGGCCCGCTCCGCGCCTCTGCCGCCGCGGACGCCG
>JAVJGG010000001.1:233995-250684 GCA_035590195.1 Aviceda cuculoides
TGGGGCCCCCCCCCCCCCCCCGCCGGGTTTCCTTCAGCGGGAATCTTGCTGGGCGATCGTGGGGACACAACTCTGCGTAAGCCGGGCCGCTGTGCCCACGGCATCCTCAGGGCGGTTCTGCAGTCGCTGCGTGCGGTTTAACGAACGTCCAGCTTTTAGGAAACGATTTGGTTTAGCCTTCCTCACGTTAATTTCCGTTCCTACTGGCTTACTGTCAACACTCCGTTTCAGCTAGTGGGATTATTTCACTGGGGTATCTGCCGTTGAAAGACTGCCCAAAGCACCAGGTGAAAACCGGTGGCTAATTTTGTTCTTTGGGCAAAGCGGGGCCTTCCACAGTAGGTAAAACTCACCCGCGAGGGAAACCAGGTTTCCCAAGGAGTGTCCCGCATCGCCATGGGACCGAGCTCCTCTGGGGACACGACGGTCACCGCCGACCGAAGAGGGGGAGGAAAGGTGCAGATCTTGCCCGTGACCCGTGTTTAGCCCAGCGCACCTGCAGTAGGGAAAGGGTTAAGAGATGCATCTCGGTGAGAAATGGTGGCTGCCACCAGCTCTGCAGCTGATGCGAGCGGGAGGTACTCGAAGTCCCAGTGGCCAGTGGGGTAGAAGAACTTGTCTCGCACCTACTGTTGTATTCTCTTTTTAATAAAAAATCACAGCCAATTAGAGTAACACGTAAATACCGTTCCGGCAAAACTGGACACCTGCGTTGCTAAAACCGAGCTCTTTTAAAGAATCTAAGTTAGTTTTTACGTGGAGGTCAGCTGGAACTAAGCTGGCAAGCTTCGGTTTCCATTGAGGGTCACTCTGTGGCTCTGACAAACCAGCTGGGAAATGGTAAAAATCATCCCACGTAGCATTTTTGTACAACTGATCTTTTAAGATTAAATATAAAAAAACCCTTAAACACAATTACTGAAACTGAATATAAATTTAAGTCAAGATAAAAATACCCAACAACTCAATTCTTCAAACCATATTAATGCCGATCGCAGCTACTCAAATTTTGTTTCATGCCCTCTCCAGTCACAACAAGGCAGGGATGCCATTTCAGGTCACCTCCAAGAGCCCCAGGTTGTTTCATTTACACAGACAGAACAGAGGGAACTGGTGACTCCAAGGAGAGGCAAGAGTTGCCTATGCCCAAAGGTATTAAGCCTGATGGGTGCCACGTGAAACCTCCAGTTTCCCCAGCTGTGGCTGCAGGCAGGTGGCACGAGCAGGAGCAATCAGTTTCCACGCAGCAGAGGAATGAAAAGAGCTTTTTTCTGAAAGAAAGATAGCTCTTAATTATAGTGGACCTGAAACAAGGATTGCAACGTAGCACCAGCTGTGAGCTTGTAACTCATACTTTGCCAGCTGAGGGATGAGAAAGCCAAAAGGGGATGATTTGGAGAAACCCCCAACATGAGCTGGCCCACAATTTGCTGATCATATGGAGTTTATATACAGCATTCTGCTGTGCTGGATTCTGCCACTGCATTTTGCTTTTACCACCAGATGCCTCTGAGGACATCTGCTAATCTGTTCAGAGAAATCTCAAAGCAAGACTATAACGGGGCACAAGAGGGGGGGAAAACTGAAAGCAATGCCAAATTGAGGCCCATTCTTCATACCAGGCATCCTGAAATGACTTACAGGTGTTTGAGACAACGCTCCCACAGAATTTTCATGTGTTATCGCTATTCGTTTTGCACAAATGTCCCAAAAGGTTGCATTCCTACAGAAGCAACACACATGACAACCCTTTTGATTCAGGAAACCAGTTAGGATGCTGCCGACAGTCGGATTATCACGGCTCTGCTATCAGCAGCAGGATGTTTCAGAGGAGGCTTTGCAGTCCTCCCTCTGCTCCCTGACCACACTTACACCGCTAAGACAAAGCGCCCCGTCTCCTAGCCTGGAAGGAGGGAGGAATCATCCTGCTGGAGGTCACAAACAGTGTACCCAGCCCTTCCAGGCTCCTCTGCTTCGGTCTCAAGGACTGCCAGACCGAGGTCTGACAAGCCAACAGTGATGGTCCAGACAGGACAATCAGGAGGCTGTGGACATTCCAGCGTGAACGCACGGGACAAATATATCAGAACTAAACAAAAAATCCAAAACCATGAGAACTGAAGTCAGGCTGATTAATTAATTACTTACAGTCTCAATTCAGTTGGAGATGTTGAAAAACCCCCAAATCCTCAGAGCATCTGCAGTGAGTATTGACCTTTCGTGGATGTTCAGGAGGGTTAATTTCAGTCTCTGAATTAGTTCACAGACCAGCTATGTTAGAACAAGTTAATGGTGCTTCCATAAAGCTCTCAGAGCTGCATGGCTACCTAGAAAAGGTATTTTTTTCACCCATAACCACCAGCGCAAGCACAGTCACAGCACGAGGAAGAACCACCTCTGAAGCCAGTCAAGAAGCTCTGGTTTGCAGAGGTCTCCTTCAAGACCAGCGCAGGAGGAGCCACCCCTCAGCAGCCCAGACCTCAGCCACTGCTCTGCTCATGGAGGTGATGCAGTCTGGTCCAGGAGCCTGTGCCTGTCCCGGGTGCCTGCTGAACACTCGCTGAAGCCTGGACTGACTTTGGGATTATGCAGCGGGGAAGGAAGAGGGAGCCGAGTGAATTACGGATGCGAGAAACGTGAGCAAACTCCCTGCTCATCCCAGTCAGGGTCCCTCTGCATTTCAGGAAAAACAGTTTGATGTATTTGTCTGGCTCGGACTCTCAGACCGATGCCTCTCTCCCTGCCAGCCATCTGCCACATCACTTTTAGTTCTCCAGGCACACACGGCCAAGAGAACGTGCTCCCAGCCTTTGGCTGCCATACCTCTGTCTCCACTATCCTAGACTCCCATATAAAAGCTTTAATACCTGACAGAGGTCAAAAGCTTTAATGCCTGACTCTGGTCCAGGCTGAGCAGGACTTGAACAAACAGCACTTGTTCTCAGCGAGCCAAGAGCTGGACGCTGTCACTAGCCTCTGACCAGGAGGAGGCATTTCCCCCAAAGGTAGAACTAGTATTAGCTTCTCCTCCTAATTCTGAACAACATCAATGGTCTGAAACAGGATGCAAAAACCTCCCTGCAGGTACAGCCTCGGACCTCCATGCACAGCCTGGCTGTATCATCGCTAACTTGTCTTAACTCTGAAATTCTTACAAAAAATGGCAACCAAGAAAACAAAAGAATCGACAAAAACTTCACACAGCTTCCAAGTCCAGAGGAATAAAAACAGCTGAACCGCAACACGGAATGGGTAAAAGGACGAGACTATCACTTCACCAGCGACACCATGCACAATGCTTTAAGTCATTGACAAATCTGCTTTAGGGCAGAGAAATTTGGAAACATCAGGCAATCAAACTGTGAAGTCTGTGAAAGAATGTGATTAATGCAAAAATGTGATGAAACTGATGTGCTTGGCTCCAGAATTTCATGGCACACCCAACACTGGAACCAAATCCGATGGCTTCTTGGCGAGCAGTGCCCCTCTGTGTTCCCCGAACACAGTTATCCGTGTCCTCTTTGTTTTCTAGGCCTGATCAGAATCTAAAGCTTTTATTTTAGCTACATTTCTAAGGATGCGTTTCCAGGATATGTACCCATAAACAGAGATGTGTACATGCATATATACTCTGAATAATTGTGCAGAATTTCACTCTTCCCTCCTGAGACATAAAAGAGCCAAGTGTTATTAAATTTACGGCGACTTCGTTGTAGTTTTCACATAATTTTCTTGATGCACTGCAGATTTTTTAACAGGCTGCCACTTCCTCTCCTGCTTAATGTTAAGGTACTTGTCCAGTCTCAACTACACTGTCAACATCTTGGATTTCTGTCTAAGGTTATCAGTCCCAGGGGCAATATTCTGTTCAGCAAACATGTCATTTTCTCTCTTCTCTTCTGCTTGTCTTCTGCCCTCCAACTTTGCGTGGAAAAGGAATATGTGGGCCTGCAGAGCTCAGGATGCAACAAAGGAGTGGTGCAAACTTAGACTACTAATGCTGCACTCAGCACCAGACTGATCTTTCACTGATGGTTGAGACTCACCAGAATGTACTTCATGGCTGTGACCTCTAATTACAGAAGGTTGGGCATGACACCAGTGTCCGATTGAGGGCAGGGGTGAGGGAGAAAAGCAGACCTGGTATTTGTTGACTCAGATGCAAGCACCTAGATTTGGTATTGCGGCTCCTGCAGTTAACCTTCTCTTGCTTACAGGCCTACATTATGCCTCATTTTTCTTCTCTTTAGACTGCAAAGCTTAGAACAGTAGTAAACGACACCCACCCTGAAAACACTCAGCTCGACAGAGCCCGTCTGTAAGCAACAGCAACCCATTCCGATGTGACACTGAACCATGGAGCGCCCTTGGGGGAAACCTACCCAGCAATACTGCAAAGGCGCTTTGCAAGCAGGTAGGTGCCTACAAAGGGCACCTGAAAATGCAAGACAACAGGTACAATTTTTTCCCAGTGTGTGGAGGGAACCTCTTTTGGGACACTCTGGGCAGCTCTCATACCATGCATCCCAGAAGTGTTAAACATTGGGAAGAAAGCGCACGTAGATGCAAGCTGAGTTTGATGGAGAGAAATGACTCCTTCACGTGGACGGTTGGTGGCAGTGAGACATCTAAATTAACCCTTTGTAAAGCAAAAGAGCAAAAAAGCCTCCAGATACTCACACATCGGTTTGAGCTGTCCGATGAGTTCCTCTTTTGTCCACTTTGCCCATTCCTTCTTGTCTGTGTTTATTGAGCACAAGATGGGGCCGCACGGTTTCCCACAGTCCTCGATGGCGGGGACGTTCAGGTAGTGCACCAACACGATGTCTGGGTTCTGCGGGGAGAGCAGAGCAAAAGTTATGTCGTTGGGCCTCTCCCCCGCTCAGGGCCCTCTGCATTTATCTTCCTAATTAAAACTGTGACAGAAAGCATCACGATTAGATCCCAGTACGTACCACATTTCCCCGAGATCAGAGCTGTTCTTTAAAAGAGGTGGCAAAAGACGAGGCATGGCAGCATTTGCACGCAGCTTCCCCCCATCCCGAGTGCCATTTGCTTGCAACTCTCCTGCTCCCCTCGTGTGCGCAGGGTGAACCTTTTTTCCAACCCATGCAACACCGAATACTTGCAAGAAAGAGTCCTGCAAACGCCAGTCGCAACAAACACCAGGTGCTTTGCTTTGGTTTAAGGGACCTGCGGCCTGTTTGATCCAATGCTTTCATTGGTTCTGGTCCACATCGGACTACTTTGAATATAGGGAAATTCACCTGAGAGCATTGGTAACAGTCACGCTTCCCGTACGGTGGCAGAAAGAGGGGGGGGAAGAGCCAAAGAGGCTCACAAACAGTATTACAGAGTGCCCCAAAGACAGGCTCTTTTCAGACAAGCCTGAAATGTCTTGCGCTTTGAAGATCTTGCAGCTTTGCGATGAAAACAGTGAGCTGCAGAAGGTCGGGGCTGGAAGAGACGGTGTCCTTTGCAGAACTGCTGCAGAACAACTGCAAGGCGCTCGCTCCCGCAGGGCTGCTTAATGCTCCCCTCTCTCCCCATGCACCTTCTTACGGGGGCTGGGAGGGGGGATGCAACGCCGCTTTGACGCACTGCGGCGCCGTCCCACTGACACAGACCTTTCAAGTAGGGAGCTGAGCAGCATGTTACCACCCTGCGAGTAAATGAATCATCTTAACAACAGCAACAGAAACAACTCCGCTCGTTTCCCAACAGCATCCCAGAGAGATTGTACAATAGATAATAACAAGATTGAGGAGCTGATTTCTTTCCCTTAAGTCATTTACTCCTAAGTTCACAAACTTTAATGACTGCTTTGGAATTATTTATAAAAATAAATAGGATAATGGTGTAATTAAAACTCTAATGTTTCATTAATGCTGTTAGGGGCCCGTTCTTAGTGGGAGAGGGAACACAAGCCATCGTTCGTTTGCAAAGGTTGCGCTAATGGGAGCACTTGCTCATGAAACCCACAGAGGGCCGGAGCAGCACGTGGACGCCCGTGCCCGAGAAAGACCAGTTGGAGGTAACTTCTGACGGGCAAACCACAGCACTGAGGCCGGGCACGGCGTGCCGGGCGGCCTCACCTGGAACCAGCCCAGGGCAGGGGCAGGAGCAGGAGCAGGACATCGCTCACCGCGGCCGGCTGCAGGGGTGACCGTGCAGCCCCTGCTGTGCCCTGCCCGCGGGGAGCATCCTGCATGTCCCCGAGATGGGGGGGCAGCTGGTCGCGCCTCCCAGCTCCTCAAGGCTCGCCAAGACGGTGCTGGCAGCCGGGAGGCCACCCCTTCGCGTGGTGCCCGAGTACAGCGGCGCGAGGAGCACGGCAGCCCCGCAGAGTGTGTCCTCCCTCTGCCTGCGTCCCCTCGGACACTGGTACCCACCAGGGCTTCAGTAATCGGGCGCGTCCCTCGGCCCGGAGAGAAGCTCTCTTTTAAGTTAGGGAGACATGCAAGCAGGAGCTTGCGTTTTTTCCCCCCTCTATTGAAGAAAACTGCAAGCGGGGGATTTGCAGTGAAGATTCTGCAGGATTGCAGTATCCGGCTCTTGCAGCCTCTGTTAGAGTTGAATTGCACAGGAAGAGGCAAGGAAACCTAGTAAGGAATTGCTAACAACTTATTTCGGAGCAGTTTCGGAAAGTGCTAAAGCAAAGAAAACCATCAGCTCTTCTATTCCTGAGATTCTCCCAGAGACAAACGATTGGACCTTTTATGTTCAATTTTTATGTGTTCAAAACCTTCTGTTTCACAGGGCACATCTGCCCCAGACAAGAGCCGGCCAGAGAAGGACACATTAAAAGACCGCACCCCCTCTTTCCACACCACAGTGCAAATCCTCAGGTCACCACGCAAAATGGAGCCACGTTTTCCTTTCAGCCTTCCTGTTTTACCCTTTAAAGGCGGCGGAGGCGACAGCCGGGGCTCCCGGGGAATTAACGGGGCGGCTGAGCTGCTTCCAACACGAGCGGACGGCGCTGCTCAGGGCTGGGGAGGTGATGAAGGGGAGGTCTGAAACATTATGGTCCTCATGCATAATTCAGAAAAGATTCAGATAATAAAAATGATTACCTATACACCCAAATAGTCTCCATCAGCTAGTTTAACGTAATTAGTGATTTAGATGATGAAGTAATAAAAAGTAATATGCTTCATAGATTTCATGTAAAGACATCACTTGCTCCCAGAGAAGTTTCAAAGAAGAGAGCAAGGACACGCTGCTGCTGCGGCGTTGGGCAACTTGGCAGTTCTGCAGATGCTTCTCCCTTCATTTCAGATAAACTGTATTTTTCACAGCCTGATAGCAGTGCCTGTTTGTCACCAGGCGAGTCAGGACGACGAGGCTTCCTGGCCTCATTGCAGCAGAAGCAAGTGGACCTCAGCAGTGGATTGGCACTGGAATTTATACTTTTTATATATAACAGCATATAAAATAAACACCAAACCAACAGGTTTGTTCCTTATGTTTACATCTAAAAGTTGACCTCAGATTGGCAAGTCTCTGGAATGCCAATCTACCCAGTAAAGTGAAATGTTTTGACACAAATTAAGAGAATACATATGTTTTGGAAAACTAAATCAGCAGAGAATCACTATGTCTTTGTGGAGACCTACCACTAGAACAAGAGAGATGTGAAAGACTAAAAGAAAAATTACAAATGTTAACTTCCACACCGGAAACGTGCCAGAACAGTGGACGTGCCACGGCAGAAGCCCTTCCCCTAGGCGGCAGGGAAGTCCTACAGGGAGCCCTGGGCTGGGCTGCAGATGGCTCTGGAAACGTGCCCATCGGAAAGCTGCCCGCAATTTCAGTGCCCAGCGCCTCGGCAGAGCTGCTCCGCTTCCCACGCGCCCGAGTCAAAGTTGCTGCCATCCGTCCCTGCCCTGGGCAAGGCTCCTCGGCGTGCTGCACCCGAGGCACCTAGTCCGCCTCCTCAGCGGAGCCTCCTTAGGGTGGCGGGGGAATTTTTTCCAGCAGCCCTGGTGCTGTAGGGCAAGCAGGAGATGGCGCAAGAAGTGGTTAAAAAACCACAAAAAGCTGTGAGTTTTGATAAAGAAAAATGCAGCTGCAACATCTGTCTGGCTCTTGTTTGCAGCTTCATCAGCACTAAGTGGTCAATAAATCAGACTGGCATGGCGTTACGTTTCTTCCATGGCTTAACCATTAATCTAGTGCCAGTTCTCATGAAAAATGAAGGAGAAAAACTATGTGATAGTGAAAGTGTATACATTATCCAGAAAGTAATAATAGCACGTAATGGCACTGCAGACCTCCCTCCCAGCATGATTGCGGGAGCAGCGATGCAGCCTCCCTGTGCTACTCACTACACGCTATTTAAATTAACCAAGTAAATCAGCTATTGTTTGTTCCACCAGCCCACTCCATGTTTATATTTTTCACATTAGCAGAAACACAAAGCTGAAACAAGCCGGGCTGCTCCAGCTCCCCAATTCTGGCAGGCAGGGAGGGCAGAAATGCAAAGAAAAGCCTGGCCAGCCTGTGAAGGGCTGACTGACGCTCAGGTGAAGGAACGGCAGGTACCCCCAGCACTCCAAGCCGCCAGGGCCGCAAGGGAAGCCTTTCTCTCATTTCGGTGACCGCCTTCTGCTTGCTCATTACTACCCAAAGTCAGTCCCCCACGGGAGGAGAAGCCTCCCTTCTCTGGTAGGGCAGAATAATCACAAAAATCTCTCCCGTCTTGCTGTCCCCATCCCAAAGCATGCGCTTTTTTTTCTGTTTGGGTTTTTAATTTTGTTTTGGGTTTTTGTTGTTGTTTGTTTTGTTTTTCTAAAAAGCAAAAATCAAAAAACATTTCTGGCCAGCTTTCAGCTGCTCTTCAGCTGCTCAGCAATGGCAATCAGCTCAAGGCTAAATCTCACTGGCAGGGGCTTCCAAATCACCGATGACCACAGCTAAAGATACGTATTTGGAAAAATACTTCTGAGCTGAAAGTTTTGCATTTGTACTCCCTGCTGGAAGGATGAAAGGAAATAAATCATCCTCAGGGACGATAGGCATTGATTAATTTAATCCCAGCCACCCTGCAAGGAAATTACCCCCAGCTACAGCCCTGGGACCCGGGAGCAATAGCCATTAGCTCTGCTCCACTGTGCGGCCAGTTGCCCTGGCTTTCACTGGATACCTGCGCTATTTCTGTTGTGTCGAACCTGCAAAGTACTATGCATTATTAAAAACAGGGAAGGTGAAACCAGCCTCTTCCAGCCCTGATAGCAAAACCACAAAGCAAAAGGGCAGAAGGAGCAGAGGAGCGTGGCAGGGGGATGCAGAGGTGGCTCCTGTGCCCCCCTCCCTCTCCTTTCACCCCTGAAATAATAGTTGTTGGGTTTTTTTTTTTTCTGACAGCTATTCATTCACGATGTTTACTTTGTACTCCTCAAACCATCCAAAAGGTTGAAAAGGAATCTCAGCTTTCTGGGAACATAATTCACATCCATCGCTGTGGGGTGCCTGGATTAATACCTAACAGATTATCACCCACAAAAAGGTAACACAAAAAGGTTTCCGCAGTTTTGAGAGGCTGCTGTTATATGATGCACCACAGGTAACTTGGAGAGGGATACTGGGAGTGTCTGAGTATCATCTATATATTATCAAAAAACAAACCAAGGAATGAAACCATTCCCAGACATGCAGAGGTGCGGATGATAGAATCTTCTGCTATTTATAGCAGTGTCTATCTGCAGGGTTTCCTCCAGATTTTTAATGGTTTGAGAGCAGAACCTGGGATACCTGAAGTACAAGTCACAAATACGCAACACATACACAGAAGTAATGGGATTTTTTCCTTTCCAGAGACTAAATGCTAGCTTTAGATAAGATTACTGGTTTGAATCCCAGCAATTTCTTTATCCTTGAACTAATTTCTAATTGAGGCCATGCTACAGAAGGCAACCTGGCAGCTGATGCACTACAATACATAAATCTTTCACACTAACAGTGAAAACTAAAAAATCTAACGTTGACTTTAAACGCACAACTCGTTGCCTTAAGTTATCTTGAGCTGGGCATGTTTAATTAGGGAGAACAAGGCAATTAACAGACTCACGGCACAGCCCTGGCACCCAAGAGTTGAAGCACCGGAGCACCTGGAAGAGAGGGAGACCCCAGAGCCGGACGCAAAAGCAGAACCCATGCTGCAGAGCAGGACCCCTTTTGCTGGGAAATCCATTTTCGCCTGTACAGCTCTTTGAATTAACCTTATATCCTTTGCCTCCAGCTGCATGGAAGAGCTGGTGGGACTTCGAGAGCTTCCTCAGGAGGAGAGGACACCTGGGGTCAGCCGGGCAGAGAGAAACAATGGTGCATCCATGGGTTTAAATCTGGTTACATCAGCATCCTGATACGCACCGGCTCAGGAGTGGTTCCTAGGTGTCATCGTCCTTGCCTGGGCACAGGAGCATCAGGTCCGCTCCGGGGCAGCGGCCACCCCTGCCATCTCCACTATCATCCCAGTCACGCCTGGAGTTGCAGGATTTACACCCTACGGATGCCACAGGTGTCTCTGAAGGTCGGTCAGCCCACAACTCCAAAACAGAGTAATTTTTCCCAGTTTTTCAGCCCAAAGCCTTTTGAGGTTTTTTTTCCTTTGTTTAAATTCACTAATTTTTGAGACAAGAGACTGGCGACAGGCTGATACAGCTCCACGTACCACAAACAAGGGAACGATGAATCATGAAGGGCTTGGAAAGCTAAAAAATGATTTCGACCACTGTGTAATTATAAGTGAGATTTCCTGCAATTGTTTTAAAGGGAATCAAGATTTAATAGGGCTGTATGCTTTACAACATGCTCCCTAGATCCTCTTCAATACCTTGGTAAGGGAAGATAGAGTATAATCAGGAAAGTAATTGTACTCTGTTCTACATTTCATGTCTCGAAAGAATGACTATGGGGTACAGAGCCACTGCAGGCCAGGGTTCGGACTAGAAAAATAGAGGTTTTCCTTTTGTTATTTTCCTTTTTAACCCTTCTTTATCTTTCTTCTTCCTCTGGCTGCTTCTGGCATCTCTCGATAAACCTGCATGTTTCTCCCAATAACAAATGGTGCCTGTCCCGTCCCTATGACGCCAATGACACAGGCAAATCCCCATTGCTCCTCAGGAGCATTGCTCTCGGGTTCCTGACAGCCAGCCTGCAGAAAGCATCCTTGGCTGAAACGCTGATTTGTGCTCCACGTGCTTGCCGCAACACCCAAATACAAACGGGAGCGAGAACCCTGTCCCGAGCACCTTCTCCTTGGGGCTCGCAGAAGCATCACCCGCAGCAGATCTCCGGCAGAGGATCCCACCGGACAATCTCGGGAAAAGGCAGGAGGGGAGCAGAAACAGTCCTGAAGTCTCTCTCTGCCCCTTAAAAGAAGGGTCCAGGGTGGTGTCCAGGATTTAGCACTATGGGTGGTTTGATCTGAATTGCCCCAAGACAACCCCGGAAACAAGCAGAGTCTTGTCCAGGGAAAAGTCAGGAGATCTGTGAACAACCCTTTCTTTGTGGGTGAGCCTGGCAGCAATCCTGTGGGGTTACAAACAGCTCATGGACCAGCCCAGTCATCATCAGGCAGCATTTAAATAACGCAAGTGGCAAAGTAAGAGAGTCTTAATATAGAACAAATACCAAACACTTACTCATACATCATCAAGTGTGATATATTTGAAGGTATTTTATATACAAAGAGCTGCCTCTCTGAATACTCCTGGGGATCATGTTTATTTAACACGCACTTCGAAAGATACAGAAAAAATACAGCGCTGTAATTCCTGGCCTCCAAAGTTCCAAAAAGAAATTGATTTCCAAGTTGCTTATTATCTTTCATAGCAATACCTCTTGTGCTACTAAAAGGTATAACAGAAGGACAATACTGCACAACAAGAAGCGTGCAGCAAAATAAAACAAAAGCCACTTCTCTTTCTCACACACAGGTATTATTCTTCCAGATAATGGAAATTTCTTTTCATCTGTGTCACTGCTCCCAGCTGGAAGCTTTAACTTACACGGGCAGCTGACAGGGACAAGATAATTCTGCCATGAGCTGGGACTGCTTTTGTTTATCTAGAAACACCCAGCGGAGCTGGCGGTGCTGACGCAGAAGTCCTGTGTCCTGGTGGGGGGGGACAGAAACGTGGCAGGGAAGTCTCCTGTCCTGCTCATTGCTCCGGAGCAGCGAGCCCACCAGAGACCACGAGAGCGTTCACCCGGGAAGGGCCGAGGAGACCTGAGCCTTCGGCACCCAAACACTCACGGCGTCAGCGATGTCCTGCACGCAGGGCACCGACCGGCAGCGCATCCCTCCCTGCTGCAGCACCGGCCACGACGGCACAGCTCGGCTCCAGCCGCCGAGCCTGCAAAGGGTTTTCTTTGAGAACGGCGGCGGGCTCCAGACTTCAGACCACAGAGCAAGGCAGAGAAGCTTCTTGAAGGAGCAAAAGCTGCTCTTGCCTCTCTCAAAACCATGGTTTTTACTGTTTACCGCTCAATTCTTTACGGCTGTACTTCTGGAATCTTGAAAGACCAGCCTGAGACTTCAATAGCTGTTGAACAGTTGGTCACACGAGGTGCCTGGGCAGCTGTTTGAGGCAGTTTAATAACCTTCTAAAGCTATGCCATTGCTCGTGTATAAAAAGTAACCGCGATAAAAGCATGCAAAGAAAACTTACAGAGTAACTTGCCCTGCTTCACCTTGCTTAGCGATATTCTTTCTTACCACACACCCAGCTCATGAAAACCACATAACAATGCAACGGATGCATTTAACCCAGCTGCTGCATCTCATATTGATTGCCTCTTAAGGGAGACAAATTTGCCATGGAAATCATCAGAGCACCTCCTCCTCCCTTCTGTCACTTGCTCTCTCCGGTTGTCCAAGGCTTTACAACTCACTCTGCAAAAGCCTGGAGTTTCTTCAAACAATAACTCTGAGGGCAAAGCAAAGGTTTCTTTGGGCTGGAATTTCTTCGAGGTAGTCTTCCTGAAAAAGGAGGCTTATTACCGACATGTAAACGTCTTGCTACCGCACATATGCTGCTACTCCAACGCTCCACCTTTGAAGACTGACACTTAAGCAATGCCTCTATGTTTTCTTATATTAAACCTGCACATTGCAACCATTTCCAGAACAGTGTAATTTCTTCTGCACGGGAAGTGGTGCAAAGAAGACAATCAAAGCTATCTTATATTTCAAAGTATCCTACACTTGAACTGTGTTTTTTGTTTTCAGAACATCTCAAAGAATTTGCTAACCGGTACGGTCAAAGTTATATACCGCGATCACTTGATTTAATAGCAAACCACAGCTCTTTCTAGGGTAAAAGAGAGCAAATGCTTGATAGCACACAACATGTCAGTAAGGAACCTCACGGCCACCAAAGCTGCAGTTAACAGAGCAGAGGTCTGCCCTGCAGTTGCATTAATAGTTCAAAACTGCGTTACGCTATCCATGCAAACACCAACAAAGCCGTGTCAAATTGGTGCATACAAATGTAAATATCGAGGTATGAAATATGGTGGAACGGTGCCAGCCTCTTCACAGACTGTTACTCTGTAAAAGATTTGCTACTGCATTCAGACTATTTTTCCCTGACAAGTGTGAGCCAGAGATCCCTCAGCTGACATTTGTGAGGACTTTTTATTTTCTTCATTCTGAAGTACAGAATCTCCTCTCCCTCTTTCTGTTTTTACCGCAACCTTTACATGGGAATTCTGTCATTGCATTTCAAACGGGCTCAGACAGAGCTAAGCTCAGAACACTTCCATCCTCATCACCTTCCAGAAATACCAGCATTATAAAGCATGCCCCAAGTGGCTTCTATCCTTTCCCAGCTCACCCAAGCCAGAGAAGCAACAATAGCTGGTCTGAAATAAGAAGAAATTTTAATTTCAAAGCCCGGTGACATTCACCAAGTGCTTTCAAAGTTTATATCAACAGAATGCACTGCTTCAAATTCTGGTTTGAATGCAGATGGCGCAAGTTCTTTCTCTCATGTGCCGATGGCCTAGTTTGCCTCAATAAAACTACTAACTTTTAAATATTAATGCATTTCTGTGAACTAAGAACAGTTCAATGTGTACCTGAAGATACCTCTTTTTTTTTTTTTTTAATTGGTATTGTTGTAGGCAGACCAAGTAATAGGAAGCTGACATTTCCAAATACCAAACGAGACAACCCCAGGAGAACATACCCAGAGCTCGCGATAAGCTTTCCCTCCAGAGACATGCTGTCCCTCAGCGCTGCTCCTAAAGCTGCATCAAGCTCTAAGCTATTTTTGTGTGTATGCAAATGCGTTAAAATCATTTGGAAGCTGACTGCCCCTCACAAACTGTGTATACTCCCCACGGCAGCAGCACGCGAGCGTCGGCACGCAGGAGCGGAGGACCTCGGGCCAAGGGTGCGTCCGAGGGCTCGCACGCGTGCGAGGGGAAGACCGCCAGCAGCTTGCCCCTTCGCAGGGTACCCCAGCCCCGCGCGACCCACCCGCGCAGGTGCCGACCAGAAAAGGAACTTTCTGCGGCAGTTCCTAGGGCCAGCCGGGAGGCCGAGGGGCTCTCCGCCACCTCTGGTTAGGCAGGGCAGACTCCCCGCGCGGCCGCGGTCTGCCGTTAGGCGACTACCTATTACGTCTGGCTGGCGTTCGGATCAGGGCAAGGGCTTTAACAAGTCCGACGGGGACGTGCTGCCCCTCGCAGCGCTCGTCCCTCCTTCCCCCGCGCAGGACACGGCGCTCACCAGCCCTGGCCCCTTCCCATATATCTGCACGGCACAGCAAGTGCCGAGACACGGGGCTCCAGGTGCCTGCGAAGGATGCAAGCATGACCTTGATGCCTGCCCGGAGGAATAGGAGAGAAACGCTATTTAATGTTCCACGCAGCCTATATGGTACACGGTAAGCCGACGCGTCTTTTTTATTTTTACTCTTTGCTCTTGCTCCGAGGGCTCTGTCATTTTTAGCTTCTTTAAATTTGTTACTTTTGATATCAGTGACTGGTAATACGATTCCCAGAGGAAGAACATCAGTAACCTTCAAAACGCTTTCATAATGATGGCTTTGATAGTCTTGCAACATTTTTGTTCCTATGCCGTAACCCTTATGACACTGCTATACAGCATATAGGCTACTCACTGAAGGTTTTGTTGTGCCCGGGTAACCTTTCGGACAAGAGTAACACCCAGTGCCAGGGAATCCAAAGTTCTCCTCCTGTGGCACGTATTTTGGAGTCCAACTTTACCTTGCGTTGGACATGAGAGCTCACAGAGATGCGAGAGTCCAAATTAAAGGTGCATAGGGAGGCCAGCAACACCAGGGCTGTCCCCAGAGGAGAGATGGGCAGGTACCAGGGATACGCCAAACTGCCACGTCAAGGACGCGCAGGACTCCTCCCTTTTCACTACAGTTGCTGGCTTTTACTCGATAGGCATGGTGTCCTAAAAAGGACTCACAGCAGCCAGCTGGGAACTGATGCAGCACTTTAGACTGGAAACATCGAATCCTAAGGCAAAAAAAAAAAAAAATTATCAGGCTTGAATTTCTTCTGAATTGCAAGAAAAAAAAGATTATTAGACACCCTTCTTTCTTCTTTCCTATCACTCAGAAGCCTCAGATTTCCCCAGAGGAGATTAACAAACAGAGATTAGCATCTAAGAGCTCCTGCTGTAGGCTGTGTTAGACCGAGCCCAGCTCTCCAGGTCTCCTGTACATATATATTTCTAGACTCCCAAGTGGGTGCCTTGAAATCTTCAAAGGAAACGTGAACCCCACCAGTGCTGCTCTGTGGCTCAGAGGGGCTTCTCTGACCTGCTGCTGAGAGCAGAGTTATCTCCTTATGAGACCTTTCTGAGGACTCCGAGTCCTTTCTAGCTGTGTAGGTATTCAGGTTTCTTTTAGGGAGATCTTCTCGTACCATCTGAACATCAGATTTTGTTTCTTTATTTCACGTAAGAGAGAAAACTCAGAACCACTCCCAGGGTGGACAAACAGCTCTGGTTAGAGCTGACAGAACTCGGAATTCAAAGGAGGAGCACATATTCCTTCCTGGCTCCTTTTTGCCCCAAATCAGGGGCCAATGTCTTTCCCAGGTGTCTCTTTCATACACTGAAGGAAGAGAATGGTAAACTGGATAGTGAGCCTGTCCTGCCTCAAACTCCCACGGTAGAACAAGCAACTTGGCTGCTAACTAGAGACATCATTATTATTTGCAATGAGCACAAGGGGTGCTACAACCTGGCTAACAGAAAGTAAATTGCCCTTCAGCCTAACCCCTCGGTCTCAAATCCGCTGCATGGGAGCAGCCCGGTAATTTCCTAGCAGATGACAGCACACCGATAACCTCAAAAGTGGTGTTATTTAAGCAGAAGAAGGTGAGCTTTGTTTAGCCCTTGGGCTCAGGCTGAGCGGATGGCAGATGCCGACGCTTCATCCAATTAGATTTTTAAGTAGTGAGAGCAAATTTATCAGGTAAGCATTTGGAGACGTGGCACATGAGAGTTACCAGCTGCTTTGGTAACTCCATGGCTGCATCTCACCCTGTCCCTTTGGAGATTCTCCCTCATCTTTTTATTTCATGCTATGCTCTAATAGCAACACCGAGGCTTTGGCAACGCCTTCTGAAGAATATAACAAGTAGTAATGCATTTGCTGTTAGATGCAGAAACTCCCCCCCCCGGGGGGGGGGGGT
>JAVJGG010000001.1:255267-293257 GCA_035590195.1 Aviceda cuculoides
ATAAAAGCGTATGCACTATCATATTCCCTGTGTTTTTCTGCCTTCGCTAGTTCTGCAGAAACATTTGTACACTGCAACAGGCTTACTTGCAGTAACAAATTTTTTTCTGGTTGACATTTTTCCCAACTTTTAGCTCTGTAGCTCTTACACAGCACACGTCCTGAAGCATTAAGTTCCTATTGATAGTTATAAACACAAATTCATTTTCTATTAATTGAAGGTCACATAAGGAGTTGGGAGACAGTTTTCCTTAGTTCCCTATGGTGTTTAACATTATCATATTTCCCCCCGTAAGTTGAATAACATTGGTTCTTTTAATTGCTTATGGGTTTTGACGAATAATCTTTTCTCTTTCTTCTTGGAGATCATCTCCAATTTAACTACTCCTGTTTTGTAGGTATGTAACTACTATTGTAGAAATAGTGATTCCATTCAGTACAAAAAAGTAATTAATAAGTTATTCCTTTAAAATAAGAGCGCAAACACTACCAAAGATTAAAAGCCTGAAGACTGTAAAATTAGGGTCCGTGACTTACGCATTTAAAAAAGCTAATGATCTGCATCAGCTACAAAAGCATCAAATCACTGAAATCAAAAAGCTCTACTTCTATTTTTACCACAAAGTCATTGACAGAATAAAGAGACTAAAAGTAGTGCAACATTCATGAATGATTTAGTAAGAGGAGAAGATGCCGATTACATCAAGATTCAGACGTCAGTATTTGTCAGCCAAATGGGACAGAAAGCTCTGCATAAATGAACCCTTAAAAACAGCTGAAAGAAACTGGAAGTGTTGTCAACATTTTTTATTCATTATCTATAGATAACACAAATGACTGGTTTGTTGTTCTTGTATCATATACTATATTTTCTTCTGTTTGCTGTATCTTATCATGTGAGACATGAAAGGATAACTCTAACATGAAAGGAATAATCTTCACCAGACCAAAGCTGTAGCCTAAACGTGCTCTACCTTCCCATCCCTATTCACTATAAAGTTAAATCATTGAAAAAATAAGCACAAAAAGATAAAAAAGTATTAGACTCCTCTTCTGTAGAAGTCTGACCACGTCTCCCCACCATGTACTTCAATAGAAGTCCCTGGACCATACAGAAGGTTACAATTTAGTAGCACCTGTCATAACTTCATCATTTTAATGATGGGTTTCTAAAATCTGGTTCAAGATACTCTAACCTGGCCCAGATAACCTGAAGGAGTTCTCTTAGGGGTTTTCTTGGTGAATTTTTGTTCTGGTTTCATTCCATTCAAAAGTGGAAATTAGAATTACATATTATATTCTAAAAGAGATTGTAAAATTAATTACTTGGAAGCTATGAAATATCAAAAGTAAATTGCTGATGCAAGTAGTATGCCTGACACAGTACGTACTGACTGAAATTATTCTTATCACATGGGGTTTAATTATGTTCCACTGAGGTGCACTCTCAAAAAAAGTTGAACTGATCCAGATATAGCAAACTAACTTAGAACTAAAAATACACAAAACCCAACAAAATCTTCTGCAGAAAGATTTGAAAATGGAAAAAGGTCAGCATAGCCATCCAAGCAAAAGCAGGTCAAAGTGTAGTATCAATGATACTAGGATAAACTAAATTCCATGCCCAGAGAAAGGGAAAGGCAGATGTCTGAAAATTCTTGAGGGAGCAAGGGGAATTCCAACAAATTCCTAAGAAAAGAAAGTGGTATGGTGTACAATGGATAACCTGAGGAACTGGAGCCATTAATCCATAAGAAGATAGATCCTAAAAATGGGTGATAAGAACCACTGAAGCATCTCTCCATTTTCTTTAGGGACAAGCTAAAAGCAGAGAAAAGGATTCCATTACACCACCACTATGAAACTCAGGTATGGAAGTAGATTTTCCTAGTACTATGATCCACATCAAGACTTTAGAGATTAAAATGGAAAGACTTGAAGAGAGCTTGTGAGGAAACACACAGAAGTAGCTGAAAACACGCAGCACAGCATTCTGTAGGTACGTCAGTAAAGTAACAGTAAACTGAAGAAACCTGCAGCCCGGTTCGGATACATCCCAGTGAAATATCAAATCTCGTCTCAACTTCTGCAGTGGGCAATGATCTTCAGATTAAGTGAGTTTTACGCATTACTTGAATATAACAAGACCTTTCTCTAGATTCATGAAGTACATCAGAGGGACTAATAGTTCCACCTAACCATGGATGTTCCCAACTCTGAGTTATTTCCTAAAATGAACGAAACCTCCAAAGAGAATCCTATAACTCAATATGCTTTACTGAACCAACAGTTTGAAGATAAAATTATTTCACTTTCATAAGCCACAGTCCAGGTTTTAAAATAGAATCAGTTTTGCTTTTTGCAGTCATTAAGGCCAGAGAATAACTGCCCAGCAGGTGACCGAGGTGATGTTACTCGTCAGTCTGACTGCACTGTGATTAGCACCAAGACACAGAGTCCATTTTTTAACCATATTTGTGTTGCGTGCTAATTACATGGTGACAAAAATAGAGCACTTCAAAATAGAATACTTCCATTTGCATCTTTCAACCCAAAAGGCACTATTTTCCTACCTTCCAGTTCTTTTCCAGGATAGCTGAGGTGACATCCTCTCACGCCCTCCCACGAAACATGACAGGTCTCCATTTAATACCAGTGGGAACAGTAAATTGACAGAAAACAACAACTATATGCAGTGACAGAATTTGGAGGACGAATTATAAAAGATGAGCTTATTCTGGATAACTGCAAAGTAACAGAATTTGTAATTCTGTACAAAATCTTATTTTGGGCTAGCTGAAAAGCCCTATTTTAATTTCCATTTTTCATATTTCGTTGCTATACAACAAAAGAATGAAAACAAAAATAGTTTCAAAATTACAGTGAACTTTCTTATTTATAAAAAGTTTAAATTACTAATTTTGGTCCATCCATTCTGATGTCCCTGAAATTATATTGCTTGTTTTTCTAAAAAAGCACCCCATATCAGAAAAACCTTACACAAAAACTCCTGTAATGTTCCTTCAGTTTCATAAACCATTTAATTTCTGCACAACTGCTTGCACCAACAATGTACTTTTCTCTGGTCCACTCTCCAAAAACTGATGGCCCGTTTGAAATTTCTGAGTGACTCACTTGATATGTGGAAGTTCGTAGTCAGGAAACAACCCACTTTTATTTATGTGAAATTAGCTGCACCATAAGGCCCCTGAGTTATGGTAAGCAACTAAGTAATGCAGCTAAATCACATCAATGTGGATTAACTGGGAATGAAATTTATTTATGACAAAATTGAATCTGGATATAGCGAGGTTACTTTCGGAAATAAACTTGACTTGGCAGGAAAAGCACGGGCTTAAAAGGGACAGAAAAATAAAACTGTTAAACATAGAAGAATGAAAACATCCATAGGTAAAAGTGCACCATGTCAGAGCATTGAAAAAAGACTACAATCATAAGCAAACAAAAACTCCCAATTGCATACAAACAAAACAAATGGCAGTTCTGCAAAATCACACTTTCAAGCAGAAATTCCAGCCTTTTTCAACTACAAAATAGAAACAAAAATTAAAGAGTCAGCACAGAGATGACAAAAAAGACTTTTATGCTGCAAGTACAGAGACATATTTCCTTGGGTTCTTCAATAAAAAAAATATGAAATTAATATGTTTTTAAAGAGTAGGTTCTGATATGGGAAATAAACAGAGCAGCGATTCAAAGTATGTCTCACAGCATGCTCATTTAGGTAAGGAAAAACTTCTAACAAAACTTCATGATACAAAGAATAAAAGTATGTAGCTTGTATTTAAAAGACATATCATTTTAAGTGAATCAGGAGAACAAAAAAATTCCGTGATTGAAAGATAAAACTTGCAATGTAAACAACTACACAGATATATATTTCTGCAGAACAAGTGAAAGCAAGTATGTGAAGTTTAGTTAGTTATATGAAGAAAACATCATACCTAGTTTATTGTAGAAAATTCAGGTTTTACGTGCAAGCGAGAGCTTATCTTTATCAAATAATACTGAGCATGGGTCTACAAGGTAGGTGTTCTGCATGTGTGTCAAACAGGTTTCATTTTAAGTGCTAATAGCAGGGGCTGTTTTAAACTAAATACTATCAACTGGGTGTGCAAGCTAGAAAGAGAGCCAAGCTCCTTGCAAATTCCTTTTAAAATGAACAACATGCAGTAAGAGGCTATGTAGCATGTTACTGCCTCCCATGCAAATGACCTCTACGTTTTTCTCAGAAACAAATTCGGAAACAGTTTTCAGCGACATCCCCGTATTAATTGAGACGCTCGTGAAGAAGATATTTTGACTAGAAGCTAAAACCCTAAGAAATAAGGATGAAAAGGTTGTGCAGATGGAAGGTGAATTTATATCACAGAAAAATCTCCAACATATTGATATAATTAAGCCTTCCTAATGAGTTCGAAATCCAGGCTAGTCACACAAGCTGTTTTAGTTTCTCTAGCCGTCTTCTGGACTCGATGGAGAAAGACTCTTCTTGAAGGCAACACCTAACTCGAGAGCTGATCTTGTTCTCTAGAGGGCAGTCTCTTGCTCTCTCCTTCTGCACTGACTACAGAAAGAAATCAGGAGGATTAGAAATCAGCAGCATCCCTTCGTTAATAACCTCATTCCACGCTAAACTGGCACGTGGAAAGATTGGCAAGAGCAATTACTTTGAGGAATTAAATATTGTCCCAGGTATAAAGCTCTACTGAAATGTTTTGAGTTTAAGAACCCAGGATATCTGTTAATGCAACATCAGCAGCAGGTTGGAAGGCTTCTTTCATGATGATTAACCAGTGACATGTTTTGTTAAACAGTGACTAAAGCAAAGTGAAACTATATTCTTACTGAGAAACTAATACTAGAAATTCGTCTGTCTTTGACAAATATTTATAATTTGAAATTTACTGATGTCAAAACAAACTAACCATCAGAAATCACTTTATAGGAATTCTAGTGCAAAGGTCTGTTAAGGTCTGTTTATGCTTTACAAAGTGATGCAAATGTGCAGAAGCACTCCTAAGAATGAAATACTATGTCAGAAAGAAATTATTTAGCAGACAAATATCAATGGCACCTTTTGAAAATGAAATTAAGAAGGTGTAGGAAGGGAAATTTTAAATGACTCACATACCATCCTGTCTTGTAAAAAAAAAAAAAATATATATATATATATGTATAAACTCTGAAAAATTCCAGTGGGAAACACTTTTTCAGGACCACTGATTCTGAAATTTATGCAAATTACAGTGAGAGAGAATACTTTTAGAGTCAAAATCTAACTACCTTCTTGACTCAAAACCAGAGTTAAACCTAGAGGAGATTACTTACAAACTGGTCTGAGCAAATGTGAGACAACGTTAGATATCAAATTGTGTTTTGGTGCTGCCGAAATAGCAGCACGTGCTAAGGTTGTATATCCTCACTATCTCCGAACTTCTGCCTTGCTGCACAAATAAAGGACATCTAAATAAAAGAACAAGCAATAAACTGACTTTGCATTTTTGGGCGACTGCTGTAGGCAGAAAAAACTCGTGCCTTCTCCTTCACTGAGGGAGGGACTAAAGGAAGGTGGTGAAAGGCAATAAAAAGATACAGAGAACAGTAAATATTCAAACGTAAGGATTCATCTCGGAAGTTCGACCGGGCAACTTATCTCTATTCTGCCAGTGAGAAGCAATGGCAAGAGCAAATCGCATCCAGTGCAAAACCTCTGGCAGACCAGACTATGCCCGTGTGCTGGCCAGTGCCGAAAATCATCATCGCTTGGCAGGGGAAGGAGGGGAACTGGAACCAAGTCATCGGAATGCCAGCCAGTAAAAGTAATGGTGTTGACCTCTGTTCTGTGGCGGCGGGACTCTTCTCTGAAACACACACTTTTAAAATCCTGCTCCTGACAGCATTTTTTTCTGAGGAGGAGGCAGGGAGGGGGGTGTGTGTATACACACACTTTTTATATCTATGAAAGGAAATTTATACATATATGTATTATACCAACACTTCAATTAATAACTTTGTCTTAGAGTTTAAAAAAAAAAACAACTTTAAGCATAAGCAGGACAGCTGCAAACCCCTTCAGAAATATAGGAAACTTGATCGGGAGTGCTAGGGGAAAAAAAAAAGAAAAAAAAGAAACCCCACACTTCTTGGCTGAAAAAGTCACCTTCCTTCTCTATCAGCCACATTGGCTAAATAATGAAGTCATTTTAGTGAGGTTTTGTTATCTTTTGAGACCAAGCACCATGACTCTGCTCTCTCTCCAATGCTCTGTGTTACTCAGGAGCAAAACCACAAATTCTTCATCCATAGGAAGCTAGCTGTAGGTCTCTTACTGTCTCTTACTCCCAGGAAGGATTAAATAGTTATCTTTATTTGTGCACACCCAAAATCTAAAAGGTCAAACCTGTGAAATTCTCTCATTTCTTCTATTTAATTCTACCCCAGCAAACGGCAAATGTCCTTATCCTCTAAAGGCAGAAAACGGCGACATCATCACCAGCACGAACATTATGGTCCCAATTATACGTTGCACTGCTATGCCTGGCAGAACCTGGGAGCTGCTTGATGTTCTTTTGTCTTCCTGAGTTGGCAGAAAATAAAAGTTCGCTACGTGAATTTCCCTACCCTTGGTTACTCTAATTGGGTTGTTCACTCATTTTAAGTGCCAGCATTAACTGTTCAACGGTCCTGTTTTGGAAAGCGGGTGTGAGGGGAAGTGGAACTGAAGCACAGGAGGATCAGCTGGGAGTTCTCAAAAGCCATAAAACACAGAAGGAAAAAGTAAATGAGAAACAGAGGACGAAATGGAAAGAAAATGCTAAGAATGCCATGAAAGAAAGACAATAAACAGCAGCTCTGGAATTGGCTTTTCACCTCTTTGTGACATTCAGGCTCACTGACACATTCAATCTGTGCACCAGCAGTACATTTAGATATTAGTTATTCCATCTTCTTAAGAACTTTCTATTCACTTTACTGGGAAATCTGTTGTGGGTAAGGCTGTGTACAAAGGTAGAAGGTGGCCTTCCCATGAGGATGTGTTCAGTCCCAATTTCTAATGCAGAAGGCCATTTTAATATTTCTTAAGTCAAAAAAATTACAAATGTTTACAGTGCTCTGGGCATCAAATCAAGCAATATGTGCTTTTCTGAACAAAAATACCTTCTTGTCTGGAACCTGCAAGAGCAGAGAAGGAATAATAAGCTCTTGGCTTTTAGGGGCAAGTTAAGATAACCGCATAATAAAGAATACTCAGTTATCCGTGATGAGGTGACATGCAGGGGAAAATAGAAAACTTTATTACTCAAAATGAAAAATAAAAAAGGGGAGGTGTGGGTTTGCAGCACCTGTTGCAAAATCCTGCACACTGGGCCATGTTATTGGTACAACAACATGAAGATTTTATAATATTTGCTAGCAAATTTATTTTTGACACTGCTGACAGCAGCAGTCACAGAATAATCAACACTGCCTAATAACACAGACAACTGTTCATTAAGCGATAAGAAGAAACTGAGCTAAGCATTTTAACATAAATGAGTAGCAGGCATCTTTCCGATGTATTATGTTACCATGTGGAAAGCTGTGGGGTTAACAAGCACGTTTCAGTTCTAACACCCTGAGGTACTGAATGATAGACACATAAACAAAAAGTTTTTATGACTGTGACATTAAAGGGAATCCAGCAAGTAAACTTTAACCAAGTATTGCAGAGAAACAAGGATAAATTAAACATTCCTCACTTGACATTCAGTTAAAAATACTCTTGACTTCAAAGTTTTGCTGATTATTAAAAGGAATGACAACAAAAGCAGGGCTCATCTTGTTTGTAAAGAAAGAAACCAAGCGTTGATTGTCAAGAGGATATCTTTTGGTACCTCTGATATCAGGAATGGAAACCTTCCACCACCGGTGTTAAGCTATGGCACTGAAAACAAAGAAGGTGTTTGAATCAGGGTGACATAACCTATCACTTGAAACCACAGCTGAGGAAAAAAGACAAAAGTACTTTATCAAGGTAAAAATTGGGTTAGCGTTAGAAAAAGAAAAGAGAAAAATCATGATCAATATTAACATTTGCATACATGGAAAACGTATAAATGCATAAGCATCTCAGTCTATAGACTTTGTTTACCTAAATTTAGTATTTGCCTGGTACATTTTAGAAAACAGGTATGATTGAAATAATTCTAAATTCTTTGGGTTAGACAAAGGCCATCAGAATTAGCTGATTATAAAACTTCATGGTATTATTTACATTGATTCATATCTAATTATTTAAATCCAAATAATTTTAACATAATAATTAAAAAAAAGCAAATGTACATTAAACTTTGAGTATACAGAGAAATCTAATTTTTCTGAGAACTTCTAAAATAGCCTTGCAGTAAGAACCATAGTACGTGTATTGCATTTCACTTTCTTGAACCAGAAGAATGGAAGCTAAATACTTGAAAACTCTCAAACAAACACATCCGTAAAGATTTCCTTCTTTACTACGATCTTACCATAACTTGGCCCTTTAATTTCAAGAGTCATCCCAGCTAAATCCCTAGTTACAAACAGTGAGAATATTTTTGGTAAAATAACTGAGATTAAATTAGATTCCCATAGACTAATACTGAAAGCAGAAAGCAGCGGGGGAGGGGCAGCATTAATGTGTAGTCTTTTCAGTCACTTTCTCAGAGGAGATTCAAATGTTACAACAGACAAAGTATTTCTCTGGTCAGAATAACAGACACATAGCAATAACCCACATGCATTCTCTAGCCTGCTCCGCAAAAAAAAAAAAAAAAAACGAAAATTAAAAAAAAAATCAACAAAACAAAAAATGAAAATACCTTAAACACGTGCTGCCTTGTTCCCAAGGGAAAAAAAAATCTAAGCAATAGAAACTAACATGAAAAAGCAAAACTGACACAAAAAGAATAAAGTTGCCTGCTCTAAATAAGCAAGAAGCTGACAAAGCTTGTTTATCAGAAATTCATTCTATATAATAGATTTAGTCTACAGTGCCAAAACAAATTTGATAAGAAATTTGTGGGTGCTTTTAAGCATGCATTTATTATTTAAAAGGGCAATAGATTTTTCACAAGGGAAAACATGTCTTTTAACTTCATTTAGTTAAGTAAAAATTAGTTAGAAACTTAGTGGAAAGAAATTATATCACTTTCAGTAGGTTTTCTGTTGGCCTTAGAACTATTGTTCTGGTTATCCTAAATATACTACCACTAAATCAAATAAAAAGTAAAAATGATGGATATCAATAAAACAGCTTGGGTACCTAAGCAGTCAGTAGGAAGCTAATATTACCTTTCCAACTTGATTTTATTTGCAGTAAAGGTATACATCATAAGACAACTTACTAAGAAGCACTTGAAAGTCTTTGAAAGTAAATTTATTATATTTTGCTTGCTAGTGTTTTCCTAGCAAGTTGCTTTTCCTTTTTTAGTCTCTTTGATTGCTAACAAAGCCCTTTTTGTACTGTTTTCCCTGTACAAAGGGCAGCAACACCTGCCTACCCCTCCCGCAACAGTTACCACACGGTTGTTTTAATGAGGAAACGAGACACACTCAAGTCTTCCCCTCACAGAGTCCATAATTCACTGTCTGTGAAGTCCTTGCCTATAAGACAGTTAACAGTCTAGACAGTATTCGTCTTCATGCATAACCATTAGAAAGTAATACAGAGACTAACCCTTGTAACTTGGATTTAAAAAGCCCCTAACACTGTCAATGGGGAGCGCGAGGAGCGACACACCTTCTCTGCTCTCTCTTTCACAAGAAAGAGAAAGGCATTGGGAACAGACAAGCAAACAGAAATTTCAGACTTCCATCTCCATCCGCCAGCGGCACGGTACCAACCAGTCCCTAGAGGGTTAACACGGCGGACACGTAGGGTGGGAGACCCAGAGGAGCACCCGGGTTCCCATACCGGCTCTTCATGAGGGTGGGCAAGAGAAGGTCGTTCAACGCTTCCCCCACCGACCTCCGACCACCTGTGCTTCACCTGGAATGCACCCTTCGGAAGGCTTCCAGAGACAGCAAAGCTCCCACAACTCAGGAAACTGCAGCTGGCCCTCCACAGAAAGAAGACGTCTCTCTCTACGCACGTTTGATTTTTTGTAGCTGAGCAAGGGATCACATTATGTTTTGTCTGCTAAGTCAGAGAAGGTCAGTAACATTATAAATCAAGTCCCTGCATACGAATCAAGTTCTCTAAATCTTTACTCTATCTCGGAGAAACTAGATTGAAGAAAGAACATGAAAAAAATTGCCAAAACATTCCCAGACAGTTACAGCACCATTTTCATAAATATAAATTTTAAGGTCTTCTAATACATGTAATATTTGAATCCTCAAACTATTCTTCCTACAGTTTCTGCAACATAGGTACAACAGATAATCCAGTAGTTCCACCTGTGATGGAGTTAGAAGTAAACCCATCTTCTCTCTTCTGTATTTTCTTGCATTTGCTTTATTAAAACCACAGAACCATGTGTTCAGTTCATCTACCAAGACCACTCAAATGACTTCAAATTCACTGACGTTGAGTCTTTACAAATCTTTACACTTGATATGTAAAATGTATATAAAGTTAGGATCTATTTTATCACATTTATTCTAAAGTAAGCTTTCTACACCATTGTATTACATATCAGTAAAACTCTCTTTCTTTTACATTAAAGAAGAAATTCTAGACCACATAATTCTAGACTCCATATACGTGGGTGAAGTTCAAAGGAAATCAGACTTGAAAAACCTACCATTATACAGAATGGAAAAGGCAGTGACATCAAGAGCTATAGAAAGGCTTGAAAAGATTTGAAAAGACAAACATGAACATTATGAAGACAACCAAAATCATAAAATGCTCAAGAACGTACTTTTAGCATAGGCTTCGTTATGAGAAAGGGGTATTCTTGCTTTAAAGTTCACAAGTATTTCCTTTCACAATTCATCTTCTGTCACAGAACGATACACCAGAATTCTTATTTTATCAAAAAATAAGTCCTATAACGTTGGAGTATAGCTTAGTAGTAGCTAATTCCTCTCCTTCACACTAAAATCAACAGGCAACTTCCAACGAGGAAGCTAAATAGCAGTGACGAGCCTAAATTTGTAGCAGGAATTGGTATGTGTGCTCTGCGTATAGCTGCCCAAATGACAGCTCTGAACGGTGTCTTTTTTCCTGCCTCTTTCCATTTATATTATATTGACTTGGTAATTTCTGATTTCACTATTTGGCCAGAACATAGACTGGACAGGACCTCTCAAGTCAGAATCTAGTCTTTTGCTATTACAGGTCTGACTGCTTTTATCAAGAGGTAGGTCCAGAGTATCACTACTCTACTGATGACAAACCTTCTCATTTTCAACGTAAATATACCAAAAAGTTGCATAAGCTAGAACGTAAAGTTTTGTCTTCCCTATTCACGCAGAGAAAGCAAATCAGCCATTCCTGTTCGCAACTGACTCGAAGATTTGCCCATTGAGCACTTTTAACCAGATTACAGTGAATGGTTCAAAAAGATGGGAAGCAAACACTAGTGTTAGGTTTGCAGAGGGAACGGAAAGAGCTGGAAACATTGGCCAATAGCTTCAGCCGCGCGACTGAAGTTATCTGTTCCGCAGAGATTCTTACATTGCTTATTGCACCACAGACTCGAAACAACCTAATGAACACAGCAGTAGTATAGACTTGCTGGAATGATGAAGGAAAGCTTCTCTAGCGGGATTCAACCTTAGTCTCTTCTCTGGCACATGGGAAAAAGCAGGTTCAGACAGGGACTGCGTGCAATCTCAGTGATTAAAGCCTAAGATACGTGGCCATGTTGCTTGGAGAGCACATAAAATTATTATAAATATTAATCCAAAATAAAATTTGTTGAATATTTTCAGCTATGAGTCACATTTTGTGTCTTTGCAAGGGGCAGAAGCAAGGAAAAATAAATGAATTACTTAGCAATATAATAAATTGGTATTGCTGTGGAATTTAATGGCTGCTACTGCAAAATACAAAACTTGCTATCACAGAATTTGGTGCCATTGTGCAGCAGAATACAAATTACCTCAGCTACTATCTGTA
The DNA here is from genome assembly GCA_035590195.1 of Aviceda cuculoides. Lineage (NCBI taxonomy): Eukaryota > Metazoa > Chordata > Aves > Accipitriformes > Accipitridae > Aviceda > Aviceda cuculoides. The sequence goes on from JAVJGG010000001.1 coordinate 267,376, forward strand.
TGAAAACCTTTGATTCATAAATTGCTTGCAAGACCTTCAAACCACACATGTGCATTACCATACTCTGACCAGTTTATTTATGAAAAGATATCATCATTCGAATCAAAATATTTCCTAGTCAAAAAGCTGGAAGATCATTCTGTGTAAAAAAAAAACAAAGCTACACACACACACACAGAATTGGGTATAACCAACATACAAAGAGTCTTCAGCTTATCCTTTTATAATGCTCCAAGCAGATTCAGACAAAAATCAAACCAGAAAAATAGAAAAAAGAACCACACACACCCATCATATAGAAAACACATTAGAAATTGATAAGCATTGTGATTTTTTGAGGTCTTTTTCAATTGGGACCACCACGAGAAAACAGAAACATCTCTTTCATAAAAAAATCACCTCTGCTTTGTTCCCACATACAAATAAGCAAATACTGTGTACAAGAAGGATGTTAGTAATGGTAGTAATAATATAGAAAGGACAAAGATGAGAATTTAGATGAAAATACTGGCTTAGCTTTAGTCACAGTGATCTTGAGAAGATTATGGGAAAAGAAATTAGGAGTTTAGCAGTAATTAACTGAAACATGATTCATAATTGCACATGGACAGAGAGCACAAAGGAAGAGATCATGAAATTAAAAGAGTTGAATTGTGTTGGGTTTTTTAGTAACCGTATTTGGTCAAATAACTTTATTGTATGACCAGCGCTGTTACCTAGGGAGTTGAAAATTTTCTTGAAAATAAGTTTACTACAGGTCCATAACTACTGAAATATTTGACCTTGCTAAAACAAGCAATCAAACCAGCCAGCCAATCCACTAGACATATTGTTAATGATCAGCAGAGCTGAAACGCAGTTATGTTCCTAACAATGACAATGACTCTTGACATTCAATAATTTTGAATTAAGACATGTGTGTACTTACTGAATACTACTGGGTTCACTTACATGCCTAAAAGTTAAGCATGTAGTTGATTTCTTTGCTGAATCAGGACCTTATGTAACAAGCTTATTTTTATCAGATGCATATCAAAGAGTATAATCTTAGAGAAAATTTTGAATTTGAATGCTGACAGCCTGGCTTCCCTGACTTAAAAATTTCCAGACATTGAGGTTTATTTATAGAAAAATTACAGACAGGCATATCCTTTGTTTGATTACAAGGAATGAATTAGGTAACAGAATAATTCTTGTTTAAATTTTGCGACACAATACACTGTGCTAGAATGAGAGATTCATTTTTCTCTTAGCTATTAATTTGCATTGCTTGTACATTGGCTTGTCTGACAGAGGCAATATTTTGTAATGGCTAGAGAACTGGGAGACAAACTGCAAGTGAATAAAAATTACTTCTGTTTCCTGACTGTTAGTGTCTTTCTGTGTAATTTTCAATAAATGCAAACACCATGCCTCAATTTACTCATTACGAAAAACCAGTGGAATTAATTTTAGGCATCACCATCCACCCAAATGTGACTGTCTGTCAAAAGATCAAGTTGTGAAATTGAGATTTAGTAACCAGCAATACAGAACATGGTGGTTTATTGTTGCATGTCCACAGAGCTGCCAACTTACATTACCAGTTCAATAAAGCACTGTTTCACATGCAGCATGTGCTTAGGTGATATGGTTAAATGGGGACCTGCTGTCTGTTTGGGGCCTTCTTGCCTAAGCAACTGAAGCTTAGTTGGTCTGGCCAGTTGTTTCTAGCATTGTTCTCCAAACCTCAAAGACACCAAGTTTCAACAAGCTTCGCACAAGTCCTCAACCAGGTAGAGGAGGGAGCCCTTGTCAGCTTCCCTCAATGACAGAAAGGCTGAAACACTCGTCTAACCCCACTTGCGGTGTTACTTCACAGAATCAAAGAAGAATTCAGGGTGGAGGTGATCCCTGCAGACCATACAGGTCAACTCCATGCTTAAAGCAGGGTCTTCTAGATCACAGAAGCAAAGAATGGTTTGGGTTGGAAGGGACTTTTGAAGATCACCTAGTTCCAATCCCCCGTGCCGTGGGCTGGGACACCTTCCGCTAGACCAGGTTGGTCAAAGCCCCATCCAACCTGGCCTTGAACACTTCCAGGGATGGGGCATCCACCACTACTCTGGGCAACCTGTTCTAGTGCCTCACCACACTCACAGTGAAGGATTTCTTCCTTATATCTAATGTGAATCTACCCTCTCTCAGTTTAAAGCCATTACCCCTTGTCCTGTCACTACATGCCCTTGTAAAAAAGTCCCTTTCCAGCTTTCCTGTAGGCCCCCTTTAGGTACTAGAAGGCTGCTATAAGGTCTCCCCAGAGCCTCCTCTTCTCCAGGCTGAACAACCCCAACTCTCTTCTCAGCCTATCTTCATAGGGAAGGTGTTCCAGCCCTCTGATCATCTTCGTGGCCCTCCTCTGGACTCGCTCCAACAGGTCCATGTCCCTCTTATGTTGGGGGCCCCAGAGCTGAACACAATAGTCCAGGTGGGGTCTCACCAGAGCAGAGTGGAGGGAGAAGATCACCTCCCTTAACCTGCTGGTCATGCTTCTTTTGATGCAGCTCAGGATACAAGCGCACATTGCCAGGTCATGTTGAGCTTCATGTCAACCAACACCCCCAAGTCCTTCTTCTCAAGGCTGCTCTCAATCCACTCATTGCCCAGCCTGTATTTGTGCTTGGGATTGCCCTGACCCATGTGCACTTGGCCTTGTTGATCTTCATGGAGTTTGCACAGGCCCACCTCTCAAGCCTGTCAATATCCCTCTGGATGACATCCCTTCCCTCCAGTCTGTCAACCGCACCACACAGCCTGGTGTTGTTGGCAAACTCACTGAGGGTGCACTCGATCCCACTGTCCATGTCGCCGACAAAAATGTTAAAAAGCTCCAGTCCCAATACTGACCCCTGAGGAATGCCACTCATCACTGCTCTCCACTTAGACATTGAGCCATTGACCACAACTCTGAGCACGACCATCCAACCAATTCCTTACCCACCAAGTGGTCCATCCATCAAATCCATGTCTCCCCAATTTAGAGACAAGGATATTGTGCGGGACAGTGTCAAACACTATGCAAAGTTCAGGTAGATGGTGTCAGTTGCTCTTCCTTTATCCAGCAATTCTGTAACCCCGTTGTAGAAGGCCACCAAATTTGTCAGGCACGATTTGCCCTTAGTGAAGCCATGTTGGCTGTCACCAATCACCTCCTTATTTTCCATATGCCTTAACATAGATCTGTTCCATGACCTTGCTGGGCACAGGGGTGAGACTGACTGGCCTGTAGTTCCCTGGGTCTTCCTTTTTACCTTTTTAAAAATGGGGGTTATGTTTCCCTTTTTCCGGTTGGTGGGAACTTCCCCGGACTGCCACAACTTCTCAAATATGATGGATAGTGGCTTAGCCACTTCATCTGCCAGTTCCCTCAGGACCTGCAGATGCATCTCATCAGGTCCCATGGACTTGCTGTCCCACAGACATGCCTACTCTTGCTGCACTATTTATAAACAATACTCACAGGATTTTTTTTTTTTTTTTTAAGCAATCTAAGAACATGAAGACTACGCAGATTTAAATAATTTCAAGATTTCACTTGGTATAACCCCAGCCAAATACAAAGGTGCAGAGGTCCTGTTAGTAAATACCTACACTTAGCTCAAGCCCTTTCTATCTGAATAACGGCAGCCTCTGCAAACAGCAAAGCAGCAATCTAAACCAAATGACGTGCATTGCCATCTAGTAGAAATACATTTTCTATTCAAATTGGTTGGGGGGGTTCAGAGGAAATATTCAATTTATGAATAGAGTATAAAAGGCATCTTTCAAAATAACAGTTTTAGGCACAGATTAGCTCTCCAGCCTCGTTGCTTCTGATAGGGCTAATCACCACCCTAAATCAGTGTTTCAGCTGAACCTGACATTGGAAATCACATATAATTATACTGATTAATTTTGCTGAAAACATACAGTGTTTTGCTATAGAAATGTAAACATAATAAGGTGAAAGGGTGATACAAATAGCAAAAGCTGACTGCTGTTCAGAAAAACTACTCAGGTGCTGAAGACATTTGAGTGACTACATTTATTAAATGAGTGGTGCTGATTCCTGCATCTGCCTACTTATTTCTGGGGAAAGAAAAAAATAAGAAAAGAAAAGAAAAGGAGAAAAACTGGTGGATGTGACTCAGGAGTGTAGTTGCAACCCACTAAAGGCATCCAATTATTTATATATACACGTATCAGAATAAAATGAAGTGGAATAACATAAAAGGACTGCTTGAAACATCACCAGTCCTGCAGACCACCTGCATATTAAAGTGCCTGATGTGGCCAAAAAACCAGGCAGTTCAAACAGAGGAGTCTTGGCTCAGGAAGCTAAAGAGAGAGGCAGTACAGGAAGAGAGGGAATTCTAGTTGGTTTCCTGGCAGTGAATTATTTAACAGCTAGTAGAAGAAATGTAAAAGGCATCGCAACACAAGGAGATTGCAAGAGGAAAAAAACCCTAATATTATGAACTCCTCCTTTGTCATCCTTGTGCAACATCGACATTTCAGGAGAAGTTGTAGCAGCTCTAGAAACATGCTTGTCGTCAGCACCTAAAGACAAGATACAACTTCTATGAGGGGCAAATGGGCACAGAATTTCAGCAACAAAGCCTAGTAATTTCACAGAAGAAACTAGCATTAATACATAGCACTTAAAATGGAGAGAGATGCATTTCTTATTAGCTGCATCTTGCTGTGCAACATTCTGAAAAGCCCCTGGAAGAAAATTGTTTGGGTTTCAATTTTGAAGATGCACTTAACCAAATACAATCCGTCTTCAGACATACTGGCAAGGAAAAGTAGCAAATTACTTGTTTTTCCTGTAGCACCAAAAATCACAACAGCTATTGTGTCGGTCCCTCATTACGTAAAATCCGTAAAATCAACGCTCACGGAGCTGATAAATTGCTGCGACCATTCTTCCCACGCCTTGCCTTGTGGGGCAGTGGCTCAAATTCTTTGGATGGTTTGGCTTACTTACTCACAAGCACCAAGCCGACCTCCAGCAAGGCACCTGCATCCCACAGAACAGAAGCACTGGTTCGATCGAATATAGCATTTTCCAGTGACCTTTCAGAGATATTACAGCATGGTACGTCTTGCTCTCATGAAGCAGCATTGCCTCGGTACAGGGCAGCACTCCACCTCTCTGTTCGGGCCAGAAGTCATATTCTGGTTTCCTATAGAGCACCTCTGCGGCAGACAGCTTTTGGTAAGGAGGAGCCAGGGTTTGCTCCATCCTAGCACAGAGCCTGAAGATAAATGGAAGGGAAAGGCAAACACAAAGCTACAGCTGAGTAAGTAACATAAAGTCTGACACGGGGAAGCTGTGATGCATTACTCACCCTGATAAGTTTGATGTATAATTTAGGAAGATATCACCAAAATGGAAAAGAGAAGCTCTTAAGCAGCTCTGAAGGGTATTCAGCTCAGGCATTGCACGCAAGTACCATTTAAGGGAAGCTGCTAGCCCCGTGGCAGAAACCCACCCCTCGCCCAATAATTTGATTTGGTTGTGTCTCAACACTGAAGGATCTTAGAAAGAACCCATTCCTCTTCATAGGCTGGATTTAGGCTTTTATTGAGTATTAGGTATCACCCCCCAAAAGCCATCAGATCAGAAAGCCCTTACCCTCCAACTGCTGCTCAGTGTAATAGGCAGCCTCAACCATGCAGTTTGAACCCACACCTTGGAAGTCGCAATCCCAAATTACATTAAAAAGAACTTACTGGATGCATCACCACAAGTAACAATTAAAAAAATACTAAAATCAATCACATCTCACAGAACACATCAGGTGATATTATTTTGGTTTAAAAGAGTATAAATGACAGGCACTTTTCCATATTCCTTTGAAGAAATATTTATCTTGGGGGAAAAAAAAAAACCAAACGCTTTGCTGGGGCTTAGGGAATCTTCTGCCCTTTCTGATTTAGAGGGATGGTGCAGAAGAGCGATGCCCCAACTGCTTTTTGAGGAGGGTTGTACATGGGTGACTGTCAGTCTAGCACCTGCCTAACAGGGGAAGCATTAACAAGCCAAGGTTTTTTTTTGGTTGAACTTGCCGTAAGCATCCCCTAGAGTCCACATCTCAGAATTAATGACTTCTGATACTGCTTATGTGATCACCAGAGCTCCCGCGAAAAATATGTTGATGATTAAGGATGCCATTCGTTAACAGGATGAATTTGAAGAGCGCCCGGCAGAGCAAGGACACCCCCAGCACAGAGCAAACCCACACTCCGAGACGGAGCAGTGGGGTCCCAGCCTGTATGGGCTTGTGACGGTGCCTGCTCGAGGCCGGCACTGGCATCAGCTCAGCATCATTTTCTTTCCACCGGAATATTTCCAGCAATGCCGACAAACCTTTAGTGCTGCCGCCCTGAATTATCTTTGCAGAGCTCACTGCAGCGCTAAGTGAGGGAGCTCAGTCAGGTCTCCAGTGGACGACCTGGCCTTGCAAGGAAAACCATCACCCCTAATTGGGAAGGACCGGCGGGCTGCGTTGGGGAGCACGGTGCCTGCGCTTCAATGCAGTCCAGCACTGTCCCACCAGGGATGCTCCTCCACCCACCCACGTCCAAATCCACATCACGGCAGCCACGGGCCCCAGGAGGTGAATTCCAAGCAAACTAGAAATGATGGATGGCAGCAGGCGGGACCCAAGACAGGGAGGAAATTCATCCACAGAGCCGAAAAAGTGCTGTGGCATGGAAGGGAGGGAGGGAGGGAGGTCACATAGGGTGACACTGACAAAAAGCCCCGAGTGGTCCCAAAGGTGTGTCCGGTGCTAGAGAGGTCCAAGGTTTGACATCCCTTCTGGCAGCCCCTCTAACAAGGTTGCTTGTTATTTCCCTAGATGCTCTTGCCATCCACGCATATTTTCATTCCATTTTTGACTTTATCACACTCAAGAACTGAATGACATCTCGCAGCAGTTTCACAGCATTTCCTTTCCTTAAATCAGATTTTACTTCTGTTGCTCTTCAGTAAAATTCATTGTTCCCTTATTCAGCATTGTAAGATAAAAAGGACAGAAGCGTCTTCTCTACAATTTTGGAGCAGTACCTCATCGTACACAGTATTTGTATGACACCTCCTTTTGTCTTTTCTTAGTCAGTTAATATGAATCTTTTCAATTCTCTTCACACAGGACCTTTCAGGGAGTGATCTCTGCTCCCCCCCCCCCCAATCCCCACACAACCCCTGCTGAACGGGACCATCCAGCATCACCCGCAGAGTATCAGATAAGGCTGCACTTTGTTTTATTCAATCCCTCTGCTTTTTGTTTCTATGCAAACATCTGTATTGCTTCTTGACCTCAGTTGCATGTGCAGAGAAACACTGACAACCCACGACTGCCTCTAATGATATCTTAGTACTGCCCCCCAACCCCGAGCACCTAGAGGACTAAGAAACAGCTTTCCAATTTTCTCCCTCTTTCCCAGCTCACCATTAAAAGTAGACTTTATGAAAGGTCTTGATTCTTGATGGCCCAGTATCCAGAGCACCCTGCACTCCAACACCAATCTGACCAAAAGAAGCCGTTTCCCATCCTGGTGGCACAGCTCTCCTGGGCTCATCCATCCCCGAGGAAGGTGGAGATGCTTTTCAGGACACATCATCACTGCAACTGCTCCATGAAGTGCTTTATCACACACATATTTTAAACTCTTGATAACACCCATGCAGAGATAAGGAAACAGGAACTTGAGCCACAGTTTTATAACATTTTCCCAATTTCTAGCGGTTTATCTCCAGAAAACATCAATATGTCTCCCAAATCCTTACACATTAGTACAGCTGGTGATACCAGCCTTTCCGACCTCAAGCAGTACTGCCTGCAATAACTGACTCTCAATAATCCGGTCAGGAAGGGAGCCCTTGTACCAAAAGCAGTCTACCTCCAACACTCCAAACAACAGGCACCTATCTTCGCAGTAAAAATCGGAATTTGTTGGGCTGATGTCCTGCTATTTACTGTCCGCACGCCTTTCACACAGTGACCTTCAGCACGCAGGAGAAGAGCACACAGTGACCCCAAATATCCATCCTTTCAGAGGTTATGGCGCAGCTGGGAATTAGCTTGTGACGAGCATTTCACACTGCTGTACAAGCCAGGGCCATAAAATGCCTGGAAGGAAGATCCTGGCTGCTGCTTCAGGCAGCTTTTACAGACCGGCACTGGACCCAAGGTCCAGCCAGATCATGCAGTACACAAAAAAAAAAAAGGGGGCCTGGGACAGAGAGATACTGAACACAAGGGTGAACCAAGCCAATTCATTTAAAAGCAGACAATTGGGCCTTGTAATTCTGGATACAGCAGAGAGCACCTGGGACCAAACCAGCCCCCAGCCACCCAAATGTCCTGCAGCTGAACAGGACCAGCACCCGACGGCTGGGGACACGCTGTAATCCCTGGCACACTGCTAAAGCCCATGCTCCCTCTGGATACAGAGAGACTAATCCTTGGGAGCTCTCGGCAGAGATTTGCAAGGAGCTGTTTTACTTGGCATTGAGCTGGACCTGGAATGCTCACACAGCCAGAGCAATCTGAGGCTCACTTTTTTTTTTTTTAACAAGCACAGACTGTGCCCACAGAATCTGACATAATTTGAGTTCGGAGAGGCAATAAAAAATAGCACACCCTTCCCAGAGCTTTTAGACTCAAAGTCTCATCAAAAAGAAATGCAGTTTCATAAATTATGCAGCCCTACCCTGCCTATCACATTTGGCTGCTGCATCGAGCCTCTTCACCTGACAGTGGTTAAGTTACAAGAGTTCCTTGGCTCCTTGAAAATTATGAGGGCTCCTGCCTCATGCTGCTGAGAGGGCAGCCCTGCGTTGGGTTGCTGGAGCCTGCTGAATTCAAATGCCCTTGGAGCCAAAGATGACTGTTGCTTTTGCTGCAAATGCTCCTGAACGGTTATCTGGCTCAAAGGGGCAGCCGCGCTTGTGCAGCAATATCCCGGCCAAAGCATCCTTTTGGCAGGGGAAAGCAGCTTTCCCCGAAAATGTCCCCAGAAGGATGCTGGCCCTGGGAGCGTGGCAGGCGAGTACCCACGCCGGTGCCGGGTGCTGCCCGCGCTACCTGTGCTCGCCCGCTAACGCAACGGCGCAGCGCTTTTCATCGCAGTCAGATCTTGGCATAGCACGCGATGAAAGGCTTACAGCATTGCCAGTGTGCTCAATTTAGCAGAAAAGGGAGCTGGGGAGATGGGATTCCTACAGACAAAAATAGAAAGTTTTAAAGCTGCAGCAAAGAGAAAAGACTGCTGGAACATGGAGTCCTCTTCAGTAGCATCCAGCCAAGCAGTAAGAACCAAAAGGAAACAACCTATAAATAATATAGAGCAGATCTGCTCTGATCCACTAACCTACTTTAGGATAGGTTTACAGTGAAGAATGAAAAAAAATTTAAGCTTGATTGTGGCGATTTAGAAAGCATCTGTATGGTTTGGATGTATATTCCTTGCCCTGGTTTCTCAGCTGGAATTAAAACAGAGCCCCAAGTCCAAGTACAGGAAAAACAGTCTGTCTGTCCTCTCCGTGTCTTTTTTTGGAGAAGGGAGAGAGTGCTTTGCAACTGCCAGCGCCGCGTGTTGCGCAGGGAGGCGTGCGCGTCGCTGCATGGCTCAGAGAAGCGCCCTTGGGGCGGGTGAGATCCTGGATGCCGTGACCAAAGCACAACGGGATTAGAGCATCTCCACCAGCACCACAGCCTCCCCACGGGAAAGGAAAGCAAACGCAAATCAGTCACCATTTATCAGCTCCTAAGAGCTGCCCTGGGATACGCAGCACATGTTGCCCTCATGTACTAACAGGACATAACATCAAACAGAACATGGGTGGTTAATTTCCATTATGGAATAACTGATGTTTCTTTATCCTTATTTGACGGTGGGTAGGGGGAGGAAAAAAAGAAAAGCAAGCTCACCTTTCCTATAGGGTGCAAGGCCGTATGCAGACATTGGCGAAGCCTTGTTTTCACTGCTAGGAAATTCCTTACGACTGCCAGCTGAATGTGGGGCATACCCCTAAGACAGCAATGTTTTTGCCAAAACATCCTCTTGTCATGACAAGACTGTCAGCAAACCCAGAGTACAGCCCTAATGTATGTTTAGATTGAATACAGCAAAACAGTGTCCTGTGACTCTTCGCAGGTGTGGTGGCTGGATGCCTCAGTCAAGAAATTCATGGCATGGGACCTCCTCAGTCCTGCCCTCCCCGACCCTGAAACTTCTGAATGAGGTGCCTGACAGCATTTACTCACTGCCTAAGAAGCTCTTCAAATAATACCAAATAATACCTCCACGTTGCCAAGTACCCTTGGCCCAGGGCCTTCCTACTCCTCTCTCTTTTCTTTTTCTGTTCATCAGCAACATCTTCATTTTAAGCACATCCCGCCAAGGCAGACCGAGCCTTAAATAACCTCATACTTCATCATTTCTCCTCCTTCAGCAGCTAACTGTCATTGGTACAAGCAGAGGCAGCCAGCTCTGCTCCATCTGAGAAGGGAAGCCATTTGCTGTGCTTTGCTTAAGCGCGTTTTAATAATGCATTTCGCGTGTGAGGAACAGCAAGCCGAAGCGCGGCCGGGGAGCTGGAATGCACAGCTAGTCCAAAAGGAAATCTCCAGGTGAGCAGCACTTGCACAGGCTTTAAAGATTATTAATTACTGTTACTTTCCCGAAAATACTTTGAAAAATAATCGTGAACATGGTTTGGGCCTAATGAGCAAACATGCTTTCTGTTCACCAACATGGGCAAGTTCTAGACAATCAGATCGACAGCATGTTTATCTGTTAGTTTATTATGCCAAATGCCTGAAACCTGACATACATTCTTAGCTTCTTCCTCTTCCTACATCCCATATATTTCCATTTCCTTTTGGCCTGAAGGAGAACTTTTGAAGAGCAGAGCTACCTGAAAGGCACAGAAAAGCTCAGCCCAGGTCTTGCGATTGCAGGATTTCAGGTTGCCCAGGGCGCATGCTCTCAGGAACGCAGAACACAAGTTCCCTGCGGCACGGTGAGCTCGGGGTGGGGGGGCGGGGGGGATGAGCAGCACATCCCCTGGCTCACAGCTTGCTCTCAGGAGGTCCAGGAATTTTACAAGCAAAACAGACAGGTTTAGGTGCAGACCTAACCCCCAACAGCACGCAGAACAAATACCGATGTCCCGCACCCATCCTGAAGCGGAACCTTTCTGCACTTTTCTCTTCCAGTCCTTTCCCAGGATCCCCTAGAGTGGTCTCTGGACCAGAGTCTCACTGTGAGAGGTGGATGAAACGCCACACACAGAGGAAAGAGTTCAGCTATTATGTTTCTAGGAGGGAAAGACAAAAAAGTCCTTAAATTAGTTTGCCACAAGTATTTTTGGAGCTACGTCCAGATGCCGATTAAAAATATCCTTGTGCGCCAAGATGACATTTGGAGCAGCTGTGAGACAGCCTCTGTTTTTGGTTCCTACGAGAAGGCTATACTGCAGCTGCCACAACCTGTACAGTTTGCTTCAGTTCACTGAGCTAAATCTGCTTGGTTATAGATTTGCTACAATCTCTTTTCTGTTTGCTTACGGAAACATCAGCCAAAAAAGGAAGCATCCAGATTCTGGAGAGAGACCGGCCCAAAGCGTTTATATCAAAAAGGAATAGTGATGGGCTAGCAGATCCCCATTTTAAGACTATTTGGATCATTAGAGGGTGGTATAAGAGAAAAGAGCATCATGGATGTAGATCTCGCATGCCATTTGCACAAAGGTAAAAAAAGCTGGCCACAAGCACTGTGCCTGCCAGCAAAATTCAGCATGCCCCAGCAGAACAGGCCCACGGGTGGATGCACGTGGTGGGAGGTGGAGGGCCGCGGCTGCACAAAGCACGTGCAGGAAGATGGAGCAGGTCCACTACGCGTGTGCCTCGCATGTGCAACGGTACCATTTGGCAGCCCCATCGGTAAAGAAATGCCCGCAAGAGGCAGATCTCACACCTCCAGTGGTGAGACTCCAGGGCAGGACAGCCTGCACCCCACCAGTTCCAACCACCACTTGTTCTTGGAACCGGCATCTCGTTCAAGAGCCCTGCAGCTCCCAACCACCGGCTTGCAAACGACACACTGCACACAAAAACCATGCCGTACTGCCCCAGGGGCTCCAGTCCACATCGAAAGGGGCAGCCTAGTTTTGCCATTGGGTATTTCTTTAGCTCGGGAGAATCCAAGAGTCCCACATTCAAACCTGACTTATGCTCCATATGGGAACACATCCAACCATGTAACAAAATATTCACTCATGTAATTAAGCATTATATCGCATTATTATATATCTTAATGCTGAGCAAAAGGGAATAGATCATCTAATTTTGTACACATATGTTCCCATTTTCCCAGTCCTTTAACCAAGTTCAAGTAGACACCACTGTTTGGGCTGGGGGATGCCTATGAGGGTTACCAAAGAGTGGCTCTTGCAGTGGCAAGGGATGTTGGCTCACTAGGGGTTAAACACCGCCCCCACCTTGGGATGTTTGGTGGTTCCCACCTGCAGCAAATCGTAGTCCAACTCTTGGGCCTTTACTCCTACAACAAACTGCAAGATAACCAGCAGATGCAGCAAAGGCTCAGAGGAGTTGTTCTGTCACAGACCACACTTGCCTGTCCCTAAAAATCGGTCCCACTTCCCCAAGCTAGGCTGAGGGGTGCCTGGCAAGCGGGGCATCAGGAAGCCGTTGGCTGCTGCCACCGAACTTCCGTGCACTTTTCTAACACTACGACCGCTGTGTTTTGCCTACGTGACACGCAAATTCGCACCTTTGTGTGGGTAAATAATTTCTGTAAAACATTCCTGGTGATCACGCACAAAGCCTGGCACGCCTCAAACAGATTCCTGCCCTGCCTCAGCACCTGCGTTCCTCTTCTCACCTGCTCCGTGCTGGCTGTGGGGTATGGCCCTGCCCTTCGTCACTTGTGCTGCACCGGCATCTTAAATCTCTGCCTGCACTGCCGCTGAATTCTGCTTTCAACTAACCACCTCTCCGACTAACCAGCTGCCGTATAGTTACAAGCAGCATACATCACAGACCTATAGATGGCATATGAGGCTCAAATGACACCGTGGATGCGAAACCAGCATCCAGCAGCCCAGGGAAGGGAAACTCCATGTTTTCTTCCCGAAACAGCCCATGGCCGCATGGAAACACAGAGCAAGCCAAGCGTTACGCTTCTGGACTTTTTTCTTCAAAATTAAAAACAAAGCCATGCACGTTTTTTGGTAAGAGAAGTTAATCTCCAATCTGAGCACGTGGGAGTGTGTCCCTAGGGAATGGCATAATGAAGCCCTGGTGTTGGTTGCAAAACAAATAGATAAATCAATGTTTCCATTTGCTCCATGAGAGCAAATGGGCCGCAGTTGCTTAGCAATTCAAGGGATGTGACTGCAGGCTCCTCACACACAGCCAGAGACACTACCAAAGGTGTTGGGGTTTTTACCACCACAAAATTAAAATAAAACCCGCCTTCTGGTGACAGTAGCAACTCAACAACCAAAGGAAGATGCTATTTCCATGCAAAACTCCCTGAAATCCTCAGCGCGTAGCCAAGCCAAGCAGCAAGTACCTTCTAAGAGTGCTTTCAAGTGCAGCATGCCTGTTGCTATCGAGGAAGCACCAGGTTTCTGTGGCTTGTAGGAAAATTCATTTCAATATCAACATCGAGACTCCACAGCTGCAGGGGTCTGGACAAAGACAGACACCACGTGCGCCAAGTCTCCCTCCCAGGGCTGTCGGGGTGCTAGGGCAGGGTTTATAAAGCACTCACACAGCTGTGCTCTATATTGCAGCACTTAGCTCTCCTGAATGCTCTAAATCCATTCAGGTGCAGCGATGCCGGTAAAACCGGGGGCTGAAACCAGCTCCAGGTGCCCTCTCAGACGAGCAGGCCTCTGATGAAGGTGAGATCTGCCTGGCAGTTTTGGCTTAGGATGGGGTCTTTTCAGGCAAGCTGATGATCGCTTTATAGTGAGGGCAGAGGAAAAAAAAAAGATTTAAAGAAAGAAAAAAAAAAAAAGGCAATCCTAGGTATTTCCCTGGCTAACAGGGTCTAAGCAGTCTTGCTCTCACACCGGTCTTGTACTCGACTCCCCCGCAGCCTGGGCTGCAGGTAATTGACTGGGTCTTTTGGTCTTTATTGCCTGTATCAGATCAAGGTTTGTTGGCCCCATGCAAACCACAAGCCCGTCCATCCTCACGCCTGCCTGCGCCGGGGGTCGTGCCATCCTTTCCCCCTGCCACCTGCTTGCCAGAAGTGGTTGGAGAAATTGGTCAGGTACCTCTACTTCCATCTGAAGGCTTTTTTTTTTTCTTTTTCTGCAGGACTCCACAAAGGTAAACACTGCCCACCCCGAGAACAGACAAACCCAAAAGAGCTCCAATGCACCCTAAAGCCAAATGACCCTTCACGGAAAACAAAAAAGCCGAATTTTAGCTACGCACTCCTGGGTTTTTCTGATTAGAGGAGCCTGTGCTAAACACTTTTAAAAGCTCTTTTGGCCCCAGGTAATTCCTGGCATAATATCCTTGCCGGTAAATTGGTTTTGGGGGGCGGGGGACTCGGTGCAGACTAACTCCCTGTATTTTGCTGCCAGGTCTGTAACAAAGAAATGCTCCATTGTTTGAGAATATGGTAATCTCTCTCTCTCAATCAAACCTGAAATCACAAAAACACATTCCCCCCTTAATTCAGTTTAAACCCTGAGCTGTTCCCCAGGTAATTAATAATGTTTGCAAATGTGCCTCCTTTGAAGGAATATTATCATAGTTTAGGTGACAAGCTCAGACTCGTATTCCTCTTTATAATTCCTAACATCTACTCAGGCAGCATTAATTGGATTCAGAGCAATTACACAGGAGTCGTGTTGGCCACTTTGTATCAAATTCTGGAAGAAATTTTGCTTTGCGCTGCTCCGAGCCGCGGTGCCGGTTCCCAGCCTTTCCCCTCCCGGCTGCCTGGTGGGCACCCGACAAGAGGCACCCGGGCAGGTTGCGCTTGGGCTTCGCAGAAGCAAAGGAGCTGCATTTATTGACTGTAAACCGGTGCCTATAGAGTATTCTTTATTATTACATGAGGAAGGACCAGGAGACGGAGACTCGTCACCGAGGCGATGAACGGGCATTCCCGTCTCCGTGCAGCACCTGCCCCAGGACAGAGGCGGTGCAGCGGCAATGAAGGACGCGCAGCGTGTCGTTTTGTACTCGGGGACAACGTGCCCCGCGTTTGCGCGATCTCCTTCGGCCTGGAAAGCCACCAAGCATTTGTGGACATTCCAGGAACAGACTTGGCTCCAGAAGGGAAAAAAATTAAAAAGGATGTCTGTCTCTCTGTAGTGCTGACCCATTTCTCTGGGCTTAAACGAGAAAGTTCCTCCGTTGTTTTATGATGCACAGACACACGCGCGTAGCCAAGCAAAATAAAGCCAACACAAGGGCCTGATGGAAGCGTGCCTGGGAAATGTCTGGAGCAGGGACTGCTGAGAAGTGCGTAACATTGGAAGAACACCAGTGTGATGCTCCATTCACTTACTTCATAATCATTAAAGATATCCAATACATAATCCAACAGAATTTGAGGATCCTGGCTGGCACCAGGAACAGGCAGCCAAGCCTTGTCTCATAAACTCTGCTGTAGGATCTCTGGCTGATTGAACATGGTTTTTTTTCTGCAAAGAGTTAGCTTTAAATTAAATTCCACTCTTTGTAAACAAGATGCACCATTTCGCTCAGGTGTATTTTCTCTTTCCTCATTAGAGACTATTGAACAAAAGAGATTATTTTAATAGCAAGTCCAACACGTAGCATCCATTTACTCCCAGAGCTGCTGGGCAAGTCGTTCTGCCAGACCTGGCAAGGTTACCCGAGTCCTGAACGCCTTCCAGGACAGGGCTGTGAATGACCCAGCGTGGGGCTCCCACGCCCGGGACAGAGACGAGGGCCGGGAGGAAGGCACAAAGCATCCCCTCAGATGGCAAGGGCTGAGGGCTGCTCCTGGGGTCCCAGCCAAAAGGGCTCCAAACCCAAGGTCAGAGTAGCCAACATCCCAGGCACGCCATCAACGGGGGCCCTAAAGAGCAGAAAGGCTGTTGGGGGGATGAGGAAGAAGAGGCTGGGGGTCAGGGGGTGCCAGTGGACCTGCCAGGGATGGAGCAGGGAAACCTCTGGAGGTGGCGACGGGCTTGCCAGAGCCTCATGCCAGGGACGGGGGGCACAGGGACACGGAGGTCATGGCATTGATATAGTATTAAACCCCAGGAGCTGCAAACCGATTTGGTGAGACTTTTACACCATACCTTTTCTTGAAGCAGAGGAAGCTAAACCCAGCTCTGAGCCATGCTGACGGCTTTCAAAACCGTAATACATTGCCTCTAATATCGGTGCTCCAATTATCCTCAGGAATGTGCAAATAATCAACATTTTGCAGCGGTTTCCAGTGTGCATCGTGCGCCTGTAGAGGAGGGATCTGCAGAAACCGCTCCGATAGAGTTAATGGGCTGCTCTGCCAGAGCCTATTTAAAATTCCAGGCAGCGCTAATTTAGTTTTAATGGGCACAAATTCAATTCCAATGGCTAAAGTATGCAAATAACAAATAAAAGGGAACCCCTGCTCCAGCAGCTGCCGGAGAGAAAATGAACAGCCGCCCAGCTCCCACCTTGCCCCGAGCCGCTCTCTCCCCACCCATCATCTCCAGCAGAAGCTGACCCTGTGGCTGCCCGGGCTGCTGGCAGAGATGGGGCTCGCCCCCACACCACTGGCTGATGTATTTATTTGCTGATGAGTGCAGAACTGATGCTAAAGGGCCCTCAATAATACCAAGCCTCATTAAATTTTAATCAGGGCGTCCTCACGCTCACTCTTCAAACACCGAGACCTTGCGAGGGAGGAGACGCTGCGGCAGGCGGCCTCCGGCGGGGCAGGGGAATGCCTTGGGAAGACCCTTCCCGCAGCACGCCCCGTCGTCACCCAGCCCGCCGGACCCAGAGGGGACAGGCTGCCACCGTGAGACGCGGCACTGGCGTCACTCCAAGCCTCCTGGTTCGCCAAACCGCTGCCCCCTCGTCGCAGGGAATCCCATGCAAAAGGCAGTCTTCCCGATGGTGCCTCACAGGAACCGACAGAAAGGATCTTCTGCTGCCAGCAGTACAACAAAGGGCTTTTGCTGTAAGCTTGAACTCCGAGCTGCAAATAGGATGGATTTTGCCAACGCTCAAGACGTGGTCACCTCCGCCCAGCCCAAGAAAGAGCACCGCGAGCAATGCTTTCCCAGTCGGGAGGCACCGGCTCCGCAAGTCGCTCATGGATAAGCTGGCGCAGCACGCGTATGGCTGTATGCACTTGTGCCCTTATCCCGAGGGTTGGAAACATAGGGGAGAATACAGAGATGGGCGTGTAAGAAATCCTTTGCTTCTTGCTAAATATCGTACTGGCACAATGTGGTAGGTGCAACACAGTCAGATCCATTCAGAGACTACTTGCAAGCAAACCTGGAGGTGATGTTAATAACCCGCTGGCTATCACTGTGGCTATGCTGCTCATTCTTTGGGAGAATGTAAAAAAATAAATAAAGAATTTAGAGCCAATGAACCAGCAGGGGACTGGACCAGAGGAATAAACAACCGGCCAACATCAAGCCATGCTCCAGGCGAGGATGGGTCGGCTATCAGAAAAGAGCTCGAAAAAGGCCAAGTCTCAGGTTCGCCGCAGCACCACACGCCAGAGCAGTTGAGCAAACCTGTTCGAGGGACACCGACATCGTGGCAGGAGTTTTGTGGGTAGCAATCAAAGATCAACTTTCCCCAAACCAAGGTCCCTTTTCCATCCTGCTGCTACAGAAGCAGTACTCGAACTGAGTTATGCTGGCCAACTATGCAGGAAAAGTGCCGAATTAAACAGCTTAGTAACTTTACACACTCAAACCAGGGCACGATACCATAAAATATGCTGAGTAATGGTTGCCTAAGGTAGATTTCTTTCTCAAAAATGGCTAAGACAGCAAAAACTAAGCACGCGAGCACCGAGAGTTTACATCCTCTGTAGCTATGGCAGAGGCAGACCCAGTCCCTCTCCTCGACATCATCTCTGCAGCCTCTTTCCTGAGATCATGGTGGCTGCAGGGACACTAAAGGGAAACCAGATACCAGCATCTGGGACACAGAAGAGCCTAGCTTTTATCCAGGGGAACTGAAGATGCTTCTCCCTGTTAATCACTTCAACCTGTATTTAGCAAGGAAAGGACTGCAGAGATTTCCAGCTTCCCATCCTCTGTCCACACTGACTGCTTGCTTCCCAGCCACCGCAGAGAAAGACAGGGCAGGGCGCTACGACGCTGGAAAAGCCAGCTCTGTTCAGCACCCGCGGGCTCATCCTGCTCCGTCCCAGGCAGCATCACTTGCCGCTCATCACTTGCAAAGTGTTGGGTCAGGTCATTCTTCCTCTAAACTCATTTACTCCTTGACAAAGGCTCATTATGTCACCGGAGCAGCACCGGAAAAACACTGACGGATGAAGGACTCTGCAAGGACACTTTCAGAGCCTTTATATGATGCTGCCAGGTGTGGGAAGGAGGTGGCAGGGTAATGTGCCACAAGGATGGAGGGATGCAAGGATCTGCCGTACCAGATCCGAGCGGATCGCGCCCCAGCCCAGAGACTCTGCTGCGTCATCTGTAGCTTTGCCACGTAAAAAGAACAGCTGGTTACAATAAGGACCCATCCCTGACTCTCTTGTGTGGCACCGGAGGGAAAAGGGGATGCAGGGCCACACACACGGGTTGGGGTGAGCATAGTGAAGCCCAGCTCCTCACGCTTATTGTTGCATGGGGTTACACTGTCCTCGTCTTTGTCCTCAGTGCTGCAAAGCTGATCCCGACGGCCAAGTACAGACGAGGCACAGCGTTTCTGACCAGTCATGGCAGCACCTGCAGACGCACGGGTCGGGCATGCTGCCAAGCACAGCACCCTCCTGCTCCGAAAATCCTCCTCGCCCTGCCAACTAGCAAGGACTCACGGAAGGATTTTTCCAGCAATTGCCTCAGCAGACGTAAAAGGCATCAATATTGCTGTCTGCTCCCCACAGGTGCTGTGAGCCTCGCACTATCCATATGCTGCATTACTCCCGCCGGAGAAACATCAACGTTCTCCCCCTGTTGCTTGCAGTCATTCTTACTTGTTTCAAAGACAGTGTTTTCCCTTAAAAAAAAAAAAAAATCAAACCGGGATGTGGTTTCTAGGAATCACTCCACTTTGGCACTGCAAGATGCACGCTCCCTGAAGGGCTGATGCCAAAGGCCCATGGTTCAAGGGAGCAGGAGTGTCCGTCACGCCACGCTCCCCCAGTTACAGACGCCAGCAACGCGCCGGCCGCCGTGCTGCAGCCCTCAGCCCCAGGGCTGCCTCCTCCATCGCTGTTTTTCCTTGGACTCGCTGCACCTGACTTTGTCGGCACAAGTTCGCCAGGTAAGAAGGCACATGTAGGAAACAGGCTGGTTTTCCACCAGTACCTGAGAAGGAAGGCTGGTTTCCGACTTGCGTCTTTGGCTGGAGGCACGAGTGCGGAGGCAGCGCCGTGGAGAGTAACCCACCGTGTCTGCGTAAGCACCTGGCAAAGACCTGCTATCGACACACAATTCTTCCTGCCCAGTATTTCATTGCTTCTGGAATACGCAGGCGGCTGCAGAATGATGGATCTCCATATGGCTGGGAATGGGATTTGTTTGCTCTGGCAGCAGCAGCGAAAACGGGGAGTTTCTCCCTTCCGCTCTGGGCACAGCATCCAACACTTCCTTGACCTCTGCTACTGTAAACGTGTAGTGCGGGCTTTGCATACATTTACAGTATCATGACGGAAATGGAAATTTAGGTGAAGTCACTGAGGTGAAGTACAGGAAGCCTGGGACCTCTTACTCTGGACACTGGGAACGGTTTCTGCTCTTCTCCTCGGCATTGATGGATTTCCCAGTGCAGATCTTTCTCAGACCACTCAAAGTTAAATCCGAGCTGTGCTGGGCATTACGCTCAGTCATCCCCTTCTGCCCTCCCCAACCTCAGCAACATCCTCCAGCAGACTCCAAATTTAAGCCCCGACACATTTCTTTGCCCTCAAGTAAATGCGGACGTTACAGACACTGTGTTTAAACTGTCCTGGGAACAGTTACAGCCAGGCAAGTGCAAGTTACCTGCAGAGCACACAGTGCACCCCATCTGCCTTCTGCTAATAATAGGGTTGCACCCTTGGCACGTTTCTTTGTCCACAGTTATCAGAGGGCAGAATGAATGCGTCCTCTTTTATAACTAAGGATAACAATTTGCAAGGTACAAAGAGCCTTAGATGTCAGGAAATTGAATCTTATTCAAATTCAGCAAAGATAATATGAGCAGAAGAAATGCACATCATCAGGGCAAAGGTAGGATGGAGAATGGACGGGGTGATCCTGATCAACGGCTACACTTACTGTATTCGAAAAAACGAGGGACCGGGTCTTTTCATACCTTTGGCGGCACAATATAATTCTAATGCTGTGGGATTACCACAATCAGACTTTTTCAAAGACTGTATCTTGAGTACTTTATATCAGTGATTTCAGTTAAAATCTGAATTCACGATATGATTTCTATTTATAGGCTTACATTCTGTTTTTGAGAAATAAAGGAGTTTATTTCAAGAGTAATACCTAGAGTGGTGAAAGATCGTACTTCCAGAAGAATTAATCTCTAAAACGATGTACGCCGTTCACCTGAAATGTAATTTTACAATTAATTATTGCGAGATTGCCTTCCAATGGCAGATGACCTCTTTAAAAAGTTGCTTCAAATCAGGGTCACAACTCTGGACTTTTTATTGTAGCGCATCTAATTTCAGAAAGCATCAACTACATTTGGAAATGCTAATATGGCAAGAAACGATATCGTGTGCACTCTCCCCGGTACAGAAAGAGCCCGTGGAGGCAGAAGGTCAATGCTCACGGCATGGCCGAGACAGCAAAACCAAGAGGGAGGATGCAGCAACACACCGGTAAGCTCCTGTGCGAAACATCCTCTCCTGTTAGAGGGAGCCAGCTGGGCAAAGGGACCGTCTCACGGCCTGTCGCTCAAACGTCAGCTCGTCTTCATCAGGCAGGGAAGCGCAACACAGCGTTCCCCTCCTCTCCCCACCTCCCCGGCAAAGACACCTCGCTCCCTTCCTCTTTGGAACTGCTGTCCTCTTGGCTTTGAGGTGCATATGACAGTGGTATTTCACCCTAATGTTTCCTAATACTGGAAATTAGTACAGTGTTGCAGGGCCTTGTCTCTTTTCTTAAATTAAGAATCCAATTAAATTAAGAACTGAGCACCCAGTAAGTTCCTCCCTATTAGCAGGTCTTTTATCATATTGACTTTGGCTGCTAAAGTTACTCTTTAAATATCACTATTTTTTGCTGCCTTTCCTTGTGCAGGGGAACACTGGTTTCATCATATGACGGTAAGTGGTAAAGCCCACCTTGAACTGCCTGCATTAAAAGAGAAAAGAGCATAAGTCACTTTCTCCGCAGGTTGTTTCATGCCCCGGGGAGACGGCCGCTGAGGCCAGTCCGCCTCAGAAGCTGCCCCCGTAAATAAAAGCATGATCCCTCTCGCCGGGCTTCACAATTTCAGCCCCTCGGCAAGGGCAGGGTTAATGCTGCGTGTGCAGGCTGGTGAGAAACGAATGTCCCTAAATAGATGTTAGGGGGTTTCCTCGCGAGAAGGGAAGGGCAGCCCAGCATCACGCCGCTGCGCGAGGGCTGAACCCGTCCACGTGCCTCAGCAGGGAGCGACCGTGCCGCGTTACGGCTCCGCATCTCGTCGCTCTCCCCAAGGGAAAACGCCACAGAACCCAGAGCAGGAGGAGGGAGAGGGGAAATCCCTCAGGGACACGCGGGTCTCCTCACGCTTCTTTCAATTCCTGAACCAGCCTGGCAGAGACGTCCAGGTTGGGCTCCCGCGATGGCTTCCCTGCTCCAGAGCAGCTGGGAAAAGACGAGGAGCCTGGGGTCGGGGAGGCGATGGCCACGCTGGGACCGTAGGTCCTCATAGCTCCACGTGGGCTGCAAGGCAAGACACCAAAGGGAGGAGAGGTTTTGAACGTGCCGGGTGAGGAGGTGCCGAGAGGTGAAGGATGAGTGGCTGCTCCAGAGCGAGACGGGATGTCTCCAGCTGGAAACACGGGGAGCGACTTGGGAAAACAGATCACCCACAACGTGTGAGAACACTAATACTTAAAATACTTGATCCACGAGCAGCACGGAAGAAGGCAACGTGGTGTGTCCCTCTCCCACTGCTATCACTTGAATTTGCTTGGTTTTCCTGACCCACGGGAGGCAACTGAGGTCTCGGCCCACCTCTGTACCCACAGGTACCACCTTTGCTGGCCACCAGTTTGCACTGGTTGAGAAAGTCACTCGTGGGCATCACACCTACACACAGACAACAAGGAATAAGTAAAAGAAAAATCAGCTGCTGCTAATTATATCCCGACGTTCTCACCTTTAAGCTTTTAAATCACAAGTGACACTTCCAAATCAATCCTATTCTTTTTTTGAGAGTTTAACAAGAAACAGTCAGTCTCCAAGAGCACTTGGATTTATTCTGATCAGTAATTTGACAAGAATCCATTAAAATATACTGGAGGTTGCTTTACCCCCTAAGGAGAGAGTTTAGTCCAAGGGCTTTTTCACAGCTGCCTTTTGGCAAAAAATGTAAATGGAAACTCCTTTTAAAAGTGCAACGACTTGTAATGAGCAAGCTCCAAAATGCTAATCCTAACAGTCCTTTTTATTCAGCACCTGATGATGAACTGTACCTGGGTGTGTCGGAGGGAAGAGAAAACCTTTCCCCGTGCTTGGCCGTACCGAAGCGTTTGACAGCTACGCGAAGGCTCCCGCCGCATCCCAGAAACGGGCTGAAACGGGCCAGAAAGGAGAGGGACCGACCAAAGCAACCCCAGTCCCACGCCCCGGGGAGCCCAGGGCACGGCTGCGTCAGCGGCAGCTCCCCAAGGGGCAGGTGGGGCCAGGGGAACCCTCGCGGTTCGGGGGCAGAGCCGCCCCAAAGAGCCGCGTCCTCCCGCGCCCTGCCCGTCGCGTCTCCTACCCTCAAATCGCAGGGAACCAACCTGCCTTGCATTCGCGGCAGACGTCCTGTACCCAGTTTTGTCTGTGCGTTGTCCCCGAAACCACGAGGACGGGCAGAAGCCCAAACTCACACGATTGCACTTTAGCATCCCCGCATAAAACTGTTATATCATAAGCACGATTAACCTCAAACTGTTACCACCACACTGCAGTATGCCAAACCCGAAGCGGATTCGCAGCATCGCTCTGCGGCGCATAGTGGTACCAAGCTTTTAAACCTCGGCAGGAACAGTGTTACAGGGCATTTTCATATGAAAACCGTTACTGAGTCACCAGTGCATACTTACTAAATCTCTACCTACTCTCTTATTTTCCTTATACACAACAGAGCAGGTCTTAAACGTATCAAAATTAGTAAAATACAAATGAACAATTTCTGTGCTTTTTGCGTAATAAAAAATATATTCTAATAACTCATAGGGAAACCGGGATTTTTATTTCATGTACAACAGACTGCAATTACTTTACTTTTCTAACACATGTACAATTGCTGTTCTATTTTTACTTAAGGCATTTTGCTTATTGATCAAATCGGGTTTCAGGGCAGTGATACCAACCCTTCTACCAATCCCAACTCACAAATTCCTGCCCAACAACAACGACTACGAAAGGGATGACATTTTTCTTTTAAAAATAGGCTGCTATTGATAAGGTATTTTGGGAGACATAATCGGATTTTAATTCATGGTCAAAAATTATCTGTTTAGGTAATTTTCAAGTAGCATCTGGAAAACGAGCTTTCCTACCGAATATAATGCAGAGCTAGCACAAAACAGGAGGGAGGGCGGCAAGTTCTTCAAACACATGAACACAGCAAATGAAGAGGGAAAAAGAAGGGAAGAAGGGTGGAAAATAGGAATGCACAAGCCATGAGCAAGCAAGCTAGTCTGACCAGCATTGGGATGCTGAAAAATAACGCAAGGTCCCGTGCACTGCAGGATTTGCAGTTTTAATATGTTCCTTCCTGTCATGCTTTGCACAGGGTCTGGAAGCCTCATTCACTGCACCAGACTGAGAAAAACAGTTTGCCCCAAAACATCGTTCTGGCAGTTTGCGGTGGAGGTCATTTTCTGGAGACCAACGACCTTCCCCGCTTTGCTGTGGTGAAACAACTTTCTGTAACTAATCAACTAATTCATTAAACTTCTGTGAGGTAGGTCAAAGCCTCTCTAATTTAGCCAATTAATCAAGTTGCTATAGCTCCGTTCGGTGCTTAGGCCTCGACAATAGTTTCTGTGACCTCTCTGACCACGTAACTATCCCTCTGAAGCCTTTAACCCAACACATTACTCACTGCCAACCGGCCAGTTGGTCGCCACCTGCACAGAAGTGAGAATCACCAATTAGGTCTGTGGATTCAAGCTGCTGCCAGTGAGAAATAAGGCTCAGAAACAGGCAAACTCCAGCTGCCCCTTCGAGATCGAGGTTTTCAAAGCAAACTTCTGCTTTTCTCTCCTGTCCCCAGGACACAAGAGTCCAGCTCAGCACCACTCAACTCGTCCTCCCTGGTGGCATTTCTGGAGGTCATCCCAATACCTGCCTCGACTCCTACGCTGCACTTATTTCCACAGGGACACCTTCCTGCCGACAGGTCCAGAGAGATGCAGCTCCCCACAGTTATCCAGTAAATGCCTGTTTTTCTAAAATGTACCACTTCCAGCAGCGAAGCCCCAAATTCAGAGGAACACAAGAACAACCAGCATCGTCTGCCACACTGTGCCAGAGGAGAGTCAGTGAATGGAGCTGCACGTGGGGTCTCGTTAACCCAGCGCCATCCCTCCCGCCCTGTAACACTGCTGTCTCTCTGCGGTTAATGAACTTTCAGGCAGCATACCCTGTAATTAGAAGTACCACCGTTGTGGCCCATCAAGGGATGCTACTTGGGATGTCATCTCTCCGAGACACCTGACTCATGGTGCTGAAAAAGGAGAGTTAAAAAGTGGAAGGGTCAAAAAGGTACACGTACAAATTTCCCCCGCCCCCTATCTTAAAGAGGGTGCTGATCTGCCTTGGCAGGCGTGGAGACTGGTTTCTAAATTATGTTAGAAAAGAAAAGCGTTATCCACCGGAATCATGCTTGCCCTCCTGAGGAGGAGAAACGAACCTACTGTGAAAGGTGCTCAGGGTGGCTGGCTGGCCTCTTTGATTTAGAAGATGTCCATAGTATTGCCCTCGTCTCCGATTAGCTGAAATAAAATTTTACAGTACCCACCAGGCTCTCCACACTCACCAGGTACATACACCTCTCAAACAGGGCGCTGCTGCGCCTGTGCCACCTGACTCGAAGCACCGAACCGCGCCTAGACGGTTTAGGGAACGACGACGATCTTTTGCAGCTCAAGATGCGAGAGAAAGGGAGACGAAGGGACTTGTTCCGAGCAAGGTTACGAACCCGTGGCCTGCAGCCGCAGCTCCTGCCCGCAGCCCGGTGCTGCCGGGACGGGGCCGACGAACGCCCGCTGCGCTCTGCGTCTTGCAGGCGGCTTGCAGACTCTGCACGCCCGAATGAATACGCAGCCTGGAGAACTGAGCCGAGACCAGAAACGCCTGGAGAGAAAACGGTACCCTATTAACTTGGGCCGAATCCATTTTACCATATCACAAACATTCGTTTTTGTCGTGGTTTAACCCCAGCCAGCAACTAAGCACCACGCAGCCGCTCACTCA
>JAVJGG010000001.1:293357-323204 GCA_035590195.1 Aviceda cuculoides
TCAGGGTGTTATCAACATTCTTTGCATACTGAACTCAAAACACAGCACTGTACCAGCTACTAGGAAGACAATTAACTGTATCCCAGCTGAAACCAGGACAGTTTTCAATGTGGAAATCGTTGGCTCTTGCAGCCCCTGGATGCCGTTTTGAAGCATATATAGCAGCTTTGCCCCACCCTGTGGCGTAAAGCATCTGATTTGTTTTCTGGATTAAGTCCTGAGGCTGGGAATGCCTTCCTTAACGGCGTAAGAGGAGAGTAACCTTTTGCTCTCAGATGGTTCTCTTCGCAGGGAAGGGAAATGTTCAGTTCTCCAGCAGGTTAAAGGTGCTTTCCACCGTGTACTGCTACAGCCTTTCGGCTGGCATTTATCTCAGTGCTGCGCACCTTATTTATAATTCAGATGTATAGAGTAGGGCTTTTTAACTAAGTTTATTGAGCACCAGTTGGAGTCTGCAGCTGAAAAAAGCAACCATCTTCAGAAAAGGTACAAACCTCCTTTAAAAGATCTTCTGATTAGCAATATTTACCAGAAAAAATAATTGGGAGAGTCAGCACCCTGAGCCTACAAGGAGATCAAAGCGCAGATACAGTCACAAACTATCAACCGAGCATGAGCTTTCTTTAATAGCTGCCAGTGGATCCCCAGTAACTAATTACTTATTGTGGTGCCCTTAGCTTTGTGCCTAGCCAAGGAACGTATAAAGCGAGCGTAAGCCACGGGATAATTACAGGATGAAACAGGCATCAATCTTCCTGCACCAAAACCTGGCACCCTTCAGCAGGAACAGCCTGTGTCGAGTCAGCTTCATTAGGTATTGTCTAGAGCCCCAATCCTCATTTGTTTGCATCAATAATACATTCAAAGGATTTATCTAACTTGCAAATGTGCATTCACTTATTGGTCCCATAAGCAAGAAAGAACTGTGACCAGAGAAGTGTTTCATGTTACAGGTTGGGTACTAAACTGGGACTACTTGCTGAAATTTCAACAATTACACTCTATCATAAATGTTTATATTAGTATAATTTCCCTGTGCACATTATAATAATGAATTTTAACACAATGTTAATCTTCAATTTTAAAGATACATATTCCTTATAAGAGCAGAGCAATCGCGTGAGCATTAAGAGATTTGTTTCTACAGAATAACAGAAATAAAGTTAAGTAACAGAGTCAATAGAGTAAAATTTGCAGAGGGTTAGCAAACTGCCTGTGTTGACCCTAGAGTCCCCCTTGTAGCAGTGATCCTTTTCTACACAGCAAATTTCAATTACAGTCAGCTTTTCTGGTCTCGCTTTTCACACTGAAACATCCAACAATGGTATTCCTTGTCTGGAAAAACGTTCCTCCCTGCATTTTATGTCCTGACTGTACGGTATGAAGTAGTATTTATTGCGACTGTTCTACTTAAGATGAGGCAACCACCTGAACACAGCAAGATGACACCACTCGGTGACCAAGGCTCCAGATCACCTCCTTCCAGCTTCGTAAGCATTCCAGCCACATTTTTCACCCTTTTTGCCTCTTTTAACCCGTGCCGCAGGGACGGCTGGGGACAGCCGGCAGCACGTGGCTGTGCTCTGCTCCAGACCAGGCTCCTTTCTGCCCCGACCCTGGCGGGAGCATGGGCAGCAGGTCAGATGCCGCGTCTGGTGCCCGCCTGCCAGGTCTCTCGCCCACAACAGACGTCGGAAAGAAGCAGCACGATGGAGGGAATGCCTGTTGCTAAACCACCAGCTATCGCTAGAAAGGCCGATAGAGAGGCTGGTTTCACAGGTGGTCCCACATCCTGGATTTTCCTGTCATAGAATCACAGAACGGTTTGGGTCGGAAGGGACCCTAAAGATCATCTAGTGCCAACCCCCCTGCCGTGGGCAGGGACGCCTTCCACTAGACCAGGCTGCTCAAAGCTCCATCCAACCTGGTCTCGAACACTTCCAGGGATGGGGCAGCCACAACCTCTGTGGCAGCCTGTTCCAGCACCTCACCAACCTCATTGTAAAACGTTTCTTCCTTCCATCTAATCTAAATCTACCCTCTTTCGGTTTAAAGGCACTACCCCTTGTCCTATCACTACAGGCCCTTGTAAAAAGTCCCTCCCCGGCTTTCCTGTAGGCTCCTTTAGGTACTGGGGGGCTGCTATAAGGTCTCCCCAGAGCCTTCTCTTCTCCAGGCTGAACAACCCCAACCCTCTCAGCCTGTCCTCATAGGAGAGGTGCTCCAGCCCCCTGGTCATCTCCATGGCCCTCCTCTGGACCAGCTCCAACAGGCCCATGTCTTTCCTGTGCTGAGGACCCCAGAGCTGGACGCGGTACTCCAGGTGGGGTCTCACGGGAGTGGAGTAGAGGGGAGAATCCCCTCCCTCGACCTGCTGGTCACGCTTCTTTTGGCGTGGCCAAGGATACGGTTGGCTTTGAGCCATAAACACACATTGCTGGGTCATGTTGAGCTTCTCGTCAACAGACACCCCCAAGTCCTTCTGCGCCGGGCTGCTCTCAATCCACTCATCGCCCAGCCTGTGTTTGTGCTTGGGATTGCCCCGACCCATCTTCTTGCTGTCTTGCTCCAAACTTGTGCAAGGAGGTGGTAAATCCTCACAAAATGGGAAAAGCCCAGACAGAAAAAACCATCGTGGACCGGTAAGATTCAGATTCTGCCATTAACTGATTTCTTCCTATAAAAGATACCTAAAAATAGCAATAAACCTTGCTGAAATGGCCATTAGCCACAGCAAAGGCAGTCTGTCATTGCCACAGCTGTCAACAGCTCAGAGGCTCTTCCGAAACCTTTTTTTTGTAGCAATGAGGCTTAAGTTAAGATGGCAGGGCAAAAATTTGCCATAACAACATGTTCTGAGGTTTCTGCCTGTTTGCTGCAATCATGAGATGTGGGAAAGCTAAGGGGCGTTGCTGCCACGAGGGTCAAAGTGTTTCAGGTCCTATTGGTTGCACTTCTAAGAAAAGAAAGAATTGTCATCTGCTTTTAAAAAAAAAACAACCAAGCACAACAAAAAAACCCAACCCCCAGAAAAGGAACTGGGGACTAAGACAAGATAAATTTCTTTGACAATTAATGCATCGCTGTAATGCCGTTCCCTGTGTCAGTAGAGCTTTCTTCAGCATCTGCTTGGAGGGTGCAGGAGAGGGCTCAAGACAGCTCAATTTTGTTGGATTGAAAATTAATGCTCCAAACCGGACAGTGACGTAAACTGAAAACAGCAGCAGAGCCTGCGTTATTCAGAGTGCATCGTCTGCTCCTGTTTAGCAGAATTTTGCTATGATTCTCACGTAAAGGGAAGACTAATGGATTTCTTCCTTGAGGCAATTAAAAAGTGATTTGTCACAGGCCAAGATGCATGGCTTTGTATTGGCAGATACTCCTCTCCTCTCCCCCCGCCTGCGAGAGGGGAGGGCACCGGGAGCTGACGGCAGGAGTGGGCTTGTCCCAGGGCACCGGGAGCGGCACCAGGCACCTCCCCATCCCAAGGACCCAGGTCGCCGCAGCAAGATGCACCAACGGCGGCAGGACCCCGAGCCTTTGAAGGCTGCCCACTCGTTCTCTTACTGACTGCTTAACTTTCCCAGGCGGCCACGCATTTGTGGGACTTGGGAGGTAATTCTGATGATGTTTCTGAATAATTCTGAAAATACGGCTTAAGCGTGGGTTTAAAAAGAGGCTTCCCAAATTCACACGAGCCCATGAAAAGCTGGAGCAAGAGCTCTAACCAGAGACAGAACAAACTTTGCCTCCTCTGTCTCCCCAGCCCACTCAGCCATACGTGTGCCCACGCTGCAAACACGCTAAGCCACCGCTCGTCCGGCGGCACGTTTCCAGCTCCCCCGCTACCCAGCGCAGAAAAGGACGTCTTCTGCAAGAGGGGCAACAAAGCAAAAGGAAGGGAGCACTTGCATGCAAAGCTGCTTTGGACACCAGAGAGTCACCGAATATAACAAAGTGACCGGGAGAGCCCTTCTGAACACAGCGAACGCCTTCCCGGATAAGATCACGCTCTGGGGTACGGAAGGGCATCTCTTCCTATAGAGAGCGTGAAAGCCTTGGCTCGTACTGCAGACCCAGCCCCAGCACCTCCCTTACAAAGCAGCTTCTCCAGGTAAAACAAAGTCACTAAGAGCTTCAGCTGAGGCAGAAGTGAAGCTGGCGGCAGCTGTGGGAAAGGGACTGGGGATCTGTCCCGACCCTGCAGCCCAGACCCCGGCCCGAATCGGGCAGGTCGCGCTACGCAGGCTGAAGCACGACTCGAGCTGAGCCTAACGGCTCCCGAGCCATCCTCACCCGCCGGCTCCGCACGGATGGCTTGAGCTTGCAGCGGTGTTTTTGCCAGCCAGCAGGCAGGGGGTCCCGTTTCACCGACTCGGGAAGGACCCCGTTAATGCCAAGAGCCACCCTGCCCTTCTCCCGCCATTTCAAAGTCCTTTGATTCCCCTCAAGGCTCCCAGCGCATCAAACATTAAAAGACTGACGTTATTTTGAGCACACAACAACGCTAAAGTTCAAGATATTCTGCAGATGGATTTTAAAATCTTTTAATCCATTGTGAAGCCAAAATCCTGCCGTAAACACTCTGCGGCATGCTCCAGTTAACTGCTCACGCAGATATAAAAAAAAGGCTTTCCGGCTTACTCTTTGCAGATGACCTTGTGGTCCCCCCGCCCCACATCTCACGAACCTCGGGGGACTGGCGAGGAATCAGATAAAAGGATTTCATTTATTTTTGTTGGCATTGTTTTATGAGGCTTTCCTTTTATTGACAGCTCTACTTCAAACCATTTTCAAACACCAAGCAAGGCACCAGAGATCAACAGATATTTGAGGCACACGCTGAAGGTGTCTTGTCTTTTTTCCCATCAACCTTTCTGTGAAGGAAATTCTGTATTGCACATATGCCAGGCTTTAACCTAAACGCCGGCAGCCCCACGGCGCTGCTCTCCTGGTGTGCTGCCCACCGCCACTGACACCCTTTTGCAGAGGGTCAAACCGTGCTGGGCAGCTAATTAAAGAGCTGCAATCAAGCCTTACGCGGTCCTGAAAGCTATTTCATCACAATGGTAAATGCCTACCTCATTTTCCCAACAGAATTCATATCAAAAAATATACTGGATTATTTTGTCCAGCTTTCTAGACAAGCAGATGGGACATCATGGTCCCTCCTATTGTACCCGATGCTCATGCATGTCATCTTCTCCCTTGCTTGTCATGGGGGTGGAACATGGAAGTCGCACGGATTGTACTGTTGGAAACGGAAGGCAGCTGTTTTCCCAGAGGCTAGAGAGATGCTGAGGATGCTGAGTGCGTGGGCGTGCGTGCGTGCGAATTACTGGCTACCTGTTTCCGACACTAGTACATGCAAACACTTCATTTAAAAGGCTCATATATCACCAGTCTCCGGAGCTCCCGCTGAACATCATCTGATCTGTTCTCCTCTTTGTGACAGAAACACAGGGATCTCTCTGGAAACCAGGCAGGAGGTGAATTCCTGACCTCTTGGCTCCGGGAAGGGGAATGATTTCAGGCTGTAGAAAATGCTGCATTTTGTACGGTGTGTTTCCTCCCAACGCACCCTTCAC
Organism: Aviceda cuculoides; assembly: GCA_035590195.1. Lineage (NCBI taxonomy): Eukaryota > Metazoa > Chordata > Aves > Accipitriformes > Accipitridae > Aviceda > Aviceda cuculoides. The sequence continues at coordinate 298,946 of JAVJGG010000001.1, forward strand.
TGCCAGGAACGGAGATCTCGGTTTGCGCCCAATAGACTGATTTCCTATTTAATAATACACTGCCAATCACTCGGATCAGTTAAATTCAACACTGAAATACGAATGCATCTGAAAACATCAGGTTCTTTTAACGCTACATCCCCTTCAAACGTGAAACCACAAAGGAAAGGTGCCGCTGGGGCACCCGCTGCCGAAGCACATGCCCTCCGCACAGCCCCTCCAGCCCTCCCCTGCGGCTGACGCCGGGCTCCGGTGAGATGCCAGCACCGTTGCCCGCCCGCTGCCGGCAGAGCCAGCCCCAGGCCCCTGCCTGCACACCGGCTGCCTGCACACCGGCTGCCTGCGCCGGACCTCGTGCTCCTGCTGCCTGGCGGGCTCTGCCCCGCGGGGGGCTGCTTCCTCCACCGGCGCATCGCCCACCGGAGAGAGGGGGACCCCGCGCGGGCCCTCACACATTCTTTCCACTCGTGATTTACGGCTCAGCGTGCCACGCTCTTTGCGCAGCGACTCCGCCTGCGTGGGTTTGTCTATGCAGCCGCGTCCTCCCTGTGTTTCTTCCCTCTGGAATAGCCCTCGGACCGGCATCCTCAGCGTTTCCGAGATCCTTCTGCTGGACTCTTCTTGTAAATACCCAATTCCCACGCTCCGGGCGCGTGGGTCTCCCAGGGCGTACGGCCGCATGCTCTTCCAGCTCAGGCTGGGCCATCGGCTGGGCTGCTGCAGCAGCGTCTCACCACTGCAGAAGGCTGACAGCTTTCTGACTGGAGTTCGAGATGGAGAGGCAGGGAAGAGGCAGAGACCAACCTCATGCTAAAACATGGAGCTCGCAGTGCAGCCAGCCTCTAGCTGGGGCAACCGCCTTCCTCCCCCGGCCACCGTCCAGCCCGGCAGCAGCAAACACCAGGATAAATCTCAGGGCTGCTGGGCTGCCGCCTGAGCTGCCAGAGGGCTGGTTTACGTCTGTATTGAAATGGATGTTATATATCCTTTCTGCCATCACTACTTTTGCCCTCTGAACACAGACTTTCCCCCCTTATATTACTATCAGTTGAGTGGCATAGCTTTAGGTGTAAATTCATCTAAATACTGGACTTCAGAAAAAAACAAGGTTGTACTTTGTTCCAAAAAAACATCCAAGCCTGCTTAAAAGAACACTCTTGTCCAGAAAATTCCAACTGAAACTGATGCACAGCAAAATGCACTGGGTTTATACTTGTTCCTGATTGGTATTCGTCCATTTCATAAATACAGTTGCAACACAATACAATTATCTAAGCCTGGGGCATCTGGGAGCCCTTTCTGCAGCTCCCAGACGATGGGAAGGGGATGCTTCGCAAGCGACAACTCCCAGTAGGTCAGGTCTACTGGAAACCAGCTAGCGAGGTTCCAGGGAAGGGCTCTCCTTACATCGCACTTGACCCTCATACCCTCCCTGTCACCGTGTCGCGCGTCAGTGCCAAAATAGCATCGGGAGAGCGCTCAGATAATAGCGCATTTACAATTATAATTGCTCATGTCCAGGAGTAATCCAGTTTAAGCCCTTTACCGTCTCAAATATTTAGAGAAATCCTGCCAGCTGCCTGGAGGGGAGAAAGTTAGGAGCCCTGGGAGAGCACAACAGATTTTCATCTTCCCAGCCCTGACAGTCTTTCACGCATAAATATCCTCCCACCCCGCTTCCCCCCTCCCCTGCCCTCTCCCCGCTCCGCAGGCAGCCGACGTCGGCTCCCGCCGCGCCGGGGCAGCAGCCGGGCAGCTCGGTGCTGGAGCGGGGCCGGTGCCCACGCTCCACAGCCGGCACCACCGCCCAGAGCCCTGAACCACCGGGGAAGCCTCTGCCCCGGAGCATCCTCGGAAGGGAGGCATCCATTTGTCTGTGACAGGTATCTTTGCTTTTTGGGTTGGGTTTTTTTTTTTTGGAAGTAGGAGAGAGTGTCAACATCTCCCGGCCTCTCTGCTGCCTGAGAGGTGGCACACAAAGATTGCCAGGCTCAGCGGCATCGCTGCCTCGAAAACCCCACGACGGGCATCCCTCACGTGCCATTCCAACAGTTTCCCTTCTTTCACAAAGGCCCTTGCTGCCGTGCAAGTGATTTGGGCAGAAACCCCGCAGACCTGCAGGTTCCAAGCTCCGTCAGTGAATGTCTTGCAGAGTTCAACGCTCGTCTTGCAAACTTTTCACATTTCATGTTTTTCTAGCTTTTCAGGCCAGAGGACGGCACTGCTAGCGCTGAGCCTGGCTCCCTGCACAGCAATGCAGGCAGGCGTATTCCAGCCGCTGGTCCCCACCAGGGACCCCCGGCCGAGCAGGATGCACATCTTCTCAAAAACCACCAAATTCACAAGGGAGAGTCCCTTAACAGCTTGCTCCCTTGAAAATTTCATTCACCATTCAAACTGTAAACACAAGTCAAAGCTGTAATTTTGCTGACTTCGGCCCAGAGGTACTGTACCTCTTGTTGAGCTTTTAGCGGTTGAAACTGCCTAAATGCAAGTGCAATTAATAGGCTGTGACCAAATCACTGCTCAGTCTCCTCTCTGAGCTGCTTTAGTCTCTCACTAGCAGCTCTCCTCTAAAACCTCTGCCAATTTCCACCTTTAAAAGTGGCAGGATCGTGGCTGGGTACGTGCTACTAGTACTCATCACAGAACTGTACGAAGTCCCAGCTTCCAGACTTGGACATTCATGCATTGGAAGCCATTTTCAGAGACATAGCTGGTTGCTGCTACCCTGCAAGCTTGCTCTCACCTTCTTTTTCATGCAAAAGCTTGCTTTTCAACTCTAACACATGTTGATAACTCTACTCATCTCTAATAACCATATTCGGATTAATTTCTGTGACCAACCTTCATCAATATTTATTACTCTGCAAAACTTCACAAATGGAAGTGGTGATAAAAGTTGCAGGTAATGATTTTATAATTTCTTTCAGATGGTTGATAAAATATTGAATACTACTGGGCTCAAAAGCAGTCTCGAAGGGATGCTACCAGAACCGCCATGACAAACAGATAAATTTCCCATTAGCAAGGAAGTGGCAAGATTCGCCAGTGAGCTGTTGCAGTCTACAGGGCACGTGCCAGTTTGAGAGTCCTTGCACATGGCATTAATATTTATGCCAAAGAAGAGTGTGGTTAAAAGTCAAACGCCTAATCCTTCCACAGCCTGAAGTTTTGTGAGTGCTGCTCTGCCGCCCAGCAGGAACAGACCTCTGGGTATACTACAGGAATATCAAGTTTGAACTTCAATGGTATTGCACTGTGTTTCCTTGATAAATGATAGGACAGTCTATAAAAGGAGCAACGGTTACTCTTGAAGACAGCAACTCTTAAGGGATGAAAGAGCAGGGCACAGATATTTCTTGCCTTTGAATCCACTTGGACTGCTGAATGGGACTTGTAGCTCCTTCCAAGGACCACTCCGCGTTCCTAAAGCATACTCACCACAGGCTCCGTATCGGACAGGAGTGGTGCATAGGCCGTGAAGTTTTTTTTTCAGTACTGCAGCTGGACACAAGCAGAATACTGAAAACTGTATTTCCACATGCTTCACTAAAATGACATTTAGTATTTCTTTGCTTTGCATCACAACTTCCAGTCATCACAGCATAACTGATGCCCTGGTATATGGGGGTTAGATTAACAAATCATCAGATTGGCTTCCTACACTTTCTCCATTTTCTGTCTAATGCTGTTCCAGTGTCCGACAGGAGGGAAAACCTTTGCAGCTGATGAATGCAGACAGGCTGATATTAAGAACTGTGGAAGTTTTGTCAGCAAGAAACCATCAGGCTATCAATGCAATATTAAAGAGAGAACACCTGGAGCTCTCCCGAGCTTTTACGAGAGCACAACCATGGCAAAGTGAATCCCCCCATCAATATCACACTGCCAAAGAGAAATATTCATCATTACTACTTCAACCTGGGAAGATGAAGCACTGTTGAGAATACGAGTCTTGTCTACCTTGTAAATTTGATATCAGCGCTAGATAAGACAGCTTGCATCTTTTCTCATTTTCCCCATTTACACAAGTTGCTTTCTTCACAATGGAATTACACATGTTTTGTTTACAGATACGCTACCAGGGCAACCTAAACCAAGGACAAACAGCCTGGGGAAAAGACGCGCAGGCGGGCCCTCGCAAGTCGTCTCTGTCTCTGCTCGTGACGGGGGGCGAGAGCCCGGGGGACGCGCTCCCAGCCGGACTGAACAGGCACCTTTGCCCATCGGTGCCAAAACCTCCGTCCCCCCCTGCACTGCCCGCTTCTTCCCTTACCAATGCACGGCAGAGGCATTTATTTTCACCGGGAGCTATGTTTGAGGCACTGGCTTTGGGTGCGATGTAAAGGAAGGGGGGAGAAGCGTTCATCAGCAAAACCAAAACCAGCCAGCAGCCAGAAACACGGCGGGCTTGTCAGATGGCTCCGTTAAGCCAAATTTACACTTCTCTCTTAGCAGACATTAATCTAAGTCAGAAAGATAATAGACTGCCACACAACAGGGAAACGAGAGCAGGTCCGTGTTTTACTCATGGCCAGTTTACCGTCAGGCGTGCTCTGGCACCGCTGGGTGAAAACAGGGAGCAGGGGAAGGCGCGCACGTGGTAACAGGCTCCAAAGGGACCAGAAAGCACAAAGACAGACAGAGAACTGTGTTTCGTCCTGCTTTCCAGCGAGAGGATAAAGCGCCTGCACATCAAGAGACAGCTCGAGATGTTGGCGCAATAAGGAAATCTGATGACTTTCCTTACAGTCTTGCTTATAGAAAAGCGTCCTACGTACAAGTGGAGAAGATTTGCCACTAGCAGCCTCCTCTTTGGAGTCCCGACCTGAAAGCCACCTGATGCATTACCCTCTGCCTTGCTTAATACTCCTACAAATTCCTCCAGGCCTGTCACTGTTATTCTACATTATTTTTACTCTTCTGCAGCACAAGTTTAATGAGAAGTGCGACTTCAGCTAATGTGTTCCCCAGAGAGAAAGGGTCAATGCACATGCGCGAGGAATTTCTGATCTGGTTATGCAGGAAGGGAGGGATCTCCTCTGACAACTTCTGACTGCACAGAAAAAATTAATTCCCCTTTCCCCCAGAAGTTCATAATGAGAAAGCTACTGTATCAAATTGTTAATGATTTTGCAGGCACCAAATCAGTGTCGCTGAGTGAAATCTCACTCTCATAACTTCGCTTTTAATGAAAGACCGCAGATGTTGGACTATATTTATATTACACCTTGAGAAATGTTTCATCGTTTAGGCTTCATCTATGCGGTTCATTTACGTTGACCTCAATATCTGAGCTGATCTGCACAAATTTTCAATTCTGCTCGTTCGCAGCAGCCAAGACGGTCTCTGTGCCAAAACCCAAACACGACCTGCCACTCTCTACGGGACAAGCCCACAACAGCACTGTTGTTCACTGCTGAAGCAGGTTTCCGGACTTCTTTAATAATTGTGACTGGAAACAAAGGGCCAGCATAAACCAGAAAGCCTCGGACCTGGCCCCCTGGGTTTCCGTGAAGGACGGCTTGCGGGGTGCTGCCGCGCAGCCCTACGCGAAGGGAGCCCAAGGCACAGGGCGCTGCACTGCGCGCGACCGGATCAAACCCGGTACGCACCACAAAACCCCAACCTCAACTACCAACGCACCACCAGAAGCTTGCGTTAGGAGAACTTTTAGGCTTTGGGAAAACCCTTGGCGTCCTTTGCTTTGCTATCTCTTGCATGTGCCAGCGTGCACTGCGGCCCTTGACCAGAAAGCAGCACATCAGACGATGCGTAACTGCAGCACGCTGGCGCGCAGCAGCGCTGGGGATTTGCCGAGCGCCGAAGGAGGAAAGTCCTGCTCTCATGCTCCGCTACTCCAGCTGCTGCAGAGCCCGGACTGAGGGGATTAACCATGTTCTCAAACAAGCTTTTTGCTTCCTGCTGCTGCTTAAGGCTGCTCAGAGCCCGGCACGTGTCCCGCAGACCCACCGAGGTGCCTGTGGCTCACACGTACGCAGCAAACCGGCCCTTTGATGCCGACGAGCTTCGCGCGCTCTGCGCTGCAAGCCAAAGCTTTGGCCCCGCTGCAGCCGGTACCGAAACTTCTTAACATCCAAGCGCGCAGGCTTCGGCACCGCGTGCGGGTCACGGCAGACGGCGTGCACGGGGAGAGGAGTGCTCAGCCCCGCGGCCTGGATGAGGGTACAAGCGGCACCGACAGCTATAGCTGTCCAAGCTCTCCGTGCCCTGAGAACAGCAGCACCAAGACGATCCGGTCGGCTTCCAGCCACCAATATGAACTTTGCTGTTAAATTATTTGTTTGGCTTGCCCTTAAATGCAACTAAAGAATCCCATTATTCCAGGTAAAATGAGTCTTCCTTTCCTACTTAGATACTGAACTGATAAAGCTTAAAACCATTCTGCTGAAAACCATAAACTCAGCTTCTGTTCCACTCAGCTCATGCAAGCCTGAGGCAACACTGATATTATTACGGAGGCTATTTGCATAGGAAGAAATTTTTCTTTTGATTAAAAAAAAAAAAAGCCTTTCTATATTTCTTGGTCTGCTTGTGGTAGAGGGAACTATGGCAGTTTCATCACTATGCAATTATCCAAAGATCTGAAACGCCGCACCACGGGAGCTTGCAAGAAGTCTGGCGAATACATTAGTGAACCACCTACTCTGCATCACTGGATGCACAAAAAGCTCTAAAAAGACTCTAAAGTTGTCCATTCTTACTGAACTCCTCAGCAAGCAAACACAACATTTTCAGACATAAAGAGAACTTCTAATGTGGCAGGTGAATGACAGCAGAGGTCTGGTCTCTGTGCCCAGGGATGCCATCGGTGCGCACGAAGAAGCCCAGCAGAGAAGAGCGCACCTTTGGTCCTGACTGCTGCTTCTTGCAGAGCAGAGGTTACTGGTTCATGGAGTGCTGCCTAGGAAATCCTTGGCTTCAGGCAGGCTCCAGGGCACATCCACTGCCTCGGGTTTGGATTCCATCACACTTTTGGGAAGTGCTCACTCCAACCATTTTGCTGAGCTTCTTTATAATAATCACATCTCTCTCCTGCTACTTAGATGATTAATGGCTGGATTTGACTGAAAAGCTGGTGCCGTGCCCCGTTTTCCCAAACCTCCCTGTCAAGAAGCCTTATTCTGCTATTTTGAGAGGAGACCTCACCTTGCTGCCCATGCCATTAATTGAGTAACTATCAGTTCCAATTTATTCCACATGGCTACAAATTAGATTTCAGCTGGCTATTTCCAAGCCCCACTTCAACACAACCTTATAAAGCTGTGTCCCTTGGCTGATGCCACTTGTCAACCTGCATCTGTTCTTGGTGTATTAAAAGACAACAAAGCCAGAAACCCGCCAGCCTCTTAATGAACAGAACCCAATACGTTTGGCTTCGCTCTTTTTGAGTTTATCGTTCCTTTAATGAAGACAACTAGGCTTGGTATTTAGGAGGTTCAGCCTGTCCACCTGCATCCCACAACTCTCTATTTAGAGCAGAGATACAGCAGGAAGTGAAAAACCGCTCTCAGGGAACCCATCAGCATCAACAGTCTCTCAGAACAAAATGCCTTAAAAATCAACACGTGCAGAAATAATTACTTGTTTGCAGTTAATGCATTGAACTACGCTTGCAATGCCACTTACTGCTCACTTGTCTGGGTTGCTCCCCATGTCAATGGAGACATCCATGCAAGGAAATTCCTCTTGCCTGAGGAATTATCATTTGGAAAGATAAGTCTCAGCCAGACCCAATACAAATACGTTCCCCAGAACCACAACTCTTCAGCAGCAGAACTTGCCAAGCTTATGAAGAAAGCCACGTTCTTAGGAAATCCTACATTTTAGTTTAAGGGGGCTTATATTCTTAAATTGTTATATTCCCAAACTTTTACCTAATTTTGCAACAACTTTATTTCTGTCTGCTAAGGACATCTTCACGAACGTTTGTTTTTCGGCACCTGTGCCTTCATCATTATATTTTTATTGCCATGGTCATGCGTAACTCAGTTTGCTCTGCTCATCATACAGCACTTGCTGGGAAGATCCATCGGGACCTGCAGGACGGGTCTGATAAGGTACCTGTGAGAGGCAGTGGAGGACACCCACTGCAGAGTGAGAAGTGGAGTCCACGTGTTGGAGATGGAAGATTTTCTTGCTAGCAGTCCTTGCTTAATAGCACCTGGCCTCCATACATTCTCTTCTAAGCCTGCTAGGTTGGCCCGGTCAGGAAGGTGCCCAGGTTCCCAATTTGATACCTCCTCCATTCTTCTGATGGGAAATGGAGGGAGACAGAATTCGGACAACCATCAGCAAGTTTCCTTAGAAGCATCTCAGCACTGATCAGTGGCACAGCACAGCATGAACAAATACTTTTAACAGAAACGCTGCATCCCCGGCTTATTTGTTTTTATACTTGCTAGAGAATGCCCAATTTTTCTTGGTGTAAAAGCTCTAAACATCCTTTGAGGAATGAAAATACTTGCGAGGGAATAGAAGCCGTGAAACTCACCGCTGCATCCTTCATGTAAATTAATCACAACACTGAATTTGCACGGCATGTTTCCCAGCAAGGACTGAAAGAAGACGCGGCTAGGGAAACCACTGCCAAGTGCGAGTCTTACCAGGTCAGCAGAGGCAGGAAGTGTTTGTTTAGAATACACTGTCGAGGGATAAGGTGATTTACAACGCAAAATATTTCGTCCACTGTTTGCAATACACTAAAGGATACTCCTCCCTAAGTGACCCGAAAGTACTGATTGACTGGGTGACTGGAGGATTTCGGCAAAGCCAGGTCTTCCCACTCCCTTCAGAACAAACCCAAACGAAATCCCAGCTCTTCCACTGTGACTTCGTCTTCTTTTTGCAAACTGCCAGCAAACCTTGCACCTTGCTATCTGGCGTGAGGCCCACGGCCTCTCCCCAAATCCCTGCAGGATGACACTTTCCACTCGCATCCCTGCTATGGATCGGGGCAGAAGAACGCCATTCCGGGCTGTAACGCACAGAACTTTGGCAGCAAGGGCTCCTGAGAGCCGCCTGCCCAGCCCAGCGATGGGCATCTCCAGCGCAGAGTTCAAACTGTTGTTCTGTGATCGTGGACTGACTTAATTCCTACTAGAGTATAAAAATTAATAACAGTAAAATGTCACGATCGTCTCGCACTAATTACGCATCTAATGAATAATTAGCTGTGGACACGTTTGACATTTTTGGTCATTAATTTGAGCAAGCGTTTTAAGCCTTGAACAAAACCGCTCTGCGACTGCGACTTGGTGCTGAGCAGCACAGACCTACGGCATCGACGCCCACGTCGGCCGGAGAGTGCCCACCAACTCCAGCTCCTCTTCCCCGCGAACGAGGGGACCCTCGTCACGGCGGGAAGGGCCCAGCAGCGGCAGCAGCTTGTGCTGAATTCCTCGGAGTGGCCGAGCGGCTCTGTGCCTGCCAGCGCTGTGGCGGTCGGTGGAGAAAGTATGATTTAGGAAGGGGATTTCTGCACACCACCTCTCTTTGCGCCAAAGGTGGATATTTAGACGTGAAGCTGCAAGAAATATTCTTTCCTAAACGTGCCAGGAATTTGGTGTAAAGCAAGACTTTAATTTTCCGCTATAAGCTGTAGCAGCTGGTTTTTGGTGACAAAATCATTATACAAAAAGGGGAAGAAGGCAGAACTCTGCATCTTACATATGCATGCATGTGTATACATACACATCTCTTTCTCTGCATGGCTCAGGATTTTACTGCCTCTCAGCCTCCTTTCCCTCCAACTCCACCTTTACGGTTTTGTCTGTAAGGTCTCGGGAATTCAGGAAAATAAGACTGGAGCAAATCTCTCCTAGCAGGTAGAGATGAACTCCGGAGCAATTTGGTTCAAAGGTTGCAACACACATCCACAGTTAATGAACAAAACACGTCGCATATATAGGATGAAGGGACATATAAAAAGGTCACGGAAGGCCAGAATTAGCACCAGACTGAGCACTAAAACCGAGAGAGAAAGCAACAGATGTTTCCCTCCTAATTTACTCCATTAGGATCTTCTCCAGATAACATGCAATGTTGCTTGCTAATGAAGCATTTCAATCTTCTTGCTGTATAGCTCGTAAATAAGCATCCCTGAGGTCAGAGGCAGGAACACAACCGCTCCTCCTGGGCAGGCTTTGTCTAATTCTATAAACCCTACTTTTTGTCAAAGAGAAAATAAAAATCTGTTTCCAAATTCACAAGTAGTTCTGACACAGATTAATTAACTCTTCTTGCTGAGTTGTCTTTCCTGAACAGTGATGCTTTAACCTCACGGTGAACCCCAGTTTCCTTACGCTTGTCAAAACGAATCTCCATGTTATGGACAGCTGTGTATACACTAGGTATATTGATTTTTAAGCTACAGGAGCAAGCTGCAACAGACCTAAATAACGAAGTATTTTACCTCCTATCTTCCCACTCCTGATATTTTATACTAAATGGAAGAAACACCCCAAACTGCTCCATGCACCAGACCTCTCACCCCTCCATCCCCGCCGCCGTGTCGGCTGGGAACAGCCCCGGAGTGCGGGCTACAGTGAATAAATAACCCGCAGAACCAGGGTCAGCAATAAAACCTGCTTCCCTGTCGCTGCCCTGGCCGGCCACGAGCACGTCTGAGAGCTGCAGTGGTCCAGCGGGCCTAAAACTTGGGAATTACTGCCTTAGAGAGGGTGTTTTCCACCTCTCCAGCCTGTGAAATACGACCTGAGACCGAAACCTATGGCAAGCAGAGGTGTGATGCTGCGGGCGGACGGTATCTCTCGGACAGAAATCTTCCCGCGCACAAGCCAAAGGAGCACTGCCCGAGTCTGCCGCGATGGCCCTTACGAGACAGCTTAGACAGACACACTTTCCAAGCAAGACACATGCCTCCCCATTGCACTACAGCTCAATTATAATGCTCTTGCAGAGAATTTCAATCTTTCCTACCATGGGAGCGAGCTCCGTAATGAAAAGGCTTTATTAAAGCGAAATGTAAAACATGGTATTAATTAATGAGGCTATGCAGGTGTGTTCCTGAAAGCAGCCTAGCTCTGTGCATGTTGAAGGGAGCCAGATTAGGGGTTAGCTGCGGCGTAACACCCCTATCACTGTGCAACGTGAAGTTCCCTGTCATTACATCTTACACGTGTAACATTATGTTGTTACTCAGGTTTGAATTCAGACGAGAAATCCTGAGGAGCACCTGGGGAAGAGGTGGTAAAAACGTGCTCCCTGCAGTAATGCAATACAACTTTTAATCCAAAACCAGCCTGAGAGGTGTTCTTGCCACTACAGCGCCTGAAGAGAGATCTGATCGGGCGCCTCTTGCCAGGCAGAATTTCGGAGTGAGAATTAACACGGGCCGATAGCACTAGGGTTAGAAGGCCTTAACAGATGGAAAACCACAAGCTTGAAGACAGGCCCATCTGACACTGAGGTTAAAACTCACGCAGATGGAAAGCCAGCGAGAGCCAAAATGTCACAAAAGATGCATTTAGCTGCAGACAGGTTAACGCCAACTTGCAGACTGTGGGGGGTTTTCGGTTTTCTTTACATTCAGACCGAATCTGTCCTCCATTATTTGGCTGTTTGAAACCGCTTCTGTGTTGATGACTGAATTGCACTTATAAAGACATATTCACAGTCGTGTGATGGCTGCATATAGCGCGGGGCCACAAATAGCCCCTTTTTGTTTTCTTTTGACAGGAGCGCTTGCAGCACTGTGGAAAGTTATTCTTCATTCATTTCAGCTGGCTTATTTGTTGAACTGCAGCAAATTATACTGCAGCAGGTGTGAGCATTATGCAAGGCTATTAAAAGGAGGCTGTTGGTATCCTACTCATATGTCAACGAAAGAGAACCTACCGATTACATACATTCAAAGGCGCGTAAGCACACAGATAATACTGGAGGCATAGCCTGTGTCGCAAATCCGTTTTCAGGGTTTCTTTGTTGTAGAGTGGAAATATTTATGGTCAATTGTTACTGTGCAGGCTAGATACCCCTCGGTGAGTAAGAACGGTCCTTATGATTAATACTGCTACCGGCTAATCACTCCGAGTGAGCACAAGCCATCAGCAGATCCCTTAGCTTCCGACCTTAAAAAGGTTGCATCCTGCCTCCTTCCCCTAGCTCAAGACAAACCCACCCTGGACCGACAGACCGCCGCGTCGCAGGGCGTTTGGGACAGGTGCCCGTGGGCAGGGACCCCAGCACCCTTCTTGGGCGACGCTCCGGCGCGTGGGGCACCCTCCACCACCTCCTCCCCGGGGGGGACGCAGCCTTTCCCGCCCCCAGCCAGCGTTCCCAGCGCTCCCTCCCCACGGGCAGCAGCCTTGCTCTGGCTCCTGGGCACGAGCCATCCGGGAGAGTCCGGAATTGCGTCCCTGCCTGTTACTCCTTCAGCAGCCCCCTGCCTCAGTGCACGGAGCAGGCTGGCAAACAGAAGTAAAGCTGCTCGGGCTGCCAGGAAGGGCGCCTTTCCTAACTTCCAAGCGCGTAACTTTGCAATCAAAAGTTAGGATAAATGTATACCGGTTTTTAATGTGACTATACAGACCTCTACGTATCAATGTACACACAAAGCATGCTTTGTTTTGCTTGTAAAAAATACATGCAAACGCATCCTCTGCATGGCTGAGATGCAGCTGTTAACATTCCGAGGCTCCGCATACAGTGAATTTTTATGGCTGAGCTATAAACCTCTGAAAAATGAGGTTTATAATAGAAACCCTGACACCCTCTAAAATATAGCAGCACTATTGGGTGCTGCTGTAATACGGCCCTAATTTATAAACCACGGAGGAATCCTGTTCCATTTTGAAAGTTATACACAGTAATCTAGAAAAAGGGTAAACCACAAGGAAAAATGGTCATGCTCTCTGTGAGCTATAGCGTCTAATCCAACCAACAATTCAAAAATCAAGTAGGATGACACAATATTTAGGCCACGTGCTGAATCCTGGACTGTCACAAAATAAAAACATGGCGTATCCTAGGACGGGGGTGTATTTCATGAAGCCACGTGCCATTTCCCATGCCTCTGGGCAGTATTTTTCGAGGGACGATTTGATACAAGAACACTAGAAGTAAAGAAAAAAAAGACTAGAGAAACACAACCCAAACCCTCCACTTTTGTGTGACATCATAAATGTTTTTGCAAGAGGGCTTCAGTGTACTCCTGTTTAAATTGAAAAAAGTGGCAAAGCAATCAGATTGTTTACTCACAGGAGACAAAAGTTCATCACTAAATGCTTGGAAAAAGCTCTCGGTGCCTTGAGCCTCCCGCTCTGCGTTAAAACGTATTGAGGGGACAGTAATTCACGGGGGCAGCACTCTGTCTCGCCGCTCGCGATGCGTTTTTCCGCAGTATGCCAGACCAGAAACCTGTTAGCAACCTTTACGGTGACCCCGAAATGCTAAGCAGAGGTTTCAGCCTTGGGATTTATGTTTGGAGAGTCCCTTTGTACCTCTTTGGTCATCCCTGCCCTGGGACACCTCTCCCGGCACGGAGCAGGAGGAGGGAGATGGGCAAACGACCCTCTAATAGAGCGACGGTCGCGTGCACTTTTGGGAAAGAAACGGGAACCTTTTGGCGCAACGGTTAGAAATCAAAGCGGCGAGCAAGGATTTCATTCATCACTGTCACTTGCTTCAAAGCCCGGAAAAAAGTCGCTTCTCCCCTATGCATCAGAGTTACCTCACCCTAGATGCTGGGATCACCCCACTTACTCACACCAAAGGGATGCTACTCCCCAGCAAGACACCAGACTTTAGGGGCTCACAGCTGTCAGGTTTACCCCAAAATTTTTACTGCGGCTATCCTGGATTCCTCTCCTACTTCCCCTAAACAGTCTCCTTTTGCATGCTGAGTGTCAAAGGAGAATAAATCCAGATTTATTGCATTTTCCTGCTAAAACTATTTCCCAGTAGACTTGTTATAAATCAAGTGCACCGTATTCTTGTCGACCACATCATCGCCCACCAGCGCAGTAACATTTTACCTCCGGCAGACCTCGCCCCCCTACTCAAGTGAGCCCTAAGCCCTCTGGGCTCTTCATTAACAAAAACCGTGGATTTGCTCGCAGAAAAAGCCAACAGCGGCAGCCTTCAGCAGCACTCCCAAAAACTTCACTGGCAGGCATTGCAGAAACACTCTGGGCAGCACCGAGATCCTGGCATCCAGGCGTCAGAGGGGCTGAGCTCTTCATAAACTGTTAGCAGGCTAACGGGGGTATCTGCAGAAGGAATAGGCACTAAAACTGAAATTAGATACAAAATAAATATCCCAGAGCTGGATTTCTTAAAAAAGATTCTGCTGAGCTATAGTTCCACATCAAATTTTTATTGAATACATTTTCCACTGAGAATTTGTGCACTAAACCCGGTCAAAATCAGATGAGAGAGGTATAAATTTCATGTACAGTTTTCACTGCAAATATCCTTCAAGAGAAAAAAGCAAAAGCACTTTTTAATCAAGCCCACCCTACATCCTCTCCTTCCTTTCCCCTGCAACACGAGCGGCAGGCTGGGAATCTGAGCCCACGCAACCCCGGTCCCCGAAGCACCAGAGGCAGCGGGAAGCCTCTGCGAGAGGGATGCTCCGCTTGAAAGTCACAGCGAAGGGGACAGATCTCCCACCCCCTGCCTTGCCTAAAGTCGGTGCCTAGGTCTGCTTCGCGTATAGGAAAGCTACGAAGAAGCTGACATTTTACAGCAACTGACGTTCTTAACTCATGATATCAATTCGCGCGATTTCAGCAAACCACTCTTAAAACCCAAACTTGATACTGCTTCTTTCCCCAAACTCAGAGCTGCCCCTTCAAAAACTACAGCTGTCACATTATTTCCTGAAACCGTAATGGATTTCATATTTGGTTCTACAAAACCCGAAAATGAGGGTTGAGTTCCCTGAAGGATGATGTTTCTCACTGTACAAGCAAGATTATGGGTAACTTTGAGCTTGGAGAGGCTCTAGGATCTAAAATGGTATTGCAGACAGAAAAGCTACTTTAGATAACTTCTTTTAGCAGCTTCCCAGCATCTAACAGTTGTAACCTCTTCTTCCCCCCGACGACTACCAGCAGAACTCAGAAAAAACATTTTTTCTCAAAGGTTTCCAGATTTGTCAGCATAATGTAAATACTAAATGGGTCTAAAAATCCAGCACCTTTCAGAACTCAAGTGGATCTTGGCCGCTGCATTGTCCTAGATCTCATATGGCTAGTCTTCCCTGGGACATTTAGTTACCTGGGCTCCTGGGAAGAAAAATACACTGAAGAAAAGGTCAATAAATGGCAGACAGGAGATGACATGCCGTAATAGTTCTAATTACTGTTTATCAGAGTGCCTCACTGCACAGGTAGCAGGTTACAGGACATAATTGCTGTATTTTTCCATGAAAAGAGGAACATGGCTACCCGATTCAGGGTTGATACTATGAAACGTACGGTTTCCTGCACCGACGCTGCTTTATTACAGAAAGCCCAGCGCAGTTACATCGCCTCCACAGAAACAAGTGACCTTGAAAGATGTTGCATTCATTTTTCTTTCTGCATATTTTTGTGATGGATTTAATGTTCAATAAAACCGAAAGAATAGCAGCATTTGAGGCTCAAGCTATTTGTGCAAGTGCCAAGCACTGCAGGAGGAGTTCAGGGCTGATTTCTGCACCTTGCTCAACCCATTCTCAGCAAAACTGATGTTGTGGCTCCATTCTCTTCGCTGTTGGCTGAGAAGGGGATTTATTTGCTATGCGGATTCTTTTGCCCACAAAGTTTTACGCTATGCACATCAGGCAAATTCCTAGCAGGACAGATGCAGCAAATGCAAAAGCATGAGATGAGCAAAATTTGACTGTTGTGTTTCAGAAAGACAACAGTTCTCCAGAGTATGAAAGATCTATATGTGGACACTATAAAGAGAGACCTTTTTGTGTCCACAAAGACCGTGCCTCTGTACTGGACTGGTTGAAGCACATGCTGATGCTTGGCTGAACCACACCTGATGAAGGTCCTCCTTGCACTCTGAAAGCACTACAGACACTAGCTCTGTATCCTAGAACCAGCAAAATCCCTAAAGAATGTGCCTGAAGTGTAGGTTATAGAGAGAAATAAGCACAAGTGTTCTGTGTTCGTAAATAAAGGCTGCGTTTACGGAGCCATCGATGCTGGCTTTTAAAGAGCGCCAGGAACAAATATAAATGAAGAATGGTGAAAATCCCGGCAGCCTCCTCTCTCTCTTTTCCAGCAGAAAGCTCCCGTGACGGCTCGCTGAATTGTAAATGGCGATTATTACAAGTGCCAAGCAAAAGGGCAGCTGAGAGAGGTGGCACGCGTGCTGTCCCTCTGGCCAGGACCGCACCGGGAGCCCCGGCCGCCTGTGGGAAAGGCTGGGAACGGCCATTCCGTTCTTCCGTACAAAGCTGGGCACGTGGCTCTCACTGCTGCAGCATCCCTGTAGATCCACCTACTTCCTGCTCCCCGGCGCGGGACGAGCTGCCCGCAGCTTCTTTTGGAAGTTTAGTACGTGCTGCAATATTGTTTTGCAGGTTTTACTCTGTGCTGCAACATCCTTGCACGTCTCCTGCTGGCAAGTGATGGACCGACACTGCCAACAGCCTTCCTTCGGGTGAGAGCTCTCCCCAGCAAAAAGCAGCAAGTACCTTAAGCCTAAAGGCAGATTCAGGTCATGCAGACTGATCATATTTTCTGAATTTCCTCCCCCGACAACGCGATGGGTATTCCGTACTTAGAAAACCGTCTCGTTATAGGTGGCCCGATCAGGTCGGTCAGAGCGTTTAACAGCCGTCGTTACCAATAAATCCAGTGCTGGCGATGCCAGCCAAACTTATTTTTCTAACAGGAATACTGTCCTGCACGTCCCTAAGGACTGCGGTCAGACAATACTTAAACGCACGTGCTACGCGTGCTGCGCTGGGCCGCAGGCAGACTGACCATCACCTGGGCTGTCCTCCTGCCGCCCGCCCCTGTCGTGAAGTACATTGTTTTCACTTGTCGCAAGGAGATCAGAAATACCTTCAACCTTTCTCGGGAATCTTTTGCAATATTTGGTTGTAAAATGAGGACAACATGAAGACATATTCAATCCAACAGACTTGTTTTGTGCTGGTTACATTATCGGGAAATCTAATTTCCTGGGAAGAGGCCATCCCATTTTACAGAGACTAAACTGATAAAACCCTCAACCTCTATTTTACTCTATCTAAATTGTGCTTTCTGTACTGCTGATGGCTAACAACTCCGGTGCGAGCTAGCAGACTGTCACACGACATACGTCTTGCAGCAGCGTGAGGAGCAGATGCAAACCAGCTGACATTTAACTGGAACAAATGCACGATAAGAAAAATCTTGCCCTTTTTCCTTGACACAGAAAATGATGCCCTGAGGTACGACGCCTGTTCAGGAGGGAAAGCCATTTAGGTCGTTCTCCTCAGGCTTTTGCCCCTTCAGCAATATGTTAAAGAAAACCATCAAACAATCTCGCAGAGGACTAAGTCCGTGGTCTGCCTACACCGTTCCCACGGCTTCGGACGTGGGCGCATCATTTCACAGCACAGGCCACGAACTCCGGGACGTTTTCAACAACCTTTACTGACTTTCACTAAGGGTGAAAGCGTACCATCTACATATTCACATACGCGACGGCCGCTTTCCCGTCCGTCAGTCTGACACGAGACACCACTGCGGGTGTGGACCGGCGAGACGGACGCAGCGATAAAGGAGGCGGCCGCGGGGGGTGGCTGGGACGAGAGCCCTCGTGCCCACGGGGCAGGGCGAGACGGACGGGGCTGCAGGGTTTCATTAACTGGGGGCAGGCGGCAGCAGCGCAAGACATCAGTGACAGCTGAAGGCAGCCCCTCGATAGAAAGGGAATAGACAGATACTCCTTCAGAAATAAAAGATGATTTCGAGAATAAAAGCAGCTGGGGTAATAAGCGAGCTGTTCACGCAGGCAGAAGGACAGCAAGAAAAGCATTCAAAACTGCAGACACCTGGGAAGTGATTTATCCGAAACGCTTTGTAAAGTGTGCCTTAACAGATCAAATACAAAAGGGGGTAACTCACTGCAGGCCAAGACGCGGCATATTAAAAGAAAAAAAATATCCTGCGTTAGAAGGAGATACTTCAGCCTTGGCAGCATCTGCTACAAGTCCTCCGCTGCCCACGCCAAAACGAACTCCAGATCTCTAAACTCGAATTGTAATTTGCTTCACTACAGAATTTCCAACCCAATCCTCAATTATGCCTCTCTGTCGAGGGTGAAACTTCAGCCGACGGTATAATACATTCACGGACACCTGCAGACCTAATAATTGACCAGGGAGGATGTGGATGAGATCAGCAAAATTGCTGCATTGCTACTGCAAGCCTCAGTGTCCTACACCAGGAAACAGCTTTGCTACTGCAAGGTGCATAATTTAATAAACCATTAACTCAAACCTGAGGTGAAGTAAATTCAGCGTATTATATATTTCAAAATAGCATTAGAATTCAATTTAAGTGTCACCAAAAGCCTAATCCTCAGTATACAGAGCATATTAATAAGTGTCTTGGAGCCTGTGGTTTGATTTAATTTCCAGCTGAGCTGTGCTGTCGCACGACTGCGATCCCTGCTGCGAGGATATCTCGGTGATAGCATCAGTGGTCCAACCCCGAGCAGAATCGGAAAGATGCACGGTCCCGCTTCCCGGGGTCTTCCCGGGCGAACCGGTGGGCCTGCGCTCCAGGAAAAGCAATCCGGTTTCCAGTCGCGTCGCTTCGGGGTGCCACCGTTACGGTGTTGGTGTTCCCCAGCGACGGCAGGGTCCCCGGCAGGGTCCCCAGGCTCCCCCGAACCAACCCCCCCCTCGGTTCCCTTTGTAGCCATGGGGGCAAAAGGCATTTTTAATACGGCAGCTGCTCCGGCAAAAGCTGCTGGGAAGGGGCAGAGGAAAGGCTCTGGGTGTAAGGCCGGCGTCGCGCCAGCGCCGCGCTGCCTGGATTATGCACAAAACGCGACCGCTGGCTCCGGCAGGGGCTGTCCGTCCGTCCCCCGTCCCCCCCCCCCACGCCGACGGCACCCCGCAGGACTGCGGCGACCATAAAGCGACGGAGACGCTGCTCTCAATCCCCCACGTCGGGCGGAAAGTGCAAATGGTGCATCGCTTCCACCAAGAGCCAAAAGCCTCAACTCTGCTTTCTGTTTTTGTGGAAGTCGGCCATGTTTTGGACTTTTTGACGTCGCCCCTGTACTAACTCCTCTGGATTAGCAAGCCAGGCACGTCCCACAGCAGTTTGGGAAACGCATCTCTTCTATAAATGACAACAGATTATTTAAGCAACAACTAAAGCACTCTGACTGCTTTTTAGCTTGCTCGCATTAACGTCAGTCTCCTCATATATCTAGGGAACGAATCCGGGATTTTCTCTAAAATGGTGGAGAGCAGTACAAAAATAGCAGGCTACTCATCTAAAATAAAGTTATGTGTTTGAAAGGGTTGGAAATTGTTCTTTAATCACTGGCGTCTTTCTTCTGGAATATAATCTGCCAGCTATACATTTTGCTTTTCTATCCGATTTCTCAGGAAAATGCAGCAAGTGTGTTAATAAATAATTTATAAAAACATTACAAAAGATAAAGCACTCCTGCTAAAATGTTTCCAGCCTCTGAGATACCAGTTCATTTGTAATCCTCTCCACCTCCCCTTCGCCGGAACATCAGCAGAGGGTTATTGCTGCCTTTCTCCGCAGTCCCATTTTACTTGTCCTGCAGGTGTCAAAACACATCTTTATTTTGAAGGTAGTCGGACTGATAAAAGGGTATGGCCCAGCCCGAGTTGCAAGCTCCGTTTTATCTACTACAGATTTTTGTCACAAAAAACGTTTTTCAGGCAAGCAACATCCTGATTTATTTTTGTGCTCTGGCGTGCAAGGATGGGTGTAAAACACAGGCGTGCTGCTGGCTCTCCCAAAAAAGAGGGCTCTTGTAGATGCTGTTCCCTCCCGTGTTTTGTCCTTCCCTAACAGCAAACGGGACGTGCTTTCCATGAAACTAAACAGGGCAATTTTGGAGCACTGAGCACAGGGTGGCTTCATTCTTGGGAAGAGGAAGGAGACGGTTGGGAGGAAGAGGGTGTGTGACGAGCTCTGCCAGATAGAACTAAATTTTAGTGAAGACTCTATGAGAAGCTAACAGTAGCGAGCAAGTAAAACCTGAAGGAGGAAAAATCAAGCAGAAATAGCCTTCGACCTGAACAGACAGTGTGTGCGTCTGTACTAAAAAGGACCGTAAGACCGAAGGTAGGTTTCGGTGGATGCGGCTGCTCTGAAAGCAAGTCAGGGGACGAGAAGACAAGTGGAAAACAGAGTACTACTCAGCGGGACCTCCCGCAGGTGAGCCACTGCGGGTACCGAAGCGCCGTCGTGGGGGCAGCCCCCCCCGGCTATCTCGGCAGCCCCGGCAGGGCTCCGCACCGCTGCACCCATCCTGTCCCCGGGCTGACGGCGTGCTGCTACGGGGGTGCTCTGCCGGCCAGAAATCCGGCAAAACCAACCAAGCCGACCAAGCCGAGCCGCATGTCAGCCAGCCAGGAGCCAGAGACGGCAGCCGCGCCGCCCGAGCGCCGCTCCCAGGGTCGAGCCACGAGCGCTTCCATCTTCAGCCGGCACGACTCGCAGGGTGCGGGAGCTCCCTCCGCTCAGCTGCGGAACACGGGAGACGTTCCGAAGGCAGCGAGCGGGCACGAGTGTCGGGGAGGAGAGAGCGGCTGTCACCGCGTGTGACTCTCAGTGCCCATCACGAGAGCTGGCAGCGACAGCGGCCCCGGACGCCCCGGGGAGACGCAGGAGCGGTGGGGGGGAGATGACGAAGAGCAGACCTGCGGCAGCCGGCTCCTCTCCAAGGGAGACGGTTGCCCTCGGGTTTCTGATGCTGAAGGCGAAGGAGAGAGTCTTCCAGCAACGCAGCCTTTTGCTTTCTCTTTATTTCACTAAAACGCTGGAGAACAGCAGAGCACAACACGAATTGTTATCGTTAAAGCTACCTCTAATGACAGTTAAAATGAAGTTTTGGGGCATTTGTGCTAAACGGAACTTGAGTTTTACACTATGCGCGGAGCCGCAAAAAGGCTCCTTCAAACCTGTTCAACTGTTCATCCCACTGTTAAAAGGAGCTTTGCCAAGGGGGGTCCCAGCGCAGACCAAGGCTTGTTGAGATCGGCGGCTGGGCGCCAGGCAAACACACCCAGCAGCTTCTGTCCTCGAACCAAAATGAATGAAAAGGGTTCAGGCGTTTGCGAGGAGGCACAGCCAACACCTCTCTTACATGGTTTCTCTGAAATTCATTTGCAGGAGTAAATACTTGTTAGGTATGTGCCCCCCCACCCATAAATTCAAAATCATGAAAACAGAAAATTATTACAAAAGAATTAACAAAACCCTGGAATTTCAGCAGGCTGAGCAATACTTTTTGCACAGCTCCACCGATTCCAGGAGTATTTCCGATCTTGAATGATCCCTGAATAATGTGACGGGAAGTCTTGCGACACGGCTGTTCCTGTGATCGCAAGGCAGCAGAGACATGGCAAGGAGCACTGTGCCTTCAAAAAGAGCTGATGAGAAGATGAAAGGAGAGGAAGGAGATCTCTCCTTCAGAGAGATCACGTCAAAGGACTATTAAGGAAGCATGAAAAGGGTACCCACAACTTCTTCGCTCTCCGAAAATGCTTTTGCGCTGGGAAGCATCGTGAAGCCCAGCAGACACAAGGGGACCGACTGCTGTATGCTATCGACTCCTGGCCAGAGCGGCTATCGAAAGCGCTCTTTCTGTTGCAGCTCAGAGCGAAATCGATGCAAAAGACAATTCTGCTCTCCGGGCAGCATCATACGCTCCCACCACGCTTACCCTCTTCTCTCGCAGCACAGCTCCACGTGTGCGCTTTGCACTAATAATAGGAATCCGAGGCAATTAAAGCATGCCTGCTTGAAAGGTCCGTTCTGTGAACACCCACCTGTTGGGGGGAAGTCCTTGTCTGGTCCTGCAGAGATAATCCCTTCCAAAAAAGAGCCCGTGCTGAAGAGGCATTAAAGCGGATGTGTCCATCTGAGAAAAATCACTGGGGCTTTGCCTTAGCTTCTCCCCATCACGCCACCCCCCAAGAAGAAGCCCAAGCTTGGGTTGGAGGAGGGCACTGCGGAGCGTTACGGCAGCCAGGGAACACCTGAGCCTTCAGAAACTATGGCAGTTTGAACACGAGAAAGGCGGGACTTTTTCTCGCTTTCAACCTCGTTTGTGGCCACGTCTCAGGAAGGTGGGAGTTCCTCTGTCCGTTGGGTATCGCGGTCCGTCTCGGCTGGGGCTCTGCCTGCGACACGCTCTGCGTTTTTCAGCAGAAGTTAACCCTCAGATACCCATAGCCTCTAACCATGTAACAACAATAAATAGCACTTTATCCCCCCTTACATTTATATTCTCTTCTGGATTTCCTTAGCTTCACGGCAAGTGCTGAGTAACAGCCTCTGCAAGGGGGCACAGGCCGTGCATGAAGACGTTGCAGAAGTGAAGAGCACTGAAGGCCGGAGGTCCCCAAGTGCCGCCAGCGCAGGTGGTGACTGCCACCGCCGCTGCCGCTCCTGGATGGGACGCTGCACCTCAGACCGTTCCGTCGCTGTCCCAAGGCCACCCAGCCCACCTGCGCCGCGATGCTGCGGGTGGTCACAGCCACGCGCTCAGGATGCTGAACCGCGCTAGCGCCGCTGAGGTACCCCACGGCATACTCCGCTATACTTCAATGCACGCTTCGTTTCATCATGTAGGCTAAAACTCACTTTGGGAAAACGCGCTAGCGGAGCAGCAACAGTTTATATTCCCATTAGGAAAAACGCAAAGGCTCACTATGCCGAGAGCCTAACTTACACCTTGCTCCCCAACAATACGGGACCGATCTAACGTGCCCACACACAGCGCACGATCTTCAATGCTTTATTGCCCAGCCATTTCTATTTTACCCAAATGAAAAATAAAACCCCATTACTAAGCAAAAGTCTCAGGAATTTTTATGAGATTGTAATGCTTCCAATTTATGTTGAAAAAGACCAAAACCCTCAAGCTGTCTGTAGCTCCTCCAGCCAGGGATGGGGAAGATGCTGCTGTGCTGACGCAGCGCAGCACAAGCGATCAGAGAGGGCAACGCTCCTCTGCCGGGGCGCCACCAAAAGGGAATGGGAAGGTTCTTCTCTTGCATAGGACGTAACGGAAAATTTGAGGCAACAAAATACAGAATGAGCCCCACAATTTCTGCAGGACAGCTGCAGACGTCATGTAAAATGTTTTAACTGATTTCAGGCCCTGATACTTTCTGTCCACAGCTTTCAGACGAGCCGCATTTCAGGAAGGGAACACTCAGGGAACATCAAGCATCACGTGTAGACGTTAATGGTAATAAACAGCTGAATATTCAAGTGTATCAGAAGGAAGAATCCAGGAAAAAACAGTTTAAAGAGAAAACATTGCTTGAGTCTCTGACATTAAATCAGTGCTTCTGGATGCTCTGCAATGTACAGCTGCTGCATGCAGAACCGCATGAAGGATAATTAAAGAAGGCCAACAGAATATTACCCAACTACAGCGTCCTCTTCAGCATCTCCCACTTGCTCCTTCCAGGACAGACATCTTGCCTGGACATCACCACTGGTACGACTGCTGATCCCCCCTGACTTTCCCCTCCCGCTTTCTGCCCCACAGTAAAGCCTCCCAGTGACCCCTGTGGCTGCTGAGAGCACCCTGTGAGCATGCAAGCAAGGAAGGTGAAATGCAATTTTTCCCCCCCAGCTCCTAGAGGGTCGGATTATCACATTTCAGCAATTAGTGCAAAAGCCCGCGTTACAATGGGGCTCTGAGGGGCTCTGGTGTCTCCCCGTGCCCAGCACAGCTCAGCCTGCGTCCCGCTCTGCTTCTCCCACTCGCCTGTGAGACCAGTGCCACTTACACACTTCTTCATCACTTCTGAATTATTCAGTGAGCAGTTAATGCGCATACCGTATGAAACAGGTATCTGCCCACATATTGCTCTCGAATGCTTGTTAGTCTTAATTTGTTTGACTGGCCGAGATGAATAGGTAAACGCCAACAGGCTGAACATCCCTACGCGCTCGCACCAGTACTCCTGTCTTGGTTTGAAAGACAGGTGTCTGCCAAGGAAGGCAGGAGCCTCCCCTGGAATGGCAGATGCAACCCCCCTTCC
>JAVJGG010000001.1:332306-345164 GCA_035590195.1 Aviceda cuculoides
GGTCCAGCGCGGGCGGCAGCGTCGGCTCCCGCAGGCGTTCCGCCGTCGCCTTTCGGGGAGGGACGCGCTCGTCCTCGCGAACGACACGGCGTTCGGAGCCGGAGGGTGCGCAGAGCGCCGACCTCGTCCCGAAGCCCTGCAGCGGCGGGGGGACCCCTCTCTGCGCGGACAAACCAGCCGAGAGCAGCCACCCACGCAGTCCTGTCCCTCCCCCCCCCGACCGCAAAATCCATACCTGCCTCCCGAAGTTTGCAGCTAGAAGCAACTTCTTTGCAGCCCCCGCGCTGCTCCCCGAGAGCCAGGCCCTGCCGGCTCCGCTTCATCTCGCACCTTTTTAAAATCGACGGATAATTAAAGAGAAAAGGGCCTTCTCTGGACAGAAGGGGAGAGCTGGGCTATTACAACTGCCTACCTCTCCATTTATATGCAGTACACATCTTGCATTATCAAACTTCTGAAAACCAGAGGGGCGAAAAAAAAATAAAAAATCAAAGTATTAGTGGATTTTTTTATCCTGAGCTCCTTAAAGTGATTGTGGCTTATTTAAAAATAATACAATAATGCTGAGGTGTTCTTCCTTAACAAGAACACCTTGGGAATGCAAATAGGAAAGCAAGAGAATCAGAAATTCAAGATAGGGTTGGACAGGCTTTGCAATTCTTCTCCCTGGTGAGATACTCTAGTGGATATTTAAAAAAAAAACGAAAACCGCCTAGATTTTGTTCAGATTTTCACACCGAATCCCCAATTCCCTTAATAAGAAGCTACATCAATCTTTAGAGAACAAACCACCTAAGACCTGTGGCTCTAAATTATTAAAATATACTCGAGTGATTTCACGGTGTAAGGCTTCAACTTCCAATACCCCAGCAGGCTGCAGACATCCAAGCAGGATCCGCACAGGTTATTGGGGAAGAAGGACCGTGCCCGCTGCCCGCGGGCTTTCAGGGGGGCAGGGCTGGCCCGGGCTTCTTGCTCGGTGCCACGGGTGCATGATCCCGCCACGGTGCCTCTCCCCAACAGCGAACCCCCGCGTGCAGGCCAGCAAAGATGTCCCCTTCCTCCCAAGGGGCAGCTGGCTCGGCGTCCCTCTCTCCCTGCCAGCCAGTTCTGCAGCTCTTCCTCGTTTCTTTCGGAGAGGTAGAATGAACCTGCTGGGAAAGGGCAGGCGTGCCCCGCGCAAACCCTAACAGCTCGGGATTTGCACCGAAATCCCCAAACAAATAGCCTTTTCAAACGAAAACGCTCATGGCAACAGCAGTAAAAAATGCCCCAAATAATGGCATCTGACTACCAGACAAGTGAAATCCAAAACATGGTTTAAAAAGAAAACAAAGAAAGACAGCATGAAATCATCAAAACAGGAGATGTGGAATTCCTTACGAAAAGGCTCCCGACTTGCGCAAATGCGCCTGCGAAAGAAAAGGCTGCTGCCTGCAGCCACCTGAGGCGCGGCAGGAGCTCGAAGCCCACGAAGAAATGGCCACCAAATACCCCACGGAGCCCGATGCGAGGGAAGCCTCCGGCCCCAAGAGCCGCCCGGCCGCGCGCTCCGACACGTGCTGGCTTCTGCCTAGTCCCGCTCCGCGACGGCGCGCTGAGCAAAGGCGGGCACATCTCTGGAAGCTGGTTCTGGTGCCGACTGCCCTAAAACTGAGCGTAACGCTTCCCGTGGCCCGCAGCAGGACATCAAAACCCCTGATAGGAACATAATGCCGAAGTTTAACAAACCAGGGACAGGGACAACGACGGCTCCGATGGCAGGCAACGCCAATAGCGTGGGAGGACGGAAAGCCATCGCCGCCGCTCTTAGCTCTCGTGGGGGTGTTGAACAGCGCGTGCTCAAGTCTAGCAGCTAATCACGTCCCCGTTACACCACCGTACTGCGTGGGATCTCCTTCTGTAATCACACTGATGATTTCAGAGCTTCTCCACCGATTTCCGTCGGGGAACAGCACACTGCTCGCAGTGGCAGCACTGCTGCCGTGGATCACACCTCCCGGGAAAGCCAAATGAGGCGTTAGGTTCATTCTTCTCGTCCTCCTGATGACAGGGTACAGGTCTAACTTAGTGGCTCTGTCTGAGCCCAAGCAAGCTCTGCCCTCACCCACAGCCTGCCTGCTACCTGCGCAGCCACGTGGCGCACCAGGAAAGGTACAACGTAGGAACTGCAGCCATGCAATAGCATGCAGGCTGCATCTGGTACAGATTTCTCAGACGTAGAAGGGAAAATGGAAAAGCAGCTTGTAAGTTCTCACGTCAGCGTCCTTCGCTGCAGTAACCTGTGTTTCGGAGATACCAGTCAAAAGGCAGCAATACAACCCAGTCTCCCATCCCTACCACAGACATTGCCATTACCTGTTCATATAGATGAACACTGCTATCCTGTTCTTTTCACCAACTTTTTCATATCCCAGCAGAGACACTACCCAATCTTTTTGAAATCGATTTCTCTGGATTTCATACAAATCATGATCAGACAAGTTTGTTAGCTGATTGTAGTAATACACTTGTTTCACATGTAGGAGCCATCTTCCATCTGTATCGGTAACAAGTACCCTCAAAATTCTCTGCCGATCTTCTCTGACAGGGCAGAGCGTGGTTGGGAAGGCAAGGCAACTGAAAACCTCGAGTCTCTAACGTGAGCTGCCTCTTGGGTACCAAATTAGCAAGCATCGGGGAAAACCCTCAAATTCTACGTGTATCACCTCTCTTTTCAAACGGACCTGAAGCAAGCGCCCTCCGAGATCGGGTTATCTTGTAGCAGATGGTCCTTCCTTCAGGACAGGGATGCTAAAGCCACGGACATGTTCCAAATCCATTTAAACATCAGATTAGGCTCGCCCCTGTCAGCCGCAGGAGCTGGGAGACAGCAGCAGCTCCCGCCTGCTCCATTAATCAAAATTCAGCGAGAAAAGCCAACGTGCTGCTACAAAACCCCCTGACTTGATGCCAACACCACGCACGGGGAACCTAGGGCCATCAATCTTACTTCTCCTCCCCTGGCAGTGAGATGCTGCTGGGGAGGGGGGAGCAATGATGGGGGCTTGGCCAAGCGAGCGGAGAAGCAGGTTTTTGACAACTCTCCCAAGGCAAAACGATGCACGGTGTCACCAAGTTGATGGGGACGCGACAAGAAACCAACCTCAACGATTCTTTGTACAGATCGGCCCCAGTTCAGCCTTTTAAAATCAGGAGGTGTAACCATGGCTGAGCCCTGCAACACCAAGTAATCACCCGGGCAGGGGCAGGTGGGCTGCACCCAGAGGTCTTATTTTGATCTAAAAAGGGAAAAAAGTGTCATAACATAGGGAGGCATCCAAAATTTCCTGTTACTGCAGCCAATCTTCAACTAAAATGCTGCTAAGCATGTTTTCTCGCTCCTGATCTTAGTGAAACACAGCCATTAGACAGGTTTGGATTTTCCTCCAACACCTATAGATGGTAACTTTGATTCAGCAAAGCGCAAAAATGTGCTCAGGTCTCAGTGCTGGACTGCTGGCAAGGTTTGCCTTTTATCGATGTCAACAAAACTAAAGCAATTGCTTATAGTTTGCCAGTCTGGGCAAGGAGTCCCTATGTACTGATAGCAGATCTCAAAAACCACCTGAAAATTTCTACGTGGCTGCAAAATCCCAGAGAACCTGACCCTTAATTTCTGGGCTACAGCTGGCACAGCTGCAGCCTCACAGCTTACCTCTGCAGCGCTGGGACACTGCTGCCGTGCAGGCGTTCAGCCTGGTGCAAGAATTTTGGTTTTAATCCTACTGGCTCTTTTTCTGACATGTTTCAAACCCTCCCTATGCCCTTGATGTCACCAGCAGTTATACCTAGATAAGGGTTTCTGGATTGAGCCCAGGGAGCTCATTTGATGGCTAATCATGGGAGCAGAGGTTACCACAGCCTCAGAATCTAGAGCCAAGCTCTATGTGTTGCGGGACCTTGTCACTTCTGTCAGCTTTTGTTATCGAATATTGTTCTGTTTACCTCGGGACTTGTTAGAAAGCAATTTTTGAAATGTTCAATATTTAATGAAATATTTAAATGTTTAATGGGTTCTTTTTCAAACCCTCTTTTCCTTCCGTGGAGTTCCGAAGTCACTGCAAGGATTGCGGGTTTTCACTTTCCTACTGTTAGAAAGGTTTCTTCTAACTAGGTTGGCTAATTGGCAGAAATCTTCGTATATGGGTACTGATCTTCAGTGCCCCAAATTCTAAAATTTAAATTTTATGCCTGCACTCCTAAGCTGTATGCCTGATAGACCTCCCTCCACCCTCCCAACCTGATCCTCAGACCTTTCTTTACCACAGTCCTGCCGCACAGACTACGGCTCTTCACCTGAAGACTTCTCACTCAGATCCCTGCCAATGACTCCTGTCTTTGGCATGCTTTGCTGTGCCTTCCTTACATGCAGGAAGGAGAGCAGTCCCTAGAAAGTGATGTGTTTTAGCACCTTCCCTTGATTTTTCCAGTGAGTGCTATTTCCTTCAGGTCTAGTCTTTAGACTCTCTGTGTATTACGTTGATGCGTGAAAAAGAGACGTGAAACTGTGTTCCCTGTTCAATGCTGAAGGATAGCGACGTTTTCGCTTTTACCACGTATATGTTTCTTTTCCCTAGTCCAATAGAGCCGGGTCCAGCAATTTGGTGCGCTGCCGTTGCTGAGGTTTGCCGCGCAGGCGGCACAAGGAGAGGTGCCACGTTGGAGAGAAAGGGGATGGAGACTCAGCAGAAACTCCCGCCGGGTTTCCCACCCGGCCCGTGACGGTGCTAACGGCATGCAGCCACTCTCCTCGCAGGCAGGGGCTCGGTAGCCAAAGCCCCCCGCACATACAGCCCTGCGCAGAGGTCCGAAGCCCACCGCGCAGCCGGGCACCACCGTGTTCTCTCCACCAGGCTTGCCGCAAGAGAAAATTGAGGCAGAAACGTTACTAGAAACCCAGCGGCGCTGTCACGCGGCGGGTTAAATCATTACAATAACAAACCAGTCGGTAACAGCGTTTTCCAGCCTGCCCAAACCGCTCTTTTCTACGCCTGGTCTTTACGCTGGTAGCTTGTGTTTTCAGTGAGAGCATTTACTGCTGCTGTCCACTGGCTATTGAATCCTCCGGCACTTACCCATCGATCTCCTACCTGCAGCTCAAGAGCCAATTACAGTCCAAGGTCAAGCCTTTCTGCGGCCCTGCCTCTCTCCGACCAAGGGAGCCCGGAGACGGGCCCAGCTGCCGACCCATTCCCCATTGCTGGGGAGGCCGGGCAGGCGCAGGCAGCGGCAACGCCGAGAAATTCGCCTTTCCGTGACGGCGAGAAGCACGTTGGCTTCCTGACCTTCCACCGCAGACTATAACACCACCGCAGCACGCTATGCGCCAGCTATCAAACTCTTAATTTTTTTATACTGGTAATTCTTTTAATAAGAATTCCTTAAATATTTATGAAAAGAAACGCGTGAGGCCAGCTCAACAAGAAGCGATAGCTTTAATCTCAGTATGCTCTGCAGAGATCCTGCCTGCTGCTCTGCAACAAGAGAAGTGACTTGCGGAGCCACCTAATCCCCCAACGGTGGAACTCCAGCCCTGCTGCAGTTGGTGGGAATTTTGCCATTGGCTGCAACGTGGCGAGGGTTTCAACATCTCTCCTAAGTCGCCTAAACCACGTCCTGCACTAAGTCACAGCATGGAAAGCACAAGGCGCTGTTTCTCCAAGAAGTGAATGTCAGACAGCCTCTCTACAAGTGCAAAATTTGATACGGATTTTCTGTTTTTTACAACACTGTCAACTGCAAGACGAATCAATAGGAACTGCCCACCCTAGCCTGCTACTCTATTGCTCAAATTGGTACTAGCCACACGCTAGCAATTGGGTTATCCTTGAGTTTTGACTACAACTAACCTCATAAAATCTTTCATGAATTCCACAGGAAGCAAAATCCACAGCCCGGTCCTGCTGTAGGATCATTGGTATGCAGCCCTGCACACCCACCTACAGTAGCTGCCTGTTCATAAATGCATATTTCTTTATTAATATGGGGATACTTTAATCTCAGTCTAATTTTACCTTTAGGGAAGCTATATCCCAAGGCTGCCAGGAGCTAAAACCCTCCAGATGCAGCGGTGTAATTTGTATTCAAAGCAGCAGGTCTATCTGTCAACATGTTTGTCTCCCCTATCTGCCAACTCTTATTTATAATCCCATTCAGATTAATGAATGACAGTAGTTCTCATCACAAGAAATTTGATTAATCAATTTAAGTGCTTAATCACCCTGGCCTGGGTGAGAACCGTACAGGAACGATGCTGCCTGGCTAGGGACAAAGTTGTGAGACATAGGAGGAAAACGTCACAGCTTTCCCTCGGGAACAATTCAAGCGGGGAGCGTGCATGGGATCCTCGACGGGATTACGAACTTTCCAGGAGCTGAAGGTTTCCTTAGGGCCAGCGGTCACGGCCAATTACTCACAAAATAGCCTTTTCAAACCACCTCCTAATCTGACACAAAAGGCTTCACACTACCCAACTCGTTCCCTGCTACCCGCGTCGCTCGCCACCAAGCCCCCAAACAGTAAATCCTAACCCCCTGGCCCTGCCCCGAGGGATCACCATGATAACCCAGCCGGGCATCCTGGAGGCCAATGGATGGCTCTGAATTAGTTGATAAACCAGCCGGGCACGCCGCGCGGCATCCTGCTCCCAGTTAGCTCCTGCCCATCACTTCGCTTCCCTGTACCACAAAGACCCCCGTGGCTTGGCGACCGCCAGCTTGAATATTCTAGAATAATCTCCAGGACTTCTGGAGACCTGAGAGATGTTTCAGATGACGGGTGAGAGCAAGGTCGAGTACAAATCCCTGACTTCTAGGAGGGTTATCTAGGAGAGAGGCCACACAGCGTGAGCGCTGCACTGAGGCTACTCTTGCGGATGCTCTGAACGACAGGATAAAACCAAAAAAACGGATAAAACATCCAAATCTCAGGAATAATGCCATCTTCTCTTCCATGAAAGACAAGTTTACAGAGAAGTACCCCCCTTTGCTGGCAGACAAGATGTTTCTGAACTCTGTGACAGAGAAGCAGGCGTTTGTCATGAACTGGCTCTGGATATTACGATAACAGGCATCTCGCAAATACCCCAGTCAATAGCGCTGCAAAATAAGCAACAGCTGTCCTGCTGCAAAGCCTCGTCTCGTGGCCTCTCATTGGAAATCAAGAGCAGAGTCTCCCGATCACGCTCTTCAGGAATCGAAGCCCAGCACTATTAAATCTTTGCGTCAGCAATCTGATGACAAATGGAATTGCTGCAAACAAAAGCTGCAAGTGACCAAAGGAGCATGGAGGAGCAGGGTCATCGCACAGGGGGAAGGGGATATTTTGGGAAAATGAACTCCCTTCAAGGAAAACAAGCGTCTGGGTAACCACTTCTCCGAGATGGGGCAATGTTTCTTAGAGGGTAATGAGGGCTCTGGAAAGGATTACACAGCCACAGCTCAAGCACGGCTTCATGTGACGACCACGCAACACCTGGGCAAAGGGAGATAATCTGGTCCTTGGACACGTGCTCGAGGGATGCTGAAGAGATGGAGGAAACCAGACATAAACCCAAACAAACAGAGGATTTGGTGTCCACAGCTGAAAAGCTGGAGGTGGCATAAGGAGAGGACTGGAAAAAATGTATTGTAGTGGGAGAGCTGGACCACAGCCTGTTTTGTTTATTTGAAAAAACGTAAGGCAAAAAGTTCACACTAACCAAATACCATTACCAGGAGTATTCATGGAGAGACAAACGTTGGCTATTTAGTGACTAACCTAGGAAAGAGAGACAAATAAATGAATGCCTGGAAAAGAAGGCCAAATGATTTAAATTGAAACTGAACTACCCATTTGACCTATCAAAGGTTCTTTACTAGAACAAAACCTGGGAGAGGTGGATGGTCTTATCCCACCTCCTGCTTTCTTCTGTGCTCACCCAGCTGCCTCTCTGAGCCATCTGCTAGAGACAAACCAAGCGAGGCTGGGACACAGGTACCAAGTCAAGACGCATCATGTACGTGGCACGCGTGAGGTCAGCCTAGACCTCATCAACGGTCCTGCGCTCTGACCGTCCCTTGGGAACACGGGGAGTATTTGGTAAGATTCCTGGGAAGCTGCACCGGTAGGTCAGGGTTAGAGCCCCTGCGTCATGGGGACAACTGCCCCGGTGACGCTGGGCTAGAGGCGTCGGGGGCGCTGGCAGCCCCGATCAGACGGGGCTCATCGACGGACCGCGCTGCACACGCTGCACGCTCCGAGCAACCTCTGCACGGCCGGGTACCAAGGATACGGGGAGTCTCACTGGGCAAGACGGACGGATGGTCCAATGACACCCTGGTAAATACGAAACAGTCCCAAGTTTGCAAGCGGTGATGAAGAGTAGATCTGGGTGACACAAGGTCACCGCGAAACCAGACTCCCATATTCTCAGGTAAGGGAAAAGCATCCCCACAGCCCCGACATCAGCGGGGGGTTAATAAGAGGAAAAGCGTCACGGAAGGCTGCTTTGGCTCCACGAGACCGTTTTCTAACTCAACACCGTCTTGGCAGTCACTCAAGTGGGATACATAAAACCTACGGGACAGAGACATTACCCGGGTCCCCACACATCATCTCGACTCCAGCAGCTTGTGCAACCGCATGTTTCCCCAGGTATGAGGGTTTCTTGACTGTCACCGCAAGGTTAGAAGAATTGTGAGCTGGAAAATCATGGAGCATATTAATGTCAGACTGAAATATGACCACAATACACAGAAGTATTTTATATTTATTCTCTTTTAGAAATGTTATAAAGACAATATAATGAGAATGTTGCAAACAAGTCAAGTGGTTTCCTCCTAATCTGGCAATAAAAATATGTCAAAGAACTGTCTAAAATCCTAATAGGAGAACAAAAAAATAACGGGCTAGGCTATGACAGGATTTAGCTGTGACTTTACTCAAAGGCTTTAATCATGTCTACCACAACACAAATGGAAAATCAGATACAAACCTGTACGAACCATTAATGTCTGTGTTGGTCGGCTCAGCTGTTAGAGGGGCCAAGACTGAACAGATTTGGCGGAGGTTAATGAAGATAGGTAGAGGTCTAAATACATTTATATCTGAGGAAACTTTGCACAAAAAAAGGATTATTGAGCTGGTCTTCATGGAGACTCGACTGAGGTAGCAAATACACAATTATAAAAAGCTTAGAAAGTGATTAGTCATTCCATTTTAACATCTGCTGTAAGAAAAGAACAAAGGGTTTCTTGATTAAATTAATGTCTGATAAACTTGGAATGAACAAAGAGGAAATACTCTTTTTTCAGGGGATACCCAGGCTTCGGAAGTCAGCACCACAGAAAAGGGGGAGTTCAACGTTAGAGACGGATTGCAAAGGGCTGAATAATTTAACGAGTTGGAGCGCAGCACAGCTATGATGAAAGCCAGGGCAAGAGGCGTCGAGAGGGAGAGCATTGCTACCTCTGCCCGACATTGGATCTGGATTTTAACCCTGGGTTCCTGTTGGGATGCTCTTGGCTGCGCTCCATTCAACAGGGACACCGGGAAAGAGCAGGGGAAGCGAATCCCACAGGACACCCAGCTGGGGGCCAGCGGGGTGAAAAGCGAATACCAGGTCTGTGGAAAGCGACCAGGATGGGCTCGGAACGAGAACGTCAAATATCCACTCACGAGCATAAAAACACCACCACCTTCTTGAGCCCAGCTGCCTTTACGGCCGCCATCATACAGGCAGGCTGCGCAAAAGTTAAAGAAGTTTTTATTATCCAGCTGAATCTCTCTTTTGGGAAAAAAAAGACCATTACAGCATGGGGAAACGACAAAATCTGATAGCACCCTGGGGAAACGCAAGCTGAGCCAGTATTGTTTGCATGCACGCTGCAGAAAAAAGCCACATCTGCTAACGACCACGGTGGGGTGCAGGGCACGGGGTGCCATCGCATGACAGCAGACATGGGTCTGATGCATTCGCTGTCTTTCAGATTCAGGTAAGTAAGGACAAGTCTAACAAATGCAACTTACAGGCAAATATATAAATATCTAAAAGAACGTTTGGGAGCTATTAATTATTCCTGCAGTTTTATCTTGGATTAATTTTGTACTGCAATGGACCAGAAGCCTTAGCCGAAATCTTTTTTTGGCAGCTTCCCCTGTGCAAAATTAGCCTTGGAGTTATCTGCAGACATACTACACTGTGCCTACAAAGCGACACATTCAGCTGGTTTGCAAAATACCCAGTTTCTTGGTCCTGTTCTCTTTATACCACTTGCTTACATTTAAGACTAGAAGCCACCACAGTCAGCGATTCAATGATCAATGCGCAGTCTTCCCTGTCTGGTCACGTCAAGTTCTCTGCACAGGTGGCATAATTCACATTATGGCACCAAAAATTCTTTCCACTGAGTGGAAGGAGAGCATGGTTGTGGCAAGGCTATCTGTATTCCATCAAGGAAGCTTCAGAAGTTGATATTCCCTTCCCCACTTCAGGAAGTCATTTAAGGTGTTCAGCAGCTCCTGAATTCTGAACATTGAATCTAAGCGCATGGAAAACTTGGAAGGACCTGACCTTCAAACCTCCTTCCAACGAATCCCTTAATTAAAAAGCATTTACACAACCTAAAACAAATTATTGTGTGTGCCAATACTAAATCTTCCCATTCCAATTTAAAATCCTTAGAGCTTCACTATCGCTCACGAGCAATGGCAGGAGCTACAGTAAGCAAGCATTTCAGAATGTCTTTCTGGACAAGCTGTCATAGAAATACTAAGTTTATACTGCTTGCAACCAACTTATAAATATTTCATTCTTGTCCCAAAAACCCAAACAGCAAAGCATTAATTTCTCAAGATTAGTGTGCCTAAATTTACTGAAGTTCACCACCAGCAAACAGCTGAGTGTTTCTGACATTCAATAAACATCGAAAAGGTCGACGTTTTACTTGTATTAATTTTTTATCAGAGAATGGAAAGCTCATTTTCGTGACAGATAATGAATGTTGGAAGAGGTCTGCTACGGCAAGCTACACGAGACCAGTGTATCCTCTATATGAACCACGGCAGAATTTCAGAGACCTTCCTCGCGTCTTCCTGAGGTGAACTTATCTCTAAGATTTTGCAAGTTATGGCTCTGCCTTCTGAAGAGTTCTTCAGGACTATATAACAGTTATGACACTTGGGCTGTTGAGGAAGGAAAACGCAACAGCAAATATCTTCCATATGCCTTGAGACATTATGGAGAATACAGGCAGAAACTGCAAGCTAAGAGCAAATTTTCTTCTTGTTTGTAAAATAATAGTAATTTCTATCACTGGCATTCAAAGTACGGATGTCTAAAGAGGATCTGTCTACATGTTGCCAACAAAAAGTTTATTTGCGTTCTTTCAGGCGGAACGGGACTTCACAGTGGAGGCATCTTGGGCCTTAGGTCTGGACTGTCCCTTTCCTCCTGCCCTTCGGGCCGCTCGGCCGGGGGGCAGAAAAGGTACGGTGCTGCACCGCAAAGAGCTGTCCCTACGCTCTTCCGCACGGACCGCTCTCCTCCAAGAGACACTTGGGGAGTCCTGCCACGTATTGCCCACGTAGCACCAGCTACCGCACGGCCCCGAGACCTTCGACTCCACTGTCCCGGGACCGTGTACCTGCCACTTGGCAAGGATGCTCCCACGCTTCCCCAGCCACTCGGCTGCAGCGGCGGTGGCCAGATACCCACAGCACGGGCGCATCGATGAAGTACCTGATCTGCAACGTCACCCGTACACGAACGTGACACGAAGGGATTTAGTTTTGCTTTGACTAACTTGTCACTAGCATCCAATTATAGGACCGGTGGGCTTTGCTGATTAATTACGGATTAACTAGATGCAAGCCTTCATGCAAATTCATCTTAAAAACTCTGCTGACACAGACGGGATCTTACACGTTCCTCTTCAACCTTTTGTGCTTCTTAACTAAGAAGCTGAAAGTGCTAACGAACAGCATCAGTCGAACCCGCAGGTAACGAGGGCTGTGGAGTCCCCCGTGCCCGCGCGTCCCCCGCCACCGGCGGCCGCCAGCGGGGCCGGGAGCGGAGCCGGGCACGAGGCGGCGCTGCGGAGCGGCCCGGCCCGGCCCCGACGGCTGCCGAGGTCCCGGGAGGCTCCGGGCACCCCCCGGAGCTGTCCCGAGGCCATGCCCGGACACGGAGGGGTCCCCCCGCAGCCTGCCCCGCAGCCCCGGGGCGCACCGTGGAGGACGGGGCAGGCGAGGGGACGTGGGGCTCCGTCCTTAAATCAACGCGGGTTCAGGCTGTTCCCGGGCCCGGGGCCCCGCCGCTACCGGCGGCTTCGCCCGCCTCTCCCCGCCGAGCCGCCCCGGGGGCCTCGCAGCAGGTGTAAAGGCCGGTAACAACCCCGTTCCCCGGCTGCAAACGGCCCCGTTTGAACCGGCACCCCCAAGGGGCCGGAGACGGCGGTCTCTAGCTGCCGAGGGGCAGCCACGGGGGAGCTGCCAGGCTCCGGGGGGGGGCGGCATCAAGCCCGTCCCGGGGGTACCCCCCAGCCTGCAGCAGGTCCCCGGGGAGGCTGCGGGGACACCCGCGACACGGCGAGCCCCGAGGTGTGCCGGGGCTCGGTCTCTCTCCCCGCTGCCGGGAGCCCCGCGGGGGGGGACGGGGGGACACGGTGTTTCCTCTCGCTTCCAGCTCTTCTTCCCCGGCACCGGCCACAGCCGCGGCCCGGAGCTGGAGGGTCGCCAGCGGGAGACCCCGCTCCCCGCGGCCCCGGGCTGGGAGCTGCGACCAGCTGCAGAGCCGTCTAGTGCCGCCCCGGCAGCGAACTGCGGGGCGAGCCGGTG
>JAVJGG010000001.1:345264-386167 GCA_035590195.1 Aviceda cuculoides
GGGCACCGGGGAGGAGACCCGGGAACTCACAGGCATTGACAGATGAAAGTCAAGCGATTAGCTGGCAGTTTCAACCGTTTTGCTTCTGAAGTGCTTTCTGCATGCTTTCTCAATAAAAGCAAGACAGCGCTGATGAGATATTCGACAAAACAGAACGCTGAATCATTTTTAGTGCATCACCTCTTCTCACGCAGAGGGAATCTTCCGTCTTCCCCACCACTGTTGCAATTAAAACATTCAGAACATTTCTTCTAGGCTGATGGTGATTGGAAAAGACCATGAGACTTCCTAAAATAATCTTTCAAGCTTTATGCCATTAGGTCTGTTCTCTTCATCCCCCTGGTTCTCAGGGTGTTTTCCTGGGTATGGCAGATCAGCATTTTTTTCAGCCCAAACAATTTTTTCCTTGAATGCCAGTACAAACTACAGCTTTGCCAATGGAAACAGAAAAGACATTTTTCCTTTAGAGCAGCAGCAGCACGACCGGCGTGCTGAATTGCTGCTCTGAGTCCCGACTCCCCTGCTCCTGCAGACATGGTGCCCTGGAAAACCTCCGTCCTTCTGCAGGGATGGACACAGCTGGCCCAGGAAACAAAACCGCTGCAGAACAGTGAGTCCACGTTATTCCTGTTCCTTCCACTTCCAGCACGACAAGCAGTTTAGCTCCTACAAGATTAGCTCCGAGGTCCTCATCTCCCTCGTCTGCGAAGGCTGACTCTTCCGTTTCAGGGGGCTGCGCTTCATTCTCAGCTCCCCAGAGGCGAGATACACCGATCTAATTAAGGGTGTCATCTGAGCAAGAACTGAAATGTTACTTGAACATGGAATTACTATTTCAGCTTTTTTCGAGATTGAAATGGCGAAATGCCATCCCTTGGGAGCGGTCGCCTCTTACAAAACCAGTATCCGTACAGAGAAACTTCAAACGCTTTCTAAAATTTTTGCTGGCTAAATATAGCTCAAAAGAAGATCAATACTTTCACGTGTAATTCATAGCATCCAGACATTATTCATGGTGTTGAACAGATCAGAGGAAGATTCACAGCAACATGTGTAAATTTACACATTGTTTGTTTCATTTTTGTAAACAGAAGTTTTTCAGCATTTGGGAGAAAAGGCACGAATACATGCTCATATACTTGTTTACTGCCAAGATAAAATGCTTCATTGAGGCTGACCATGCACTGAGTCTTGCTTAAGCCGGCTACAGCACAAAATCGAAACACGGTATTTTCTCAGTCACTGAAACCGACCCACGTTCAAGATTCAAGGAAAGGCAGAAGAAATCACAGAAAATTCTGGGTTGCTCACTTCCCCAAACCGCACATTAACACCACAAAAAGTGTCCTTAAAAATGAGTCCCATGAGTG
The DNA here is from genome assembly GCA_035590195.1 of Aviceda cuculoides. Taxonomy (NCBI): domain Eukaryota; kingdom Metazoa; phylum Chordata; class Aves; order Accipitriformes; family Accipitridae; genus Aviceda; species Aviceda cuculoides. The sequence goes on from JAVJGG010000001.1 coordinate 346,635, forward strand.
GACAGAAATCTGTTCCCTCAGCCATCCAATTCATCATTTTTGTCCAATATGTTACCCGTAGGTTTACAAATCACAAGGAATTTACTGAGTGTGTTTTCATACGTAAAAGTGGACAATAAATCATCATACCAAAGGCACTCACGTAACACACAGTTTCATTTTCATGCCAAATTTTGTTATTGGTAACTGAAAAAAAAACCCCAAACAAACAACAAAAAACCCGTCTCTGAGCAGTCTTCAAAAATAACAATACAGTATTAAGGACGGATATTAATTCAATTATTCACCCATTCTTTCTTCTCTAATCCCATGCTGAACCTGAAGGGGCAAGAACATGCCCCCTCCCCTAGCTAGACTGCACTTTGCTTCAACGAGCCTTTAAAAATAAACGTTTTTATTTGCATTAAGCATAAGGGTCTGAAGGACAGGGACGCTCCCTCTGAAACTCCTGCCACTGCTGTGTGGTTGCTGCTGCACCTCCTCAAACTTTTGATAAATCCTCCTCCGAAACTGCAATTAACACCTTTTGCAGGTCGCCCCACAAGATTAATTTTCCCAGCATAGATTAATGAAAACGCATACAGAAGTGTTTAGAAAATATTTTCTCTATTAATCTCCATCAGCAGCAGATTACCAGCAGGGCGGCTAATGAAGACGTCATATTGTTAAGGTGAAAGCCGACGGGGAGAAGGACGAGGACGTTCTCCCGGGTGCCTTTAGCAGCGTCTCTGCCGGGGACAGCTTTGTCACCATCACATCCCAGGACACTGCTTTGCCCGAGATTTATTTGGGTTTAGAGACACGCGTGAGAAGAGCAAAATTTTTAGACCGAAAAGTCACAGCGTGAAACCACAGCCCCTGCAAGACCCCACTGCATATTTAATGCTAATTTAGAGGACATAATGCTATAAAACTTTCCTGTCTCGGGAAACAAGTGGCACCATTCCTTAAAATCTCACCCTTTGCTTCTTTAGGGTTTTTTGTGGTGTGTTTTATTTTCTTCCAAGCAAACCCCAAAGATCAATGGATTGGGGCCTGCGCGGCTGCCCAAAAATGCTGAACGGATCCTCCCCATGCACCGATTCACACCTCAAAGGAGGGAGCTGCCTCCGGCAGCTGCAGCCTGCACAAACCCCCAGAGCCGGCGGCTTCCCAGTTCCCCATCGGGAGCTCAAACATACACCTTCAAAAATCTCCAGTGTGTCCCCCCCAGTCTATCAACAGCAGACACTATTCTACTGCTGTTTTAAAGTTTACCCTTAGGACTTCAGAGGCTCCTTTTCTAGAGAACTTTTCTCTACCATATCTCAAAGAGATGTTTAACAGAATTAGATCAAGAATTTGAAACAAACGCAGAAAAGATCCCGCAGAGTAAACCTGACACTTGAGAGGAGCCCATGATCACTGCAGAGCTCACAGCAGAGGCTTCCATAAGGCAGACTGAGTGTGCCCACCTTCATGAAGCAGGACCTTTTGACTCCCAAACCTCCTTTTTTTCCCCAAACTAACAGAGCATCTTTCACATTTCTGTCTCTAACAACAGCGTCACCCGGAGTTCAAGCAAATAACAGCTTGTTTCCTCATTATCCTTTCCTTTACAGCGTTAAACTCTCTTTTAAATTGAAAGCTGTTATTTTACCTTCATTTTTCCAAGCTCATTTGTTGCAATGTTGCATTTTGATAAAGTCTAGCTTACAGCTTAATTTGTTTTTAAAAACAGCAAACGTGGCCGTTTACCCATCCTGCCTCAAGGAAGGAAGCTTGCTCTCACCTGGCTCACTACAAAATCAATCACAACGTGTACTTAATTCTCTCCTTGAAGGAAGGGAAAGCAGCGGGATGAAAAGCCGAAACCACATCCTCTGTCCTTTGTCAGCAGCACAAAGCTCCGCAGCTCCCGTACCCTTCAAAGCTCCTTGTTCTTCGCAGGCGGATGGCAAACAATTACCGAGGACCTGCATGGGCTTCCTCCTCAGCAATTCACCCGTCCTCGCGCTGCCTTCGGATCAACACTGAGGACTTCTTTCAGTTCAGGGTTGAACTAAACAGGACTACGGCTGAAAGTAATGTTAACAAAGGTTATCTTCAAACCTTTTTTTTTTTTCCTTAAATTCAGTATGTACTCTTAATAAATTAGGCATTACCATTTAATATTAAGGATGCCACTTCACAATGCGAGCGCTCGCTTTATAAAATGAGAGCAACACGGCTTTATTTCAAGGTTCGCTTGCAAATTTAATTTGGAATAAAAAGGTGTTTCTCTAGTGGCATTCAGGCAAAGAGAGGGACTGACTCGTGCTGAGGCTGGATTTGACTGTGACTATCAGCTGAGCATCCCCGCAGGGTTCGGGGAGGATATTACACCCTTGGAGACTATTCTGAACCATACCAGTTTCCCAGTCCGTGTTCTAGCCCATTTTGGGCACGCTACCAAAACCCAGGCTAGAACAGCAGTCACCTCGTTTTAGTGGCATTTCTGGTTAATCTGGGGCATCTTCAACCTTTTGACAAAATAACCTGCACGGCACAGGCGAGTGCGGCGCTTCAAGGGCTCCCGCCAGCGCCCACACCCGCGACCTTTGCCGTGCTGCCCGGCCAGCGTCATCCTCCACTTCTGCCAGGCAGCAATCCGGGGAAGCTGGGGTCTATCCTGCCTCAGCTGCACCCTCAGAGCCGACGTGCCAGGCTGCTCTGCAACCGGCTCCCGCCTCGGACCAGCGTGCCGAAACCGGTACCGCTGGCTGGCAGAGAGACGGGGAGAAATGCCGTTAGGCGAGAGATCCGCCACAGGGTGGTTGCGCTCACATCCATCAGCGAAAGCCATCAGGAACGGCGCTGGCGCGGAAGCCCTGTGCCATTCACCACAAGCTGCCCTTCCCAGGCCAAATGTGCATTTTTCAGCTAGAGCGTGAAGTCCCTTCCATTAGTGCCTCTCAGTGCCAGCAAACACGATGCAATTTAGGATCCCAGATGTTTCCCACGGGACATATTTTTGCCCTCAGCTGTGTACCCTGCAGCACAAAGTGTCTCGTACGTTTTAGTCTTGCCCTACGTGACGCATGCAGCAGGTGATTTGGCACTGAGAAACAGCTATTTTATCACATTTCTTCCTGCAGATCGACGAACCAGACCTATCCTGCTTGCGTGTCCCTTGCAGCTTGCTCAGAGCCTGCGCTGCCAGGAGGGATGCCTGCGACCCAGACCTCCTCTCTGCCCTGTCTCTTCACACTTGTGATGCCAGCAGAGTCAGACACGCGTGAGAAACGGGGATCGGAGAATGATTGATTCCCAACAGCGACTGTTGAGACACCAACTTATCTCTCCCTCGCAGAGCAGGGGAGGCCCAATAAGTATAAAGTTTAATGCTACCCTGTTTAATGATATTTTCACTTCAACCAAACTGTAAAATTAACTGAGAACTTACACTAAAAATGACTTTTATTTTATGCCGATCATTAAGTAAGGAGGTTTCACACTTGAGATCTGTTATATTAAAGGGAACTGAAATTGCTCTTATCAATTCCCTTATTCTAAGCGGACAGACTTCTCATAAAATATTGAAACTGTGTGGTGACTATGGAGAAGGAGAGAATGGCTGAATCGCGGGTGGAAGGGATCCCTGGACCGTGGCCGCTGCCTGCGCTACGGGGCCTGCCAGCCCGGGGATGAGCACGAGGAGAGGCAACCCCGCGAGGGTCGCCCGCTGCCTGCGGGAGCTGGTTTACACCACACCACGACCAGGATGGCGGTCTGGGCTGACCACCGATCCAGTCCCTGGCTTATTTTCCTCTTTATACGGGTACTCATCAAACACCCGAAGCGACGGCTGGGGCAGGATTTGGAGCGATGATGACGGCGGCACCCCAGCTGACTGCCTTAACCCGTGGAGCAGCAGCATCCGTCAGATCATTTTACCTACCAGCTCAGCCTGATTAATCTCACCTTTATCGTTTGCTAACTCTGGGCTGGTATAGCACACAGATAAACCCGGCTCAGAAAGACACAGAGGGAGGCTGGATGAAAGGGGAAACCATGGTCCAGCCTGCTTCGTCCTCCCTCTCCCTCGACGAGAATTTACCCAAATTATCGAGCACTCAGACGCTGACTTCAAGGTGCTGGCACGACCCGAGGACCTGCCGGGTGACAGGGTGGCAGCCGCTTGTACTGCCAGGCTCATTTGCTCTCCCTCCACAGCACTTCTAATAACCAAGACAAATTACCCTGCACGCCACGTGCCTGAGCAGGTCTGTCCTGAAGCTTGGGAGCTGCAGGCATCTATTTCTAGGGGACCAGTCAAGGGTAAACCAGCAAAGCAAGCTATGCCCATTATTCATTAATTATAGCTATTTATTTAACAATAATAACGTTCTTTATTATTTGAATAACAGGGTCAGTGCTGCAGAATGAGGAGAATTGCTCTCACATGCAAAGGAGCTGCTGATACCTCAGGCCAGGAGACCTGGGAGTGTCAGTCCCACCAAGGATTAGAAACTGTGGAGTGGCACTGATACACTTGAAAGGCTGAAGGACCCTCAGGCGTATGTAAGGAGGGGGCTTTCACCAAGGGCAGGCACTCGGCGCTCTGCCTGAGCAAGCACGACTGCAGGACAACTTCAATAAAATGAGGTTTTCTGGCTATTGTTTTTGAAACATACAAAGACACGAGAGTAAAAATCAATTAACCTGACACAATTCCCTGAAAAGTGCGTGCTTCGAAGGATTCAGTCTAACCCAAATCTTTCTGGAAAATTCACAGCAGTATTTTCAAAAACTCATTTCACTCATAGCTCTCTGCATATCTGTGCATAGTCTGATATTATCTCAGTACCAAAAATATTTAGAAATTGTTTCCTGTGTTCATTCATGTATTTCCATTGGACACATAACCCTGTTTCTGACTTTGCATTACAGTACATGAAGTAACACTCCTTTCCTTGACAAAACTTCACTCCTGCAGCAGTCCAGGACCAGTGGTGGACTCTTTGCTTAAAGCAATTCCCAGCAAAATGCTTATTGAGATGTGGATTCTCCTCCCGCGGAGGGTGTCAGTCTTGGAAACCATGCTTTAGCAAGCAGATGGTCCAAGCATAGCATTGGTCACTCTTTCACCCATCACTTGGAATTTTTTTCTTTTTTTTTTGGCCCTATTTCCCAAGCGTCCGAGTTAAAGTTGAAAAGCATCTCGCAGGCGCTACGGGCAGAGCGCGGCGGGGTTAATGACACGGCACATTTAACGCCCGAGCGGTCCAGGGGCCGCCCGCAGCCTCGGCGCTGACGCTGCGCGGCACCGACCTCCCCTCGCTCCGCGGGAGGTACCACAGCCTCCAACGCTCGGCACGAGGCACGGTCCCAGCCTACCTTCTGTGCACCGCAGGCGTTATTTTCCACCACTTAAGTGATGTTCTTCAGGTTCTAATACTTAAACCAAACAAAGGTACACTCGGCTGGAGCTTCATTACCTTGTTGTTTACCTTGTTAAGTAAATATATCTACAATGAAGGCAGTTCAAAAACTAATAAACTAACAAGCTCGGGAGAACCGTCTTCAGCAAAGCACGCTCCCAGCGAGTGGACAAGGAAACAGAACTCAGGAGAAAACTGGTTAAGCAGGAAAAGGTCTGAGGGAAACCAGCAAGTGGGAAAAAGCAGCTGGGTCAGAGGAGACCAGCACAGCCAGCAAGCGGAGAAGGGGAAGAGTTCCCTGAGCGCCAGCACGGCGAACGTGAGCTCGAGGAGGGAGCGTGCAGCTGTGGGCTCAGCATCTCCCTGCGGCTGCGCCTGCCACCGGCACCCAGGACCCCAACACCTTTCAGTTACCTCCCCCATAAAATATCTTCCCTGGCTGTCAGGATTTGCTACTACGAGCGACAAATCGAGCTTAAATATCTCACGTAAATTTACATTGTCAGTGTCATTATGGCGTTACTCATCGAGTAGAAAAGATCCTTCTCCTTTCTAGCTTGTGAATATTTCTGCTGAGCACCCCACAATTCTTTACAGGCTAGCTGGTTTTGCTACCCTCTGACATTCTGAGCGGGGACTGACTTTGTGAACTGTTCCCCATGACATCTGTCTTGCCTCACTTAACAGCCTTTGCTTCTGATGAAGAAATTTAAACATTCAAACTATCCCTACAGAGAGGATGCTCAAACAAAAAAGTTGAAATAAATATATTGAAGCTGAAAGTTAAAAGCCTAAAGCAAATATCTGTGCGGACTTACTTAACCAAAAAACATTGGTTGCTGTTGCCCATCTAAGATTAAATACTCTACTAATAGTCAACAGACAAAAGGTATAAGCCACGGTGATACAGAGACAACAGCAACAGGGACCCAGCGATGCTCCTATCAGTCCCAGGACCAACCACCCCCCATCTCCTGGAGAAGATGCTTTATATGTGCATTAAAAAAAAAAGCAGAGCTGAGATGCAGTCTGCCAGGAAGGGTAGAGAGCACCGTCTCCTGCGGGCGGCGGGATTCCTCGGCACATGGAGCACACGCAGCATGCTGGGGGCTGGAGGCGTGGAGCGGGCAAACGAGGATCGGGGCTGCACGAGCATCGTCAGGGCATAAAACGTGCAGCAACAGCCACCGACCAGCTGCTTTGGAGAGCCGTGGCGGCCCGGGTGGCCTCCAATTCCTCACCGCTTGGATACCGAAAAGACAGGTCCACATTTTCCCAGCGTGTGCCTGACACGATTTGTTGGGTTATGCAGAGTACGAGTTCCGACACGCAGCGCCCTCTCCACCTCCAGTCCCCCGATTAACAGCGGATGGCAGTCATCTGGCCCAACCAGCACCCCAAAGTTAGGTCTGCACCGACAGCAGCTGCCCCAGCGAGAACGAACGGAAAGCAGCCCCCCAAAAACTGACGTGCTTCTGTAACTCTTTTGCTGTAGAGTCTCTGATACAGTGCTGTGTCGTTACAGGTACGCAATTAATTACAGACGAGTTGTAATGCACTTTGCAAACGAAAAGTCTATTAAAATGTAATTATTAATTCTACAAAAATGTAATTATTAATTCTATTACTACTACTGCCAAGGACACAAATCCAGTTTGAAATATAAAACTCCCCTCAGGTAACTTAAGAGACACGCAATAAATGCTGCAAGGAAACAAAGTATTGTTGGATCATCGGACCACCAAAACTTTCCGAGCACAATGGGACTAGCACAAATAAATACCTGTGCTTGCACAGCCTCAGAGGCATCTTTACACAAATACTTTTTTCTGCAGGTAGTGTGTATACCTGTTTTGTTGTGATCATCCTCTTCACCTTATTCTCTTTCATCTTAACATATAAACAGAGGCATTTTCAGTTGCAGAAGGTGCTGACTTAGCAGGACTGGGTTTGGTAGCAAAGTATGTATTATCCACTGGTTTATACAACCACATACTATTTATTTAATCAAAAGCCACACCTCAACTGTTTGAGTGGGCCCAGCACATGAAAGCACCCAGCTACCCAGCTCGGCTGTTGGCACCTACAAGCAGAATTGCTCTTTAGCATATACAGACATTCGGGGAGGTTTCAGGAAGCCAAGCCCTAAATTTAGAAGTCATCGTCTCAAAGTTGTATGTGAGATGATTCATCATGACGATAGCAGCAGCATGTGAAATGGAGTCATTTGGAGAATAATGTAGACAGGTATTTATGAAGCACAAGGCTAACCGCAGTTGTCGGAGCCTTCTAAATATTGATCGTGCCACCCCAGAAAGGTGTGGCTTTTCCAGCGTCTTACGGTGAAGCTGCCACTAAGCATAATTAACCAGCAAATAACACTTCGGCATGTCCTAACGCACAACAAAAAAATCTAGCTATATTCTGGAGAGGGGAAAAAAAGAAAGAAAACAGAAGGGAAAAAGAACCTTCCTGTCCAGAGCAGCCAACGGCGCAGCTTTCACCCGCACTGACGATTTCTGGCCGCCGAGCCCCGTGCTCCTGCCTGTAAATGCCGCGGGCGACCTCGGCGCTCGGCTGCCGCCCAGCTCCACCCTCAGGCGAGCCCTGCGGCTGGCACCCCGGCTCCTGCGAGAGGGCTGGCACGAAGGCGCCAGGCTCCGCGAGAAACGGAACCGTCTTCTCGTCTCCAGCGCGCCTTTACCTGCAGCCGCTCTTGCTCCGGGTGATTCTTGTGCCGGCGCCATCCGTCAGTTTACGCCTTTTCACCTCCCCGCTTTACTCCTTTGACATGTGTAGACGGAGCAACCGTATCACCTCTCAGCCTTGGTTTTGCCGGATGAAACAAGCTAAACAAGCTTTTTATTTCCGCTCATAAAACAACCGAAGTTCCTCATCTGTTCGACTTGTCCTTTCCTCTTCTGCTTTCCACTGACGTTTCCTGAACACTGTTCTCCTCGGTTGTACACAGCATTGTAAATAATGTAACGCCACCTTGCTCAGCGGCCTCATCGTGCCCTACAGCTACCGATTATTCCTTCTTTGAAGCCTCCTAGGATTGCACATGCCATAATAGCGATTAGCACACGCTCTCCGAGGCCAAGAAGCTCCGAACAACATGCAGTTGTGTGTGAAAGCCACCTTACGTGCACGTATGAGACATTGATTTTAGCGGCAAAGATTTTTCAGTGTGCCAAGTACTGTTAAATACATGCAGTTTAACAAAGCGTGGTGTTTGAAGCATGGCTGAACATGTGTGGGGCAGAGAGAAACGAGAATGCATCTCAAAGAATAAAAATTATATAAAAGCTAATCTCCCTCTTTCTCATCATTATATTCCCAGTCACAAGCTATGTGTTGATTATCTTCCATTAACATATCGTGTCCTCTTCCTTAACTTCCCAATGAAATGTTTATCTCCAAGGAAATTCTGCAGAAAAGACTGAATTTGCATATAAATAATAGACATGTCAAAACATAAGATGCTAGGATTTGGTATTCTTGCTGAGAGTGTTATACATGACTTGTATTATTTCCTTAAATTCCAGTGCAACTCCACAGAATTCAATGACTACCGGTGGCATTGTACAACTAATTGCATTACCGTTACATTTACTGAAGTTACGGCTGCTGATTAGGAGCTGCCTTTTTCGGCTATGCATATTTTTGGGCAATCCTTTCCATAATCTAAATGCAGCTTCTCAATTCTGCCCTTCACGGAGGGAAGACGGGATGATAGCAAGGCTTTTCGATGGGATAAAATATGAAAAATGAATAGCAGAGAAACTTGTTTTTCCAGAGGAGCGGACCCACGGCTTGCAGACGGCGCGCCGGCCACCAGTGGCCGGGACACGCGGTACGTGGGTGGTTTTGCTGGCTCTGTGCACTGGAGTTGCAGCACAGAAGAGAGTCCCAAAAGGAAAGCTAATCTCTGCAGATAATGATCCACCACAATGGCTTCCAAATTGGAGCCAAAAGAACCCTGAATGCTAAAGGTGAACTTCAATTAAAGATCCGCTGCGCATTTCACTCCAGACCATGATAAAAACTTCTTTCCCTGCCAACAGCAAAGTCTCCTGTGAGTTCTTTTTTTCTGAAAACCAGCTATTTTTGAAAGCCAGCTTAGAAAACACATGTGCTCTAGGGTATAAGGAAGGCAGCGCTGTGTGTAAGATGTAATACGGGGAGGTAGAGCTTAGTATATTGACATTATAAAAACCAGGTAGCAATGGGAAATAATATTTCTACAAAGGTTACAAACATGAGTGTAAGACCTAAGGGCAATTTTCCAGATGCTGCTTAGTAACATGGTATTGCGCATTCCCTCTTCTGCTACCGAGCTAAGCAAGGTGAGCAGTAGACAGGAGTGCAGGAGCTGTGATGCTCATCAGCTAACTGGAGACGCAGGCCAGCGTCCCGTCACAAGAGCGGGCACAGCACTCGCCATGGAAGGAAACGAGCTCCCAGCCAGAAATTCCCTGGCACGAGGAGCATCCTCCCAGCTCCCGCAGCTGAGGCACATTCCAGCACATTCGCACCCCCCACACCGATAGCTCCTGCGGTTCACTCGCTGTCGTTCCTGCATCCATAAATCAACTTTACGTAACGTACCGATCCGGGAACGGCGCAATAAAACACACGCTTGCTGTTGGAACAGCAACGTTTGTTTGCGAAGAAACAGTTTTTTCTGTTAGCTCCCCAGCCGGCTTCCTCAGTGCTGGAGAACTTTGCACGTAACGCAGCAGAGATGTCTGCTGTGCAGTACAGAGGTTGACTATATCCCCACGCAGCAAACTCTTCCAGACGCCGGCCACCGCTGCCCAGTGCCTCAGTGCTGAGGAAAGCAGAATACTCACCACCCGCGGTAAAATGGGGGATAACAGAAACTTCTTACGTCCATATTTAAAAAAACACCACAAACTATTTCAAGTAGTCTGGCAAACATCACCCAGATGGCCAGTTTGCTGCATCCTTGCTGAAAAATACTACGCAGCCAACAAACCCATATGGCCAACCAGAGGAGCCACATAAAGATAACAATACATCCGTACAAGCAAAATGTTAATGAATTAGGCCCAAAGTAGATAAAAATCTGCTACCTGGTACATTACACCTGTTTACAAAATCAATGCGTGTATTTGTTGTAACATTTAGCAATTCATAAACAAGTGACAGGCAGGTATAGTAAATTCAGAGATGTTGGCAACAGGCCACCTGTGCAGCCTGTTCTGCTCTCCCCACCCCAATATTTGCCCCTCTTTCATCTGGAAATGGGGTCTCACAGTCTTTAAATTCCCCTGAATGAGAAAGGGATGAAGCATACAAGCAGATGGTCGATAAACAAGATTCTGGAAAAATCTCTCGCTGCCTGTGGATTTATCTTCTTTAAGAAAGGCCGCCCAATTCGCCAGAGGATTCTTACGCTCACTTCCATGTACCTGCAGGCACTAAAAGAAATGTCGAAGGGGCTGCATCATTTGAGCCACTGATTCAAACGAATACCAAATACTGACGCCTCCAGGACGACATGTAACGTGAATAAATACACTTAGCATCAGACAAGGTGAAAATACAATGACAGTATTTAACAATACCAAAAGTCAAAGCACAGCGGGAGTGAGAAACTCATTATTCAGCCCACCTTTAAGCTAGGCAGAAAAGCAGGGTGGCCCCAGGTCCCTTGCTGCAATTATAAATAATGTTATAATATTGCTGTGGACATGAGACACAATGGATGGGGACAGGACTCTGTTGTGTCATGTGAGAGACCTTGCAGGACATATGGAGGAGCGATGGAAAAAACGATGTTCCGCCTCACAGGCAGTGATCGCAGCCCTTCAGTGGGCAAAGCACTTTTAAGTTCTCTGCAGGCATCCCAGCGGAGGACAGTCGGAAGAAGGAGCAAGGATGCACCTCACCAGATGCTCGTGAGAAAGGGGCGAGGAAAAGCGAATCCAGCCAGTGAGCGTGGGGGTGTTTGGCATCGGGGGCTAACGGGAGGCAAAAATGAGTTTCTGAACACCGAACAAGATATGCACCCTGTGGCAGTTAAGCCAAAAGGAAAAAAAAAAGAAAAAAGAGCAGCAAACGGAAGGATGCACAGAGGGGAGAGCCTGTCAGAGATGTCAGAGGCCTGAGACAAGGCAAGGAGCACGGGGGAAGAGGGTGGCTGAGAAGCATCTGAGCAAAGCCGACTTTGGATGAGCGGAAAGGGCACACCGTGGGTCAGAGTGTGCCCGGGACGGGAGGAGAGGGCAGGGCAGGCAGAGGGTGACTGCAAGCAGTACGCTCAGGAAGGTCAGACAGGAGAGGGAAAACAGAGAGGAGGCAGGCAGGGATGCAGGTGCTTTGTTTTGCAAAGGCAAAGGCAAGTTTTGATGTTTGTATCTAAAACAATGGAAAGGCTTTGCATAGGAAATCTTCTCAGAAGCACTCATACGACTGTGATTTTTAGGGAAGTCCTTAATTTGTTTTTAAAATGTTGAGACAACATTGATGCAACTGAGGAATGAACAGAGTAAGGGAAAACAAGGATTGCTTTCTGCTCTTGCTGCTTCTTCCAATAGGCAAATTCCAGCCAAAGCTGCCTGGTACATCTAGATGCAGGGGCAGAGTCTCACGAGGCTCCTGGGCATCGTCCTGCTAGCGCTACTGTTGCCTCAAACATTTTTATAGCCCTGGTAGACACAGAAAACCAGCTGAACACCTTCTGTGACATCCCGGGAGAAAACCCCTCAGAAGGTCGGTAGGCACAGCAGGATTTATAGGGAAGGGTTCACGATCCACGTGCCAAGGTAAGATCGGCAGCCACGACGAGCCCTACCAACCGCTTGGACAAAGAGGAGAACCGGCCCCTGAAGGAAGAGACCCGGGCTGGGACGCGCAGTGCACCAGCTGCAGCTTGGTGTCCTCTCCAGTCTTCGTCACCGGATGACTCGCTGGTGCAGTCAACCGGCAGAACAACCTCAGTCGGCTCCAACCGGCACACAAACGGCCTTTCGGGTAAGGTGACTCGCTCCGAGCTGCTGCAGAGGCACCGGGGCCTCCTGGGCCCGGCTCTGCCATCACCGCCCTCCTCTCCGTGGTTCTCATCAGTGTGAGACATGTTTCTGTTGGCTTCCGAGATGACACCGAACTGAAAAAGCTGCGGAGGGAGCTGGCAACATGAATCTTTTATATTAGGATTAATCAATTAAAAGGCCATTACAGCAGGAAACGTCAGGATGCTAGATGGCCAAACAAATCTGTATTTATGCCCTTCTGCCTGGAATTCCCCACTTGCTATTTACCATCACCCTGAGTCACCTCTCGTTTAGTCTGCTGCGGAGAGGAAGGGTTAGCTGTTGGTAAAACTCAGGGCACGGGGGGAGGAAGGGCATTTCTGCCGCCCCCAGCCACTCCGCAGGCATTTACAGGTCCTGGCCAGATGCACGGTCACATCTGAAGGCGCAATAAAAGGCAGAAGCCTTTAACACGATTTTAACTTTACAGAGGCTTTCGATGGCGGGGCGTGTGGCTGCCGCCCCCGTAGTGAACTGTCGCGACGCTCGACGCTCGCGGGGAGCCCGCGCGGGTACCGCCGCAGCGGTTTCCATGGCGACGGCGCGATCTGGAGCCGGATCCCTTTCTCATCAGTTGAGATGGCTCGCGTATCCATTACGCGTTACTGTGGCGGATTGAATAACAAACACGAACGCTAACAAATCAATGAGAGGCGCAGAATTTTAATCCCTGCAAAACGCTTGCTTTCTTCTGTATTCCCACGAGCCTGAGGCTCCCCAGCCAAGTCAGAGCGAAGGGATTTCAAATTTGGCAAGAATCTAGGTGACAGATCCTCCTGAAGTGCAAATTGCCACAGTTCCACTGAAGTCAGCAGAGATATGACAATTTACACCCACTTAGGTTCTGCCACTGGGTAATTAGCACATTGCAAATAACTGGAAACATATTCCCAAGTAAGATCACTCTTAAGCTTGAAGCAAGAACGTTTAAATAAAAAAAAAAAAAAAAAAAAAAGCCCACCACATTTTTTCCTAGGATTAAGCAAATTTGCAAGCTTCTCTGCTGGCTGTCGTGGTTCTAATACCTTACTGCTGAAGCCGAAAATTTAGTCTAATTACCTGTCCTTTGTTTCCCTAATGAAACCAGGATGAAATCACAATAGTGTCATCTGCCTTGATGTACCTGACGTACTTCATTCAACACGTTCCCCCACTTGGTACAACCCACATGCTCTTTCACTACTAATCTGTTTAATTCCCCCTGTGCCACCCAAGGACCTAGCACCCCTACTTGGTGGCTCTAGCCATGCGCTCAGTCATGCCCTGGTTTTGCCACCTGCCCAATTTTACAGACTTTTACCTCGGACACAGCGGTAACAATGCACATATTGAGCATCTGCAGGAACGTTAAGAGATTTTGCTGTTCTTAACATCATGGCTATCTGCTTTTTATAAAGTCACCAGAAACACTGATTTTTTGCTAGCATCAATTATTAACTCCATCAAATATCTGTACGCAATATATAGCAGCATGTAATGAGAGGAAGCAAACAGACTGTCACGTTTGCCACTTGTAACATGGGAAGGGCTACTAACTTTTAATCACATGTAATACCTATGTTCTGTATAATTTCTCTCTTAATGAATACCCAAAAAGGTCAAGCAGAACTAACCTCTCATTCTCTCACATCGGGCTGACTGGTCTAACATCAGTCCCGGGCGAAGCAGTGGAAAAATTGATACGAGATTCAATTAATAAAGAATTAAAGGATGTGACTACAACTAATGCTCGCCAACCTGGTTGCGTGGGAAATAGCTCTTGTCAAGCAAACCTGATTTCATTCTTTGAGGAATTTCAAAGTCTGGTTGACAAAGGCAACATATTTGCAAGGCACTGAACATTTTGTATGGCATTTGACTTAGTACCAAACAGCATTCTAGTATTAAAAAAAAACCGCTCTACATTATCTGTAACACACACATTTAATGGATTAAAAGCTGGCTAGCTGACAGATCTCAAAAGCAGTGGTCAGCTGGGAATTATAATTGAATAGTGAGCTTTAGGAGAGGCAGCTGTACCCTGGAAAGCAATGACTCTGGAAGAGTTAAGGCTTTGGAGTGGACAAATGACTCAGCCCACATGTGCATGCAGGCGTGAAACCGAATCGCTGTCGTGATCGGCACTTACGGTGGAGAAAAGTGGCTGGTGAAGGTTTCTGCGTGACAGCAGGACAGACATACCAACAGATCTCTTCCTTTGCCCGAGTGACAGTCGCACGGCTCTGCCACACCAGCTTGCCCACTGAGAATAGTTTTAAAGAGGGGAAATGTCTAAAGCGGCACAGCAAGGATGCCCTTCCCTGTCCTCCTCCTGGAACACGGATGCTCTTTGCGCCTGTCCCACACGCACGAGCTGTTAAATTGCAGCGGAAGGTGCGGACAAGCCATGCGAGACTGAAGGCACCCTCTGCCCTTACCCACAGACCATGCGCAGGCGCTTAATCGATCGTCCCACATGCCAGCTCGCCGGTGGGAAGTCAAAAAGGCAGAAACACCCGGCAGTCAGAGGTCCCCCATATTTGCTTCTTTCCGTCATCAGCAGAGGATGCTCAGGGATTCCCAAGAGCTGGAAGAGCTGCCTCTCTGCCTGCAGACCAGCCCCAGCACTGGCACTGAGCTGCGCCCTGCCCTACATTAGGTTCATGCTGAGGAGCTAACGACCCCCTGGTAACGCCTCTGGCGGCAGCCGCTTGCGTTTCTTCTCCGGCTGGTTATTCCAAAGGCCCAGAGTGCTGAGCCTTGGAAATTTAACGTGATTTCCACGCCTCAACAACAAACAAACAAAGGCACTACAATGTCCCTGCTTTCACCCGCTACCAACGCACTATCTCCCTCTCTCATCTGCTCCAAACATCTTCCACAGGGAAAGCCGGTGGAGCGCGAGCGCAGGGCAGGGCAGGGTATCCACGACAGGAGCCGGAGGTGCTCCGATGCTCTGCGGCAAGACTTGCCATACCCACTTGAGCCCCAACACTGTGGGGGGAGAGAGAGAGAAAGAGAGAAAAAGAAAGGAAGGAAGCAGCCCCAGAGGTACAAGGAAGGGGATGTGTGGCCCCAAACCACCAGCACTGAGACAGCACCTCCCATCCACAGCCCTGCTCAGAGTGCCAGACCACTCGCAATTAAAGCCTGCTTTAGTAACGTCTACATCAGCGGACAACTTGGGGCTTCAAGCAATGCAGACGTGTTTTAACGCCATCCGGCAGGGAGCGGGAGCTTTTCTTCCCAACAACGTCTGGTTTGCTGCCTTGCCTCACAGCAGAGCCATCCGTCCCCGTCCCCTCCCTCGCAGCGAGGTTTGTTATTAGCCGGGGAAACAGAGGGTGTCCGATGGTGAGGGGGGAATAAATCATTGTTCGCGGCTAAATGGAGTAGTGCGGATCTGCTAGAAACGCTGCCTTTTACCAACAGTGCAAATAATGAAGATTGCATGCACTGGGGACAATGCAATGAGCCGCTGCACTATTGATGGGGTATTTGTACAACTCCAGGAGTTATGTTTCAAAAGCAAGCTCTATTAAAGGCAGCATCTTTGTTCAGAAGCCAAGGATTAATACTGCTCCTCAGACAATGTACAGGTTTCCCCAGCCAGACCCAAGAGAAGTCAAAGGAAAAGCATCTCTTGCTTGTGTCTCCCCCTTCAGCCATCACTGTATTTTTGATGGGACCGCCGCACCTCCTGTCATGCGACTCACGTGCGTCCGTGTGTGTGCGTGTGTATAAGGGAGGATCATTAGAGTATGTCGGTGAACGAGTCTTCGTGGAAACATGGTCAGAATTTAATCTGGGGGGGATTATCCCCTGGCAGACATGAAATAGAGACATTATCACACTAGATCCATCCCCATTTAGCCTAGTCTCGTGTTTCTGACAACCAACACCATGAGATGCACTGGAGGAAGGTGAAAGGCTTTTGCATGAGGCATCAGGAACTCCTGAAGGCACTATCCTAAATCCTAAGCAACCTTCCACTCTGTAGCTACTCCACTGGCAGAGAGAATGAGATCTACGAGAAACATGATTTATCTATACAATTATAATTTAGATTTTAATACATAACGCTGCAACAAATGCGTTAAAGTATCTCATCTCTAGCATCTAATGTTGTTGACACCAGTCAGCGTGTTCCACTGCCTACCATTTTTACCTTGAAACTCCTGGGACTGCTGGCTTTGTAACCTGTTTATACTGTTCTCCGGGCAGGCCATCTGCATTTATGTCCAAAGAAGAAGAAAATAAAAAAGCACCGAAGTGGTCAACAGCCACCATACACTGGAAATCGAGACATCGTTCCCGCAGGTCAGCCCCAGCCCTGAAAGGCATCCTCTGGTTGCCCAAAGCATGAGCAAAACCACTGCACTGACCCCAGAGCGATCCGGCTCGTTCTGCCACCGAG
Organism: Aviceda cuculoides; assembly: GCA_035590195.1. Classification (NCBI taxonomy): domain Eukaryota; kingdom Metazoa; phylum Chordata; class Aves; order Accipitriformes; family Accipitridae; genus Aviceda; species Aviceda cuculoides. Next base: position 363,494 of record JAVJGG010000001.1, read on the forward strand.
CACAGGTTGCTCTCCCTCCCTCATTGTCCCTTCTCCTCCCCCCGCCACACACCCACCCAGTGGGACCAGTTACATGGGGCCTGATCCTGTGGTTCACAGCGATGCAGGGGTTCCACCAGCACCAGATTAGCGTCTCAAATTGGTCCGGTCTGATAAAATGCTCGCTCAAAAGGCAGTCTTTTCAGATGTATATAGAAAGAGGGGTTTAATGCACTTAGCTCTCATCTCCATTAAACCGCTAACAGACAGCGGTGAGCTGCTACAGTTAAGGAAAAGCTTTTACAAAAATTATCTACTCTACGAATACACGCAGTGACTTCTTATTATGCAGAAATGGTGGGAGTTTCCGTGCAGCAGAACAGAGAAGGCCAGACTAGGAAAGCTGCCCGTCGGGATAGTCACCATCACCCGTAAACCAGGAGACGAGACAGCTGCTTCCCTACCGTAAACGGGTGCCACGAGGCTGGCTCAGCCCGTCCTTCCACCACGCTCTCAGGCAGCTGGCCCAGCAATGATTTCTCCTGCTCTCAGGCATTATCAGTGCAACCTTCATTAAAATATCTATTTATACCAGTCCTTTCAAAGGAAAGTATTCGATTTGGTCTCCCAGCTGCTGCTCCAAGTCAGGGGACAGCCTGAGCCACAGAGGTGGGACCGAACCACACAGAGACCAGGCTGGAGACACTCGTGAATCAGGTTTTTAAAATACCAAGTAACTGAGCAAATTCATTGCTCCCATTCTGCAAATAAAAATTTGGGATAACTCACCTGAGGGAACTGGAAAAGCCATTCCAGCTGTTGGCTACATCACCACAAGTGAGAGCAAAATCCTGTTAGGTCTGGATTCTATTTTCTTTTTTAGGTTGGGGTTTTTTTCCGGTGGCATTACTAAAAAGCAATGCACTCAGTAACAGGACAGAACACCTGAACTAATATCAGGGGAAGAATTACAGGCTTAATCCTCTGCAGTAGTTTGCAAAAAGTGCATCACGACGCATTATTAGTGTATAAAGATGAAAGGACTATAAATCTGTGCAAGAAAGCACAGTATCTTTAAAAAAGAAATACAATCAAAAATAAAATTACAGATGAAAACCAGGCATCAGCTGTGACAGCGCCTGCTCCAGTCAGAAACAACAACCAATATTTCAAACTGTTGAAATACATCACTCTTCAGGTTTACTTTTATAACCAAAGAACAGCAGCTTCTCTTACTGATTTTTTCAGTGTATTTAAAAATACAGATTAGTACATTATTGCAATTGTGGTGGTTTGGTTTTTTTTTTAAACAGAAGAACCATAATACATCAGAAATACTCCAGGCCTTCAAAACTTTTCAAAATGTTGTTCTTTAAGTGGCTGTACATGTTAGTAAATAATTATCCACGAAACAGAACAAGTCCGAGGCTTTTCCACTAAAAGGGTCTTTGCCTAAATCCTACCTGCTCTGCAGTGGAACCTTTTATTCTACTTCTTTATATGCATGCTTTTTACATGTATCTCGAAACCGTTGGGTTCAACTGTGCCTTATTACATTTTAAAGCCTTTGGATGGCAGCAGCAAAGTGTTCTGTGCTATAAACCAGAACACAGCTGAGGTTTGATGGGTTTGCTTCTCCTTTCTACCCCACAAAACGCTTTCTAAATGCTATTAAAATTTAGCATACGCCGTAATAACCAAGCTGCATTTTTTTCCACATTTAAGTCAATTGACTTTCAAGTTTTATCTTTCCACGTACTTTGAATCAAATAAACTTGTTTCCGCAGTTCAGGAGGAGGATACTGTGGAGTATCTCATTCTGATGAGAAGCAGTTCCATGAGCAAAGGTCCAGATATTCAATTAAAAGTGTCAGTGGCCGTTGGAGACAAAGTAGGAAAGTTCTAAAACTTTCTGTCTTTTCCTGCTACGGTTAGATTAAAAAAAAAAAAAAAAAAAAAAAGGCGCAAGAAAATGAAATGCAAAATATTGGTGTGAGCAGAAAGCGAGGTGCTGCGCAGAAGCACGCTCAGGCTCACCTGGGAGCCTCGGCAGCCCCCTGCCCCTCAGAGCCTCTCACCCTCCGGCTCCCGACACCCAGCCCTCATCTCGGACCCCCAGCCGCGTGCAGGTTGCAGGGTGGTCCTGTGCCGGTTACCGGCGCAGAGGACCACGTCTGACCTTGCACGTATTGCCGGCCGGCCCCCTCTGCAGCCCCAGCGGCTCGTGAGCATGCTGCCCCAGCAAGCACGTCACCTCACTGAACCTTACTCTGGGGCTTAAATGAGTTTCAGCAGGACGCCTGGCTTCAAAAAAACACCTAGACCTCTCTACTTGTACCTCACCTCAACTCCAAACAGAGTTTCTCTGCTCCCCGGCCCCCTCAGGGCACCCGTGGCTGCCTCCCCCCCACGCCCGCACCGCGGCCGCAATGCCGACGCTGCAGGAAGGCCGCGGAGCGATTGCCACGTTCGCCTAAGGAGCGGTTCAGAGCAATAAATCCCTCGAAAATCCGTACGAAAGGGCGCGGGCGTCGGGCAAGACACGTGGCGAGCGGTGCGGCTCAGGACGGCAGCGCGTGCCACCGAGCCTCCTTCGCCTGCTGCACCAGAGCGCCAGCGGCCCAACGGCACCCGGCACAAGCACAGTGAAAATAACGGTAGCAAATCAAACTGAACGGCCGCTGCAACGGGAGGTTGGGCTTTTGTGCCTCTTTTGGGCCGGGAGCTCAGCGCCAGGCTCTCCGCCCATCACCGGGGCCTCTGCTCTTCACAGCACACGGGACCTTCGGCTCCGAAAGAAATGGCTCCTCTCCGAGGAGAGGGAGCCGCCGGCGAATGCCGAGGCGAGGCCCAATGTCACCTTGCCCGTCAGAGGAGGGCTCCGGCTTGGGCTGCGTCCAGCACCGGTCGCGCTCTCCTGATGGAGGTCACCTCTCCGCAGGGTTCGCTGACGATCTCCAAAATGACAAGGAAGGAAGAGAGCTCCTGTCAGCACTCTTCAGGAGAGAGAGGGACTGCGAAGGGAGGACGGGAACAGGGGGAAACGCAGGCAAAGGTCGCTTTTTACATAAACTGGAGGGCTGCTGAAGCAGGGCCGGGTCCAAAATTAACTCCTGGAAATACTGACCCCAGCGCAGCCCGAGAGGCCAGACGTGCAGGGCCAGGGAAGGGAACCTGCAGGTGGAGGTCAGAGACCCCCCGGCTCACCCGGCAGGACCCCGCTGTCCTGTTTCATCGGTAAAAGTGGCACTTTGTGTACTGTCCGTACTTGGGGTTTCAAGCACTTTTATATTTAAACTAGCAAACGCCTGCGCTACGTTGCTCAAAAGGGGAATAATACCGAAGTGACGTCGTTCAGGGAGGATTCTTGTGATCCGTGCAGTCAGACCCATCTCTGCAGCATCTCTAACGTTACAAATACAATTACAACCATCAGCCTGTGCTAACGTGTGGGAAGGGGAATGATTTGCATCCAAACTGTAGCCAAGTCAAAGCAAAAGACAGTTCTGAAATAGGCCCCAGCAAGGCATTTAACTAGAAAATCCTTCCATTTAAAGTTACAGATAAAATGTAGGGAGTCATACTATAAACATTCCTCCTTCCAGCTGAGTCAGGGTACAGAGGCTAAAATGAGCTAAATCTACATTGCCTTCAAAATAACCAACACTGAGGAAAAAGGAAAAAAAGAAACCAACACCGCCCAAGGCGCTCGGCCCCAGCCCACCACCCCGCTCGGAGCGAGGGAAGGACGCAGTTGGAAAGCCCACAGAAAAGAGCCCACCAAACATCATGCCAAGTATTTCTGTAGATGGTAGGAAATTTACAGTAGGTAGAAACCAAGAAATTCTTCCTCAACTCAGGCAGAACATCAAGGAAACCTTGGTGGCAGTATGATTTATTACGCCTCATAATCACCCCCTGGCCCAGTGACGGAAGTTTCATCATGTGGAACATTTTAGGTTCTGCACAATGTTAGAAAATACACTGCAGGGCATAATGCACCTTTGGCTCAAAAGGCAGGAGAAATCACTTAATAGATTTTCCCTGCATCTAGTTTCTATGAGTCAAGGCTTTGGAATTACGAAGAAGGAAGGAAGGAAATTTTGTAGAGAACATCTTTGATTACGATTCCCTTCAATGGACGGCACTGTTGCTAAAGAGGGCGAGCAAACCTGAACCACATTGCCAAACGGGCCACTTACGCCCCAATCCGAGGGGATAAACTGGCATGCTTTTAACAAGTACTTTTTTATGAACAGTTTGAAGAATTGGGGCTGTGATTTCCTCCCAAATTACGTGACAAGACACACACGACGCCCATCCTGCAGGGGACCAGGACCGTGCGCTCACCGCGACACATATGCTTACCTACAGGTAACCTCTGAACGCCTGCTGGATTCATTTCTTAAGTGCCCACGAGCGAGCCCTAACTTAAAATACTTGGCAAACTCTTCCCCTGGGTTTTGCCTTCTTTCTTACCTTCCCATTGCTAAACCATATAGAAAGTGGAAACCACAGCAGCTGTAAATTCAGGTTATGATCCAGCTCTCAGATCCTCTCAGACACTCCCCAACTCACGGGATCCAGGGATGTTTTCAAGCAGATTTCCTTTGCCATGTGGATTTGGTCCGAGGAGGGTTGTTTATAGTCACTGGCAGTTCGACAAACATCCGTGATTTAGTTCCCCAAATATTTGTCTCCCATGAATGCTGGGAACCTCTCAATTTCACACGAGTTTTTACAAGTCAGACAAAAGCTATTAATAAGAGTGAAACCTACAATATCCCCAAAGGGGGATGGGAAAAGAAATCAACACTAGAAGTAAAGATCAAGTGAAGCTCAGGTGACAGATGGTGCTCTACAAAAGGTCAACCCTTGGCTCATTCTGCTCTTCATTATTTATTAACAATCTTTCTGACATTGGCATTACTGCAAGAGTCCAGCATTATGCAGATAATAAAATGCTATTTTATAGTTCAAGGTCTCCTGCAGGTACAGCAAAAAGTTTGCAAAGTGACTCCCATGTGTTGCACAGCACTTTTGAGGATGCATGTGCTAGCAAGCACACAGACAGCTTGCAAAGGGAAGGTGAAAAGGAAAAGTTTCATGGCTCACCTGCTCGGTGTCCCTCTTGCCCAGACTTTTTCACCACGGTTTCCCATTTCTCCCCCAAAATAAGACAGCCAAGGTCACGTCTGTTACAACCTACGCTGGCTCTAACGGCTCACGGGTTACATATGCCAGAGGCCAACAGGAAACCTTCCTTATTTAGCTTCCTTATATTTGAGGACATTTTATCAACAGAGACTGCATTGCTCCTTCCAATGCAGAGCAGCGGGGAGAGGGAGTCAGCGAACACAGCAATGCAGCAAAGCAGAAGAAACCTTCTCCTATTCAGTAACTGTGGAATTGTTCTTGTAATGCAGTAAACATGCCAAAAGAGAGTTCGTATTTGCCAACGACAGGCCCATTAACAAGAGGCCGGTCTCCCCCTGACAGCAGCTGTCGACGTAGGTCGCACAGAAAATGGCCCTGCCACCCCCCGCAGCGAACCTGCGGCTGGAGACAAGTCTCACCTTCCCAGCTGGAGACAGGAATTCAGAACGGCACCAAGAAAGAGTCTGGCTCAGGTCTGACCAAACTCTTGTTTGCTGACATATTTGTGCTCCGGGTGCCTACCGGCAGCCGTTCCTGCTGGCTCCTCTGTCACAGGGTCGAGGTCGATGCACAAGTCCTGGCCGTACCGGGGGTACCCAGGCACGTCCTCCTTGGCCGCGTTGCCGTCCGTGCATCCCCTTCGCCCCTCCACGGAGCACGGGAGATGACGACTACCTCGGATCAGCTGGTGGAGCCTGCGTAACAGTGACATAAGGTCCTCTGCCCTCATGAACACCTTGACCAACACCAGGTTGACCAACCATGAACACCGGGTTGACCAACACCTGCGTACAACCCTCCTTCCTTACCCCAGCTGAGACAGGTTAGGGGACACCCCGAATCTGGAGGAGCTGCTCCCCGCTGGGCGGGCAGCAACCTGTGGTGCTATTGCAGCAGAAAATATCCCTGTGCTTTCATTTTTAGGCTAGCAGGACGGAAAAACAACAGGCTCATCTCCAACTGTTGAATTCAAGTGTGGAAGGAGGTGAAGAGCGAGACTCCGGCTGCGCACTCAGCAGGCCCATGCACCGCAGTGCCTACAAGCGGGACCACCTCCCTGTGGGGCGAGGAGCGCTTGGAAAGGAGCCTCCTCAGCCCAGCCGAGAGGCCAGAAGGCAACGAGAAGCCAAAAAGCAGATGGGAATCTGCATATGTGGAACATCTCCAGATCTTGCCAAAAATAACAGTCAAATGTATCATTTGGCATCTACTGCAAGGCATTCGGTACCGGTGTTCAACACTGAGGTAGCAGTTCTAGGCCTGGCCACAGTACTAAGGCTGGGTAGATCAGCATCGTGACATACAGCACTGAGACAGAAGCCCACAGAGTAAAATCTGCATTCATTCGCTTTTTCTTTTGCTTCATTTTGAGGTATTTCTTTGCATTCTTTATATAAAAACAAACATAAGTGCAGTGGACCTCAGTTTGTTGTAAGTTAAAAATCTGAAAAGGCAGATGCATTCTGCTTGAGCATTACAAGTCCTTTTCACTGGAGGAAACAAAGCGCAGTCTCTTTTTTCCAGCTCTTCAGGTGCGAGTAATCATAAAGATGAGCTTAAACAACAGCAGTGTTATTGCTAAAGACTGCCAAACCAAAAGAAAACCTGGGAGATCCCACTGACAAAATAAGAGGCATTTCTGTTACAGCAAGCCCAATATTCCCTCCAAGGAATGATCGGCGTAAGCGTGATTATATCAATAAAAAATAAAAACATCATAAAAAGTAGTCAGGCAGAGATAAGTTTATTACTAATTATGAGCAGCCTGACATGCCCTGACTCCTTGTAAAATAAAATTAAGTCCATTTTTAATATCTGCTTCCCTGAGTTCCAGATAATAGACAAATTTACTTCCAAGGTCATATCTCGTTTAACACGTCAAGAGTTTTAATCACGTGTAGGGAAACCACCAAAGGCTCCTGCTTCCCACAGAACCAAAAGGAACGTATGACAGCATGACTGTGTTTTATCTTCCTCCTCCATAAGTGGTTATCAGCAAGTATAAATTGAAGTTCATTTTAGAGACAGGGTAAGTTCTACATATAGATCTACAGGATTTATGAAGTCCCAAAATCTTTAGGATACCTGGGTTTTTATCCAAGAACAAGAGGAGCAAGCAGCAGCTGGTCCTCAATAAATGCAAATCAGGTATAACAGCTATAAACGGAGCAGAGAAAGGCTGGCTTCTACGACGGACTGATCCTAAAGACCATGCCCCACTCTTCGAGGCTTAAGGATGCAAACAGCAGTGCTGCCATCACCGAGGAGAGAGCTCCTTGCCATGCTAGCAGCGCGTGATGCCAACTTGCAAGGGACACGCAGTGCTAGAGGCTGTGTGTGGAGGCCGCCTGACAGTTTCCAAACACGGCTGGTAAGAGAAGAGTAAATTTTCTTGCGTCGGAGGGCAGCAGCACAGCTTCCCCTCCCAGGATTTCCAGCAGCATCTCCGCTATCTGAGATTTAGCACCTCCCAGAAAGCATCAATGCTGCACGACTTTAACACCCTAAACGCTTCCCCCAACCGCGTGCTGACCCTGCGCATGTGCCACCTATCTATCAGTGCAGACTTTTGTCGCAAATGCCCAGACTTGATGCTTGAACCTTGAGCAGGTTTCCATTTCCTGCTCTTTGCTTTTCTGCTTGATAGCCAGGGCTGTTCAAAGCCAGAGCACATCACTTCGGTCTCCTCACACCAAGGCTCCTTTCACTCGCACACTCCGGCTTGCTTTTTCCCTTGGTCTGAGCCTTATGCTTTGACCATAACAACCCAATGTTTATACTTGCCATAAATATCAAGCCAAAGTAACATATAACAGTTGCATTCTATCCAACAATGCTGGGGGTTTACCCATAACTATATTAAAGAGGCTCCAGGAAGTATTAAATACTCTCTGTGCTTTCTCCTGAATCTGCAGTGCTGGGTGGCACAGGGCACAGAGCCGAGATCCCTTTGCTGGGATCTGGAACCCATCAGATGCAGAAGTCCTTACTTTCAATTCAACCTGGAACTCAGAAATTGCAAGGTTAAGGAAAAAACATCAGTGAGTTGTTTACCCAACTTTCATACGATGACAACTTCAAAATGTTGATTTAACTTCTTTACTATAGGTGCTTTACAACCAGATAAAAATACCCACGGTACTTTTTCACTAAAAATACATGATTAGCTGCCAGCACTGCCTCGGCGATGCGATACACCCACCCGTAAAACAACAACATGTAGCTGAAAGCCAATGTATGTTTTCCAAACCAAGTGCCCCCACCGACAGGAGCCTCTGTTTGGCCATCCAAGTTGTTTTACAGCAACAAAGTAAGATTGCTCGACGAGAAATGGAAAAGCCTTTCCTATTCTCCCCATTTTCTCTCAACTCCAGCAATTTTCAGTACTTTGGATTTCTGTCTGTAAAAAGTTTAATGAACTTTTAATGGCTTCCTGAGAAGGAGCGAGCAGTGGTAGGCGTTATCTTTGGGAACTGGTCCTCCAATATCACAAGGGTGAACCAAGGAACAAAAACAAATGGAGGACCCCCCTGGATAACTCAGAAAACAGCCTATGGTACAACCAGCTGAGTTACAATACTTGCAGCCTAGTAACAGAGTAATGGCTATGGAATATTCTACTTATTGGGTGCTTTTTAGAGTCTGGGTTCTGCTGACTGTGAATGAAAATGTGTATAAATAAACGTAGAGCACACTGGCAATGATGTTAAATGATGCTTCATATAATTATCGCTATTCTGCGGTACCATTAACAGGCAAAAGCACGGAATCCTAATGACCACGTTCACATGGCAGTCCGGATTTGTTGTCTGACACCACGTGGCCGTAAAACCTCCCCACGAACACAGCTGCTGATGGCACAAGACCCACAGGCAGACGGCAAGAGTCTGTTTTGGCAACAGACGGCCCATTTTGTGCATGAAAAACAGCAGCGCTCTTACTGCCGCAGGCCGAAATACGGCTTTCTCCATTTACCCAGTAACAGCCAGAGCACAGACCATACTGACAAGACTCGGGCTCTCACCAGCAGCCACACCTTCCCTGCTCACACCGCCTAAGTCCACGCGGCCAGCACGGACCGGGATGCTCGCAGACTGGGATGCTTGCAGATCGGGATGTTCGCGAGCTGGGTCTACACGATCAGGGCAGGGTCCTGCTGACCGGGGACTTCCCAATGCCTTCGCCCTTGCTTCAACTTTAACAACAAATCCAGGTGTTCACAGTTCTCGAGATTAATGGGAGAGACTTGAAAGCATCTCCACCCTGAGTCAGAGAGCTTCAGACCAAACATTCGAAGGTTTTTGTGGGGAGCACCAGCGCAGACCCGTACACTGCTTCTTGTTACGAGAGGACCGGTGCAGGACTGGACTATGTCAGTACGGAAGCGCCTTCCACAGCAAAAGGGACCTTGTCTTCGCATCTGTAACTCTCCTAATGAATCTGAGCCATCACCACCACGTAAAACCCTACACAGCTCCAAGGCACTGAGCCTCAGTATTTTATTTCTCAACTGTGTACCTACCGCTTAACTCTGAAAAATATTACTTATAAAAGATGATTCCTAAAAGCAAAGTTTGGTATTTTATTACGCCTCTGGGATAGATCGGCTGATCTTTGAAGAAATAAGGTTATACCCTTTCCATTTGATATCCGCAGGACAATATTTTAGTGGTGAGCGAGGTCGGAAGATAAAGATCCGCAGGGCTCTTGCCATGTGATGTGTTTTAGGCAGCAAGGCTGGCATCACCAGGCTCAAAGGGCCACCACATAGCCTTAATAAGGCGGCACACTGGAATTTGATGGATCGTACCTACCAAGGCCAGAAAATACCATTCACCATTCAGAAAGCTGCAAAGCAGATGGTGCACATGAAAAGCACTCAGAAATGCAGACAAAAAAAAAGAAAGTAACATTCAAAAAGTTGGAGCAAGAAGTAAGAAGGAATCCCTGCGATGCCACGCTTGTTAGCAGTAGACACAGAGACTTCTTAACCTCAATAAACAACGATCCCTTCCCATTTTACATAGCGCTCTGTTTATAATAAGCACTTCTATTACTATTACTACTGCGTTTTAACTTCATTTTGCTGCGTGAGCCACCATACTTGTCCCTTTCAGAGCCGTATTTACTCCTCGGAGAGGGCAGACACCCAGACGGAGACAGCCGCGGTGGAGCACTCTGCAGAGGAGCCGCTGGACGCCGACCAAACCGCCGCGCCAAGCTGCCTGCAGGTAATGCCCGTGGGTGATGCTTGTGGGGAGGGAGAAGGATCGTGCAGCTGTTGTGAGCCCGTCCCGTGCTGCACTGCTACCGGCCAGCCAGCCTGGGCGAGCACGCTCGACTAACGCTGATGGGGAGCTGCCTCTGCAACCGGAGCTCCCGCGGCCGCCCTCCAACGGCAAAGGAGAAGGTGCCGGAGCGAGGAAGCCCTTGGCCAGCCAGAAAAACAGCTGCCAAGAGAAGGCAAGGGCGGCAGCAGCTGTTCCTAGGCAGCGTGTGTAGTAACCTACGGCCATCACGTCATGGAAACCCAGTTAAAGTCATGCCCAAAGGGCACTGCAGGAAGGGAATGGCTTATTTCAAGGTCATTTAGCTGAGGTCACCTTGAAGGTCAAAAGGCCCCATTAAGTTATATTTGTATTTCCCTACCAGTCTCTAACACCACATCTTTCCAGTTACAATGATGTTAGAGAGGAACCAGTGCAACCAGTAAGCATCGCCAAGGTCACTACAGGCAGTGCTCTGTTCTGAGGAGAGCCAGTGAGCCATCCGCCTGGGATGCTGGAACTGTGGCGGAGAAAGCGCCTGGGCTTGGATTCAGCGAGGGCACACTGAGGGAGCTGCACGCTACGCCGTCTTCCCCTTCCCTTCTCCCTTCAGCACAGCCAGCCACAGCTTTTGAACAAAGAAGTTAAAATTCTGCCGGCAGATTTGGGGCCTTATCTGCATTTGAGACCGTAAAAGCATTCCCATAAACGACTAGTGGGGAAAACCAACAGAAAAGCAACATATCGCAAGCCTTTCCTGATGAACACACAGCGCTTTCTGCGCCCAGGTACAACTGCAGAAGCGGAACAAACCGGAGACATGTGGGCACAAGCAGGTCCCCAGGGGACTACAGGGAATTGGTTCTTGCAGCTCCTCCTCTGCCAGCACTTGCCTGGTCTGGGTGTTGGACGTCGCCTGCACCAACGAGCTGCTGCTGTGTGCACTTTGTGTATTGGGAAGGATCCAGGTAGCTTCTCCTTGAATCTAAATTCTTCTTTTTTCTTATGAAAAAAGGCAATAATTTGTTCTCAATGTCCTAATTTGCACATTTCCCAGGGTGAAGAACACACCTTAATTCAGGACATGGCACAGTGCTACATGTCAAAGACCGGCTCAAAAAAGGCACAGCATAATGAGCTGGTACTTCACAAGAGCGTAAGCTGAAAGCTGCCTGACATTGCCTACTGAAATAGCTTGAAATCGCTACATACTGAAAACTAGCTTCTATTTGAACTACAATTTAATCCATAGTTTTTCTTTGGTAAATGTGCCGATAGGTGTTTGTTGCTTGCAAATTGTCATGCTAAGCAAAACACAAAGTCAATTTGCTTTCAAAGAAATTGATTCGAGAGCGTTAGATTCATCAACAATCATTTTTTCCAATGGAAAACAGAGTCGGAATAATGATTCAAGATTCAACCCCAAAACTTTGGTTTAACTTTTTAAAGCACCTGATTAACTTTTTAAAGCAACCCGTCCATCACCACCGTGCTTCTCATCAAATCAGCACCAAAATGTTTCCAAGCAGGGGCTTCGCAGACGAAGCTGTTTGTCCTGAGCAGACCCGCATCAGCTTTAGCGAGCAGATCCATCAGCCCAAATTGCCTGCAGATTGCAAAACCCGAGCTTCCTCCTAAATCACGCCATGCCATGTTCTGGTTAGAGAGCCGGCTGTCGCAGGCGCTCCAGATGCCGGGTGATGAGAACTGCCGATGCGTCGCTGCCGCCAGAGCAGTTTGCTTTATGGCCTGGTGGGGCTGGCTCCGGAACTCGGCTGCACCCCATCAGCGCACGGGGCGACAGCCTGCAGAAAGAAAGAGGTCACGTCACGGCGTCACCCACCCTCGGCCCGTTCTGTTTCTGCTGCCAGTGATTTTAAAGAAACAGCTGGCAAACGTATTTTTACATTGCATCTGCGGTTTTAACGAGCCGCCTCCTGGGAATGCCAGGAGAGGACAGAGAGGCTTCCCCAGGGAATCTGGCCATTTGCTCCATGCCGTGCGGCGACAGCGGGTGCTGCCGATGGTGCATCGCGCCCACCATCACCGTTGCGCAGCATCTCCCACCTGGGGAAGGGGGACGGGGGGGATGGGCAGCCCGGGCAAGAAGGGACAGCCCCTGCCTGCTCCTAACACCACCGCAGGAGCATCACACGGGAATCACTCACTCACAGACTGCAAACTGCTCCTTCATCCGCGCCAATCAGGTGGGATTTTCCCACCGAAAAGGGAGGAGTGCCACCAAAAAACCCTTCACTGAGATACCTCTGCCTTCCCTTCCAGGTGTCCTTTGGTTTCAGACAAAATGCCTCAAGCGCTGTTATGAAGGCAAACCATCCTTCTGCTGCAATGTATTTTGAATAAGCTGTTTCAAAAGCTTGAATACTTTGCTTAATTTTACTTTTTTAAACAAAGGTATTAGAGGTCTCCCTTTCGGCATGAAACAGATGCGACTTTCCACTTCCCGCTCATTTTATTCCATGCTGACATGGTTGATAATTTTGTTTTTAAATAGAATTCCTTTCCGATAGTGTATATCAGCAATCAAATGCAGACGCAGCATGGTTATCCAACAAGTTAAAAATTCTATGGTATCTTCCCCTAAATAGTTTCATGTACTGATTACTTAGAAGAGCGTATTCTCTGCAAAGCTGCAACCAGGCACTCAGTTTTTGCTCTTACTGATAAATGTAAGCAATAAAAATATGTTCTATTCTACAGCAGTACCTATTAAAATGTAAACACAGCTAGAAGATTTTGAGCAGGCTACAAAAATGCTTTATTCAATAGTCAAAGCAAAAGGCTGTCTGAGGCTGCTTAAACCCGGCATGGTATGTAAATACGCCAGCTGGCGTGTTCCACTAGAGGTCAATATTACGGTTATATAGGTGTTAAACCAAGGAGCGCTGGTTTGGGGGCTCTTCATACTCAGACTCCTGAAATTAGGAGTCACTGTGGTGAGTGGGACGCAGGTTTGATGGGTGCAACAGCAACCTGTGTTCTGGTGGGCTGGGGTGAGAGCAATTGCACCAGGATGCTTCCCCACACCCTCCCCCCTGGCTCAAACAAAGCCCTTGCGATAGTTGTGGGGAAGCGTACGTGTCCAAAATTGTGGCGAATTTTCCTCTCTCTGAGGTCAGAAATACATTTACAGTCTGCGTTAAGCAAGATGCTGATGAATTAAAATTCAAAATGTCCCTCATGAATAATTCACTGAATGTGTGCAAGTAAATTATAGCAATGGAAGTATATATATATAAAAATAGATACGTATATATGCAAATTAATACATTAAGGGCTCAAGTTATCCACAAGGAAAACTACCAGCCACATAAGAATGCTCATGTAACATCGGATCAAACACGTAAAAGTATACGTAGAGAAACAGCCTGTAAATTTCTCAAAATACGGCATAAGCAGGCCTTGTACCACGTGCACTTGTGACATTATAAATCCTTCTAATTTTTTAAAATGTATTTGTTTCCCCACTTCATGTTTTACTCTCACTAAACCCAGCCTATCGCACCTTGGTCTGACCCGAGGTGATGGCTCTGCTCAAGAGCGCAGGTTGCAGCCACCCACCGTTTGCGTCATGATGCAGAGCTACCGAGCGATCAGTTCGACATCACCTCGTCAATCTGCGTTCTGCGGCTAAGTTACATGAGTAACAATTACCCTGGTAAGCTAGCAAGGGCATGAAAATCCTTGAATTCTTATAAACGACAAAACAATATAAATGATAGACATAGGTGCAGAGTCCATCGATCATCCCCTTTCTCCCTCACAGCAAGAAAGGTGGGATCACATTAGAAATAGAGCAGACACCTGCAAACAGATGGGTATTTATACGGAATATTGTGACAACTGTCATTTCGCATTAGTCAGAGAGATCCCATAGGACTTGAGCAAGTATTAAATGTACCAGGTTTTGTTTACTGGCAAAATATAATAAAATCCACCCTCCCCAATGGTTTCCTGGTGGGGATTGCTCCTCTCCCTAAACTCATTCATAAAATAAGGATGTTCCTCCAAGATCTTGGGTAGAAGACACCAGGGTACGGAGGGGGGGATTTTTGTGATTCCTTACTTGGACTCCTCTATGATTTTCAGGATGGTTTGATGGCGGTGGGCTCAAAAAATGACCATAAACCACCCAAAGTCAATGCAGACCCATTGCGCCATGCCGTAGCGGGTTCTGCTCCCACACACCGTGTGCTACAGAACGACACCATTGCTGGTGTGGAACCACCTTGAGAGGGGCCGCATCCTGGCCACGGCAGGGTAACGCTAGTGCATAAGAACAGCCCTGCTTCTCCTGTATGAAAGCAGCAAGTTATGTGAAAACGCAGCCAAAGCTGTTGCACTTGCTGGTGGAGACACCCTGCAACAAAACCTGTGCAAAGCTGCAAGTGATGCTACGGTCATGTTTTCCCTCAACTCTGATAAAGATCAAAAGTAGCACTTTGTGAGTGTTGTTAGAGGGACTTCAAAAATTTTACCTTGACCTTACTCAGCTTGCCTTACCCATTTGGACGCTTCTAACCTCCTTTAAGGCATTTCCCAGGGTTTCCCAAGAACTTCACCAGCTCCAAGACCAGAGGGTCACTCCTGCCTACCCACGGCGTGTGCTATTCTCGTCCGTTTTACCCAATTCCCTCATTTGCCAGCCAGCAGACAGAAGCTATAAAAAGGAAGCAAAACCAGATTACACGTGCCAGCCTGACCCACGGGAGCACACTTCAACTGAAGTTGCTGAAACGACAGAAACACGTTGTTCCCCACTTAGCCTAATTGACAGGCTGTAACTGTTGATTAATTACATAGGGAAGGTGCAAGGAAACGGCTAGGTGGTCCGCTTTTATATCCCAGATCTTCCAGGTATGATCTTCAGATCCGCCAGGCAGCATCTTGCTGGACGTGCCGAGTTGGCAGGGGAAGTGCCATCTCCTTTCATTACCCCCAGCATTTGGCTTACGCCTCGACTTGCAGCTTCCCACCAGGTTGTCTGAGGGATGCTTCTTCCTTTTTTTCCCAGATTACATGGGGAATTGCCAACAGCTAAGCTCACCTGCTGCTTCTCACTGCTTCCCGGCCGTGCCTTTCCCTGCTCTCTCGAGTCCTGCACGGAAAGCCACAGCCTGGCGTGGGAAAGTTGTACATCTTGAAATATTTTACATTTAGTGAAAGAGAAAACCACTATTGAAATTCCTCCATCATAAAAAAAGATGGTTATCTGAATAACAGTTCCAATGGTGACCCCCAAAAAGTGAAGATCAGAAGAGGTCTGTACACTCCTGAGAGCATGTTTCTTGACCACGTTCCTCAAGCGTCTCAGGGAGGAAAAACCCGAAATCCAGAGCTGGAGCTACTTTTGTTTGTATACAACAACAAAAAACCCTCACCCATACAGATGATGCACTTCAAGGTCTTGCTTGTTACCTTGAGCCTCGTGCAATAAAAACAGGACTTTCGTAAAGGTCCTAGGTGCTCCATTTACTTGGTGAAAGATATTTACATCACTCGAAGCAAAATGGATCCTCGATGGCAATGTAGTTCCTATCCAAAACCACACCATGCCCTACATTTTATCATCAGGCTGGTTAATCATTTATACAGCCCTGCAGTTGTACGCAGTACTCTCTGAAAGAGATGAAGGCACACTGCGTGCCCCAAAGAACATGCAGTGTAGTACAGGAAAGGCAAACAAGGGCAGAGGAAGAAAAGACATCAGATACAACCTCAGATGGACAGGGATTGAGAGGTAAGAGATGATGGACAAGGGGAATGAATGGGAAGGGGTGAAGGGAATTACAGAACCAAGTGGGAAATCAGGACAAGAACACGTCAATGGGGCAACACTAAAAATGTTAAAGGTGAAGAAGAGGGCCTTGAAACGCATGCAGAAAGAGCCAAGGTGTCACCAATGGGTTCCAAAGAAAAGGTGACAGAATTGGGATGGCAGGCAAGGACAGCATTGACCAGGCATCAGTGGTTCAAGGGCAGCTGCTGGAAGGACAAGGAGGTTATTGGAGTACATGGGAAGGCTTTTAGCAAGAGCGGCCAGAGAGAACGGGGAAACGTCAGTAGTCTTCTGGGAAGAGCAATAAAAATGTTGGTTTAAAACAACTCACACAAGACAAGAGACAGGACTGCCGAGAACAGAAATAATACCTAAAAAGTAATGTGTCACAGCAGAAAGCGGAGAACTGATCCACCTGTCATGCAATGCCACCAGAAGCATTTTATAAACACACATTAAAATTCAAGTTCTGTTTCCGAGTGCCTCTCCCGGGTTGGTTTTGTGCCGCTCGCCGAGGGGACTGGAAAGGGCACGGCCTTGACTCATCTCCTGGCCGGCACCGAGGTCCCTGGCTGTGCCAACTCGGATACGCGCTCCCGATGCAGGCAATCTGTCAGCGGCCTTTGACACCCAAATTCTCCCTCTTGCGCTGTCCCAACATCCAGGGCATCTGGGCTTGTTTGTACCAACCATGCTCATGTCAAAGCACAGCCTGTTGAGCGATCCATGTCGTCTGGGCTGGGAATTGGCTCAGCGATTGGACCACGTTTCCCTCCCGCCTCATTAGCAGTTGGGTGGGACATACGCCATGCCCCAGCCCTCTCCCACCCGGCAGAGAGGGACAAGCCGCCTGTCCCAGATTCTGCTCGAGTACATCGACGACTTCCTGATCGTTTTGCCTCTTCCCATGCAAACCCACCAACTTGACCCTTGGCAGGCAGCTTCTTCAGCTCCACCACTTCTGCTAAAAGCACATGCTGTCCTACCTCGCAAATTTTCTATCATGATATTTTTACAACCTACTATAATTAATCTTTGTTTAGTAGACTCTCTCTCTAGCTTTGTACTCTTGCCAGCACTTGGGTTGCTACGTAGAGCAAGTTTACAAAATCTTTTTCCCACGTGCATCACTGCCTCACCAAGGGCTCTGGCTGCACAGCAGTATCAGCTAAGAACCCCAGACTTTGCCTGAGCTTTCAGTAGAATAAAACCCAAGAAATTTTAAATAAAGCTATATCTTGGAACATAAAATCAAACTTAAAAAAAAAGAATGTAAGAAAGAAAACTGTGGCTTTCTGAACAAGAACAGAACTTGGCTTTTCTTTGAGAAAATGCACCCCCTTTGAACGACATGCCTTGCAACGCAGCCAAAGACCCATGCAGTCTGGGAGCGAGGGAGACAGACCTTGCGAATAAGCGGGAGAAACATTTTATGGAAGCCAGGAATCCCACAGCCAAGGTATGAGTGGTAGACAAGTAGCAGGACTTGGGCAGTACGTGCCGTGCACAGGGTAAGAAGCTCTCACAAAATCCTGGGGTGTATAAACTCAGAAATATCAAGCAGGTGGGAACTGGGAAAAGCGGCAAGGTTTGCACAAGACTCACAAAAGCATACATGTAGTCTGTCAAACCTGCCTCGGTGTAACTTTGGTAAGCCTCATCTACCCAAGTGAAAAATAAAGGGAATAAGAAAGCTGCAGGTATCAGAAAGGTTCTCTTTAGCCTCGCTAGTTTTAGGAGAGCTTATTTCCATCGGCCCCTCCCACGGACAGGCACTCTTCCCAGAGATGACTTACGGTCCCGACAGTTGATGTCCTCCTGCCCACCGCCCTGCAGAGCGGCCCCTGCTTCGCTCCCCTTTCTCCATGAGGGGCTCGTAGAGGCACTGGGCTGCCAAAAGCACGGTGAGCCTCCATGATCAGCACTTCACCCCCCCTCATCACGGCACTGTCAGCCCTGCCGGGGGAAGAGATCCGGCTACAGGCTCCTAGAAGATCGAGGACAGAGCCAGCGTAGCGATAAACACAGCATTTGAACGGCACAAGCAATTAGCCCCTTGAAGCACGATTCTTAAGCATGAAGCAGATTCCCCGTCTTTTCTTATCTTTAAATCGTGACCAACATCTTTTGGAAAGATAAAGGTTCAACGAGAAGTCATGGTCTGAATTCAGGCATCAGTAGGTAGAATTTTCCAACGTGTGCTACGCAGGTCAGAGGATCATAGTCCTTCCTCTTGACCTTGCAATCTATACTTTAATTAATGTACCCTCCTGGTTACAGGATATCAAGAAACATTACAGCTAACAATATTCTGCTTGGGGCTTTTCCTCCTAAAATGGACTTTCAACAATCGCTACACATTTTTCTTTGACTTTGATAATCTAACATTAAAATCGTGAACTAGCCCCAATCCACTTCAGATTTTGTTTGTTTAATGAAGAGTTGAGCAATTTCAAAGATATTTTTACAATTCAAATACTGGGTGTTGCACACTGAGAAGATCCTTTGATATCCAAACAGTCCTCCAATGACAATCTCATGGTTTTAATCTTTCTGGTATTGAAGGCAATCTAGTTGATCTTACAGACATTTCTGATGAAATGAGCCTTTTTCTCTCCCCGGTTTTCACACAAATATATAAAATATTTACAGATATGATACAATGAACTTTATGCTCTTCTTCTGCTTAGGGCCACACTTTGTGACACAGGTAGCTGGTATTTATTTGTCATTAAAGGAAAAGAAACTAAACCTACAATTTTTTAAAACTAATTATTTTATCCAATACTCTATTGGGGTTTTCCTCTAACACCAGTCACTGCACAGCTCTCATAGGTTATATATAAAAAGAGTTATTTTTGCGGATAAAAGTCAACAACAAGTCAATAATTTTTGGCAGATAGCCTTCACTGTTCTGCTAGCACAAGCGCATCCAACTGCTGATGAACCTTAATGTTTCCCTGATATTGTTTTCTGCTGTAAAATGGAAGATCTAATCTATGCTGAAGGTCAGTCCACACCGAAGGCTGCAATCAGTGACAGCATTCATAAAACCGACTGAAATTTGTAATATCGCACAACATCCTCCGGACCGTCACAACAGCGGCTCTATTGATATGTCCTCTACCCAGGACGTTGCAGAGCTCTCAGTACCCCTACTTCTGCACCATTGCTTATGCATGAGAAATAAGTGATCCACAGATCAAACCGGAGCACATGGAAGCTGCCAGCACAGACAGTTTAACCCCATGCACACTTTATGAAGAAGGATGAAGTCCTGACCACTTCCACCAGTGGCCCACACCTCTGGTAGGAACGCCTGCCTTCGTTTAGAACAACAATTAGTGAAAACACATCTTTTTAAATAATCGTCTTGTACAAGTGTAAATGCACTATAGCTTTAAAAGAAAAAAAAAAGCGTAATTAAAATCTAGACTTCTTGCAATACCTTGGAGTCAGGCAATTATGAGGCACTTTTAATGAGTAATTTAGGTAATTAAAGAAGTCAAACATATAATACGCAAGAAGCAGCATCAGTGAGCTACTGCTCCGTGGCATGTTGCTCTCTGACCCTGGCTGGTGCTTGCTGCGGCGCAAGTGCCGTCTTCTGCTGATGTATCGCCTTGGCTGGATAACAGCTAAAGAGGGTTTTCCGCATAAGCTTCGTCTGCGACTCATGTTTAAGTGTGTTTAATACCGACATGTATAAAGTATGTTGGGTAATTGCCGCTGGAATTCAATGTGTGCTGTATCTCATCTAGGATATGCAATTTACTGGCTATATTCTAGTAAAATAACTTTACGGCTTTCTGTCATGATAAATAACAGTTTATAGCATAATGGAATTAATATTTACTTTGAAAGCTATGCAGACTATTCAAATAAAGTTGCTATATATAGAATCATCTCAACCGCCGCTGTTTTTTTAAATGCTGTGAATTGACAAGACGACACGCAAGTATTAAATTCCAGTGCCCTCCAGCCATTAATAAACCTTCAGATTTTGGATTTGTAATCGAAACCCTTCCATATATTTTATACAATTACTGTAGTTCAAAAAGCATTAATTCAAAAGTGTGACAAACTGGACCCTGAAGGGTCTCTCGGGTTTGGGAGCTTTCTCCGCCTGCTCTGCCTGCCCTAGGGATGGAGATGGGGCAGGATGGCGGGTATGGACCACAGGGCTTGGAGCCAGGGGCAGAAACCTTAGCAACTGTTCACGAGAAAGTTCAGGATTTAACACACACAAATGGATCGTGTTTTTGTAGTTATAAAGGTATTTTTTTATTATTCCAACAAGGAGAGATTAAAAAGACGCTGAAGTCTTAACACGTCTTTTAATACAAAAGTGAGAGGGAAAAGAAACTGACCATTTTTAGATGGATCTTTCTCAGGTATTTCAAGTTAATATACCACTGTCAAGGCTCAAAATTTATTTTTATCCGCCACGTATCTTATCACCAAATTTCTATCAAAAGCAGTGCATAAGGCAGTTTTGCCTGTCTCTCCTTGATGCTTATGGGCCAGCACAGGAAACTATACACAATGTACAACAACCTCTTCTCACATATTTAGCTGCACAAAATTCTCTGTTACGATAGATGGATAATGAAGCAATGAACCAAAAAAGTATCATCATCAGCAACCAAAATCTAAACCATTCTCCCGGGCTCCGGATGCTGGTCCCCGAGCACACACGGTCGCAGTATGCGGAGCTCGCCCGCCAGCATCTCGGGCCCACCCAGAGAAAACACAAGCTGAGCCCGATACCCAAAGGAACAGACTGAATGTCAAGAAAAACAGATGTCAAAATCTAGCAGGTATGTTACAAATGGGTATTTTAATCATTAGTTAAGAGAGACGTTTTCCTCATCGGCTTGCGCTGCGCGTAAGAGCCGCGGTGCAGAGCACGGGGCAGCTGAGCAGAAGCATCGTCCGACGCCTGGTGTCACGGTGGAGGCAAACGTCATTTCCTAGACTGCAACCAGTTTGTACAAGTTTTGTTACGTTTAACGCTGCTCGTTTGCTTTCCAAAGAGTCTGCAGCTCTGTCTTCAGAGAGCTACGTGTAGCCTACAAAAAGCTGAACAAAGGGAAACTCTCTCATTAAAAATTAAGTCCAAGTGTTGGACACTCTCTAAGAGAGGATAGGCACGAAGGGAAGTACGTGGGGGGGCAGGAAAGGAGGAGGTATTTCATCTTTTTAAGCTCAAAACCAGGCTTTCCTTTAGCAGGAAAAAGCTAAAATAAATTGTTCTGGCCGTGGTGGGTAAGACATTACGTACCGAATGGAAACCTGTCCCTGAGGATGACAGAGAGCCTGACCGACAAAAGGACAAGGAAGGGGCAAAGCTGTTGCTTACATCATGCACGCCCCAAAGTAAAAGCAGTGGGAGTATTAGCCAGTGCAGCAAGCCCACAGGCATTTGTACAACCAACTTCCAGCGCTTAGGCATAAAAATATTTCCTCATTCTTGTTTTATCCAAAATTTGTTTATGGCAACAGGCATACAAAAACTGCAGGCAAAGTGTAACCATCAACAGATACACCCACGCAGTATTATAGAATACACTTAGGTCAGACAGAAGGCATAATCTTCAAAAACATATTTATAGTGCTCTGAAACATTGCAGTCCTCAGTAGCATTAGCATGGGGCCTTTAAATGGAAAAATACAGCATATTTGTTGCAGTAAGTGACAAGAAGCAGCCACAAGCAGGCATGGAAGAGCTGTCCTGAGAAGTGCGGGCTCGGAACGCCACCGCAGGGGACCGTGGTGGCCAGTGACAGTCGGCTGGAGCTAAGGAGCCGGGGACATCGACCACCTCCACCACGCGCAGCCTTGCAGGGGCAACCACGGCACGCCAGGACGTGCCAGCGCCAGCACCTTTAACCTCGGGGAACGCAGTTACCTTATAACATTCAGGCTTATTTTACCGTCTGCTAAGAGCTCCCCAAAATATTAAACCAAGCGTAGCTTTGCAAAGCTTTGCAATTACAGACGAAGATCAAGTCCTCCCCGGTTCTAGTCTGCAGAATTTTTGCATCATTACCAGGTTTTGGGTGTTTATTCCTTGAAAATAATTTTAAAAGCAGGACTCCAAATTCCTGGTGTAAACACTTGAGAGGCGGGGGGCACTGGAAATGGCAGGGGAACGTGCTGCCTAGCAGATCCCAAACCCATCCCCAAGGCAGGCAGGCACTGGCTGCCACCAGCAGCTCGCTCGGTGGGGGACAACGCCGCTCCCGGGGAGAAGCTGCCAGAAGGGCTCAAAAAGCTCATTACGGAGGACTCTGTCTCAAGGCACGCACACCAATTTATTGCATCCTGCCGCCTTCTACTGCAAAGCGTAGGACGGTAAAGCCGGAGGTACGAAACGGTCACCGGGAGGAGGGGGGGGAGGCTGGGGCTGCACGGTTCTCCCGCCCGCGGAGAACGGGAGCTGCTGCGCCCGAGAGAGCCCCGAAAGCA
>JAVJGG010000001.1:389270-436125 GCA_035590195.1 Aviceda cuculoides
CTAACCTGGTACTACACCGCACCCACGTTGCATGTCACTCAGCACCCATTTCTGAGCCTCTCCGCTACCTTCACCGACCTTCCCTTACTGGAGCACTACAACTGGGTGTAGCGATCCGGTGCACTACAGCTGGGTGTAGCTGTTTGGCATCTTATTTCAGAAACGTCAAAAGCCACGTAGCTCTTCTAAATGCCTTTGCTGTGCTTCTCCAAGGTATTTAAGATGACTCGGGAAGTCAAAAGATCACTTATTTTTTTACTTTACTGCAAGAAAGATTCTTGTTTGATAAACTCTATTAAAGAGCCCACAGAATATTTTTTCCGATGCATTCAAAATATAGCAGCTGGTATAGAAGCAGGAACTCTGCACAAGGCTTAATGTTACTGTAACAGCATTCAAACCACAAGAATAATTAAGGTAAATAAGCCAAGCCTGCCCTACAGGTACCCTTTGCTGCTTCAACGTTTGCAAATGCTGAACCCACCCCACCATTTGTCTTTCACTGAAATTCAACACAAACATGCTCAAGTTGAGCCGCAATCCCAAAAGCTCTTGCTCTCAGCTTTGGTTCGTAACATTTACGCAAAACCCTCAGTTGTTGCCATGAAGCAAATTGTTTTCAAAAAAGAAAGTTCAGCCTGTTAAGTTGTAAAAGTTGTCTTTTGTTAAAAGCAGATTAGGAAGGGTAAGGACTCCTTACCCCACTGAAATCACACAAAACTAATGGTGGAAGGAATCAAATACAAGAGGAAAAAGCCTGAGACAGCAATTTAATCCTTTTACTCCACCTTTTCTCCCTTCATCATACAAAAACAAAACTAAAAACATTTTCCATTCTGGTTCATATCCGAAACGATGTGTGAACTAATCGAGTGTAAAAACAGTTGCTTGGCTTTGCATCGGTTAAAGCAAATGTAACGTTTGCTCTTCCTACCCTGCAGCTCTCCTCCATTCCTGTTTTTGCTATAATTCAGTCCATTCCCAATATGTCACTGGAAAGACTATTCGCAAAAGCAGGAATAAGAAACAGACTCTTTATTTCTTTGTGAATTTATTTTCAGTTTCTTCAGTCTAAGGCTCCCCCCGTTTACCAAGTGTCTCCATCTGGAAGCCTCCCGGTAAGCCAACTTTATAGACGAAGTGACGATCCGCAAGTGAAACACTTTCATCTGGTAGACGGTATTTAGTTATTCTGGACCGACTCTGCCAGGCTGAGAGAGTGGAGAAAATGCAGCAGAAAATCTGTATCACATTGTCTCAAGATTTAATAATTTTCCCACAAATATTCACTCATCTGTTACAGCAAACCCCTTCTCTGGAGCAAATTGCACAGCACACCTTCAGGAACGAGATAGGGGATAGGGATACCCCAACAGGGAGGCACCCAACCCAGCACAGCCCTCCATTTCACAGCAGGAGAAAAGCACAGGAAAAGCACAGGAGTGAAAGCAACCTGCAGCTGCACTTACACCCATTTACCTCCTGCTAAATGGAGAGAGTCCTTCAGACTTTGGACCAAATAGAAATATCGGCGCACAACACTCAAAATCAAGCATGGGCTCAAGCCACTTTGCAAGAGCTGCGATTAGGACGGTTTTGTGTGTGCCAGGGTAATGAGAAATAACGTGGACTCTCTTTCTTCCCCCCGACCATGCCGGCATCGCCCGCGGGACCACGCCGAGCCAGCGGTCCCCTGATCTCCGCCAGGAAGAGCCATCCTTGTCCCGTGAGCCCCACGCACAAGTAAGGGACCACAAGCATCCCGAGGACAGCTGCCGTCACCTGCTGACATTTCATGCTAGCCGTTATCGATTTTCCCCTTTCGCTGCCCTGCCCAGAAGTAGTAATGCCACTAACCTGCTTCGTGAGCGGCCAGCTTGGAGCATTTCAGCTCTCAAAGTTCTCTCCCGAAGGTGAATTTTCCTGGAGTGTTGCACAGCAATGCACCGGTGGCTTGGTACAAGTTAGTCCACGCAGGAAATAAAGCCAAGTATTTTATAGCATGTCTCTGAATAAACAGCTCCTGCCTGCTAAAACACCAAGCAGTGCGTCCATTTTCTCGCCGAGGCAAGGCTCCATGCAGATGCAGTGCCAACTGCGCCAGACCTGGTCAAAGCATCTCCTCCAACATCATACACAAGGCAGTGGCCCTGATCTCAGCTGAACCTTCTTTCTGAGACACCCAGATATTAAGAAAGCTTTTATTGCTGAAGTTGTACACCATAAAATAAGCGACAACAATTAAAGGATTAGGTACGTTACAGGTCTGTTGAAGGATAAAATCTCCTTGACGCATATAGGGTGTTAGGAAAAGATGGCAAAACCCATGACCGTTTGCTGTGAATTTATGTTACTACAAGCGAATACAGTAGGATCCTGATATAGAAAATGAATTCTCAATATGAATGTTCCCTTCAGAAGAGACTCTCAGGAGACCCATTCCAGATTTAACGATAATCCATATTCCCCTTCAGAAATGGTAAACCAACTCTCTGATTTCCCCAGGACCGCCACAGACGCGTGAATCATTAAGATGCCATCACAACCCTACATTCTGGATGCCATAAACACCACCTGGAATAGGTAATGGAATAAAACTCAACCATAGCTCATGAGTCAACACCTTCCATATTTCCGTACGGGCATCTGCCCGTCACATCCACTGTAGAGACGCGCACACCACGGCGAAGACGGGGAGATGCTCTTGGGCTCTGTGCCCTCTAACGAGCTACGGCAGATTAAGGGAGCGGCTGGTTAGAAATGGCAAAAGTCAAACACTGGGAGAGATGTAAGGAAAATACTGTTAGGAGTGATGATGAAGAATAGATTTGTATAAAAACTGTCACTCCTCCTTGAGTAGTTCTTCTCCTTTGCTTTCAGGGCTGCGCTCGTTTGCGTTAATGTATGCACACGTGTGTGTCATATTTTCAGAAAGCCTTTCACATTAAACTCTCCTTTCTCCTCCAAAGCCACCCTGCAGTATTTCTCTGGAATGCATTAAGCAGCCCGACTGAAGAATGCAATCCTAATTAGTTTGCAAACTACCCAGCTCACCTCTGAGGGTAAATTAAAGCGAATTGGATCAGACTGTCCTAGGAATAGTCCTCCAGATTAGTGCTGCCTGAGCGGGCGATCTCACAAGTTGCTTTCACCCTCCAGTAATAACTTACCAGTAGATTTCACCGACAAGAGCAGGGAATTGAGAGATGTAAAAACATTTTGCAGTTTGATATTCCATGATGGGTTATTTTACAGAATACAGAAAAGCCCATTTGGTCATTTACTAAAAGGAAAAGTCATCTTGTTCTTAGCATGTATTCCCAGCTCGGAGGCTGTAAGAGCAAATGACGCTATTATCACCCATGTTGTACTGCCTGCTCAATACCGAGTTCAGGTACGCTGCGTTTTCAGACCCAAACGCGAAAGAAACCTTTTGCAAAGTTTTGACGGTGATGTCCCAGGGTTTATGCAGTAATTGAATAATCTAAAATTTCCATTCCTGTCCTCGTGGACTAATCTGTAACGGTGTTAAGGGACTGTTATGGTATTAATTAAATACAAGTCCTGCATACAAAATTGATACTCTGCATCTCCATCTCCACAAGGGAGCTTCTCTCTTAATAAGACTTAAATCAAGTTTTACTTTTTTTTTTTTTTTTTTGGTTTTGTTTTGTTTCAAGGAATTCATAAAGATTACCATATCGTACTGAGATAACATCCATCCATCCATGAGAGAACGCGATCTTTCAAGCGTAGGAGCTCTGGCGCATTCCTCTTGTCCTCCGACCCGGAATCAGCGGCGTCGGACTAAACGAAGGCTGACGAAGGGCCCTCCGTGCCGCGCCGGGGCTGCGGGCGGTGGGGGTCACTGCTCAGGGGGCAGCGCCGCCCCCTTCGCCGCCCAGCACCGAACCGCAGCGTCTCCGCTGACGGGTGGAGGCTCAGCCCTTGGCTTTCGTAGAGCAGCAGGCTCCTGCCAGCCATTTGGGAAAGTCCCACCAGGGGTAGCATTGCTGGTGCTGAGAGAGGGACTGGGCTGTGCCCCGAGTTCGAGAGGACCCTTTTCTCTGCCTTCTCGTCAGGCGCCGGGGTTTGGAGAGACCAAAATATCCTCCGTACAGGATAAAGAGCAAGAGAATCGGCGCCGACCTTCCAAACCGCAGAGGACAAGAGGGAAACTCACTATAAAAACATGACCTCACTGCCAGCTCAGCAGCAGTTTACTGTGAATTCACGTGAATGCGCCATTGCCGGGCACCCGGACAGGGTCACGCACGAGAAAAGGCAAATGCACCAGCCGAGCCAACCAACTGTAAAGTCGGAGCAGCGCCAGTCCGGAATGATGTTAAAGCTATTTCAACACTCCCCTTACTATTATTTATTAGTTAAAATTTTTAATTATGTAGATTGATTAGGAACACATCACCAGGGATCCTAATTAATTAGAATTTTAAAAAGGATCACGGACTGGAGATTTTTAATGGATTCCACAAAGAATTGCACAAAGAGGTATATTAAGGGAAAGGCCAAATTAACTTCTCCTTTCTGGTTTATCCAGCATTTTCTAACAGGATTGTGCATCAGATTAACCAAGTAATAGCCCAAACCCTCATGCACAGTAGTGCTAACCAAGATGGTAGCCTGAGCATTTCAGGCAGTTATCATTTAACATCCACTTGGCTAATTAGTTTATTCCTCATATTCCTTACTTATTTAAATTAGTGTATTCCTATTCAAATTAGTTTCTTCCTTATTTATGTCCTAAATTTGCTTTAGCTGCCTCGTCCATGCTCACCAAATCCTTTTATATGGTAGGGACAGGCACCAACATCCCCACGTACCTGGTGTAAACTTTTTGTTTCCAAATGCTTTTTTTTTCCTTACCCAAAACTTGCAAAGGCGCAGGAGCCATCACACTGATGACACTGAGGACCTAATTAATTATTAAATCTACTAATACAAATCCCTTTTTAGAATTGGCTGGTCAGTAGTTTCACCAGCCAACATGTTTCTCCTTCTTGCCTATTAGCTGCAGTTTCCAAAGCTCTGTTTGGATGCTATTGATGCTCTTGGCTGTCGGCTTTGCAAGTATTTTTCCATCAGCGCGACGATGATACCTATTTATCTTCTGGCTGCAACAGTCGCTGAGATGATCTGGCAGTGCCACAAGGCAGACAGTTATTTCATGCCCTGTTAAACCCTAATGTGGTTAACTACAGTATCGTTCCAACTTTGAAAAAAGCCTTTTTTATTATTTTAAAACTGTTGCCTATGTGTCCAAGTAAAGAACATCGCTTCCTATTAGGATGGTATCAGAAACATAAACCCGTAAGGCTATCTGTGAAGTAGCACGGTGTACTGATCGAGTAATTAATTAAGAAGGTTAAAAATACCCCATTCTGCTGCCCAAGCGGCACTTAGAGGTCAAGAAAATGAACTTTTTCTGCATTGTTCAGAACAGCGACCGGCAGCAATCACTCAGATGCCGCCCTGGCAGTGAGATGGGACAGCAAGGGGCATCAGGGCGGGCCAGCGAGGGGACGGCGTGGCAGAGCGCTGCGGCTTCTCCTCCAGCCTCTGGAAACCGCAGACGCGCTTTCAGGCACGCTCGGTACACCAGAGGTTGAGGTCCACACCAGTGGACCCAACTCTTCTAGACCCGGATTTATGTGGGAGTTAAATTGCAGACCCAAGCCTCTATTTGCCTGTTCCTCTTGGTTTCTTTTCCTCTGCCTTTGCCTACATAAACCGCGATGACTTGAATCGTTGCTTCCTTTGTACGCTCTGATACCCAGGGGAAAAAAAAAATTAATTTCTTTTCATCACTCAGATGATCAGTCTGCATTTTGATAACCGTTAGTGCTACTTAACACATAGATTTATGTAGAGGTTGTGTTCGTCCAGTTTTGAGCCCCAGTAAAAATTGCCATTAACTGTTCACAGTGTTGGCTCAGGAGCCAGGTTTGTGCTCGGTCGCTGCTTTATCTGCTGCAAGACCCATCAACTGTAAAACTGGCCGCATCCCGCATCTGCCAAAGCCAGGAGGCTCAGAGCTGGGTCCGCCGGGCTTTGCAGCGAAAAGACTGAGGGATGACTTGATGAGAGGGCGTAAGTACCTTCTTGGAGATAAAATACTGGGTATTAAAGGGCTCTTAAGCTTGAGGAAGAGGTGGGAATGAACGGCCAAACCCCGGCACATCCAAATCACAAAGCGAGTACTTTGACACTTATTTTCTTAAGTGGTGAATGCGATCAGCCACAGGAAGAAACCCTGAAGGCTGTGTGTTCTCCAGCTCCTGATACATCCGATTTCAGATTTGTTACCTTCCAGAGACACACTTCAATCAAACAGAAATTATTGGGTTAAGTGCAGGGCTATTTGAGTTAAATATGAAGGCCACACACATCCATGCAGTCAGGCACTCTAGGGGTTGATGGCTCCGTCTTTGAAAAAAGATGTCAGGAAGTATTTATTTAATCATATATATGTGTGGTAGCCAATGGTCACCACCCCCCTCCTACAGGTAAGTTCTGCAGCACAGGTTTTGGTATTCTGCATTGTTAAAGATCACAGCAGTTAATCAAATCATGCTCTGCAAGCCCAAAACAAAAACAATGCACAATTTCCATTACGCTGACTTTTTTTTTTTTTGAGGCTTGTCATAATAAAACATTGTTATTGGATGTAAAAATTATGGAACAAAGTTATGCCTCTCTGGTGTAATATAATGCAATCCATTTAATACTATTTTAAACCCAAAAACCTCATTAAAGCAGACAGAACGTAAGAATGACAAATCACCCACGAGGAAGCTGGAGCACGAGATGCGTTCCGGGCGCTTGGCCGCTTTGCATCCCCCGCACCGAATTCGGAAACACCGCGCGGTGTGGAACCCCCGCCGGCCCCCAACTCCCAGAGCCACACTGGACATCAGCCGGACGCGAGAAAGGTTAATGCCGTGCCAAACGTCTGCCAAGACGGGCCGGGGGCCGAGGCTGGAAAGCTTGGCTTAGTCCAAATCCAGCCTGGAAGCTCTCGGACACGCCTTGAGGTGACGGGTTAAGCTTTGCCTGTCATCGAACACCGCCGACTACTCCGAACACCGCCGACTACTCCAGACACCGCCGACTACTCCGGACACCGCCGACTACTCCGGACACCGCCGACTACTCCGAACACCGCCGACTACTCCGGACACCGCCGACTGTGCTGGGTTATTCCCGCATCCCTGGGTGCAGCCTCCTATCCGTAGTGATGCACGCAGCCCGTGAGCTGCAGAAATCAGTACAGCTTACACAAATATATACCCTTACGGCTTTGCTATTCATGTGCTGGAATTAGAGTATTTCTTGATGACACAGCTGAATACTACGATTACACATCTGAACACCCTTTTACCATTTTGGCCCCAAGTTCAGTATCAAATGTGGGGAACACAGCCCTGGGGTCTTAGGAACTAAGCTAGGCAAAGCTCTGCAGCTGGACTTCTGCTATCAGAAAATGTAATTCCCAGTTAATAAAATAGAAAAGAAAAAGTTAAATACACGAACTTCTTGTCCACGTCTGTGCAGACCTTTAACATCAGAAGTGTTCAGTGAGATCAAACAGCTCTTGCCTCACGTAGACAGACTTTGAGAACAAACAGTTGTGTCAAACAACGACACGTTTTAGAACACACAGGCTTATTCCAGAAATACTGTGTCAGGTGAAATCATCCACCTGAATTTCTTTGAATGGCTAAATACCATCAGTAGAGCAACGATCTCCTTCAAAACATGCCTTGAAGCGGAGTCTGATTCTGGTCTGAATTCAACAGCAATTCTACTTCTGCATACTGGAAGACCAACACTGAGTGAGCACATGGAAAATTACAGTAATTGCTACCAAAAGCTAGCTGGTATTTTGTGAGAATCAAAGCATATACATACAAAGCTGATACAGTAAAAAAAAATGCTTAGCAACCCAGCCCAAGATGTTCGGTCACCCCTGTGAAGTACCTGTTACAAAAAGCATGCATTCTACCAAAAGATGCTTGTGGTGCTTTCGCCAGCACGGCTACTGGACAACCTCACGGCAACCAGAGAGCAGTAACACAATCCGACGGCGAGGCTGTATGCAAATTTTTTTCAAAGTAGTAACAAAGAACACGCATATATTGGGGGGCGGGGGGGGAGGGCAGGGGGAAAAAGCTGGGATTTAGCAAATATAAACCTTTTTCTGAATGTGTGGACAACTTCACGTTGAACGAACTCCGGGGAGCTGTTGCTTCCCAGCCCAGCTATCAGCCAAACCCACCCCAACTCCGTTCTCCTACCTCCACTCCTTGGACCTTCAGTTTCATGTGATCCTCTCGGGTGGTTTTCCCATCTTTCCTTTTTTTCCAGCAATATCCGTCTTTCCTGTATTTCACCTTCTTCCTATTGTACAGGATCATAGAACCATTCTGCGGTCTGGAAACAAGAAACAGTTTTGGATTACATAAAGAAAAAAACCCACCCTAAGAGAGTTTATGAAGCAATGTACTACAGACCAGAAGAAGTCTCTACAGACAAGCAATATTCTGTATTTGGCATAATACAAATTTTCACTGTTTGTTGTTCTTAACTGGATTAATTGATGTTTTGCAATCTGCAAAATTTTCCTTGAGAATCGTGTATCTAATGAAGTAAGCGTGCCAGTGAGAGTTGTTAATAAAAAGAAAACAACAAGGAAAGCTTATCATAAAATAGCCAGTGTTTTCACAGGATATGCTATGATTGGGCTCAGCTACATGCTGAAAATTAGGAAAGAAAGGTTAAGGAAAAAAAAGGATCATTATTATTTTATGATAGACAATCTCTCTTTTTTTGACGCATCAACGGGATTAGGTAACAACCACCTCTAACACAGCACCAGAATACAGATGTTGGCTTAAAAAGGCAATAAACAGGCAAAAAAGAATGGAAGGAAAAAGCCATGAGCTTATACATTGGTTTCACTGTTCCTGCTTAGATCAGTGGTAGACATGGACTAACTTTCTCTCTTCTGAGCACCTCCTTGACTTCAAAGACACATGAAAACATTTTCCACTCAGAAACCAGGTTGATGCTTTAGAATATCAATAAAGGCACATTGATGCTGGCCCAACAGACAGGAGCCACCAGCTTTTTCTGGTGTCAGTATGACCGAAATACAGTATGACAGTATTTCGCAGAAACGTTTTGCCATCTGGTAAGGCAACACACAATAGGGGCATTTCTGCTGCAATACTGAAAAATGGAAAATACCCCCCCCCATACACATCACTGCAAAGACAGCATGCATCCCATGCAGGCAGCAGTGCTGTAGATGCTGCAGACATTTACAGTGGTGCATCAGCCACAGTAATTTGGCTTTAGGACACCAAGAACAGAAAGAAAAACAACGACATTAGCAGCAGCAGCAGCAATAACTTTCACAGGAAAGCTTTGTCTGGAGCCTTTTGACAAAGGCAGGCACCTGAACTTGTGTAAGCGAACCGAATTATCAGAAAGAAGCCTTTCAGGATTGAGAGAGAGGGTCTGGCTCCCCCGCTCCCCATCCAGTCCACACTTCACGTTGCTCCTCGCACCCCTCCACTTTTTGGACACTAGCAGCCAGGCGTTCTCGGAAGGGGCAGAGCATTACCTGGAATTGCTAAAAAAGCCACCGAGTATTTTCACTTAGAAAACAGTCCAGCCAACACAAGGACGCTTTTTAAATAAATAAGCCAAACTAAGCGCTTTGTGTTCATGCAACATTGACTTGTGACTTCAGAGCCATGCCAAAGGTGCAAAAATCAGTGCCTGGCCCAGCTGGAAAAGCACCCGTCTTCCCTCCCGCTTCTGTCTTTCAAACAGCATGACACCATGAAATAAGCACAAGAACAAGCTTCTGCAGGTACCCTCTCCTCATTTTTCTCTTACAAAATACTCCAGTTGAAAACAGCCGCCTTCGCCCATGTTTATCACATAATAATAGGGCAGTAACATTGATGTAAAAGCTGATAATTATAGAGTAACTCATCCCAGTGCTCCATTAAGTGCATAAAGGCACCTTACTACTGAGGAAAACAAGCTCATGATGGTTTTCCACCACCAATGGCCGCCTGAAATCACCCAGATCAACCAATACAACACCCTTCCTCTGTCAAAGCAAACACCATCAGGGATCGTGGGATCTGCTACCAAACCCCCACCCTTTTCCCTTGTCTCTGCATGCAAGCATGCAGCTTCAGGTACATGCAAAAGGATGCCCTGCCAGCTTTACACTCAGCATTCGCCCTCCAGAACGCACAGGCACATCACAAATTTAATGAATGTGGACGGGAAACTGCTGCACAAAGTCTCTTTTTTGCACGAAAACAGACTTTCTGCTTCCACAAACATTTGCAAGACCAAAATGACCTTTGATCTAAGTGATTACAAGCACATCCTTTTACTAAAACAGAACTTACAGACTTAATTTTTTTCCACACACAGGCAAATATTTATTCCCCGTGACCGGATACCCGAGCTCCGTTCGCTCCCCCCAGCTACGCCTCCTCCTGCCACCCGTGGCCCGGCAGCCCAGACCCACGGGCTCGGTGAGGCCGTCCTCCCCTCTACCCCTGCGCCTCGCCCTGAAAATAAACACTTGGGTGTCAGGGCGACCACGGCGTCTGTTTGACAGCGACGTAGATAGTGCAGGATTAATCCAGTGGAGATATTACATATCTTGTTCCGGTGTTTCTCCTATAAACCTCCCGTGGCTGCACATGTCAGCTCAAACCCTTCTCAAAAGATCACAGATTTCCCCTTGTCGCCACCAGGGAGACATGCCCTACGGCTTACGACGGTTCACCTGCACGTTTAGGGCGAGTAACGAAAAGGCGGCGCGGGAACTTCTCTCCTGCCTAGTGCCTCAGCACTCGCATGTGCGGCTTTCCGGAAAACTTACAGTCGAAGGAATGGAAGAAGGACCGGGAAGTTTTTTTGATGTGAGCAAAATACTGCTTTTTCTTGCCTGCAGTGCCCCGAGAGCGTGTGGGTGAAGGGACCGCAGAGCTGAGCTCTGCAACCTTGCTGCTGTTCTGCAAGGCTGGAATCAGGTTTTTTTGTTGGCTTATTTCTGCGATGAAAAAAGAACACCGTAAGAGGTCACTGGAAAACAGTTAACGAGATTTATATGAAATAAAGCACAATGGAACAAAATCTCTTAAGGATCTCTGGAGCAGCTGTCGATTTTGATAAGAGTGTATCGAGTTGCTTTAAGGCTCATAGAAAGCGACTGGTTTTTAAAGATATCTTCATAAAATGGGAGGCAATTTTAACCTGATATACATTGCTATTGTATTTCACTTGTGGTAAGAAAGAACAGAAAGGGAAGATCTCCTGTGCTTATCTCTGGCACACAAACACAGCCAAGAGCAGCAAATTGATGGTTGCGGGAAGACTCAGCAGATGAGATCCAACAGGGATTCCCAGGACACACGACGGGTCCAACTCCAACCCAGATCTCCTCTGGAGGTTTTGCCGCTCAACCTGAATTTGGGGATTTCGTTCATACCACTGCAGAAGAGGGGGGACGAAGCCGCACGCCTCGGCGTGGGCTACCCGGGACTGCAATTCCCTACCGGCTCCTGTGGGCGCGTGTTTAGGAAGCCGGCAGCCAAGGCAAGGTCAGCTTGCCTGCACGTCATCAGACACGGAAAGCAATCGTCTTCCTCTGGATTAAACTCCACCTGGAACCACGGCAATAACAACAAGTACTGGAACATTAACGGAAATTTACTTCATTTGATTAGCTACTACTCTGCAGCTCTTTTCATTAATGCAGGACTAAATGGAAAATAATAAACCAGTATTTTAATATTAAGGTACAGCTGAAAGCAAGCCAGCCAGAGCGATCTAGACCCACCGAGAAGCCTGCCTGTGCTTGCAGCATGAGGCGTTGGGGCTGCCGGAGGGGACCCCCGCAGAGCCCGGCCCCCACGGGCCCCCCTCCCTCGTCCCTCCCTGGCGGGGACGGCCACAGCCCAGTTTTGCAAGTTTTGCATCGTGTATGACAAAAGGCAGACTCGTGGCCGTGAAATGGCAGCACGGCCTCACAGCAGGTCGCCTCACCTGTATTTGCTCTACATCAAGCACCAGGCTACTCCGCATACTCGCTCCGGCTGATTCCCCGGGATAACGAGGAAAGGTCAGCAGCATTTCCCCCTCCACTCAGAATAAATTTTTTTTGCAATGAGACAAGAAAGGGTTTGTTGCTCTTACAAAAAAAGGCAGCGAACAAAAGGCGAGGGACTGGGAACAGGCGAACGGACCAATCCCAAACCGTGAGCCCCCCCAGCAGCGGAGTCGTCGAGCACTTCGCCTGCCTTCCCGTAAATCACTGCATTCACTGTAGGCTGGCAACACCAACGTGCGAACCTTCGCCACCACCGCCGCCGCTCCACGAGCAGAGATGCGCACCCCAGCCTCAAATTCACGCCCCCTCCCCCCCAAATCCCCGTGAGCCCGGGTGGGACGGCAGCGAGCTGCCCTCGGCCCCAGCAGCCGGGCACGTCGCTTCTCCGTCTCCCCAGCAGCTGCGCCGGAGCCAGCGCCCGAGCCCCGAAACAAGGGCAGCCGGGCTCTCGGCAGAGACGGTGCAATTATTTCTGGTCCCACTGTGTGGAGCTTGCAGGATGGTCTACTTGCTTACAGACCCAAATAGCACGCAGCAAAGTTGCAGCTCTGAATTTCCTCTCTTTTATGAGCCTGTGGCATTTAAAAGCTGCCTGATCTCTATTTAGGTTTCTTGCTTGTGGCCTGGGGGAAGGAGGGGCAAGGACAGGAAGAGTAATTGCAGAGCAGAAAGCCTTTTGTCTTAACTATTGATGAGATCGGAGATGCTTCCCTCCCTCTCCCTGTTATTTACCACCACGGCTCTCACATCAATTGCCACAACAGCATAAGAGCTACTTTTGCCCAAATTGTTCCTGCTACAGCCGGGAAAGAGATGCTAAATTCAATTTTTGGACTTATTTTCAAAGCAAACGATCATACTCTGCAGCTGATGGGTCTCAGGACCTGCTGCTTGCTTGGGGCTACCCAGGGCTCCTGAGGATGCTCACCTCCAGCTCAGGACCAGTCCAGGCCACCGGATAAACTGGAGCTTCTCACAGTAACATGAGGAGAGGAGGTAACAGAGCATTCATACCAGCAGGAATCAGAGTGGGTTTCCAGGGAAGATCCTCCAGAAATGTCATTTTGGATTTGGCACCTAATTCAGCTGCACACACCTACCTCTACCTCCAAGTCCCATTCTGAGGGGGTTTTGTTTCTTTTATATAAAGTCCCTTACTTGGATAATAAGAATCTAAACCAACTCATCTTATCATGAACATGAACCAGATGCAAGGAGGCAGTAAACAGAAAACAAGTTAAGATTAGGACATTTTGGTCAACTGATGCTGCCTCTCCACATAAATAAGTCTTTGGCCTAAACAACCACGATGTTCCCCTGATCACGCTACCACAATATTAATAAAGCTCTTCTTCGCAACTAGTTCCCTCTAAATCGTCACATCAAGGTTCGGTAAATGTCAGATGTATCATTTAATAAAAACTACGTTTTACTGCCTAGGGAGCTCGGGTTGCTGAAAGGGAACTGCAAAATTGCAAAGCCAAAAGTGACTCTTTTTCCAGGACAACGGAGTAAGATCAACCAGAACCCCTCCTCGAGAAGGTCCATGGCTCTAAAACTACTTTTTTATTTTATCATCACGGATTTATTTCAGTTCCCTGCCAAGGCGGCTATTTAAGGCAGCTCAGTTCTTTACAACAAAAACACAAAACTGGGTGTGAAGCTGCTCACGGGTGCCCTACCAAAGCCAGAGGCACCAGCAGCCTGAGAGCTTGCCACCAGCCCGGAACGCACTTGTAACTGCACGGCGGCAGCGAGATGAGCACTTTTCCGGCTGTTCCTAACAGGAGGGGCGGGCAGCTGCCCCTCGCTCCGTGCTGCCTGCGTACGCCGTGCCCCGGAGCCGGAGGGTGACAACGGTAAAAACAATAAGAGGAAGGGTACGGCACACCAGACGCTTTCTGTGCCGTACCGGTGCACAAGCAGCAGCCGCCCCCGGCCCGAAGGTGAAGCCCCCTCCATCCCTCCCTGCCGCACACTGCACTGAGGAATGGCTCTTGCTAACAGTCTGGATTATGCTGGTTTTTATCCTGTGGAACTATTAGCTTTATTTTCTCTGGCTATGAAGTTATCACGGAGTCGAGCGACAGCAAAAGGGGGCTATCTTCCATCTTCTGAATCTACGCATGATAATAATGAGAAATTAACTTCCACTCTCCCAAAGGAGCAACCTACTGATGCAGAAACTGGCTGGGAAAAGCTGGAGTCTTGGAGGAAGCCCTGGAAAGAGAGACAGCCTTGTAATAAATCACTGCATGGAATCATTGCCCTTGTTTCCCAATGAACACAAAGAGGATGAAGTCCTTGAATTTGCCTTCATCCTGAGAACCCTACCTCCTCCCACAGGCATAAACCAAGCCAGCACAAGCAGGAGGACACCCTTCTCTGAGGAGCTGCCTTGCTGGAAACCAAAGCCACCCAAGAGCTTGCAGACTGCCCCGTGTTTGCATCCCAGAGTACAGCAGGACCGACTGATGACGCTGCGGTCCGACACGCTGACATCGCTCATACCCACGTCCCAGCGAATCCAAGCAAGCACTAAAGCAGGAGTCATGGCTAACCATGCTTGCTTTCTTCAACAGTTTTGTGTTAGTTCCTAAAAGAGGAGTGTGATCGTTCTCCTGCTGAGCATGTCCAGAGAAGCTTCCCAGATTTGGCGTAAAACAACATGCAAGTCATGACATGTCATGCAACATGACACTACTATGTCATGAAACATCACTCAACACAAGGCTACTATGTCAGGAGCGGGTAGTCTTACATACTGCAAGATAGTTCTACTTTTTAGCCTCCAAACTTGCAAAACACGGGTCCTCCTCTAGCTGCATGTTGTCTCCTGTTCCTGACAAGGAAGTGAAATCCTTTCAACATGATTATAACGAAGAATCCCGTTCTACAAAAAAGTGGAGGCAGCCCTCCCTCATCACATGCCTTAGTGGAGAAGTAGGGAAGTTCACAAAGCAGAGAGACGGGTCAAAGCCCACTGGTGGGCTCCACTGACCATCATGCACACCCTTACGGCTCCACCAAGAAGATAGCTGCAATACAAGCATGGAGCAAGGTGGAAGGGGGAGGTGGCTCCAGAATGGGTTATCGTCAAAAGAAATATTCTGCAAATAATGGAATAAAAACATACCTCAAAATATTCTTCTCAAAAGTTAATTAAACTAAGGAGAGAGGACTGAGAATACGATAGTCACGGGAAATCACGTGCCTCTTTGAAAACACCAAGAAAAATTGTGCGTGGGCAACACGGGGCACTTTAAAATACCACAGAGCATACATAACAACATCTGAAAAGACTGACACAAGCCCATAATTCCCTCATCTGGTACTCAGACAATTTGCTTAAAAGCATCATCTATTCAGTTTATGCCACTGACTCGCTTTGCTTCGCTGGAAATCGTGTTTGGCCAGTTCCTGGCCATCGCTGACAGTGCCAGTCTCTTCTGGATCTCATCCGGCAGCAGAGATCCATCGCCTACGACATCTCCCCTCCCTGCCCGTTTGTCTGAAGCGGGACGCAGCATGCAGTGTCAGGAGAGAAAACCCACGCCGACGCGCTGGCTGGATTTGGGGATGGGGATGGGGAGAAGCCCCAGCAGCGAGTGCTCCCAGGCACCTCCCACCCACCTGGCCACGCAGCAGCGCAGGGCAGGCACGGTTTTATCCTGTAGAGCTCTGCTCCATCTGGGCCTAGCAAACATTCCAGGGGATGGATTTCAAGCAACCATCTATTAACTTCATCGCCTTTTTTTTTTTTTTTTTCCGCACTGTGTGCAGCTTTAAAGCCTTTGCATTGCAGCTCTCACTTGTGGGGCAAGAAAGGATGCGCGGGGACTGTCGGTCAGGATTGCTCCCGACTGACATCGAGATTTCAGAAATACCTCATCTCTTATTTCTTGTTTCTACAGAAGAAAAAAAATCTGAAGACAGAAGTTATTTCTCCCCCGAGGAGCGCTGCTCTCCAAGTCTTCATTTACCTTGACATTTCCCCTCCGCTGTACCAACGGCTTATCAGAAGATTAAAGCCCAAATGGAAAACCGAAGGAGGAATCTCAAGCAGCCACAGACCGGGACGTCTCACCCCCCCCGTTTCAGAGCGAGCCCGTCCTTGGCCAAGCGGACACCCAGACACTCGGTGGCGGTCTAGGAGGTCACCAAGATTCACTCGTCGGCATTAGGAAGGGGTCGCCCGAAGGCGAGGCACTGCGGCGACGCCTCGGTTAGAGGGCAGTGCATCACCACCCCGCCCCAGCCACGGGTCTGAGGGTGCTGCAACAGGTACCTACGGCTCTCTTCCATACAGACAGAGTGTGTTAAAATAATGTTTACACAGGCAAATGTTTTCAGACTTTGGGGAACTTGACCATCACAGCTGTATCACTGGCAGATGACGCATGAATTGGTTTTATAAACCTTTTTTTCTCCTCTCCTCCCAAATAAACACTTGGCTTTTACCCTCAGGCGATGACGCGCACCCGCCCTGGTATGAACACACCCACCGGTGTATGTTCAGCCTTTCTCAGCAGGACTGCAAACAAAAGAAAAGCCCCTCACAAGAACTTAACAGAGACGTTCAGACTTCACCGTGTCTGCTGAGGACTCAGCAACGTGTCACCTTGCAGGGAGAGGCTGCTTTAAAAGTCCCCGTCGTCCTCACTTAAAGTTGCGATTATGAAGGAATTGCAGATTACATGTTTGAAATTTACCTGATCTTTGAACCCTGAAGAAGTAAAATAAAGACTTCAGAAGACGTCTTCTCATTCACATAGCAAGAGAGATAAATCACAAGAAAATGTAAATACACTGGATTTTTTCTGTCTCTAGAATTAAATGTCATTTGCATTTAAGATGAAAGTGAAGGGATTTTGTATCTACAATATTGTCCTGGTTTCAGCTGGGATAGAGTTAATTTTCTTTCTAGTAGCTGGTATAGTGCTATGTTTTGGGTTCAATATGAGAAGAATGTTGATAACGCACTAATGTTTTCAGTTGTTGCTCAGTAGTGTTTAGACTAAGTCAAGGATTTTTCAGCTTCTCACGCCGTCAGCGAGAAGGCTGGAGGGGCACAAGAAGTTGGGAGCGGACGCAGCCAGGACAGCTGATCCAAACTGGCCAAAGCGGTATTCCATGCCATGTGATATCAAGCCCAGTATATAAACTGGGGGGAGTTGCCCTGGGGGGGGATCACTGCTCAAGAATTAACTGGGCATTGGTCAGCAAGTGGTGAGCAATTGCATTGTGCATCGCTTGTTTTGTATATTCCAATCCTTTTATTATTATTGTCATTTTATTATCATTATTAGTTTCTTCCTTTCTGTTCTGTTAAACTGTTCTGTTCTTTTCTCAACCCGTGAGTTTTAGGTTTTTTCCCCATTCTCTCAGCCATCCCACTCGGGGGGCAGGGGGAGTGAGTGAGCGGCTGCGTGGTGCTTAGTGACCAGCTGGGGTTAAACCACGACAAATATTTAAGAAGTTAAAGTCTAAAATAACAGGCTTGGCAAATTTATCCAGAGTTGTAGTTAATGCAGTGGCTAATCCCATCAAGGGTACATTAACTGGTGTCTAGATGCTCCTTTCCATAGCAGCAGTAGGCTGTAAAACTTAATCCTTACGTCCTCTTTCCAGCTTGTAGCCTCCGTGTTCATCAATAAAAGTAATGCTATTCATTAAGTATGGGAGTAATTACCTACGGTTCCAACAAACAGGACTGAACAAGCATGTGCCAGTACAAAGTTGGCTTTCAGGACAGTTCTGAAGACTGGAATACAAGCTACGAAGCAATGTAAAAGTGCTGGGCATTTTTCTGGTGTGTGCGGGGACACCCGTTGACAAATCTTACCCAAAACCCAGTTCCTTGGGGCTATTTAAGGAGTGATCAGGATGCCAGCACCACAAAAATGCATCCTCCAGATACTTCTGTTTGCACGGTACATTGCTATAGAGAGTAACTCAAGTAACGTCTGGGGCTCTAGTACCTTAGGCAGGACCAAAGTCTGTGCTAAACCGTCTTCCCGACAGCGGCAACTCCGCGGCACAACGCTACCAGGTGCAAAGCACGGTGGTTCAGCCGCGGGCGGTGGCACAGCAGACCCTTGCCCGTGCCCCCCACCAAAGTCCTGCGCAGGCTGCGGAGACGGAGGGTGATGGGGCAGCTACGGGGAAGGCATCTCCATTTAACAACTCCGACTGGTACCGCTTGTCCTGTGCAAAGACCTATTTTTATGAACGCGCTGGAAAAGCCTGTACATTTTTGCTCTCCGTACTTGTTCTTGACACAACTAGAAAATAGGAAAAAGTGATTACAGCACTAATAATAGTAATACAACTAATAATAGGATTTGACTTCTCAGTAAACATTTACTCTGCTGTCGTCTACACTCAATGGTATCATGTTTTGTTGCCAAAGAGTGAACTCCATGAAAGATTCATCCAGTGCCTTTGAGTATCATGGTTACTCAGACTGATTAATTCAACCATTAACAGTTCTCTTACTTTTAGAGCCAGTCAAAAAAAATCAGAGAAAAAAAATCTGTATCATCAGTGCTTTTGACACAAGAGATGACCATCTTCCTCCAGTCCCTGCTTCGGTTTCTGGAATCCTCGTCACTGCGTCTCCCTCCACAGCACCATCCGGGTGTCGTCCTTCCCCAATTTACACCTTAGGGCGCATCAGTTAGAAACTGTGGTCTCGTGAAAGAACCAACAGCCAAACTCTGAGTCAGAGCGGGGGTTTTTTTGCAGGAAATAATTTCTGTGCACCATTATGACTTTGAGCGGCCCAAAACACAGAATATTAAAAAGCTCCCAAAGGAGGGAAATGGAAAAGTCAGGCAGCTCCACTGCCAGACCTCATGCTGGCAAAGCCACAAAGCATCCCAGATCACCCTGACTTGTTCCTACACCTCCATTTATCAGATCTGCTTCTCGACTCAAGTATCTGTATCTCAAGACCATAAACATATCTACAAAAAGAAAATAAACATCTGCTGAAGAAATGTTTCATTACCGAGGTCGGAGGAATTTCCATGGAGTTTATAGGTTACGCATTATTTTAAATCACTTTTGCGCACCGGGTAGCTTGATGTACTTTACTGGTATAAATATATGCCATATTGATTTGGGAGCACAGGTCTATGCCTTTGAAATTAGTTCTTCAGCAGAGAAACCTCATTCCAACCCCTTGATGCCAGGGAATAACTTCCCTGAGCTTCAGAGGGGGCTGGAGTCCAAGCGGAGCCCTTGGCCCTGAGCACCCCCTGGGTAAATTCGGATGCTGTTAGGAACTGCCTGGGGGCAGCTACCCCTGTCCCTCTATTCCCGGGTTAATGCAGCAGGAAAGAGTTATTTGACCAAGGGCAAAAGAAAAGCTAAACCCGACCCTTCTTATTTTGGGGGCAGAGGAGGGTGAGAAAACACAAGACAAAACCCCACCGAGGTCGTAGAGCTGGAAATTCACGTTTGGAGATGTGCTTATCGCAAAATAATCTGTAAGGGAAATAAGAAGAAGTTCAGCCAGTGGATAGCTTCTTACGCTCTCTGATCACCAAGAGAATATACACTTTCCTGATGCGTCACTTTAGTACACTTACGGGCAGGATCACGCCTGGTATTTTTTGTTGAGACTGGGATGCCAGCTTTAGCTCGCGTGCACGAGCTCTTCTCTTTCCAGCAGCGTAGTAAGTCAGAACTTGGTTTGGCACCTCGTCCTGCACTGGCCCAAAGCTGTATATTCAGTTCAAGCACCTAACAATAGTATTCCCAACATTTTTACCGGATAACATGGTAGTTCTCCTGTTGATGGTTCTGAACTCTATACCAGATTTGAAAAAGAAATTAGAAACAATCTTTATGAACTCCTCAGTATGCTGAGCAATTGAAACCTCCTCATAACGATATAGGACCAAAGCTAGAATATTAAAATTGTCATTAAGTGGAATGCACACGAAATGCTAAAAAGTCTTTTGGCAAATTATTTCTTGATATAATGACATGCTATAGAGCTAAATCTTAGTACAAGGCATGAAAAAAGACAGTTAAATCAACTTTGTTCATTTAAATATAATTTTAAAAGAACGGGCGTTCGTCTCTTTATTGCTCAAGGATCTTTATCAATTTCTTTAGCCCTCATTTATTTCTCTTCCTTACTCCCACGGGGATGCCGTTTGATTTATTGGGAATTAGTTCTTACAACTCATGAATGCTTTAAACTGTTTTCAGATTAATCATCCCAATGTCTGTTAGTGTACCGAGGAGAGCCCCCGTTCGATCTATAGGTTCACATATACGTGAAGGGCTCCCAGCCCACTGCGTGCCAGCAGCCATTTTGCATTATCGATCGCTCTCTCCATGGAAACAAGTCGTTAGGGCAAGGACCTGGGGCTCCAATTAACTTTTAAAAAACTTCTTTTGAGATGGCCTTGTTCTGCCGGCGTTACTGAAGGCAGAAGTCAGCTCTAAAGCAAGGTCATTTCCCAGCACAGCGGTGATACCCGCACCGCAAGTGCTGCCGTATTCATATGGGGAAAGGAGACAACGGGAAAAAAAATTCTGTTTATTTAGTTAAATTACTTCCATTTCAACCTCCCTGCTCATTGCAGCCATCGGCTTGAGGCTTAACAAGGTCTTCCCCAACCAAGTGGGGCCGTACCTCAGTTTTATCCCAAATACTGTATTCCAGGGGGAGCTGCCAGGATGCCATCGATGCCCATTGCCCTGGCCTCCGACAGGCGCTGCCTCCCCCCGCGCAGCGGCTGGCAGGAGCTGCGCGGGGTTTGCCGGGGATGGGGAAAGCCTCGGAGGGGATGGGAGGCGAGAGGAGCTCTGTGCCGTGCTCGGAAAGTGCCAAGAGGAAGGAAAAAGGTTGCCGGTTCTCCCTCTGCTAGCGGCGCGCAGCTTGGCTCGCGACTTGAGACACTATAAAAATCCGTAAATATTTGAAAATCGAGTACTAACTCGTTAATTATAAATTTTAATTGAGAACCACTTCAAAACGGAATTGCAGTTCGACAGTCAGTGAACCTCCAACACCGCAGCCAGCAAACGGCTGGCAGAACGGTGACGGCAGACCTCAGCACGCTCCGGGCGTCCGGAGGGACCTCACGTGTGTGGCAGCACCAAGACTAACCAAGGAGCCGGGGGGAGCTGGGGCTGGCCAGGCTCTGGCCAGAAAAGCCGGCAACGCTCCGATCAGAGGGAGTAAACTCCCAAACTTTGCTCCAGCACACATGAGGACTGATGCCTATAGACAATGTACAGGGGAGGGCAGAGGGGACTTTGGGAAAGACGATGAGCATATTAAGGATATAAGGAACTGTTTGTTTGCTCTCTCCTGCGGCTGTGAAGCCTTACGGATTGGCACCTACAGGCTGTCAGAGGAAACACAAGCCCTGGAAATGAACCTGAAGGAGCGGCGCAAACCCTGGGCACTGCCGGGCGTCGAGCATCCTCCAGCAAAGGCAACGCCACGGAGAAGCGCCGCGTCCCGCGCGCGCGCTGCCGCAAACCGGCACGGCAGCCGTCCAAAGAAGACACGAAGACGTTTGGGCTGAGGGTGCTGGAGAAAGAGGGGGAAGAAGCCACCGAGGCGTCCTCTCCCCGGCAGCGACGCCGCGGCTCCTCCGTTACGCCGCGGCAGCCGGGTGCGATGCCTCGGTCCTCGCAGCCCCGATCCCACGCGGCCGCCCCGGCGTCCCCCCTGCCCTGGCACACGGCTCCTTCCCAGCGCCTGGGAAGGATCGGGAGTTGATTTTCTTCTTCTGGGTTTGCTCGCAAAGGATGTGCGAGGGAGTGGGAGGAAGCTTCCCGCAGAGCCCCGGGGAATACTCTTTCAGAGCAGGGCTTTGCACAG
The DNA here is from genome assembly GCA_035590195.1 of Aviceda cuculoides. Taxonomy (NCBI): domain Eukaryota; kingdom Metazoa; phylum Chordata; class Aves; order Accipitriformes; family Accipitridae; genus Aviceda; species Aviceda cuculoides. Next base: position 411,290 of record JAVJGG010000001.1, read on the forward strand.
CACTTAAGCTCCAGTCTGGGAGCGGCGTCAAGATGTAAATGCAGAAATTCCTCTCCCATCAGCAAAGCAAGGCACAGCAGAAGATGTGGTACCTACCAGCAGAAGGGCTGGTATAGGAGACACCGTGCTGCTCGTCAACCACCACCCGCTCTCTCTTTCCAGGCAAAAGTATTTTACGCAGTATCGCAATCTAATTAAAAAGACGTCAATTTACCCCTGGATTCAGTTGATTGCTGCTTAGTAGTAATAACATACGTAAATCTGGATTTACCTGGAAGCTGGAGGCGCTCAAACTGTCAAATAAGCTGGGCTGATGGGGCTGGCTGTTTTCAGTCCTCAGCCAGGACCGTCGGCTGTTTGCAGGGCCGAAGCTCAGGACTGAGCCAAGCCAACAGCTGAGGTTAGTTTTAAGAAGATGGGGCAATGCAAGCTACCCTGGCCTCGCCTGGGAAAAGCGAGCGCTCCCTCTCCTCCCCAGGAGGACAGAGCTTGGCTGCACCCACCTTCCAAGCGGATTTACGAGCGGTGACACTGGCCGAGCCTGAACGTGACCTTCGGCGCACGAGCTCTCTTCGGCACTTCACTAATCACACACTGCGTTCGAGGCACGTGCTTAAAACACCCCGCAGCAACCTGTTTTAAGCCCCTCCTCCCTTTCAAATTAACCTCAGGAATATAATCTATTTATTTATATCAATTTAGTCCCATCAATTAATGATGACAAGGCAATTAACTAGAATGCCAGACAGTAAAAAATAACCACATAATGCCTTCTTTAGAGGAAATCTATTATGTAATCCCAATCGGTCTTCATTAACACAAAGTATTCCAGTAAAAGGTAGTAATCTAGTTATGGTCTCTGAAATATGAAGATCCGCAAAGTAATTTTTCAGAATTAAGGGTAAAGTATTTTTAGCAAATGGAAAGGAAACATTTTTTGCATTTTTCCTGCAAAGCTTTGCAAAAAACAAGAGAGTGCCGTAACATAACATACCAGTACCGAGCAGATTGTGCGATATCACAAAAGAGGCATTAAATTAGCCATTATCGCTACAATGAGACACAAGGCAGCTTCCTAAGCATCTCCCTCCCCCACGCTGTTTGGTTTCTGGATCAAGCCAAGAGCAAGACAGCGTCAATTTTCTCCATCCCTCGTCCAAAACTCACTGCGCAAAGATACGGCGCCAAGAAAACAAAACTCAAACTGCTAATCGAGGTGGTCCTCAAACGCCCTGATAATCAGTTTTGGGGCCAAAAGTGTTCAACTCAGTGTTGCACAATTTTATTCAAATGACGACTTAATACACCGCTCCTCCTCGTCCACAGCTCTCCTTCATATTCACTCCAATATTTAATGTGACGCACTTCAGAATTAATACATTGACTATTTTAATGATACTAATCTAATTTATCAATTTTATATATAAAAGATCCAATTATTAGAAAAACTGGATTAAAAGCTTACACGAATCCACAGTTCTTAAAGCTTACGCAGAACACCCAGTTTCACATGGAAACACACGTTTTCCAATTTTAAGCCTCATTCGCCTTCAAACTTCTTAATAAACTAGTAGACGATAAGAGAGAATTAAACCCATATATAGAAAATCCTACAAACAAATATAAAGGTAGTCAACCACTTCTCCAAAATATGCCAAAGCTGTTAAGCACCCTCGACTTAAAATTTATAATGAAGCAGCTCAAAAAACCCCAAATTCCTACAGGAATGTGTTTACAATACAAACTCAATTATTGTCTTATTCCGATGCTTATCTTTTCTATACCCTCTCAGCTCATCCTACTTTTGAATTTAATTACATTACAGTATTTTTAGTTCAGATGAAATTACACATTTTCAGATTAATTTAGCCTGAACTAACTTTTGATAACAGAAAATCCTTCTTCTATCGTGCCCTAATTTGAGACCATCTAAGTTAGCATGAATCACTCTTTTGAACCTCATGTCGCACCCCCCAGCAAAGCCGCACTCGCCGTCTCCAAACTCAGCACAGTGTGCCAGGCATCGAAGGGTAAATGTTTGCCCAGTTTCCTTTAATAAAAACCCTCCTGTTTTGCTCTTTCCTCTGTTATTTTCTGAGCCCAGGCCGACAGGAGAGTCAGGCACTGACTGTTCCCTACACACTGGCACCTGAAATGCTCTAAGAAAGGCACAACCTTTTCTGTTTGTTTAAAAAAGCACTAAGAAAAAAAAAAAAAGAAAAGAAAAAGAAAGCCTTGTATATGTTTACATACACAAGATTTCAAAAAATAATTTTAAAATTTAATTGCAATTTAATTCCAGCTATTTACTTGGGGAAAAAAAACCCAAACAATCCTCTCATGAATACTTTCTTAAACTGAATTGGTGTAATCCAGAATATTTTCACTTAAAACGCATACATTTTATCACTTGATCGGGTTCTTTGCCGTCTTTGCAGCTGAGGTATTTTGCTATCATTTTTAGCTTAGAGGCGATGAGTCCACGCGCCCCTTGTTTTCATAATCTATGCAACCGTCTGCCTGAAGACGGAGACGGACAATCCGGATTCGCTCAGAAGTGTTCCAGGGACTGGCACTCGTCCCCCGCGGTTTATATAAAACCCTTCTACGGCATTTCTGCCTGGTTAATTCCAGGTTTGACGCTGACAACCGGATTGTTCCCTGCAGTTTAGGAAACCCTTCACGGCAGCCGTGCTTTCGGAAGGTAACGACCCCCCTCCTCAGCACGGGATGCCGGTGGGGCGGATGGGACGACGGTGGCCAGCGTCAGCCGTGCCGTCCCGGCGCTGGTGCGGCGAGCCGGAGCCCACGCTCGGCTTTGGGCGCCCGTCCCGAGGGGAACGCACAGCGCTGTGCTTGGAGACGTCCTGTCGTGCCCTAAACGCCCTGGGGTGGCAGCTCCCAAAGGAGGATACGGCTTTATAGGCGTTCATCGTCTTTACCCACTCCAAGAGCGATCCAGGCGTTTCACGTTTCCCTAAGTTCACTTCGGAGCACCGGACTTACAAGGGAAACAAGATTTCTGTTAGCGACTCAAAGGGCCGTGTTCTTGTAATGATAATTCGGGTGCGCAATTAAAGGAGAGGGCCGAGACGAGCAAACGAGCTTAAAACACGCCCGACACCGAGCTCCCCTCCCACCCAGCCGTTTGAAGCCCCTCTCCGCTCAGCAGGACCCCCCAGGACGTGAAGCTTTCCCTGCCGGATGCCTCGCGGTTCCCGTGGGATCGCTCGGCGCGGCGCCGTCCACCAGTGCAGGGAAACCCAGCCTCTCCCAGGGCTCCCACGTTGGCTTTAATCCAACCACAGACGCCACAGTTTTCCCCTCACCTGCCTCCTGCAAGTTGTTATCTGACACGACTGTCAAATCCTAGGCGAATTTAAAATCTGCTTTCTTAATGTGCCAAGCTTAGAGACTCGATCTAATTATTGTAACTGAGTTATAAGCTGTAATTGTGCTGGTGCTGCACAAGATTTTCACTCTGTAAACCTCGACCAAACTATGATTAGTATCGGCGAGAAACTAAGATTAAACATTAGCTTCCATATAAACTATAGAATCTGAAGGAAAAAAAACAACCCCTACTTATTTAATCTTTTGTTACATTACCGATAGTGCACCAATATCCTTTAAACGGGCAGAAACCCCTTTCTAACCGATGCCCACTTCAGTACGTTACCAGCTCAACTGCAAGACTGTGCCTGCTTACCAGCTGGTTTGGTTGGTTTACTAATCGCTGAGAGGAGCAGCACTAAATATTTGAAGAATCTCCTGGTTTAAGGACACAACTGTCACCGTGATCCCCTCGTTCACACCCTTGGGATGCTGTCCCAAGTTGAAGCACGGGGGAAAGCCTGGACTTCTCAGTGCAGTCCCATACGGCAAATAACCCAACACGTTTTTCCAACCCAGAACACAGAAGTCCTGGGAATGAACTGCACGAATCCCGAGCCTGCATTACTGAAGGCACTCTGTGCGCTTTCCGTCTCTCCCGAAGGCTGCTGCCTGTGCAATATGGGAATTTCTCCCACGCCTTCATAAATATAGAGTATTTCCACGAAAGGTCCGTGTTTTCACGTTCCAAACGCAGCAGAGACTGAAAAGCTCGAGATATTCCTCGAGCATCCATCCCAAGAGCCACAACAGGCAGCACTCCGATAAACTCCTGCGGCTGAAGGCTCCTGCAGCCACCCAGGCCCGGGCATCTGCCGCCGGCGCTGCTGCAGCCAGGGCGTCCCCAGGCCGGCAGGGAGCGGGGTCCGGATGCCACGCGGTACCGAAACGTCTCCGACGCGGCGCGGGCTTTCCGCCCGCCACCGCTGTGGCCTCTCACCCGGCGCTTGCCTAATTACCCACCCTAATTCCCCCCCCTTCTGATGGAATCATAACACTATTAAGATCCGATACATTTATTATGAGGACTCTCAGCCAGAGAGTATTAAAACTTGGGAAAGTGACTTTGCAAATTAGCAGCCAGTCACCGAGCTAACGAAGCGGGGCTTTTACAGGGGCTGAGAAATAATTCCCGTATTACTGAGGGCAATCTGCTGCACGAGGAGAGGTTTGGTTTGGCGCAGAAACGCTTCACAGTGTGAGAAACAATAATCCACACAGAACTGGGCAACAGAGATGAAACAGGAGACAGTTCTAATGCTGACGAAGCACGGCTTAGGAAAAAGCCAACTTGATAGATAATAATAACAATAATCAAAAAGGTAATAATACTTTGTATGTCACAGTTTTCTATGTTCATCTGAGCAGGTGGAGAGACTGAACTGCTTCAAGTAAACGTGGCAATAGTTCAGAAAGTCCTGAGAGCAAGTGAGGTTTTTTGTTTGTTTTGGAGTTTTTTTGGTGTGGTGTTTTTGTTGGTTTGGCGGTTGTTTTTTTTTACTTCAGGTGGGACTTCTTTTGAAGTTGTCAAAACACTGTACTGCCATTAGTGGCTCCTAAACATAGATTAAAAAAATACAAAATGCACTGTTTGCTTGTTGGTTTGAATGCCACGAGGCCATTCAGCAGAAACGTTAACAGGGAAGCAGCACAACAAAAGCAACAACCACTTCTCTAACTTAATGGAGCTCCCACGGGAACAGCAACAACGACCAACCCTGAAAATGAGGTGGTCAGGCCTTGACCTCTCCCGGAGTGCTTCTCTTTGCAAAAAGCATGCAAGAGGCAAAACACGAGCATGTAAGAAAACATATTTATTAAAAAAAAGAAAATAAAAATCAGCCAGGGGAAGAGCCCAGCAAAGCCAGTTGTGCGCCCAGCCGGGCTGCGGCCACGGCACCACCCTGGCACCGTAAACCTCTGGAGGCTCTCGGCCCAACAGCAACAAAACTTAAAAAGTAATTCAAAAAGAATGCAGCGGGGCTGAGGGTAGGAGAGCCTGACCGACGAAATGCTGCTCTGTGCCGCGTACACGTCCAGGTCCATCGCCTGCACCCCCCGGCTCCTGGGATGGAGGGCCGACAGCTCTCATACCCGACACCCAAAGGGTGCCGGAGGAGGTGGGCCCCCGCCTTTTAAAGAACATAAAGGGTTTTCCTGTGTGCCTGGTCACAGGCAAAGCTCAAGCAAATGACGGGCAGCTCAAGGAGCGATGCAAGACAAGCCTGTCGCGTTCCATTCCTCGCTCTTAGAGGCGTCCCCAGATGGCAGGCTCAGAGGAGCAGGCAGAGGTCGCAGGGCCGTTTCGTTTAAGCTAGACAATGGCAAGAATAAGGCAAGAATGTGTGCGTTGGGATTTTTTTCCAATTCCGACAATTCTTCCAGTGCTTAAAACAGTCACCGGCTCAGCTGGCAAGGAGCAAGTCCTCCGGCACCGGCACAATCCCCCAGCCCTCAGCGGGACCCCGCAGCATCCCCCGGGGCTGCCCCTCGCACCTCCCCATCGCTCCCGCTCCCCGGCCCGAGGCAGCCGCCATCGCAGCCCGCCTGCGCCCACGGAGGTGAGCCACCTTCACAAGCCTCCTGTTATCAAATCTCACCCAACATTGGGGAATTCAGTAGAGGCAGGTGGACAGAATGAAGGAAGTCCCACTAGATATAACGGTCCCTTCAGAGCTGGGATCTGTGCAATGGCACTGCGGGCTTTAAAACTGACCTTTTTTTCAGATTTCGGGACTCAAGGAGATGAGAGGGAGGATTGAAGAGCAGAAGGAAACGAACAGAGCAGCGTTTAGAAAAGCCCGGGAGTAAAACTGCAGGGAGAGGAGGAGGCAGGGCAAGCAAGCGGAGCCACGATTATAAAATCTTCCATGATCCTAAATTTAAAGCGGAGCACAAAACAATGAACCACTGTTCACTGGCACTGTTACCAAAGGGCACAATTTATCAAAAAAATGTTTGCCGAACAATTTAGAGCTGGTTAGATCTTCTAACGCGGTCTGGGATTATAAATGCCATTGAGCAGGGAGACGCATCGCCGGGCGGCTGCAGCTGGCGCCCGGTATCTGTATTTCTTGTTTGTATGTGCGTCCCTTCCCAGAAATAGAAGCAAGGTCGGGGCAATGAGGTGGAAAGGTCAGGATGCAAAATGAACAAAAGCCCCAGCCAGTGGAAAAGGCTGCGCATGGCTGTTCATGCGGCACCACAGCATCACCGCTAATGCCAATGGCTGAGGAAGGGTCAGGCAGTCTCTGGAGAGCTCAGGACAAGGAAGAAATAAGAAATACACTGTTTTCTCAAAGAAAAAAAAAAAAAACCCAAACCACAAAAAAACCCCCAAGGCTACAAATCGTAGGCTTCTCTCCTCTATGGATGCCCTCGGTGTTTGAGGATGCTGTGCTAGACACTGTCTTCCTGACGATTTTTCCCAGTCAGACCCCCAAGAAGTTCCTACAATAACCAAATTTGGAACATTTAGGATGGCAACTTTTGTTCTGAACACAGCTCTTCTGTGTTTCCAAACACCGAGCAGATTATGACGGGAACAAACAGATCCAAATGCTGGAGCAAAGGTCTTGGTGGGTCCCTGGGAGGAAGCGACGTCTCGGTGGCGGCTGCTCAGGAGCTGTCTCATTTGCCCTGCACTTGTCCAGCGCTCGATGAAACCTTTGTAGCCTGCAGAACCGGTACAATATATAAACGAACACACCAGTAAACCAGAGAGCAAGAAAGCAGCAGCCAGATAAATTATGAGCAGGAAGTCGGCAGCTCGCCACCCAGCCCATTTCTCTCTCCTCCCCGAGGTCAGCATCGCTGGCTTTAGAAGGGAAGACTGCAAAGTAGAACTAAGAAGCAGGACAGTGAAAAAACCTGACTCTCAGCTGCGTTTCACCTTAGTGCTGGCGGCTGGGACAACGTGGTACTCAGTGAACCGAATCCCCTCTGACACACCAAGTATTTTCTTGGTAACTGGTCCAACAGTCTCGGCCTTTCTTAGCTGCTCGCAAATCCCGTTACACAGCGAAGATTTGTACTAGGGCTTTAATTTACTTACTGTAAATAAACCCGGCAACTCGGCCAGATCGTTTCGTGAGTCACCGGCACGCCCGAGGGCCCGGAGAACTGTCACCCTCCTTCCGGCAGCGCGCGGCGCAGCGCCGCATTGTAACCCCAGGTAATGCGCTGCTCATAGCACCCTGCCGCTTCAAAAGATGCGGGCAGCGCCTTGAAAACACGTTTGGGGTTAATGTCACCTCGCAGTGCCGTGGAGATGGCCGTCCCCCACCCCAGCAGCAGTCCGCTTTGACTCCCGGCCCTGCCGCAGACCCGGGGGCAGCTGGGCCAACGCGCAGAAGCACCGGTGTCCCCAAAGCCTTTGCAAAAGCCTGCGGGTCACGAGGGCTACTTTGGAGGAGCTTCGCGAGCCTGCGGAGCCAACTGACGACACCCCGGATAAACGAATCAAACAGATGCTCCTGGGCACGCTGCCGAAAGAAGTTTTGTCTCTCTTAAGAAAGCGTACAAAGGTTCTCTTAGTTACGGCTTCGCTTCCTTTACTTGTAACCGTGTAAAGCAACTTGTGGTACCCTGTACGCTCACTGCGGCAGCAAAGAGGAGGAGGAAATAAAGGAGCCTTCTCGCCAGAGAGAGTTAAGTTAAATGGAGGGACATCCCACAAATACCAAAGTCAATTAATTCATTTGTTACAGCGTGAGAGTCCTGCGTAATTTGTTCTTCGAGTAGTTTATTTTAGCTAATTGCTTATCCAGCAAGAAGATCTCCCCTGCATGACCCATTTGCTGCGCAAGAGGCTCGACTGATGAGAAACGAATGGCCACCTTCCAGCGGGCACCGAGGTGCCGGGATGCTCCTCAAACCCACGAACAAGCCACGCAGACCACGGAGGGAAAGCGCCAATAACCCGCTGGAGCCCGGCAGGCAGGGCGAGCACCGGCTCCCTGCTTCTCCGGGGGAGACCACGGCTCCCCTCTCCAGGCCGAGCGTCCCCACAAAGACGGGAAGAGCAGGCTGCAGACAAGACGCCGTGCCTGAGGCATCACTCCCGCCTCTGCCCGTCTCCATCGCTGCAATGCAAAGCGACTCATGCACCCATTGCCTGCATTTTACACCAGCGCCTAAAACAATTCGACAATTTCACTTGTAAAGATGGTGGTCTTGTGTCATCTGCGTCACTCCCTCAGCTTCTCCGCTGGTGTAAGATGAAGCATAGACAAAACCAAATAGCTTAATACTGCATTTGTAAAACCCTCCGGTTTTAAACGATACTGGAAGACAAGCTGAGCAGAGAGCTGTCAGAACCGCTAACTGTCTTCCAGCCAGCCAAAAGATGGAACAACTACAGATGTTATTAGTCTCATTAAAATTTTGTAAATTAAACAGCGAGAAGGAACAGCCTTATTTATCTTAATTGAGCTCATCATTGACATTTATAAAATAAATACAGAAGGAATGCTATGGGCACAATTCACTCTCCCTGGCAGCAGCAGGAGCCACAGGCACCCCGATGAGGCGGAGGGAGGGATGCTGCCGCCTGCCTGCCAGGAGAGGAGCCGGACGGTGCCAGCCGAGCCCCGCGGGATCCGCCGGTACCTCTCCCCTAAACACCTCCCTGCTGCTTGGGACCCGGCAGCAGGCACGCTGCGGCGTGGGGGCTCGTCTAGGGAGGCGGAACCGAGCGGCCTGCAGCGCTCCGAGGTTCAAGGGCGACAGTGGTGCCCGCGGTCCCCGGCTCCATCAGGGGAGGAACGTGCGATTCGGCGCGTCCACCAGTTCCCTGGTTTCGACCACAAGCAGCCACAAACACACCCCTGCAGTCGCGCAGGGTCCGTTCGGTGCATGCTGGTGCCTGGCCCTCCTGGGAGGAACTTTTTCTAACGCCATCTGGGCCAGCGTTCCAGAAATTGTCATCGCTTGATTGTTTTAAAGATACAGCCACGTTGTTCCGCAACTTCACGCTGCACGTGGCATTTTTAAATTAGGCTGGAAAAAAACATTCAAATGGTACACACCGGCACATTTTGGCTCTACAGTGAAAAGGCACAACAGCTTTGCCAAAGTCGATAGATTTTACTGCTCATTTTGTAAAAGTGCCAGGCATCGGAGTAGCACGCAAACAAGACGCCCCGGGATGACAGCATGCTGGAGAAGATGGAAAAAACCAGTGCTTTCCAGGTAAGTGGAGTCATTTTTAGGCAAAACTTCATTTCCCAGAATTAAAAAGAATTCCTGAACCGTGGGAGCAAAAGTTTTAATTTCACACCACAACAGAGGTGGGGCAGGAGGGTGGGCAGGGACCACCTCCGGCAGCTGCATGCAGGGAAAATCCCAGGAAGCCTCTTCAGCATCGCCGGACCGACGTCAAGTCCCTAAAACCCCATCAGCGCCAGCGAGGCGATCACAGCAGCGCCAGGCACATCCTCGCTGGACCGAGCCGGGCGATGCTAAAAAGAGGAGGGAGAGGAGGAGGAGGAGGGAGCGCGGGGCGATGCTCGCTTTGAGAGCGGTTGGGCCGGTGGTTTAAGAGTCACCACCAAGGAGCCAACAGGATTCCTGTCAGGAAAGCTTCCAGTCCTCACACTCCACCGGGAAGCTCGCGATGGGCTTTAACCACGGCTTTATTTCCTTCAGAATCAATAGAAAACAATAATCCTACGGCCAAACATAAACCACGTGGCAAAACTCAGCGAATCGTCACGCGGGACTCCTCGGGACGGGGCCTTTCATTTAATCCCAGAAAAAGCAGCGTTAATGATTTAGCAGCCTCCTGTTTCAGGGCGCTGGAGATCTCCGTCCTGCATCCAGCGCGGCCGCCGTCGCCCAGGCAGTTAAGGTTTATCGGCGGAGCAGACGCACGCCAAGCTCGCGTCCGCCTCGCGGGCACGAGCGCCTGGGAGCCGCTCTCGGCGCCAGCAGGCAAAGCCCGCCGGGGCTGCAGGCCCGTGCGCGTCCCGACACGCGCCCGCCCTGCCCGTGGGCTGCAAGGCGGCTCCTAAAACGCCTTTTACTCCTGGTTGTACTGGAAATACCCCTTGGGGCTGCGCCAGGCGCAGAGCAGGAGCGCTTTACGAGGTTGCGCCGTCTGTTAACGCGGAAAAATGACGGCGGGTAAAGCAGCCGCGCCACGAGTGGGAAATTAAAGATTCCTGCACCCAGCAAACGGCGGCAGCAGCTCCAGCAAACTCCGGCAGGACCCTTCTCTCCGCTCCCAGCCGGGAGACAGCACAGCCCAGGGGAAGGGTTTTTCCTCGTGGAAGCACAGCCAGCAGCCCCAGACACCCCCACGGGAGCTGCAAGCTCAGTCCAGCCCCGCCGAGCACCCAGCCGGACAAAAGGAAATCAAGCACCGAATCAGCTAAGGAAAACGGGAAAGCATTTATCCTAATGAACAAAGTTTTTTCCCCCTGAAAAGTGTACCAAAAACTGGCAGAAGAATCATGTCAGTTTACATCCTGTCAGGAAATTACAGGAAAGAAAAAGGCACGGTGGAAATTATCTGAGGGTGCGAGATTTAAGGTACATTTTTAATTAAAACAAAAAGACCAAAGCTGTGATGCAGCGTCATAAAGCAGATAATTTTACAGCTGGATGGTCTCCCTCTGATGTACTTGAAAACCATTTTTAAGTGACATAAAGTTTAACATACCGGTACATCTGCCTACCCACCAGATTCTACACGGAATTTAAAATTTAATTATAGTAAAGTATTGTTACAGTGCACGTAGCAAGAATGCCAACCGAGTGTAACTTCAGGAGAATCTTTGCCAGATTTCTGTAAACTTGTGTTTCTCAGGACTAGGAAGAAAAAAAAAAAAAAAAAAGCTTAGCCCCTGTATCTGTGCTCTCAGCCTTTGTATTTATTGCTTAACCCACCAACTCCTCCACACTCGCACTGAGGAGGTTCACACGCTTCTCCAGCACTTCTCGGCACCGCCTGCAGAGCTGCGGGCGGGTGGAATCGCAGCGAAATCTCTCGTAGCGGCTGCGGTGCAGGTCACCGGACTCGGGAAGCCGGAGCTGCACTCCCTGTTGCTGCATTACACACAAGGAGTCTCCCGCAAGATTCTCCTCTAAATGCAAGCACAGGGACATACGCATCCTGGAAAACCAACCACCTACCTACAGGAAAATGCATAAAGCCCTGTGGAAACGGAACACTGCAGGCGCAGCAGCCCGTGGGCGAGGGCCAGAAAAGCAGCAGCAGCGAAATGGGAAAACGCGTCCCTCGGCAGCCGACGGTGACAGTACCAGGACAGTCAAAATTAGCTTTGTTAGAAGGTTGATACCGCGGGACCCCAGCAAGGCCTGTGGGGCTTCGAAATCGATGCCTTAGGAAACGGAACCGCAGGAAACCAAACCTGCGTTACCAGCCTTGGGACTTCACGGCAGCTCGCGGAGCAGCAAGCAAGGGGCCGGGAGGGAGCGCCGCGGGTTTTCAGCTGAGAGGAGAGCAGGCAGCCCCCAGCATCCCGCCGCAGCGCCCCGGGCTCGGCAGGCGTTGCCCGTTAGGCCATTAATTAAACCCCGCTTGCGCCACCAGCGACAAACGCCTCCCGACTGCACCGGTTCACGCGGACTGCGAAAGGACGTTATTCCAGAAGCTGGGGGGGAAGGGGAAGAGAAGAGAAGAGAAGAGCACAACGGGAGGCTGAAGTTCGCACCTCACGGCGGGAGGGAGGAAGCCTTTTGCCGTCCAGGTACGCCAGAAACGAAAAGAGAAACTCCTAGCGCAAAGGACAGAACCTTCGGGGCGGGGGGAAAGGAGTAATTTCACGTTTCCGTAAACATCCAGGAAGACCACGACCCCTTTAGAGAAACCAAAGGACACTGCAAGCCCAGCAGCACGCACGTGAACAGCACGTGCGCCCGCCAAGCACGCCAGCTACCAGGTTAGCAAATTATTCCTCATGCCGCAGCAAGATAAAAGCCTGCTCATTACTTACAAACACTGCTATTCAGCACCAAAAAAACCCCCAGCCCCAGCCTCTGCAGTCAGCTCCTCATCTTCTGACAAACGCGGGTTGTTATACAAATCAATTTGTATTCTTCCAATCTGAATAGCAGGTCCGCCGTGACGCACGGCTCCCGGCTGCTCTTCACACACATGGGGCGCAAAAGACCTCTTCCCAATTCCAGATTTCTAGCACACGCTTGCTAACGCACCAGCGTGCAATTTAAACCATGCTGTATCTGCCACAAATGTTACACCGTCCCTGTCCGGAGAGCGAAGCATCCACCCTCCGGAGACAAGGCACCCCCTTCCACCGGACCCTGGGCACCCTGATCTCTGCTGGCCAAGGACGGGAGAGCGGGGAGAGCCGCGACGCCTGGCTCCAGCCCAGCTCTCCGACTTCAGCGCCAGGTTTCCTGGAGGGGAAAAAACTTTGTCAATAAATAATCCCAATAAATAGTTTATTTTTAATCAGCTGGTATTTGCAGGCCATTAAGATGCAACAAGCAGTCTCAGGCACTCTTTCTGTACGTTGTTTTTTGATGCAGAGAATGTATTGGAAAAAATGAGAGAATATCATTAAAGGTTAATTATGAGCAACTTAAAGGTTATTTTTGCATATCTCACCTCCTGGACAAAAGATGCTTCTTCATTACCATACCAGAATATAAATTAAGTTGCAAAGCCTTTAAAATGCGACAAAGACTTTAATTTTGTTGCTGTTTAAAACAGCATGAACAAATACCAGTCTTCCTACCCCTTCTGCAGCCTCTACACATTATGGAGAAAAGGCCACCTCCAAAGTGGTCCCACAACTGCAATTAGACCCTCCATCCTTCTCAGTGCCCTTTGACTGGAAGCATAAAATGCATGAAAATATGGGATGGTCTGGCAGGTCTGGTTCCAGCTGTCAAGAGCTCCAACCCAAAAATCTCTCCTTGCATATCTTTACCTTTCTTCTGCTCTAACCGGGACAAAGGCAGCTCCTCTCTTATTTGGCTCGCAGCCCATTAAACCCCAATCGCGCCGTCGACACGGCAGGGACTCGCTCGTACCGAGCGGCCTCTGACACCCGGAGCATCCTCCCACCCCTGTAACATTTGATCTAGAAACAGTCAGAGCCTGCTCAAATTGCGAGAGTCAGTTTTGTCCAAAATGAACGCCACATATTTTCCTTGGCTGTATCTATCGATGGAAAAAAGCTTACCAAGCCTCACTGACGGCTGATGGTAGTTTGCTGAATAATTTAATCGCTTTATTATCAGATAATTGCTTTTTCTGACAATTCCATGTTTTCTAGGGTTCTCTGTCTCTCCAAGGGGCGACGCTGCAGGACTCTCCCTTGACTCTGCGTGAAGAAGAGCGGAGCCTTCGCACCCCAGCACCGCCATCCCTGTAAAGCCGGGCAGCGGGGACAGGAGAAGATGTCCGTCTGCACGGATCAGCTATGGAGCCAGCATCTCTGAAACGTACCCAGCCGACGCGTGGCAAAATCAGAGCCTGGTGAACACACGTGGTGGCTACAGAGAGATCAGCAGGCTGGAGGAGCCAACCTTCAGCATCCGTGCCAGATGAATCCTGCTCACAATGGAAATATGGACATCTCGCCCCGGTTGTCCAAGTTGGCCGATGCTGTCTTCCACGGTCATGCAGCTCTCCTGAGCTGCGGGTTAAATACGAAGGGAAAACAGCTCTCCAGGAGCACCAGCTTCCACCTGCTGCCCAGGCTGGACCAGTCACGGCCAGGGCTTGCATGAAACGCTTGAAGACCATCAACTGATCTGGGCCAGGGCATCCTGATGGCTCCCAGCGATCCTGCCATTAGGTCACGTTAAAACAAATGGGGAGAGCCGTTAAAGGAATTAACGATTCCATCTCAATACGCCCGGACCACAGCAGCTAAAAATCTATATGAATTAATGCCTCTCAAAACCACCTCTGTACTGTTTAACCTCTTCAGAGGAAAAAAAGAAAAAAAAAAAAAAAAAGAGTAGGAAATTCTGAGAGAAGCGAGAATAAAGTGTTGAGAGTCATGAAATCTTTAAAGTGTAGAGAGAGATGTGCCACAGTTAGCAGGGATTATGCCAAGCAGCATCCCAAGCCAGAAAGAGCTGACAGCACACACATTCCCTTTGATGAAGGAAAAATAGGTCATATGCGACCCCAAACATGCAAACAGAGTTTCCAGCAACACAAGCAGAAAACCCGAAATTTTGGCACCGTGCATGGGTAAGGTTGATGGTTGTGGATCCCGTGGAAAGTATGAGCTACGCGAGAAAGCGAGGACTTTCCAAACGTGCCTTGAAAGTCTAAACAGGGTTTCAAGAGTATTTTTATCTGCGATAAGCAGAAGGGGAGATGGACAGAACTTTTGCCATCGATCACAAGCTCTGGGCGGTCGCCTTTTCACCACCTCCCGCTCACACGAGCTTCTCCTCGACATGGAGCCTCCATCTCAGTTCACAAGTGCCGGGACATGCTGGCAGCAGATCCACCCAACACAGCAGGACGGCTCCCCCCCGGAGCGCGCCGGCAAGCCGCCTCGCAAGGTAATGACCTAACGTGGTAAATGAATTCCAAAGCACAATTGTTTTCAATCTTCATTTAAACCCAACCTTAGTTAATCTCACTTTAATGACATAGGAAATGGAAATCCCCTTAATAAAGTAAGTTATGAATATTTATTAGCCTATTTTTACCTGAAAATTGAATAATTCAATTAATTTTACCATTAATTATTTAATACAAAATTAATATACTGCAAGATCCTAACTCATCTTTAAGAAGCCCCCAGTCAAGGTATCCAAGATGAAACACATTCCTTAAGCTGGACCGCCGGACCGGAGGGTGCTCCTTGGGCGATGGGCAGCGGGACGGGCACGAGGCTCAGCTCCTGCCCCTTGCCGCGGAGCAGGGTCGGTCCTCCCCCGCAACCCCCCTACGGCAGAGGGTCGGTCAGTGCCGACCCCATCCCTGCCCTGGCTCCGGCTCCAGGCCCTCTGCCACCCCCCAGCACCGGCGGCGGGGAGGGCCGGGCTGGCAGCGGGGCTCACCGCACCCGGCGATGCTCTCCAGGGGAGACGGGCACGTTTCTTCTCGCTTTTACATCCCCCCCGGCAGTTTTGCTGAAACAATAATTGTATTAGGTTTGCCTGCCATGCTCCCTCTAAATCTCATTGCGGACCGGTACCCTCCGCTCCAGCCTAGGCACGAGCCCGCATTTAACGTAACAAATTGAATTTCCCAGGAAATTTCAAAACTCTGGAGCCAGCAAAAATTGCTAAAAAAGTAACAGAGGAAAACAACGATTGTGGTGTGTGCATTTTCAATCAGGAAAAGCGATTTCTAACCGGCCTAATGTAATCTGCATGCCCGGTTTCAGTGACCAGTATCAGCAAAAGTCGAGGTGAATAAGTGGTACAACAGTCCTCTCCAAGACACGACGTCTCCGACGAGAGAAAGCCGGGTTACTTATTTCTCTGCTTTTCGCCACCTTGGCACATCCTCCAGCCTTGAGCGGGGTCCAGCTTCCCCGAAGTCTCGGCTCCCCGTGGGGGCTGCGAAGCATCGCCCCTCCGCAGCCCGCGCCTGCTTCCGAGCCAAGGACGAGCCCTTCCCGCTCCCGCTCCAGGCACACACACGGAGCTCGGCCACTTTTTGTCATCATTGACGCTGTTAACGAACCGGGTCCCGACAACCCTGTGATTTATCAGGTTGGGATTTTTCAGTGGGAAATGCCGCCCAGCCTATTGTCCCTGCCCGTAACACCAAGAAGTGACGCTTTTTTTTCCTGAAGCCAGGAGAGGGGAATTAAAATGCTAAAAATAACCCAGGAGGTAGCAGAAGTAAAACTGAATTCCCCCAAATGCATACCAACAGCGTATTTAAATCGCTACTGATATGTAGGAGCAGGCTACTGGCCAACTTTTTTAGTTGCAGAAATCTTAATGTCTCACTGCCTAAAACAGCATTCGGGCTCTAACCTTGTAGCTTCTGGGCACGGCCAAGTCTTTTTGGTGGCCTGAGCCTCACTTGTGAAACACAGGTGAGCTACATCGGATCGCTCAAGCGTATTTTTAAAATCCTCTACAAATGCTAATTACAGAAGGCACTTAGAAACAGATAAGCCAAGTATCTTCATCTAGCAGAACGTTTTTGGACTAAGAAGGTCGGCTTTGTCACTGAAATTCCAATGTAAATAACAATTAAATTCTACTTGATATACAAATGTCAAGTAATTTTTTTTTTTTGTCGTCATGATTTGCATTTAAACTTGGAAATGTCAGAGACTTCAGCCTTGCTGCATTAGCAGAAAGCTTCCCCAGTTCACCCTGCTGAGTGGAATACCCGCTGTGGATTATCTGGCACATTATCAAGTAACCAAACACCATTTCAAGGAAACATCAAGGTCAATGCCTTGCGAGGTGTTCTTGTTAATTTATGTTGATAAACGGGAGTGCTTAAAAGACTGTTGTAATAATACTCCAGTATATTTGCATCAGCATATTTTATCAATTAGAGTCATTCAACAAGAAGTTTTTTAAAAAAGCCATTTTAGAGACCTTTAAAAGCTTTCTCATCGCTCCTCTAACGCCACCACAACGGCATCGTAAGAGGGTTCCTCCTCCATCCACGACCAAAGCGACACCTGACCGGTACTGTGTCCAAAACATGGGAACTTCTTCATGAGAAAGAGAAGACATTCGGAAACGGCAGGCAGGGCTCGAAACGAACTCTTCCTCTTTTGGCACCTTCTGCATTAGCTCAGTAGCCCGAGAAGTTTTCGAGCCAGCCCAGCGGCCGCTCCTCTGCGGGACGCTGAACCGGGCGGTGATGAAACCCCATCGCCAAGACCCACCGTCAACCAACAGCTCCGGCAACCGCCGGCCCCCGACGCGCATCGTCCAGCCGCTCCGAGTCTGCTACGGCCGGCCGTCTAGCAGCGATTCCTCAGGTCATGCTACACCATCTTACTGAGAAACTCCGCAAGCGTCAGTGGTGCAATTAATTTTTATTAATTTTCCGAGATGAAATTAGCAGCACCCACAGCAGCAAACAAAGAACGGGGAGTGTTCCAGTTCAGTGCTGGATCGATGTCATTAATTCTGTAACACCGAGAGCCCTGATTGTATGAACTCAGCATTTAACTCTTCCAATTAATTTTTATATTAAAAAAAAAAAAAAGAAGGAAAAACTAACTCAATGATTTAAGAAGGTCCTTGAACAGCCATCACAACTTTCCATCTCCTGCAACATTCATTCTTTCAAGTGTAAACACACAGGAGGAAGGTATTGTAATATTAATCAGAAAATTATTTTCATGCCTTGCCTTTAGCAAACCAAACTCTTAAAATCATAAGACACTGCTACAAAAACATTTATAATCTCCTATCTTTAGTGATGCCATGTATACCCAGACTAGTTAATATGTTTTTCTGACCACTTAATAGGCTTATCTGGCAAAGGTTCAGCAAGAAATTATTTCGCATTAATTCCAAAACTCAGACTACCAGGTCAGAAGAAAGCCTTCTCTCATATTATCATACTACCTGCTGTCCTGCAGCCAAGAAGGGGAGCGAAGAGAAGTGTTTATGCACCCATCCAAGGTGAGACACTTGGCTGCAACCAGCGGGAAAGGTCCATCTACGGGCTCTTCAGCCACCACAGCAGCTTCGGGTCTTGCAGAACCATTTGAGAAAGCAATCGGGTTCCAAATGTCTCTCTTTCCAGGTATTACAGACACAAATGCATTACTTAAAGATGCCACAGAAAACACAGAACAGACTGGGGGGTGGGGGGACACCCCCAAAACCAAACCTAAAATTACATAGCTTTTTTTCCCCTTATTTCATGGAAAACAGGTCCTCTCTGTGCCCCGATTGCTGCTGCCCTGCGCTCCTCCACCTCCGCCCTCCCCTCGGCTGGGAGCTACGAAACTCCCAGGGAATTAATCTGTCCTGCTCATTAGGGTCAATACCGGTCCTTGCGTCTCACTGCAATTTCTGCTCCTGCTAATTACAGAGGGAGGCAATGCCAAGCCCAACAACAAGCTGCCCAGGACGCCTCTGGCCCTGGGTCTCTACAGGGGATGGCGATGGGATGCAGGATGCTAAAAAAGGATTTTCTCCCACCTTGGTCCTAGCAGGCTTCCTCTGATAACCCTGCCCTTTTCAATAGGAAAGAGGTGGATTGGTAAAAAGAAAAAGAAGAAAAAGCCCCACGACATCAGAAAGCAAGAGTCGTTTTTTGTGTTGGTGAGACGTACAGAAACTTTGTGAGCCTGAAGACAGCCCAAACGGCAGGAAAACATCCGCAGCCGAAACGTCACATATCGGTTCCCAAGGGAGCGGAGGAGTTAAACATTTATGGCAGCGTGAAGAAGACATGACATTTACTGAATAATAAACTGCAAACATGTCTGTTAATGCGGCTTTTTGGGATCTCCTCGCCATCAAACACTTAACCCCAGCAAGAAAAACACCAAAACGCAAACAATCCCTGCGACTGCATGTTAAACAGGCAGAGCACAGGGGAGGGCTTTGCGCTTTTTTCTTTATTTAAAGTTGGAGGCTGCAGGGAGCACTGTCAAGATAAATAGCCTGCAACCTCGCTCACAGCTTTCAAACCCCTTCATCTGAAGGGATACAATTAAATCCTGAACAATCGGGTTAAAACTTTAACCTGTCAAGATTGCAGCTGTTCCATTTTTAATCAATCTGATTTCATTCAATAAAATGCTCATTAAGTCAATTAATGAGAGTTTGGTGTCACAAGCCATCAAGCATGA
Source organism: Aviceda cuculoides (assembly GCA_035590195.1). Classification (NCBI taxonomy): domain Eukaryota; kingdom Metazoa; phylum Chordata; class Aves; order Accipitriformes; family Accipitridae; genus Aviceda; species Aviceda cuculoides. Next base: position 430,438 of record JAVJGG010000001.1, read on the forward strand.
CTGGGAGCTTTCGCTCGGTGGCCAACGCATTGATTAGCGAGTCAAGTCATCAGTGAGAATGAGTCAATGTGCTGAAGCATGAGCAACGTTACCTTGTTTTAGGGGAAGTTGTTAGCCATTCTTCATGCTTTTCAAACGTTATTAAATAAGCTGCAATTTCCTGAAAGAGAAATGCAGAAAGAAAAAAAGAGTTATTCGCATGGCTGTGTTGGAAACCGGAAAGTTCTATAACAGAGAAGTTTTATAACTTAGACAAGGAGCTGCCAGCCCCGGGTTAGGTCGCAGCTTCAGTTGGGTTTTGACCGAAACAGCGTGCTCAGTCAACATTTGTATTCGCGCCACCAAAGCCAGACTTAAATAACATAACGAAGAGATGCTAACGAGGGAAGGCATTAACATTTTCCAGCGCAGACAATTTGCTGGTAACTTGGGTGACCGCAGCATCGCCGAGAGCCTGGCGTTACGTCAGGAGGCAAAGGGGAGGGCAGCGACAACACGGACACGGGAAACTAAATTAAATATTTATAAATAGAACAGCATCACTGCAGAGAGAATTACTGAATTATTAATCGTTGCCATAAAAAGCCAGCGGGTGACATCAACATAAGTCATCGCTCCCACTTGCAGGAATGATACGGGCGATTACTTCCAGATCAGAACCGATTTGTTGGCAGGAAATTATCGGCTCCGGCGAGATAATTCACGTCGGCGCTCGTACGTACGCCTGACGAACGCGGGATGGCCGCCCATCAGTTTCCTTGGTACGAACCCGGGGCGGCTGCGGGGCGGCCACGCTGCAGACGGGCTGAGCGTTGCCAGCAGCCCCCGGAGAGACCAGGGCGGTCCGCGCCAGAGGAGATGCAGGACCAGTGACCGTCCCTAACCACGACGGCTGCCGTCACCGCACCGGCAACGTCCCGACACCTAGAGATGGCCAAGGAGCCCCGGGGCTGCAGTCCACAGGCTGCTGGAAACAAGGTCCCCCTCGCCCCGAAGACATACTCAGAAATACACAGGGGTTTGATGGTTCTCTTCCAAAAAACTGCCTACCAGCCAGGTCCAGGGTCTCGCTCTCAGAGGGAGACGTGCAACAGCAAAAGCTACACAGGAAGGTCGGCGAGGCTGCCCTGAGCGTTCCATTGCCTCGGATTAGACCCCGAAACCGCGTGCAGTTCGATCGCCAGAGCTGCTGCAACAGAAATGTCTACGGGCTGCGCCATCGCGAAGGTAACGCACGCACAAAAAATGGGTCTTTTGACCAGGAGATGATTTTTTTTTTTTTTTTAAAAAGATAGTTCTATATCAGGGTTGTAGCTGTGTAGTACCAAAGCTAAAAAAATCCACAATGCTCTCCAACCAGCTGGCCCAAGCATCTGCTAGAGCCACAAAATGCAATTATATTACTCCCAAACGAGACGTAAAAATATCTTGTTTCCAATAGTCTTGGTTTTAATGTCCTCTGGGTATTGCAGCGGTGCCAGATCTCCGTGTTATGTACTTTATTAGAGTTGTGTGAATGTCATATTAATGACTCCTGACCAACATGTTTACACTGCAAATAAATTCTCCCAGAATCCACTGCCGCACCCCTCACTTCCCAAGTCCGACTCTGCATTTTTAAACGCCTACCCAAGCAGCAGACGATGGGAGCAGCACCACTTCTCCATGAGCCAGGAGGAGGAGCAGTGACACGAAGCTCCGAAAACACTTCTTAATTTCTGGCTAATTGCCACGTAAAATTCAATACCAAAATAACCCGGTGCAGCCCTCCACCAGGATGCCGGTCGCTGGCACAGCATCTACGCTCGCGACCTTCCCGGAGGACATGCCAAACCTTGTGCTTTTACAGAAAGCTGCAGCTCAATCAGATGCAAGTGCTAAAATTCAGCCACTGCGCGGCCAAAGAGGTCTGGCCCCAGATTTCCGCTGGGCTCCAAAGAGGCATTGCCCGTCGCTCCCCACAAGAGCTGCCGATGCAGCGTTAACTCACGGCTTTGACACAGGGTGCAAGTTGTAGGAGCCAGCCACTGATTTCATGTGTGTATATATATACACATTAAAAAAAAAAAAAAAAAAAACAGAAAAAAAACTCTGCAACTAAAATTCTTCAAAAAATATGAAACAAGATCTCTGCTTTTTTTTTTTAAAGCCAGTACAGTATTTCCACCAAATGTGCTGCTGTCTGCAGAATTTTATTCCCAGCCCATCCCACGTTATGGCCTCGAGTTGCTACATTACGAATCTGCGTCATCTCGCACCTTACAGCGAGACGAGCTTTGGAGATACCAAGGAATGAGTGCCAGCGGATGCCGAAGAGGGAGCTCGCTATCCATCCTCTCTAACACCCAAGCCCCCTGGGCGCTCGCAGCGTATGATCTGTATCAGCAGGCATTTACAGAAACAAAGCCCTTCGATGCAGAGATGGATCCGGCTGATTCACCCTCAAAATCCTGCAAAAATAGGCACATTCGGTGGGCTTCGGATTAGCACGGGATTTTGCCTATTCCTACTAAAATTAAACTTGCCGTAAGGAGAATAAAGCAATTTTTAACTTTTGTGGCTGAATAAACAAACGCATTGCTATAGCAGAAAAAACCAAAGTATTTCAGGTGAATGAATGCCACTCCTACCCAAGGCTCGTTTACTTTACTCCCTCCAGCCAGCCTATACCCTTCACGCTCGGAATCTTCATCCCAAGACTGTCGCCAACGGGAGGAGCTGCGGCAACGCGACGCTCCCATCTGGAGGCAGAACGTTGGTTTCCACGCTGCCAGCCTGGGCCTGCTCAACGGATTTGGGCAGACCAAAGAATAAGCTGCCGATCGACGCCGCAGGCACGCGGGCGACCCACGGAAACACACGCACGGTCCACGGTACAGAAAGGCACAGCTCCAACTAGACTCCAGGCTGGATCTTGAGACAACTCAAAACGTGTAATTCAATTCTTCTAACAGGATAAAAGAAGGATCCGCATCAATCAGGATAGGAGCTCCCCCAGGCTTTCTGCTTAATGACATATTACAGCCTGATTTCCCTCCTCCAGAGGAAATACCTTGGATAACAAGGAAAATCTAGCTCACAGCAGCGCTATAAATTAACACATAGAGCAGAGAGACGGCGAATCCTCCACGCTGCCTTCCGTGCCCCGAGTCCTCAGAATTACAAGGACCGGCAAGCAAATGAGGCAGAAAAAAAACCCCAACATCTCCTGCCTCGTCTGCTCGCCCTGCCCACGCCTGCCTGCAACCCCGTTGCCCGAGCACCGCACCCTTCCCCCGGACGTCTTGGCATCACCAGCAACGAGGAGCCGGCACGCTCAGCGCCGCCAGCTACCGTGCCAACGGCTCCTCGATCCGCTTTGCGAGCTGCTGGTGCGGGGGGAGCCGAAACCAGGCAGGCAGAGCCCCAAGAAGGTTTGGTGTCAGGAGAATTCCTGCCACGCCGCCCGATCGCCACCCCGGCCGCGGGACCCCACGCCGCCCCGGGGAGGAAGCGGTGAGCAGAAACGCCGATTTAGGGTTTTGACACCTGCGTGCCAACTTCTGTCAGTACGTAAGCACCAGGACTGGGAGAATAATCCCCCGTCTGCCACCTCAAACTGGAGCGGAACCGCGAGAAACAGATGACTGGGTGATGCTGGCGCACGCAAAGCCCGGCAGAAAGGCACATATCCTGCGTACGGGGGGAACCCTGCGCTGGGGCTGCACGGCAAAATGCTGCATTTCTACGGGAAGGAGACAGCCGAGCTGCATGCACCGGGCACACGAAGCAGAGGGAACGCAGCGGCAAGACGCCTCGGGCCGGTGCCCGCAGCCTGGATGGAGAAAGCCTGTCCCAGGGATGGGATGTACAGGACCAGGATGGGGAGGATGCGCTGGGGAAGGCTTCTCTGCTGGCAGCACCAAAACCCCTTTAAACTCTGGTCTTGATATGTTCTGCTTCCTGTAACTATACATCTTTGTGTCCACGGCCCCGGAAAGTCCCAGAAAACTGCAGAAACCAGGGTTGGCAGTAAACAGACAGGTACCGCTCGCGCAGCAGCGGATGCTTCGAGGTCAGAGGCTAGAGCGAAAGGAGATGCTTTTCACGGAAGAGACAACGCAGGGGGCATGCACACACAAATCCACAGCCAAGCAGCTCCTCCAAGCAAAGCCCAAACCAAGCTAAAGGTGAGCCTGAGCAGCTCAAGTCATAAGAAAAGCTGGTTTTTTTTCAAATCCGAGGAAAGCACCACCTCTGAGATGCAAAACACAAGGACAAGGTTTCTGAGAAGCCTTGAAGCCGCAGGCAGCACAGAAAGGGCTGCAGCTGGGAGCTGTCGGCACTCCGAAAACCCAGGGTCAAACTCACCCCGAGCAGCCCAAGTCTGGAAACTTTCCTCCCAGACACCACATCCCACACAGCTTCTAGCAACACATTAATTCCTGAAGAGTTTTTACTCCAGACAAGTTGGAAAAATAAACCTGAAAGGCCCAGAAAAAGTGGTCAGGCTAACGCTGCTGTTTTATCAGCAGCACGCAGGAGATGCTTTTTAAAGAGTGTCCCTGTCTGTGCTTTGGGGCACAAGCAGGGCCGCTAACGAAGAGCCAGTGCTCTTCAGCTGCGTGGGGCATGCACCCCTTTGTCACGCCAACACAGTCTTTCCTTGTGAAAGAAGGGGGAAGAAATAGATTTATCACCAGAAGACACAAAGTCATTAAATAATTAAAAACAAAACTATAGGCACAATAAAAGCCCTCTGATAAAAACACCCCTGCATTTTAATGTGCGTTAATTCCCCTAATGATTCGCTCTGTGTGTCTTCCAGGGTCAAATCAATGTCTTCACCAAAAAATTCAATTACATCCCATTCATCGTATCTCTGGAGCGAGGCTATTGTTTGCTTTTGTCTCCTATCAAACCCTTTTCCATTGCTTCTTGCCCGAGATTACAAACAAAAGGCAGCGTGGCACCAGCAAGGTCAGACGAGACAGAGCCAGGCTTTGAAACCCCAGCTCTCCGTCCTCAGCTTTGCTGTTTAATTATAACGTGAGCAGAGACAATAAAAGGACACGCACGCTTGCCGTAAACGCCCGACCCATCGCCGCTGGCGAGCCCCTGTGGGGCACTGGTCGGGGTAAGCGACGCTGGGTGGACCCCAAGGCCACCCGAGAGCATCTCTGTGGGCAGGGGTACCACGCACCAAGCCCAGCGGCCCCTCGGCCAGGACGTCCCGCATCCCTTCTAAGCCCAGCTTTGGAAACAAGGCCAGCAAGTAAGCTAAGCGAGCTTTGCTGGGAAAGGTCAAAACACCGAAACTTGTGCAGATCCCGCTCTGTTTCTGACTGCGCCCGCCGATTCCATGGCAATGCTCGGAGCGTGCCTTCCCCACCGAAGTGAGAGCCTGTAGGACTGAGCCCTACGTTCACAGCTTGTAAGAGACTGGTGGGGAAAAAAGGCTTAATTTGATCAGCTAATGGAAGCACCCCATAAAGCAGTGAGGTAATTTCACATTAAAATCATACGAGTTACGTTTTATCCTAAACTTGTGTCACGCAATTCAATGGTTTAATTTACACTTTGTTTCTCGGGCTGAAAGCATTTTACACAAACGAACGTCCGTTTTTATTTTGCATTCCCCCCTTTGCTAAGATTATTAGGTCGAACGCATCAAAGAGCCATCAGCTGTAAAGCCGAGTTAACCGCATT
>JAVJGG010000001.1:436304-455211 GCA_035590195.1 Aviceda cuculoides
CCGCATTAGACAGGGCGGCCCGAGCCCCCCTCCCGCGCCCCCGCCGGCGCGGCGAGGACGAGGAGCGGCCCGGCAGCGCCGGACGAGGAGCAGGCGGGAGCGGCTGGCTGCGTGCCGCACGGCGGCTTCCCTAAAGCGGGCTTCTCTTTACGTACGGGAACTAAAGCGGACGCCATCGGCGAGCCGGGAACGGACCGGCGGGCAGGGATCCAACGCACCGGCGGTGTCGGAGAGGATCGTTACCCATCACGCGCGCGGGAGAGCTGCGGACTCTGTCCTGCTCCCAGGTGAAGGACTGGCAGGGGAACACTGGAAGAAGAAGTTACAAAAAGCTCGGAAACTCACAACAAATACCCCTGCCTGGCAGCAGACTATCTCTGAATCGGAATTCCAGCCCGGAGGAGATGCAGCTTTTAGGACGCGGCGGCGGCCCTCTCCTCCCAGCGCGACCCCCTCCAGGTCATCTCTGCATCCTTGCGAGGGTATCAGCAATTCCCACCTGACCTCTCAAAAGGAAAAAGAGAAACTGGAACCCAAACAGGATTCCCTGTGCCAGGTAGCTTAGGCCACCTATCTTGTCTCCAAGCAATAAATCATCAGTTTAAAAAAACAAAAGTCTGAATTTCAAGTTATTACTTTGTATGAATTATATGCATCCAAATTAATAAGCTTGAAATGTATGCATGTTTTAAGAGGAAGCAGGAGAGTTTGTACACATCTCTGGATTTATACCACAGAGCTAATAAAGTCGCGTTCTCTTGAGCAAGCACATTTATTCTCTTAGGAAATCTGCACGTCCTCGCTGCTATAAAGACAAATTCCATCCCATCGCTTCCTTATCGGCCTTCCACTCTGAAATGAAAATACAAATTCATGTTGATTATGTAGCATCTCCTCAGCTGGGATCAAGCCATTTTCATTTTCTAGCCGTCCCTGCTCTCAAAGCCATTAATATTCTGAATATTACAACTACAAACTGATCTGAAAGCCACACAGAGCAAGGTCTCACTACCTTGTTTAGCATCACTGGAACAAAAATTGCAATACCATTTCATTCGTCCAGTTGTCTGGCCTAAAATAGCAATGCAGCCTTGAAAGGGACGTCGCTTGGTGAGCTGGGGAGAAATGAGAAGCAAGAGAAAAGCAAACAAAGCTTCTGAGTAACCAGCAGAGAAACACAAGTCAGGCTGCCGTCAGGTTGAGAAATACCTGTCAACAGCAAAACATTTTTACACCAAAATGTTTTATTTCCTTTTGCAGGCAGTACTTTTTTTTTTCTCTCCAAGTGTTACCCATCTGCAACTTTCTAAAGTAAAAATGTTGATCCACGCACTCTGAAGCTGAGAAGAGGAATAAACCCAAATACTACTACGGTTTTACTGAGAACCTGTGTTAGCGATACAAGCTGGACCCGATGGGATAGAGGTGTCCTAGCGTTGCATTTTGCCAAGAGGAGCCAGAGTAGGTTGTCGGGCTGGACTTGCGCGGCTTTGGTTTTCCAAAGCGTGCCAGGAATTTTCTTCCAAAAACCCGCCCAGCCTCCCAGCAGCAGCCGCACTTTGCCGGGACTGACTCCAGCTGTCCCCAAACGCGCAGCGGGGAGAAGCGGGATGGCGCGGTGTTACCCCGTTTGGCATCCGATGAAAAGCACCTGAAAGCAAGCTTCCCAGTTACTACAGTGCCTTTTCCATCGCGATGGAATTAGAGACAAAAATAAACTAAAGCTTCACTTAAAATGTATTTTTCTAACTGAGTAAGGGTACGCTAACTAACATCCTATCAAATTAGATGGAAGCTGGTTTTTATTATCAGTATCTGCAGCTAACTAATTGAATCATTTACAACCACCGCCGCACCGAGGGGCTCCCTGTCCCGGGAGGGGGAGCTGCCACGCACAAAAACCTCCACTACGCCCCTGTCCCCTGCGGGAAAAAACCGGCATCGGTCCCCACTTCCTCAGCACCCCTGGAGGGGTTGAGATCCGCTTCGTAACGAGGTCCCTGCCTCCTCGGAACTCAAACTTCGTCTCCTCGGAGCCAATGCGAATTCCTCCTTGTTATATAGCTACGAGGCACTATTGGGAGAAGTGGATCCCTGCATCCCTGGCGCCCCTCCCTCCGAGCACCCTCCATCCCGGCGCGACGCTCTTGCCCCGGGGATGCCCTTCTCCATCGGCCACCTGACGGCACCTACGCGAGGATGCTCTGCTTCGCCCTGTGCTCCGCCACAGCTCCCCCAGCACATGGCTGGATTTTAAGTGCCCGTTTTCTGGCAGACGGAAAAACCGCAAGTCGCCAGGACGTGGCAGCTTCCGGAGCCGTCACCGCTGGGGGTCCCAGCTAGTGGCCTGGGGAGGAAAAGGCTTTTCTTCATTCCTGGAGCAACACGCCAGGCCCCGCTCCGGAAGGGTCTTAAAACAGATTTATTTTGCAGAAGCTGTTTTAGAGCCTCTGTGTAGGAGAGAGTGATAAATATTCCGGCTTCCCCCAGTCTCCGCTGCTGCCGCTTGTCCCCCTGGGAAGCAGCAAAGCAACCGGAGAGGGAAGAGGGAGAGAGGAAGCATAAAGGGGGGAACAAAGGATTCGTTACCAAAACCCGGGACAGGCGAACACGACCCGGTGATGTTCACCCAGGAGGACGCAGGGATGGAGAGGGAGAGCTCACCCCTGTTAACCGGGGCCGTGCTCGCACGCAGCAGAGGTGCTTATTTATACCCGTGAAAATACCATTAAATAGCTTAAGCCAGACCACTTGGCCTAGTACTCTAATGGATGAGAAAACCACAGTTTTGGGGGCCCAAAGTGTTCCGTGCTTTCCCAGAGAGCAGAAGACGACCTGCAGCCCGCCGGCTGCTGCCAGCTCCTTCGCCCAGCCTCGCCCAGCAGAAAGCACCTCTGCAGAGTTTAAATCTTGCAAAAGAGGCGCAATGGCAGCCCTGGGACTGCTAATTGGCACCGCAGGAGAATAAAGCCACGGAGTGGAAAACGCATTTGGTCGGGGAGACGTACGTCTTGTTTCTCGGTGTTGTGCATGGCGACGAGCGGCTGGATTGCAGGCGCTGGGATGTTTTCATTAATAACAGCGTCTCGCTAACCAGCTGCTAAAGGTCCACACTATTAATTTAACAGAAAAAAATGGAATAGATTACGCTTAGAGTTTTCAATTAAAGTACATGATGTCTTCAAACTGCAACCTTAATTAGACATTACAGGATGACATTTAGGAATCCTGAGCTGATCAAGTCATCTGCTTGTGAAGGCGCTCCGCGGTAATGCCAGGGCAGCACGCACCCAGGGTGCTGCCAAAAGGGGTGCCCCTTGAGTTTTAACACTCGAGCAGCTTGGCTTAACTCCTCAACTTAAAGGAGTAGAAGGGTGAAACCAACAGCAGCCTCAGCACAACAAAAAAACCCAGCCTCAAACAGGCTTGGACACATTCTCAAAGAAAACTTACGGAGAGAGACAGGAGTGCACAAAGGCGGGGGGGAAAGAAAGGAAAAAAATAACAGAGGTCAGACATGTAGCCAACACCATCCAAACCCAAGCCACAGCACGTTTTACACCTACACCTAAACACTTCCAGGGAGACTTCATGGAAATGGAGAACCCCCACTTAACAACCGCTTTCCTGCATCCCAGCAAATTCTGGTTGTCTCCACTGATAATTAATAATTAATGATTATTTTACACAATCCCATTTAGACTGCATTCATAGAACATTTTCCAGCACACATAAGGCTTCAGCCCACTCTGCTATACTTTTCACTGGAATTTTAACTTGAGAAGTTGCTGGAGATTGTTTATTACTAGAAGGAAAACGCCGATTGAGCTGTACAGATTTGTAAGGCTCAGCTCAGTTAAGTCAAGGCATTTCCTCCAGGTCAGCAGGACCAGAGCTCAAAGTGGCTAGCCCTTGTCGCTCCTAAACTTCTGTAAGTTTAGCAAGCGGACAGCTTAAATGCTTTATTTTCAAGGCTAAACCTGGTATGAAGAAACTGGATTAAGATGAGAAATAATCTTCTCTAAAACTGATGAAAAGGAGAAGAAAAAAAAAAACAGTCAAGTGAATAAGCAGTGGTTAACAGACACCAGAGTTAAATGACATCTGCTCAGCAAAGTTACCTGTCAAATACACGTGGAAAATAGTAAACTTAAAATATGCAACAGGTCTCTATAATAGCAAGAACATAATTCTACACAAAGGCACTTAGCAATGGCTGTCCTGAACCACTCGGCTCAGAAGTACCGTTAGTCACAAGTATTAGCGACGTCAGACCTTGAATCAGGCAGTGCCTAATGGGATTAGGATAGATTTTATCTTCCATTTCAGTCCCAAACTGAGGGACAGTCAGTGGAACAGAGCAATATTAAATAATGCCCAATCTTTAGTTACTGGAAAATACCCACAGATCATTACATGATTATTTTTTTATTATTATTATTCTTTCTTTTGAATGACCTTGGACTCAACCTTGTGATTTAAAGAAACATATGAACCAACATCTTGCTGTAGCTGTTAGCTTTAGTACACAAACTGGACTTCTCTTCCATAGCCTGAGTCAAACAGGCAGTGGGATAAAAGAAGAAAATTCAGTAAGATACGTGTATCTACATTGCATCAATTACAGTGTAATAGTAAAAACCTCAATTATTTTACACAATTCGAACAGTCATGTGGTTTGAAGATGCTGAAGAGTGTCCCCATGCTCCGGAGCAGGCACGCACCATGGGGAGATGCTATCCTGCTCTCAACTCCCACAGAAACCAAGAGGAACATTTAATTTTCTGCAGCTCTCCTCCATCGACCGGCAAACCCGAACCGTGCTTCGGTGCAGCATGGCGGGACAGACCAGATCACCTTCCCTTAACCCACCGTTGTGGGCAATGCAAGACTTTGAGCCCTGCTGAATGCAAAAATCAAAGGGCACCCTTTACCTAAAAAATCTAGCAAAAATACAGATTTGGGAAAGAAGAGGCCCCAAATGACTTTGCCCTTGAACCGCTTCATGTTTATTCTGGCAATCTCCCACCGAGCCCAGCCAAACCATCACACGTGAGGGAGAAACACAAAGGATCTCTATACAAGACACACCACTCCACTGTAATGCTGTATATAGGGCTTTTTCCCCCTTCGCCTCTCTAATTCTTCCCCAGCTAAGGCATGCAGGCTACATAATTAAACATCTTCCAGACAGCCCCTCGCATTTGTATTGTCTTCTTCAATTAAGGACGACAAATTGAGAATATTTAGCTCTTTTGGCTTGTTTCAGTAAAACAGCCGAGTGAAAGCTGGAAGAACGGTGGCTGAAGTAGTACTTCAGGCAGTATCTGCGTTATTCATCTTTTCTTCCTCCTTTTTTCAGGTTTAAGTACCACACCATCAGCAAATGTGCTACATTTAACTTTTTATTTTCCATCCAGATTGGAAGAGTTCAAACCCGCTTGATTTCTATTTTTAATGGAAAGCAGCAGCTTGTTGCAGGCAAGGAAGCACCCAAAGCTGAACCCCCACCAAGGGAGCAATCCCACGGCAGGCACTGGAGGAGATCCGCAGAGAGGAAAACCCGCAGAGCTGTTCCCATCACCTCCCATCAACGCCACTGGGCACGCTTTCCCGCAAAAGGCCATTCCGTATCTCCAGCCGAGACCGGCCAAGTCCAACATCTCCAGCCCTGGCAAACAAGGGGGCTGAAGGATGCTGGTGGATGTTAAGCTGTAAGAACCTGGACTGCTGGCCTTAGGAACACATTTTGGGGGAAAACATCAGGTTTTGTTTATTTGCAACCGGCTGCTACAATCATTTGGCTGGGAGCCTACAGCGATTTCCTCCTTTTGGGTTTCAGAGAGTAAAACGTGGACATGAAAAGAATAGCACTAGTCAGAGTAGGACAACGTGCTTGGTATTTGCAATTACTCTTTTCTAGCTTGCCAAAGGCGTAGTCTCACACGGCAGCCGGCAGCGTGAGGATGCTACACGGATGCTGTGCAGATACCCCCCCACACCCCCACTCGGGGCGGGGGGGGAATCTCCATCCAGCACCAGAGCAAAGCCCTGGCTGGCCCCAGCTCTCGTTCTGACCCGAGACCAGAAACCCACCCCGTGCCCCCCCCCGGACTGGGAACGCAGCGGCCTCGCCGACAAGCCCGCGCGTGGTCCCCCAACCCCGGGGGCCCTTCGCTTCCAGCCCCCGGGCGACGGCTGGGCCTGCTCGGGCTGCGAGCATTGCCCCCGGCCCAGCTCGCCCTCCTTCCCGTAGGCGGGTGACACCCCGTCCCGCTCTTGGCAGCGAGGCAGCTACGCCCGAAGGCCAGACGCGGTGGAAATGTCAGCGCTTTCTCCACTTGCCTCCCCCTGCAAGGAGACAGCAGCAAACCCTTCCGCCGAAGAACTGGGCGAGGTTCATTAAAAGGAAAATATCCATGGTAATTGCCCCTTTCTGCATATTCCTCGCTCCAATATTCCCTAACATAATAATGTTCCACATTCCTGCAGAACTGTCTTTTCAGCATGTTTTTGCATTATGCCTAATTTTGTAAGAGTTTTTCAGTCCCACATAATGACACAGTTCAATGCAGAATCAGATATAAATCTGGCTTAAGAGACTCTCAACAGGAATTCATTTAAAACTGTAAATGTTAAAAGATTCTGTCTCTGATTTATGGCGTTTCCTTATTTCAAACAGGGAATTAAAATCCTTCTTAAAAGATACACATTAAATCATGATAAAAGCTGTGTTCGAATGAAGATGCTGGTCCGACTGAGAGCCACAAAGCAGGGAAAGCTGGGAAGAGCAGTAACTGGTGCATTCCACGTTCTCGGCTGAAGCGGCGTTGTCCTGCGACGAACTCGGTCCCCCACATCTTCATCAGTGTAAAGTGGATTTCTGGCGGCTGCTGGTACTTGCACGCTTTCTATATCCCCCTCCTGCCCTCCAAGTGCAAGGATCTCTCTTCTCCTGAAGATTTAGCTAAATAAAGGAGTTGCTTTACCAGAAATTATTATTTCTGGGGTTTATTCCTTTTGTATTGTTTACAAGGAAGACTCTCCCAGCTCTCCGAGGTGCTCTGTAAATATCGCACAAGTGCCCCTGTATTGTTGTGCAAACAACATGTAATCTTAAAAGAAACTACCAGTGCTACTCATTATTATCACTCCTATAATAATTCTTAATGTTTTGTACTTGTGAACAGATAAAATGGTACTGATCGAGTCTTGAGCATCACAGTATTCGCAGCCCCATACCTGAGCACGAAGACACTGATGAACGACTACGAAAAGTGTTTGAAATGAACCGAGCAGCGTGCCGATACAATTCCCAAGTCCCTTATTAAGTAGTTAAGATCCCAAAAGAAGAGGGGCCTACAAGAGACTCACGGCTTTCGGCTGTGCTTCCTAGAGGCGCACCCACTGCATCGCCAGATGCCAATCTGTTGCAAGAGTCCATAACCTCGTATTGCTCCATTAAAATTAAAAAAATCTAAATGGAAGAAGGACCAATATCAAATAGGGGAGTAAACAAGTAGAGGCGGCCGGAAAAAGTGTTATTCAAATATTTATATAATTAATTGCTCATTACTCACAGGCCACAGAGCTGTTAGCAGAAACCGAGAGCTCCCTGCCGTGCAGCCTTCAAAGATGCAAAAGGCGGTGCCTGTTCATTCATTAAAGCCTCTTTGGGTCACCCGGACACTTGGACCTGAAAACACTCTGGGTAACTGTGGTGACAAGGCTCTGAAATTCTATTTCTAGGAGCCAACTACCCCACACAAATCGTCCCAGAGACAATGCAATGGAGTTTAAGGTCTGCTGCCATTTCTCTTCATCACACAGCTGGGCAAGCAAAATCAAATACCAGCAGGTATTTGTTCTCTTCCCCAAACATCCACCCAATTAATCCAAACAAACCTCAAACAAAACCTAGGGTGTCAATGGGACAAAAAAAGACCTTTTGAAATTGTCGGTATTATTACCTAAAAGATTATAAATGGTCCTGTTACACAACCAATTAAGAAATACGTCTTCCTTCCACCTGGCAGGATGGAGCAGCTACGGACCGAGCATCAGAGCCAAGAGGTCTGCAGGGATCCCCAGCCCTCCCCGCTGGGAAGCAGCCGCAACAGCAAAAGAAAAACCAAAACACCCCGGAAGGCCGAGTTTTGTTCCCAGGCTACGTTAAGACCCGAGCCGTTTGTGTTGTAAATCTAAGCGCTAGGCTCTCTTTCCTCATTTCAAGCATTCATGGCTTGTTAAGTTCTTCCTCCTCCTTTTAACTGTTACTTGAGGTTCAGAAAGAAAATAAAACCATGAAAAATGAGCATTAGGAACCCAGCTGCAATTTCCAGTTCCTGACCTGTGCTGCTGGGTTGGTTGTTTTAGGTGTTGGGTTTTTGGTGGGATTTTTTTTGTGTTTTGGGTTTTTTTTTCCCCCCCCAGATCTCCCCCAGTAAACTGGTGGGTTCTTCCCAGAAATGGGAATGACAGGTCAAGTATCTGGAAGCAGCTCACAAATGCTGATTAATGGATGGGATCAGCTCCCATGTAACTCATTACGCTCATGGCTGCAATCAAACTGTCCCCCCTTCTGTGTGGGGCAGGAAAGTGGAAATATTTCTGCTCTAGGTAGGTGTCTGGCCATGCCTATTAACGCAGGGCCGTTACTCTGGGGCCTCACAGCAGATCTGACCCCCGAGAAGGACCTGCTATCGCCAGCTGGTTTTCATCCGCTGGAAACTCACCCTCCAGCCCAGAATTATTTGATATGTTGGAAGAGAAAGTCAACAGCCTAAAACCAGAGCAGCATCAGGGAACCATAAATCCTTTGCAAGTTATTTGCAGACTTCTGAGATTTTACTCATTCCTCACATTCGAGAAAACATTTAAGAAAAAAAGGACAAGGGGGAAAAAAAAAAGACAAGAAAAAAAAGGGGCATTATTTGTGCAATAAAAGCCATTTACAATTCCGAGCAGTGCCAGGGCAGCAAATTGCCCAGGATTTCTAGCATTTCTCCTCAGAAAGGAGTCGGCCAGAAGGTTGGTGTGAATCCAGGGACAATGTCCGTATCACCCAGGGGAGAGCACGAGGGACGCACGCTCCCGGAGCGGGCCAGCCCCTCTGCCCGGCGCGGCTGCCCGCGCAATCCGGGTCACCTTTGGGCTGCCAGCAACGGCTGGAAAATCACTGCGGGCTGTGCCGGGGCTGCCTCCTGTTTTATTAAATAGAGAGGAGACGGCTGAGAGCGCCAATAATGTTTTCCAAAGGTTAAGCATTACAGGCGGTTTCATGGTCTTTACGTTTTTAAGTTGTTGATTTCTGCCTTTTTTTTTTTTTTTTTTAAAATAAAAATAATCATAAATCCAAACATCTGCTCCAGGGGTGGCAGCCTGAGCCCTTGGAGTCCGTGTTCAGCCAGGGAAGGGAAAGAGGCTGCCAGGGGCTGGTGCAGGTGTTATTTTTAGTGCAGCAGCTATTTACCAGCTCCATTCCCAGAGGGAATTCAGGGAGGAAAAGGGATGCTGATGCATTTCTTACTAAATACAGAACAAGGGTGAGCCGCGGTACATGGCGTGACTGCAGCCGCCAGCTCCCACCGGGGATGCGGCCGCAGCGAGGGGGAGGCCGGTCCCGGGTGGTACCCAGCACCCCGGCAGAGTCCGGGCGCGCAGGGCTGGATGCTTAGTTCACTGCCTTTTCACCTTCGAGCTCTCGCCGTTTGGAAAAAGCTTTTTAAAAGCAGCTCTTAGACCTAATTGGCTCCAATTTGAAGCCTTGATCCTGTAATGAATGGCTCCAGAAATCAAACAAAGCATTTTCAACACAAACAAAATTGCCTGTTATGAAAGCAGAACATTTTTAGGGTAATATTGACTTTAACGTGCTGTCAAGGCAAATTGACAGCAGGGATGGAAACAACCATCCCTCTTTTAAGGCAGCCCAAATCCAGCCGCCAAGAGGGGACCTCAAAACGCTCATCCAAGTCTGCATTTCATGCCCCCGACAGCGGGCTCATTTCATAACTTATTTAAAATTCTATACCTTTAAAAAACAAAAAAAAAGTCTTGTTTCACAAAGGGATGCGTTTCAGAATTACTCTGTTCTTCCCTATCTTTAAGCGTTTAAAGTTCTCGAGAGTCAGTTTTGACATCAAGGAGCTCTGCATTCCCAGCTAGATAGGGATTCCCCGTCTAAGTCCTTTCATATTTATTCTTCAGCCTATCCCGTATTGCTTAATATTTACCAACGACCTGGAAGGCGAGCAGGGAGAAGGAAGCATCTGAATATGACAAAAGGCATTTACAAGTGAGGATCAGACAGGCTGGAAAACCAGCCGAGAGACCTAAACAAACTGCAAACCGGGCAAACGATCGACATGATAGAAACGGAGTGCACGGGGCCGGGGGGTGGAGGGAAGCAAAGCGAGGGGGATTGGAAGAGAGAGATGCATCATTCGTACAGCCTGCGAGGGTCTGCGCCAACGGCATCACCTCCGGGTGGTCCGAGACCATCGGCGCGCGGGGGCACGCAGCACGACAGACACCTCCGCTCAGTGTGCCGGGCTGGTAGAGAGGAGAGGGAAGGAGGGGGATGAAGTAATCAAAGCTTATAGAGCCTTCGGACAAGCCAACGCTGCTCCCACACCTGGATCACCACGTGCCGCCCCGGCCGCCCTCGGGTCCATCCTGCGCTCCCCAGGGCTCAGTCACTCCCGCCCCCGCCCAAGAGATACGGGACAGACAGACAGACAAATACACACACACACACTCCCTGGGACACTTAATTTCACTACCTAGTTGCCAGAAGGGTGGCCACTTACAACGAAGAAGAAAAAGAGTTTAATGAATTAAAGTGCACTTAAGTTAGGGAAAACTAACTGGAAGTCCCACATTAATTGGACATAATTGAGAATCCAACCTGGCCACTGTTTTGATTATGAACTGCAGTTTCTGGGCACAGGTAAATTAGCAACTACCTCCTCCTGAAGCGACCTGCTGAGAACAAATTGCTTGGTCCCCTACTGCCTGTTGAAGCGCTCTCTATTTTTAGGGGGGGGGAAAGCACCACGGCCCACCTCTTATTTTCCTTTCCTGGGGTTTCCACTGCCTTAACTGGCCCCAGTTTACCTTGTGACCACTCTAAAGCAGTGCCGGCCCAGGGATGCCCGCTCTCGGGGACACAACGTGCATGCTGGGCGTCCCTTCGGGCAGCTCAGCCGCAAAGCCCACGTCGACCAGCGGCGAGCGCCGTGGACGCCCAGGCAATGCCCAACGCGCCGGGCGCAGAGACGCCGGGAGCCGGCGCGCCCTGAGGGGAGCCCGGCAGCCCCGTCGGCCGGAGGACGTCCCAGCTGTGGTGGGAGCTCTCCTGGAGTGTTTTGGAACAGGGGAGCGCCCAGGCCATTTCACGCCATCACACCGAGCATCGTGCTGCCAAGAGGAGTCTCCGGCACGCGGAAATCTTCCGGCCTCTCGTGCGCACTTAAAATACCATTTGATTTAAATAAGAAAAATAAAAAAAAAATAAATTGCGTTTTGCGGGACCAAGAGTTTTCAAGAGCCAGAAAAGCAGCAGCAGCGATGCTCACGCCGACCCGTGCTGCCTAACCAAAACCACTTTTGCCAGGTCTGCTCACGCCTTTCTCTTCAGACGGCGTCGTTTCCATTTGGCTTAGTTCACATGGGAAAGTCAAAGACAGGGAGGCAAAAGTGCCGTTTCCTCAATCCCCACCCCGGAGACAAGCACCACGAGAAGAGGCGATGAGAAAGAAAGGCTACGCTGTTTGTGGGTACACAAGAAGCATATGGAAGTAGAAAAACGCCATCCAGAGAAGTCGAGCACGCTGAGGTTTCTCCTCCTCGCCCACCAAAGCGGTTTTTGGTGCAGGGAGGGCTGCCCGGGCAGACGGCAGAGCGGCGGCAAGACTCACTGCACAGATGTGGTCCGTCCTCTGCCTTCGAGGGCCGCCCAACGCGACCGCGTCCAGCACCGGTGCGTCCAGCACCGTCCCAGCACCGCTGCCAAGGGAAGCCGTCCGGGTTCACGCCGGGGAGTTCATGTTTGTTCCTCCCCGTTTTCCTCTCAGACTCGGAGTTACATTTGTTATACTCTGTATCCCATCACTTAATGTATGCAAATTATGTTAAATATTTCATTCATTAAATGGCTCAGGTTATTACTGAATTGCACCTTAAGCTGTTCAGAAAGTTAATTCTTCTTGCGCTTACTCGGTAATGTGAAATAACCAACTTAAATGAATATTTTACAGTTTGTGCTAGACAGAACATTTATTAAAAAATCTGTCCTTCTCAGAGTTATTCTTTTAAGCAGGCTTCAGTGCACTATGTGACTTAAATTATCGAGAGGGAATGATTTTTTTTTTTTTTAAAGTTTGTTTCACTCCCAGTACGGAAGAACCCAACAACCTCCCAAGGACCCAAACTTAAGCCTGCTGGGAGAGAATAGCAATCAGAAAGTGATTTTCTAAAAAGCTAAGGGAGGGGAGGGAAGCAGCAGAAGAATCTGAGAGCTTTTTTGTACTCCTGTAACTCTCAGATAGCTTTGCTGTTCGAAATGAAATAGCTCCCGCAATAGCCCATAACGTGCCACGAGTCCTTCGGGAGTTTAATAAGAGTAATTTGAAGTGACAGGGCTCCGACGCCCGCGCATCGCCCCCTCCCGCGCGCGCCGCTGCCACCCGTACGTAAGTAAGGCGAAAGCGGCGGGGGGAGTAGGTGCAATTCCAGGGCAGCTCCACCTACTCCCAGCCTCACCAGAAGCCGAGGCAGCAGCGTCCTCGCCGGCGATGCCGAGGTCGTTACTATTTCTCACCAAGGGAGCAGGTCCTGGCTAGCGCACCGGCACAGTCTGGCAGCTCCCAGCCCCGCGGACCATCACGTAATTCACTTTCCACGAGGGTTAAGGCAGGATAAAACATATCCTGACGTACGCCCAGAGGATGGTGTCGCACGAGCGGCAGCCCCAGAGGCGACGCGGGCGTCCTCCGTGCCGCTGCCTCCTCCCGCTGCATCTCCGGATGACGTTCCCGTTGGCACGCCATGGGCAGCTCCTGGGGAAAGCCTGCCAGGCTTCAACCCGTCTTTCAGCCACGGCCTGGCAGCCCCCAGTGCACGAACTTCCCAGCTGCAGAGGAGATAGAGCTGGTTAAAAACAACGATCGCTGGGACGGCGGCACAGGCATCTAAATACGTCCCTGGCCAGTGACCCAGGGAAAGGCGGCTCCCCCCGGCACGAGCGCATCCCCCGGGATGAGTTTGGCAGCCTCGGCCACGAGCGGTAGCGCAGCAGACACCCTGTAACTGCAACAACGTCTCATCAATCTCGGCTGGGAAAAACCTTTCCGTTTCCAATGGAAATATGCAAACCAGGCTCCACACTGTAAATCTTCCTTTCCGGCGCTAAGGAGATAAGTAGGACCTATTAACCTCCCATGTTATTTCCAACTTCATTATTGGAGCTGACACGACGAGAGCGCACGGTGACGGCTCTTTTTGGCAGAGTGCATGTAAATCGCTTTCTCAAAGGAAATTACTTCTCTGGGCTGAATGTTATTAATCTAAATTCTCCCTTAGTCAAATTGTTGCCCATAATAAATATGGAACAGGTTGCTATGCTCATCTCCGAGGGCATCCCAGTCCAGCTGCAGGTTTTCCCCCGCCATTTGAAACCTCTCGAGGAGCTGCTCTACGAGAGCACACCTTGCCCAAGGGTGGGGACCGTCCACCCCGACGTCATCCTGCGCTTGACAGCCCCACGATTTCATCATTAAAACATATTTTCATGCTGCCGGCATGGAGCCCTCCAGCAGCAAAACTGTGAGCAGGAGCACGCGGGGCACGGAGAGGCTGGGGAAGAGACGCGGGACGTGGCCTTGACCTGCAATGTGACGTGGTGGCTTTCCATGGCTGGTGCATCATTTCTGTCAGCTTCGGTACTGTTACGGCGGCAAAACTTCCAAGGTTTAAGAGTTTACGCTCCTTCCCAGTGCATATACACTGGCATCCTCCTCATGCAACTAAAAAAACCCAGAGTTTAAGGAATAGCAAATCAAAAAACCCATAAAAACTAGATCAAAACCAAATCTAAACTGCCAAAGATGCAGCTAGAAAATAGAAATTTCACATCTTAAATTCTTAGAGGAATTATAAATGAAGGGGAATTTTATTTGCACGGTTCCTTCATTTTATTGAGAACCAGCTTATAGCCAATAAAGATTTTCACTAAAAATACTCACAGAACACCTGTTTTTTTTTCCCCTCCCTTCCATAAAAAGCACGCAATCCCTTCTGCTTAAATAGGAGCACACCACAGGGCGAGGGCACAGACCCCTGGCACACACCAGGTACACAGCAGATTCGAAGCGTTATAAATCCAGCGGTACAGAAAGGCCTTCTCCTCATTTGTTAGCCAGCCGAGTGTGAAAATGTTAATGAAGGCAGCTATAGTAATCTATGGGAATTTCACAATTAAGATTTCGTTCACGTCCGACAGCCCCTGCTCACACGCAGCCTGTTGTGCATCAACCCTTCCACCTAATAGCAGCCGTAATTGCAGCGCTCCGTCCAGCCACCCTCACCCGGCGGCCCTGATGGGGGAAATTACTGTCATTCTATTAACTCGAACTTTTATTACCTGTATTCCTAAAAGAAAATAAATGCAGAAAGATTTTAAGTGTGTACCTACTCCCCTACACAAGTATTTTTTAAATATAGCACGCTGACAAAGAGCACTGAAGTCAGGCACTACAATGGCACCTCCTTTTATTGGTGGGGGGGAAAAAAAAAACAAAAAAAAAACAACAAACCAATCTAAGTGCTACAGGTGGCTCATGAAAGCCCTGACTCCTGGGAAACTGGTGTCTTCCTGCCATTCAGCGAGGCGAGCCTTTAAAGCTTGTTGGGTGCTGCGAGTGCCGGGCACCCTACTGAGGGGGATAACGAGCTACTGACGCAGAGCAGCGTGCCATGGAAGTCAAACCATACAGGTCAACTCCGAAATTAGAAACGGAGCGCTATTTCTTAAGTCTTCAGCTGGTTGCCAAGATTATCTTGATGCCCCTCCATCCCCCAAACATCCCAGACAGGTCGTTGGTCACATGGAAGCAGGTGGCATATTTATTAGGGCTCACTGCAGCACAGTTGCATTTTTATGGGGATGGGGGCACGGGTGCGTTCCCTCCAGCTCCTTGACCAGAAATTTGTTCTTGGGGATTTGTTTCCGAGTCGGGAGATGGATCGATCCTGCTTTCCCCGAACACCTCCCACGCGCACGTCCCCAGCACCCGTGCCCCACGGCACACCCGGGGGTAAGCCAGGCACGGCAGAGGTGCCGGACCCTGCCGGCCACGGCTGGGCACTGACATTTTTGGAGAGCTGCCCACGGCGACTTCCAGCTCTCCTCCTCCATTAGAGCCGTTAATTTATCACCGCGTACAATGCATCATCAAGGCCGCCCTTCCCCTCCACGTACTTTAAATTTAGGGTAAACACACGCGTTCTGCGGAGTCATGCTGGCCGCTGTCAAGGCGTACGTTGACACGCTCAGCATTTGGGCAGCGCTCACCGCGAGGTCATGCCAACCTTTGGGTTGGACGCACAACTTGAACACGAAGTCTCTGCCCACCCCGAGCCAGGAGAGCGGTCTGCCCTGGCGAAGGCAGCCCTGGGACCGCAGGCACCGGGGGCTTGGCGTTACCGCAGGAAGCAGGAGAGCATCGGCAGCACCCAGCCGTCGCTGCCACCGGAGGACGACGCTCGGCACCGCGGCCAGCAGATGGGTTGGAGGCAGAAGGTGCCACGCAAACGTTGTGCGGTTGGAGGCACCAGCAAGAAATGCTTCCACCCTTGGAGGAGGAGGCTCGAAACATCACAGGCGCCTGCAGGAGCTCCCCAAAGGGACCCCACAGCGTTTCGCCACCCTTTTTCCCATCTGCTTTTTGCACAATGCCTCTTCCCGTGAAGCCTGATCGCTGTTGAGGCATTGCCCATTCTCAGAGGCGTTATCCTCAAGCCACGAGCAGCGGGAAGGTGCGGGCGGGAGCTGCCGAGCAGCACGGAGCCTGCCGCGGGACGAGGACGCTGCCCCCGTGCAATTCGCAGCCTGAGCAGAATCGGCTCACGGCAGTAGACGGGAGAGGACCGGCAGCAGCGGCAATCTGTCGGCGGCGGCCCCCGGCAGAAGACGTGCATCTCCCTTTTGGCAGAGAAGCAAGGGGAAGAGAATGCACGATAAAAATGAAGGCATGCTCGCAAAAAAATTGCTTCCCTACCACAGCCGTGTGATTTTTAATTTTCCTCTAATTTCGGGACTGCTGCACTAGTATAAAAATCCCTATAAGTGTTTTAGGGAGATGGTAATGGTCCTATACTAAAATAATTCAACCAACACTATAATTTTAGTACCACTATCAAAATGAAATAATGGCTGTTTACTATGTTACACCTTTCAAATGACCTTCATTTGAATACAAATTGTGGCTTGAAACTCTAAAAGCTGCTCCATTTCAGGAGGCAGCAAATTGAGGATGTTTACCCAGGGTTTACTCTGCCAGCAGATTCCTCAGTATAACCACATAGGCTAAATTGTTTTTTTTTGGGGGGGGTTCTTCTCCTCTGAAGCTGCTGGAGACTCGCTTAAAGGACCCGCGTGGATCTGACCGGGAGCCCAAGCGAGACAGAGCGACAAGCCTTTGCTCCGCTCCGGGCGCAACAGGAATCCCACTTTCCGTTTTATCTGGAAATACTCGTTATCGACCATGAGACCCGTTCGCTCGCACCTCCCTCGCTTGGATGATGGATGAGGATTATTCTGCTAATAATCAAGTATCCAGCCCGAGAGGGGAATGCAGGTGGGTCTGATCTCAACCTGCACCTGTGAAAACACCTTTTTTTTTTTTTTTTTAAGGTTCAGCTCTGTGTCCCTATCACAGGCATGGTACTGGTTTGGGGGAGCCCCGCACAGCCGCCTCTTCCAGAGGAGCTGGCCGGCGCCCGTGCGGCAGGGAAACCCTCGGCGCAGACCTGGGTGGCCGCAGCGGACAAGGGGTGCCGCGCAGGGAACGGTGTTTCCAAACGCCTGGGTTTGTGCGGGTCTTGCAGCTCAGCCCACGCAGCACGAGCAGCATCTGCCACTAGCAAGGTTTTGCAGAAGAAATTTCACTACAGAAGTTCCCCGATATTTACTCATCCACCTGGGGAACACCAGCCCAACATCAGCTATTTCTCTCTGATAATGAAATTTTCCCCTTTCATAAACATTAGTCAGAACAAGCTCTGAAAAAATTCCCATTTGGTGCCAGGAATATAAAAGAGAACATTGACATGACGGGCAATAAGCAAAACCAAGCAGCACACCCAGCTGCAAAGCAGCACAAGCTGCTAGCACCCAATTCTTAGCCCTTTGAAGATAATTCCTAGGCAGGGGAAAAAAAGTATTATAAAAAAAAAAAAAAAGTTTCTTCATAAGACACCAGAAGTCGCACTACGAACTCCCCTCCAGCAGAGACAGCGATGGGCAACGATCCTGCAAGGATGCTTTTTCCTCAGAAGCTCAGGGACACTCGCCTCTCCTTCCTCTCCCCCGATTCCCAAACAAGAAAACAACCAACCAACCCACCCCAACTTAAAAAGGCGATTCAGGCTTCAGGCCAAGCAGACGCGGTGCCTCTGGTGCTGTCACAACGCGAGTACCACAAAGGGAAAATCCCCACGCTCCAAAAATACGGAGTATCTGTAAACACTCCCACTCCAAGACACCTACGTGTAATTACTCACAACAAGCGAGGAGGAGGAAGAAAAACCCCACTTTTTAATTCTCTTCTCTGCGCATAAAAGCTATTGCAAGCGAAGCCCCCGGCCGGCTGACGTTTCCACAGGGGAAGGGCAGCACATGGCCACAGCAGCGGGCAGGGACCCACAGAAAGGGCAACGGGCTGTTTGGCAGCAGCCCCATTTTGGGGTGGAAAAAAGGGAAATCCCTTCCGTTAAAGGTGACCTCTACCTTTCCCCAGAGCCCCCCTTCCTCAGCGGGGGCAGCCCTTTTGGGGGAGCAGCCATCCCCAGGCAAGAGCCAAGCCAGCGACAGATGCTCTAGCCGGAGATCCTGAACTGACGCCGATCTCCTTCATGGTGACATTGCGGAGAAACAAATGGGGTTTAAACGATAGGTGTAGTACAGAACAACTGAAAAACAAGACAAATTAGTCATTAAAAATTAATTTTGGAAAATTACAGTCTTGTTAACAGACACCGTTACAGCTTTGCACGTTCGTTTTCAGGCAGGAGGGAGGAAGGGGATTTAAAACACATTTTCTCGTCTTTCATCAAAAAACGAAGCGATAGGAGACAAATGCCTTCAAAAGCCCGTGTTTCTGCACTGCACAAATTCGCAACCCGAGTATATTTGCATTTGCAATTTGTACTCGCAAGAAGGAAAAGCCATTGTATTGAGCGATTCTCCCATCTCCTCACAAGCTGCCTCCCCATCCCTCCAGCTCGCGGCGTTCCAGCGCCGTCTGACCTCGCTCCCCATTCCACGTCGGGATTTCTGGCCATTTCTGGGGAATCGGGCTCTGGCACCGAGGGGCCTCCAGCGCCGGCTCCTCCTGGCTCTGCTCCTCCGGGAGCTCTCAGCTGGCCTTCTGACACAGCGCGGGAGAGACCAGGGAAATTCGTCACCGCCTGCCTGAACGCCATCAGCAAGCACGGCTGGGAAAGTTACCCCAAACCCCATGAAACCCCAGAAGCTCTTTGCACATTTGACAGCAAAAGGCAGCGTCTGCTCCCAAGAAGATGGGAAGGTGCCTTCTCACCTAACAAGGGACAGGATCCTGGCCGCGAGGCAAGAAATCTCGAAAGACACGGGGCGGGGGGGGGAGCGGAGCGGACCCGCGCCTTG
>JAVJGG010000001.1:472800-485436 GCA_035590195.1 Aviceda cuculoides
CCCCGGCACGAGCCCGGGGCTCCCTCCCGCCGCCTTAGGGGACACAAAGCGTGCGTAAAGGCGAGTTTTAGGGAACTCCCAGAACGTTTTACCGGTGGGATGGCAACCGCCGGGCGTTAAACACGGGGCCGTCCCGCCAAGCCCGACACTCACCCGCGTTTCGCTGTCCACCGGCCAGCAAACAGCTCCCCGCTCCTGTTCTACGACCCACAGCCCTGTTTGTAAGGAGCTGGGCATAGACGCCAGTTCCAAAGGAATGGACTCAAAGACTTTTTTTTTTTTTTATTTCTCCCCTATTGCAACAGATTTCTCCCCCCTCCCTCTCTCCCCCCCCCAGCTACGCTTCATTCCCCCCAATGATCACTCCTTTTACAGAAAACAAATCTGGTTCGCTCTTAGTCCTTCTTCTTACGTACTACTCCTGCATACAATCTTTGCTTTTATTGGCACTAATTTTTCCTTCATATCTAGTTGTTCTTTTTCATCTAAATCCCCTGGTTTTCCTCTTCAAAATGAAACAGCCACCCTTGGAAGCAGCGAACATGAGACAGAGAAGACAGGATTTCAATCACTTAGAAAATATAATATCCTCAGTTTCCATTCATTTGACAAGTGAACCAATTCATTTGTGTTTATATATGCCAGTCCCTGGCAGAGAGACACTTAAATTGACTTTGTAAATTGACTTTGTTGTAACATTTTCCTTGTAAAATGCAGTACAAAGCACAACTTGTGTAACACACCAACGAGTATTTTACTCTGTGCTGGGCAAGCCAGAGACCCAAATACATGATGCAGTGGTACCTACCACTACTGTTGGTGTTCCTGTAAACAGCTAAATAATAATTACATTAATGCCCTCTGCCGATTCTCTCACGTTTGAAGAAGGGTTTACATAACTGGTAACTCCAACTTCTTATTTCCCCTACATCCACATTCTCTTTTGATACTATACTTCAGAGTAACCACATACCACTAAAAAGGATGAGCTCCAACAGATGCTGTAGGTTAGGAAAAGCACACCAGGTCAATCAATTGGAGGAAATAATATTCCACCTTATCTTCCCCCCATTCCTAGAGCAATCTATGATTTTTTTTTTTAATAGTGTATTATTGCATATACACTAGACAAAGGATTGAGAGCCCACTCTTACAGAGAAGAATAGACGTCTGAACATGCATTTGTTGCTGCTAAACTACGGTTGTCTACACGACACACTTTCAGTAGAGGAGCCTTGCCTGACATGACAAAAACCCAGGAAGTCCCTTCCAAGTGAAGTAGCCACTTCAGTTTGCCGGGAGGTTTCATCCTCGTACCCCAAAACTGCTCTCGTCTGCTCTCTCGCTCGGTGCAGCACACAAACCAGTACATCCACTTCCGAACACCACAAACACAAGCAGCTGCATCTCTACATACAGGAGCACCGGGAAGCCCAAATGCGAGGCACGGCCACGGAGTGCTCAAAACAAACTGGACCAACTCCACTCCAAACTAATTGCTAGAAAAAGTTTCAAAATTTGTAAAAATAGTCAGAGGTATTCTGACAGGTTACCAATGTCAAAAAGCCAGCGAGTTGAATACCATTAGCATTTTATACGTTGTATAATATGCTAAAACTAATTATGAAGTAATTTTTTTTTCAGCTGTCATTAAGTGTAAAAAAGTTAATTTAATTCATTCAATTGAATTCACTTGGAAAAAAAAAAAAACCAGGAGGGTAGTACATTATCCAAAACAATATATTTCATCTGTTTGCTATGCTTTACAGGATTCAATCTGGTCCCAGGACTCCAACACATTAACTGCACAGAATTGCAAAATCAGCCATTTTTAAAGACTTATCGTTATACAATCACAATGTCAGTCCTAACACTAACAAAAGGGAAGGAAAAAAAGTTAGGTTTTCCTACGAGGAAGATGAGGAGTCTCTCTCTAGTAGAGCATGAACAGCATAGCAGGTATTACTGCTTTTGTTTAAAATTGCCAGGAACAGTAACCTTTCAATTCTGCTAAATCACCAAGCCTGCTCACAACATTTACTAATTATGTAAACATGACTGAGAAACTGCAAAAGCAAAGCCACCAGCAGATTTTCTGCTTTGTATATTAAGCAAAGCACAGAATTTCATTAATTTCACAAAATAAACCCATAATGAAGTGCTTCTGTTAAAGAGAAATTTCCATCTCGTTCACTGATTGGCCTTAAACCGTAAGCACACACGCAGTGAGAAAAGCCGCCCACCCGTGCTAGACAGCATCAGTCAGGTGTACAAACAGTTTACTCCTGACTCTGCTCTAGTCAGGGTGTAAACGTTATTTCCTTTTGATCTCACTTTCAGAGCTGCTGCTTCTCCTTTAAAGAAAAGTGGGTTTTCTTACATTTCTGTTGTTGGCCAGGGGGATGGACACACTTTGGAAAGCACACTAACGACGGCTGGTAGAGCAAGCAACCAACGAGCTAGTGACAAACGCGGATGGGACATGCCTTTCCCAGCTCCAACGGCTCGCAGAAGACCACCACCACTGAAACAAAGGACTTGAATCAACACTGACGTTCTTGATTTTACAGATGCTCTGGCTGTTCCAGCACTTGGCAAACACGGTGCCCTCAACGAGGCACTTCCTTTCATTCACAAAACCTTATGTTAACTTTGTTCAGCCCCCAACTCGGCACAAACCTAAAGGCAACGCTGCATGCCAGACCAACGGTGGTGGGAGGAGATGCTACGTCAGAAGCCTGCACAAGCCGGACTGTGACCGCTTCCCCACTACTGCTCCAGCAGAGGATCATCAGGCGGAACAGAAAGCAACGAAACTTCTAATCATAGCATTTGCCAATACCACCGTAATATTTTATACTCTGTGATCACATGGGTAGCAGGCAATTAGTCAAAATTAAATATTCTTATTGCTCATGAGAGATCACAGAGCCGATGCAGACAGCGAGGACGTTCCAGCTTTGTAAGAGCTCGGCAGCCGCAGAGCTCTCACGGCAATCGCCAGCCTCTGGCTTCGGGAAACTCTGCGCTTAAGCAAAACACAACTGAATTAACTTGACCTTAATGGAAAGCATTAAACAAAATACACTGAATAACTTTACAGTCCTCAGGAAACTGTAATGAGCACTGTTGCTTCTCCAGAGAGTTTTGCCATCTTGATGGCATATCGCAGAGGGGATGATGCGACCTGGACAGACACCCC
Source organism: Aviceda cuculoides (assembly GCA_035590195.1). Classification (NCBI taxonomy): domain Eukaryota; kingdom Metazoa; phylum Chordata; class Aves; order Accipitriformes; family Accipitridae; genus Aviceda; species Aviceda cuculoides. The sequence continues at coordinate 476,003 of JAVJGG010000001.1, forward strand.
CTTCCTTCCTCACTCTGACTGTGGGGATGAGAAAAGCTGAACCCATACAGTTGCTCTAACCCATGAATTTACAACCCATTAAGCTACTTTGGAAAATGAGGTATGAACTGGTACAGTAATGTAGCCCAGTGTTACAATACACCATACTGTCCAGGGCAGCCTTAAAACAAGCAGGTGTTTTAAGTTTTCAGACATAGGAGTTAATTCTAAATGGCACCTGAAAGCATTTAAAAAAAAAAAAAAAAAGTAGTAGTAGTACACCATACTGCTCCGTCTTTACCCACAGTGGTACTTTGATGAACAAACTTGTGATGACAGGAGCCGTGCCAGTAACTGGCTGCCTGACACTCATCTGCCGGGGGGCTGAGGGGGGAATTGGAGTAGCAGGTGGCAGGCGACGTATCGCTTTCACCTACTCCTTGCTAGCGTATCATAGCATAATAGCCAGACCAAATGCTTGAGACTCACTTCCCAAATCAGTCTGGGTCCCTTACATCCCTCAGGCAATTCTCCAAACCTTCAAGATCTTCTCTGCGCTTTAGAGAAAAGATGGGAAATAACTTGATGTCAAGCGGAAGAGGAGAATGTCACTGTCGTGCAAGCAAAGCAAAAATGCAAGACCGCATCAGAGATGTCAGCGAGCACGCAACTCAAGGTCCCCAACACAGCATCATTAAAGAACTTCTTCTTATGCTAAATAATGCTCAAATAGAGAGTTTTGTTATTGCACTTATTTGCATACTACCAAGCAATACCTAAGGCTGAAATTTGTAACAAGTTGATGCTAGATGTCACATTGGAAAACGGGGCATTTCTGCCTTGCCCCTCAAGAAAAGCCTAAGCACACGAAGCAATTACTATTGCTTTTTTTCTACTGTGGAAATTCTGGGCTTCTCCCAACAGAGAACGTAAATATAGAACGCTGTCAGAAACAAAAGCCCTAGGTAGCATTTTACATTTCCGATGTTTAACTTTTTCCTTCTTTCTCATACTGTGTCATTAAGTTTACAAGGATGATTAATGACTGCGTCTGCCAACTCCGCTAATGAAAGGCATCTCTGCTCAAAGCCACGATCCCGCTTTTGGCAAGCACCACGCAGAGACAAGGTTACTTCGACACCCTTGAGCCCCTGCACCCACTGTGCCACCGAGAGCACGGCGGCCTGGGAAGCTGCCGGTTCCCAGATAACCCGGTCACTCAGAAAGAAGCAGGATGCCTTCCCTGCGGACAACGTCTCTTGCCGCCCAACGCGATTAGCGGTTCGGAGGCTGGCGACCTTCGCCGCCTCCGTTAGGGGACGCGGCGCGAGGGGAGGAGCGAAGGCGAAGCAGGAGCTCAGCCCGGCGCCCGGAGGGACCGGCAGACAGCCGGCTCTGCGCGGGGGCGCTTTGGGACCATCCGCTCCCCGAGACCCAGCACCCCCGAAATCCAGCCTCGGTCGGCACCGCCAGCGCGCCGAGTTACAAGCGGCACCGCTACGGGAAGTCTTCGCTGCATCCGCTCGCTAAAGCCGAGTCCGATCCGCATTACGCAAACACTAAAACGGTTCAAAATGAACGACAACTAAAACCCGGGAGCAAGGAACTCCGTCAAATGCACAGAGCGTTTGCAGAATTTTCTGGCAATTAACTGATTTGTCCTAACGTGAGAAATTGTATGAAAACCCCCTTTCTATCCTCCCCCAGAGCAAGAGAAATAAGCACACACGCACTTTCACAGGCATCTCAAAAAATGTAAATCTGTAATTAAATTGCTTGGATGGCTTGGCTAGACTTATGATTTTGTATCTCTGGTTAAAAAAAAAAAAAAAATTGAATTAGAGGGAACACTTCCTTCACTAGGAAATATAAAACCACTATAAACTTGATTTAAGACAAGATGACATCTTGATGTGGAAATATATTTCCATCAAACATTTCAGTTAAAACTGCATAATCGGAAGGAAAGCAAACATCTCAGTGACGTGTTCTAAGAATTTTTAAATGCTCCATTTCTCTTGCTGCTCATAGCATTATTTTACTAAGTGTAAAGTCAACCACAACCTATTCAGCTCTCAAAGGATATTGTTTCTCCATCCCAATTACCCAATCCAGAGCAACATATGACCATTATCCTCAATCTGCAGATGAAAGCGCTCAGAAAAAGTTATTTGCGGCGTTCCCATGGCGATGCCCTGGTAGAGGAAAGAACAAACCCCAGCTGCTCCCTGACCTCGGCGTTCAGCCTCAGCAGCAGCTCGTTTGCAGATGCAAGGCAATCAGCAGCAGACCAAGCCCACGCGCCAGCGGGCAACTCCGGCCCTTTATGCCACCCACCAGCCCCAGTGGCTGAAGATACGTCCGCACTTTATTTCAAGGACCCGCAGATGCGTACAAGGGCCGTGTTTAAGTTGCCTTGAAATATCCCCAAAAAAAGGAGCAGAAAAAGCAAGGCTTAAGGCTTTTGGAAAGTAGCCAGGTCGCAGCTGGGTTAGAATGGCCGGCCCCGGCCGCCCCGTGGGACGCATCCCACCCCGCTCACGCTCTGGAGGAGGCTACGGCGAGACCCGACATCCGTGACTTTGTCCAAACACACGCGAGTTTGAGGGAGGTCCACGATGTCACAGACATATTCAGATCTGTAAGTTACTTTGTAAGTTACTTTACGCATTTTGTTTCTTTTATACCTTTTAACTAACCTCCCTATCAATGAGACACCTTGCAAGCAGTACTCATGATCTTGAAATTAACACAAAGATTCCAGAAGTACCACTGTATAAAAGACATCATCTTCTTCTGTATTTTACAACTCACACCTTCGCCAGCATAGACAGAACACCTGTGCACTCAGACGAAAACTTACATTCCCTTAGGAATGACTCTGAAATGTAGTCCAACATTATTATTCAATTATACCGTAAGAAAAATTCAAGTTTTATAATAGTGAACAGAATTAAACTTCCAGGTTGGGGGTGGGGAGGGAAATCAAATCTGTAAGCTAAGCTCCCTCCTCCCTCACAACTAACACAAATTTTCCAAGACTTCATCTAGGCATAAGATTCTGGCTCCCCCCCTTTTTTTGCGCACCTCTGAGCTAACAAGGCCAAAAATCTCTGGCCACAAGAAAAGCTCTTCCTTTTAAATAATGTAATAGGGAAACTGAAACCGACATGCCACATACACTGGCAGAGACAGTGCCAGTAATAACCCACGTAGAGAACCAGCTCCTTGTCCCCACTGCGTGGCAGCCACAGTGACAGATTTTGGAAGAAAGAGATATAAATGAGTGTGACAAACTTGACATTTAAAAAAGACAGAAGTGGGCTGGGTTTGGTTTTTCAACATACTAGCTGATGGTTTGTGATTATTAGCAAACAATCCATCTCAAATTAAGGTATGAGACAAGCCTACACCAGCAATATGCTGGCAAGCACCATCAAAACCGTTCACTTCCCCCTCTCCAGAATGCCGGCATGTCCTGCGGGAGGAAGGCTACGCTCCCAAATTTTTCTTCTAGCTTAATACACCTCTCAAGCACCTATGCTTTACTGTTTGTATCACGCTTCTGAATAATAAAAATTTTCAGCTATGTGATTAACTTCATTTGCCACATTCTGTACCCTGGCAGGCTACACACACCAAACATTGTTCAAAAAGGAAAGCTGAAAGCCTGCGTGTGTAAACGTACACACAAGACTCTAAACTAGGCACAACAGAAATACCAGAGAAAAGTGACTAAAAACCAACAAGCTGTTACCAATAACAAGAAGGAGCATCATTCTGCCACAGACTTGTGCAGAGAGCTTTCTTTCTCAACTGTCTTTGTCAAAACACCATCTTTTAGAGCCACTGGAATTGCTATTACTCCATGCTCCGTTCCCATTAGTATAAATGCTATCACAGAATAAATGGCAGCCCACGTTTTCTACAATTCACATTTCGACTCAAATGACCCAAGACAAAAACATCTACACAGAAGAGCCAATGCCAGCAACTCTCCCCCAAAACCCGATTAATTCTGTCATGGTACTTAGTATGTTAAAAACATATACTTGACTTGAACTTTCAGACAAAAGAAGGGGGGGGGGGAGGGGGTGTGGAGGACTCTGACCTTGAAAAATACACACATGAAGTGATCCATACTTGATTCTGCACTCAGCAAATATACACATGAACTGATCCATATTTGATTCTGCACTCAGCTTGCCACTTTTAGTCATTAAACTCGTGGGTACAGTTTTTGTTAATGCGTTTAGATGTTACAAACGATTGATTAGAGGGACAAGAATAGTTAGCTAGCAACAGGCAGATACTAACTGGAGTTTTTACAGTAGCTTCACAAAGTTGATTGCTACTATTATTAAATGATTCCCACAAATACGGCAAAGGTACTGTAAGACAGTGCTACTGAAAACTAAAACTATACTGGGGGTATTGCGGTGTAACTTCCAGCCTTGCTGCCCAGAAGGAATAAAGGCAAGGGATTGTAGGCCTATTTCGATCATTCTTCAACTTTACCTTGGCCCACCAGACACCTGAATTTTAAATACTTCTGTTTCATGTCAATGAACCCAAACATGAGGCGTTAACAGGAGATACGTAAACCAGCACATTCAGAGTAACTGGATTCCAGTATAAAACGCGCAATTCTGTGTGTCCCCTGTTCTTAACAAGGTTTCTCAGACGGGAGCAAGCTAGTTATTTCTCAGGACCCCGTTTGGCAGGAACAAACATGCACTGGCTTTTTGTTCACAAGTCTTTACACGCAGTAAGATAACATTTTGTTTAACATGGTACCAAAACACCTATCTAATTTGAAACAATTTTGAAACATGTCAAGAGGATGATATGAGATTTGACTCTTTGAGACCAGTGACATACACACACACAAGCAACAGACTCCTACTATACTAGTAGTCAGCTTCCACATTTGCCTTCCTAGTCTAGTTTAAACCTCACTTTCAACATGCAATAGGACTTTATTATTTGAACAACAGGTTCCAGAGCCAGTGAATTCATATTCTGTAACTTACATGGCATGCTCTCAAAAAATAATCCATAAGCATCAAGTAAACTGGTACATTTAAGAATAAATAAGAGATTTAACTACCTCATTAGTGTTCCAGCGGTGCCTCTCTTTTGGTAAACTTGAACATTTTGGTAGACATTCAAGCAGCTTCTTCGGTAAAAAGATTTTTACATGACTGCCATTGCTGTTCCCATGATCATCTAGAAAGAAGAGGAGACACGTGATACATACACAGGAGAACAGGCAGTTTCCACTAGGAGACCTTAGCTACGATGAGACTCGGAAACCCACCAGTTCAACTTGTCACAGAGCAGGCAATTTGTCATTGCAAAGAAGAACATGGCTTTCTGTTGAAATCACACTTTTATTTCAGAAATATAAACACAGTTTTAATTCCTTGTGGTTGCAAAGTTTGAGAAGAGCTTTGATGGATTTGTGCATCAGGAGCCTGTGTGTGTGCTTACCTGTGCCTATTTTAGCTTATTATTTCCTTCAGCGACAAATTTTACAAGCAGTAGCGACAAAACGTTAGAGAAGCTGTGGCCAACAGCAGTATGACCTGCCAGCAAAGTCATAAATGAAGTTCACACTCGACAGGATTTGCAAGTAAATAAGCAGAGCCCCAGTACCTGCTATAATTTTGTCAAGCTGCAGCAGAAACGCAGCTCAAGGTCTATTAGTTCATTTAAAACTAAAATGCACTGTACCTGTTAAAAATAGGTTACTTTTCTTTCCATGGACAGCTCAGAAAGTGAGTGCAGTTCCTCAACGCGAGAGTAAGGTAGAGGGATGGAAATCTTCCTACCTCACCACACCACACTTCGCAAAAGCAGAAGTACTGCAGAACACATAATTATTATTTTTTGTTGCTAAACATGTAAAAGGTGCATCAATTCCCCTTAAAAAAAGAACAAAAAAGAGACCCCCAAACCCCTTAAGTCCAACAACAGCCTGCAGAAGTCCCAGAAGCATTAACTTCATTGTGCCTCTCTATCTCCCCTAACACTACCTAAAGAATCACAGCATCCACGAACTGTGCATATACAGATCACATCAGTCCCCACAAAAAAGGGAACCGGAGCAGCAGGATAAGACATCCCAGCTACACCATAGGAGTTGTACTAATTCTCGGTCTAAAACCCACCATCTCTGCCTGCTTCCACTATTCTCACGCTTTGCGTGACAGATACGGGGCAGCAGTATACGAGAAGTACACTTATTCACTGGCATTTTACTCTACAAAATTAATTTATAGTCATCTCCCATTTGGAAGCATACAGAAAAAAGGATATTAACTTTTTCCTTTTACACATCTCATCATTTTGTGTCATTAAACAGATGCCAGCATCATGATAAAACTCCTCTGCAATTACGTATAATACGGAAATTTCCCGTGACCTGCAGCAAACCCTGAGAGAACCTGTCCCGCAATCATTTTAGAAAGCAGGCGAAGAGCGCAAACCAGCAGCTAGACAACCCTAGTATTTTTAAAGCTTGATTATACTCTTGGATGTGTCAAGTTCAACAATATACATGCTGTTAAATCAACTACTCGTGCAAGCGCAGCAGATGAGTTTACAAGATAAGCAGCGATGTGTATGATAAACGTGAGCTGCTCTATAATTTATGAGTCCTGCGCGCTCCCTGAGTTATTGGGAACTTTACTGTACGACTGCGTTAGACTAAATCAACAGGGTTGCCAGTTTCATACTTCTTCCTGGGCAAACGAGCAGTCGGGCAGCACTGATCCTTGCTGAACTGATAAAGAAATCGGGAAGAAGGTTCTCTCTATTTTTTTTTTTTTTTTTTTAATACCATTCCAGGATTTCTAGCTTGACATTGAGTATCTCAGACCGTTACTCTACAGGGCTTTTTGGCCACATCTTTTTCCCAGTCAATGTTCCACACGTGTGGCCATCACCTTTGTTACCTCCCACCACCTCTGGCCACTCAAAGCCTCACAAACACGCATGTCGAGACACTTGGGGTTATCCACAAAGACACCAACTTACTTGGGGCAAAGAACAGAGCCAGGCAGGGTCCTGCTGCGACAGCAGCCCCCCGCCATTCCCACCTGTACTTTCAGATCCGCCATCTGATTTAGCTGGCACCTACTTAACATTCCCTGCATTCATTTTACACCGTTTTCATTTCTCATTCAAAATATTGCATTGCACTACATTCAATTCATTAAGGCGGCAAAGTATTTTACAGCACACATTATTGCTTTTATCAGCCAAACTACATCCCCAGTTACATCTCATCAGCTTATTTTCCATGGGCACATTTTAATTGACATTAATTGTATTACTTCCCCTTACCTCCGTATCAGTCAAGTCCTCTATCATTCATTCCATTATTTTGCAGGGCTGGCAGACCTCTAATTATTCAGCTCGTTTTATTAACTTTCTTCCACTGTCATCAATTATCAGTATTATTAATCCAGAAAGTGCCTATGGATAATACATCCCCTAAAAATGTTTTGGTAGGACTTATCAGAACTTGCTGACTCTAAACCTTCCAATTCCTGTTGTTAGCATCTCATACCTTTGTGTTATTATAGCAATGGAAGGTCATTTTCATCATCTTGCAACGTGACTACATTTCACGTAGGCTTCCCTTTTCTGTGGTTAACAACGACATTTCTTCTTTCCAAAAAATCCCCAACAAGAAAAGCAACTGCCACCTGCCTCAATCTGACAGGCTTTTCGTTAAAGAATCCTCTGTCCGCGTGGTCACAATGACACCCAATAATCACATTATGGGAAGTGAATCCTAAACTCAATGACCTCTAAACAGGTTTGACCTTGGAAAAGCACAAAGTTGGCCAACCAGCTACGAAGATTAAGAGCAAGAAAGCACCTCACCCCAAACGATGCACACACACTTGCTTTAAAACTTGCTTCTCTACCTGCTGGAATCATTCATGACGTACTCCCAAAGGGAGGAAAGCCTATGCAGATAAAATGGGGGAGCCGGGCACAGAAGAGGAGGATTGCTCTCCCGGCTGCGCCAACGGTGCTGGCAGACCTCGGTCACCCCTGGACCTCCACCCCGTGACTCGGCTTCCTTCGTCCAAGCCTTTGCCATCAGCAGATCCCCAACCATCACACGGGATCTGTCACCCCCACCTACGGACTGGCTACCAAGAGTTCACATTCCTCCAAATCCACCACTGCTTTGCTACTCAGGTTACTCATAAATAAAATCACAGTCCTTCCAACTAGAACACATAAATCTTCAGGGAGGTGGAGCAAAAAAAACTGGTTGCCCTTTAGTTTGAATCAAATCTGTCATTTCTAGTCAACCTGACGCACCCACTCCCCTACCACAGAATCTTCTGATAAAGTCAGAGGAGTGAGAATCAACACTGCTCAGCATCCACACCCAACTTACAGAGCAGCCAGCATGTTCCAGAGGGAATATTTTACATTTATTTAGAACTAAAATTTCCTCTGTAGTTAAAAAAAGGACCTGCAATTTCACAATGCTTATTTGATTTTACTGTGCAAATCCAGGCCAGATGTGTAATTGAACTTTCTTCCTCGTATTATTTTTGCTACGGGTGCGACTTATGACACTGTGATCTGCAAACCCATCCAGTGTCAATAAAAAGTGCTTTTGCAAGCAAAGCTGCACTTGCACAAGGAGGATTTGCCAGTAAAGCTGCATCGACATGGGGGTTTTTTTTAGTGCAAAGCTGGCCACAGCTCAAAAACGCTTCCCCAGGCACACACAGCCAACTCTGAAAACTACAACAAGGAAGCTATATACTAAAATATAGCGGCCTACAATGTATCTTGTTATAATTCAATACAAAAATCCAAAATTTAAGTTCCATTAGCAATCTTCAAGATGACTTATTAGCAAGCCAGAAACTCGTGTAAAATTAAGAAAGTACAACTATTATAAAGTTCATGGAAAGTTCCATATTAATTATACCACATAAACCCTTCGTAATTTTATGGGTTTCTTCATGCTCCTTGCACTTTATCCTCCCAAGGGATGCAACATGGGCCATAAAACTTTAAAGCGCACAACAGCAAATCACACAACGAATCTGTGCTCTACCCTCGCTCTCCAAACAATCCCTCCGTCCCCACCCACCCCCCCCTTTTTCTTTTTCCCTTTAACTGGTTCTTAAATCTTCTGTGATCCAGGAGGTGAACTTAGATCCGTAGACCATTTAACTACCGCAGTTTATCAATATAACGTATAATTGGAGAACACAGAAATGGCTCAATGGGTGTTGATCAACTGCTGATTTGCAGACAGTTCTATACTGAAAATAAATATAAAGAATAAGCCTATAAAATCACAAACACAAGTTTCATAAACCCATTATTACGAAGTAGTAACTTAGGGTTGGCCATCTTCTTAACTACCGCACAAGAGAGGTAAAAGGTGTTTAAACGTTACAAATAGG
>JAVJGG010000001.1:491824-521904 GCA_035590195.1 Aviceda cuculoides
TGCCCGCCGGGGCAGGCCGGGCTGGGCCGGGCCGGGCCGCGGAGGGTGCCGGTGGGCGGGAGCGGGGCTGCCCCGGGAGCAGGAGTTCAGAAATCCGAAGCGGATGGCGGGACGGGAGAGCGGCGGGTGAGGCGGCGGTGGGTTGCGGTGAATGCTGCCGATTTGACTCTTCCCGGGGCAGGGGGTAGCTCGGCCCTGCGCCTCATCCCCGCGGGTCTGTGGGTGTCCTGTGCTTGTCTCTTTGGCTGCCTGTTCGTTCTGCTTTTAACCAGGGCTGTGCGGACTTCCCAAACGTTTCCAAATTGGAAACGCATACGTTTGTTGCGGGGCACATCCTTTAGCAAAGAAGGAGGATCAGTAGTCCACGATTTCATTTTGAAGAACAGATGGCTATTAATTGGTGCAGTTTTGTTACACTAGAACAGTTTGGAACTTAATGGGAGGTAGCCGCTTTTTTTATAGTAATAGTTAGGCAAATCGCCAAAGATCAGAGTGTATAAACTGTCCTGTGGCTTGCTTCATCGGGTGTAATAGCAATATATACATACATACTCTCTATATGTGCATACATGTATCTAAACAGAGTTAACCGTTCAAACACATCGGCCTAGATGTTAACAATTTGGGCTGAAGAAGGCTTTCGCTGAACTACTGCTACTGCGTATGATAGGAGTTCAGGACTTGGAAGCAATTCAGTCTGTCAGCTCGGAAAAAATTATCTTTGGAGTTAATGTCAGTACTTCTGGCCTCAGTGGCAGCCTCCTGCGTCTCATTTGTGGAAATCTTCCGCATTTCTGAAAGAAAAATGTGTAACAGTAACTGTGTTTGCAGAATTCCTGAATGCCATGCAGCAAAGTGGGCTCTTTTTAGAAAAATTTCTGTGCCACTCAAGCCTGAGTCTTGTTAAAAGCCAGCGGGCCGTACTTGTAGGTCACTTGACAGCTTTTGTAATTCAGCCTCCAAAACGTCAGCCGTGTGCAGATGTAGAGGTTAACAGAAAGAGGTAGGAACCGCACAGGACTTGTGACTGCTTGGGAGATAAACAGCGAAGGCTTAATAGTTAACTTAGCTAGGCTTTCAGCTCTTCGCTGGAAACCAGCAAATTCAGGTTTGGTACAGCAGGGAGCTGGAAACCAAGTTAAAATGGTCTTTGAGGGAGTAATTCCAACCGAGAGTAGTAGTTGCTTTCTTAATTACCCTTTGCTAATTAAATTCAGTAGTACTATCCTGCATAGCAGTGGAATGCAGTGACTCGCATTTCTGTGTGCTGAGCCAACTTCGTGTGATGCGGCAGCTGAGCTTAAAATAATAGTTAACTACTGAACTTTGCAGCCCCGATGAGGAGAGTAAGCCTGCTGAACAGTGATTTTCGTGCATGTATGTATATAAATGTTTAATCTTTTATAGATTTCAATCCAGTAAAAAAGTGGTGACATGTTTGAGATGTTAAATGAAGCCGTTTAAACCCCAAGTAGGGAGATGGGATGCCTTTTAATTTTGCCTGGAATTTTGGTAATAAAGATGTAACTTACGTATGATTATTACTGACTTATGTATTTCATTGCAATTTGAAATGATGTCAGTATTTCTTTAGCGGTTTCTAAGAGGCTATTGCTCATGAAATATTGAGCTAATGACCCGAGCTATTCAATGATGATGAAAGGCCCAATCTAACATTTTATTGAACACGGCATTTATGAAAAATGAAACTGCTCATTTCTATTATATAATCAATAGCACATTAAACCATTTATCATTAATTTGATTAAAGAATGTCATTTTAGACCTATATGTTCCCCTGCCTTCTCAGTCGAGTTTAATTTCGATGTCCAAGAAAGCACAAGGTGGTAAAAAAAAAAAAAAAGCTAATCTGTAGCTACCTTTACTGTCCTGGGGCCAGCAAATTTGGTAGGTCCCCTTTTGCTATATCATTTAGAAACATGAAATAGTACACACGTGCAGAGAAAACATTCATTCTAAGCTGTCCTCAAAATTGAATGGATTTCTAGCTTTGGTACACAAATGAATGTGTTTGATGAAAACCCAGACTCTCCTTACCACAAGTTGGAAAAAAGATGTTACTCAAAGAAACGAACTGTTAGGGCCTTTGCTTCCACGGTGAAAGCTTGGAAACTGTGAAAGCTTCAGTCACTGAAGAGTGTTAAATGGAATTTGTGTCTTTAAATTCTGTTATCGAAAGTCGTTTTCTGGATGCCCCCTTTTCGCTTGCCTGCGTTTTATTCCTGTCCATCATAACCCCTGGCTATAATAAAAGGGATGACATTTGCTTGAAGGAAGCCAGCAAGTACCCGTCATGTTGTTTCGGTTATTTTACTCCGCGTATTTCTCCTGGTGCAGAGAAGTGGCTTCCTGCGCCCTGGGAATTGAGTCTTGCCTGGACGGTTTTGTAGCTGGCCGGTTGGTAGCTCTGTGCAGCTGCATGCACTACCTGTGCCTTTTGGGGAAGTTCTGGCTGGTTTTGGCAACTGTGCTTCTGAGTAGGTGTTAACCAGTCGCCAAGGAATAGACAGCTGCTGCAATATAAGGACTGTTGCAGGAGCGAGATGAGACAGGGGAAGTTACCAGGAATCTCTAGAGTCAAAAAATAATATTGCTGTGAGGTTGTCTCCTGAGAGATGGTAATGGAAGGAGTGGGGGTTTTATTCCATCGATTCTGAGCACGCCATCTGAAATCCCTTTCCACCACGTGTCTTTGGAATGAGGCCAGGTGCCATCTGAAATTCCAGAGTGCTTGTGGTAAAGAACAGGGCTTTTTGTTTTTTCTTGATGCATTTTCTGACACACTGTTCTTCTGGTTACCCATCTGCCGCAGGTGAGTGTGTTTCTGCGGGCAGATGATGTGCTTTCCTTTCGTACAGCTGTATAGGAAGGGAGGTGCTAGAGAGCATGGCAGTGAAGAGGTGGATGTAAAACTGAAGGTTTACATTTCTTAGCTTTACTGCTGTGGAAAGTCAGTGCTTTTGGATAGTTATAGTATCTACTTGAGGGTTTTAGACTGAAATATGAGTAGAATTTGATGTACATTTCTGGATTTAAGTAGTTTTATCCTGAGGTGACTATTTTTTCTTGCTTTTCTGCATTTAATTGAGGAGACGTTAGTTGCATAATAACAATAATGTATGAACATGGATTGGTTGGGTGTTTTGTTGGGGTTTTTTTAACCTAACTTTTTATACCTAGGTATATTCTGATGAGCTGTTGCTGTCACTTGTTGCACTATACATAGTGTGGGAAATAGTGGTGTCCATAATTGAACATTTTATTTATTAACTTATGTAATGAAACAAAAGTCCATTACTGATTTTGTGTAAGTAAAAGTAGTGTAATACAATAGCTGATGGACTTTTCTTTTAGGGTTGATCTTGAGAATGGTCTTTTTTAAATAGCATTGGTTTACTTTAATTCATTTTTACTGCTGTTCACAGGCCTCTCAGGAAGAGCTAAAAGCTGCCTACCGCCGACTGTGTATGCTCTACCATCCAGACAAGCACAGAGACCCAGAGCTCAAAACGCAAGCTGAGCGGCTGTTCAACCTTGTTCACCAAGCTTATGAAGGTCAGTGTAAGTCTGAAGTTTTGCAGGAACTGTTTTCAGGGGTTGTCTAGAAGGAGGGCTGTGTCTTCACGCTTTTTGAAGAGTATATATATTATTACAAAGTAATAATTAAATTTGCTGATGCTTAGGGATGCTTTGTTTCCTGATTCTGTCCTGTAAATCAGAGGAGCAATGCAGTATCAATTCTTCAATGAACAAAATGTGGAGTCTCTGTCTTATTTCCTGCATGTCGTAAATAATTTTTTCACCACTTCCCTTACTTCTGAAAAGACTCTCCCATAAGAGACTGAGGACTGAAAAGCTTCAAGCAGAAAGACAATTTCATATTTTACTTTTGAACTGATACATCCTGAGTTTCTATTCTCTGTCACCTGGTTGCGGTCTCCATTGTTTTTCAGCAAGTTCTTCCATATGCTAAGACTGAGACAAGGACAGTAGATTTCATCCAAGGATGCCAAAGCCCTTTAAAAATATTCTAAATTAAGCTGACATTTACTTAAACCCTGGTGTCACCATAGTTAATATGTAGTATAACCGAGGCACAAGGAAGTGATTCATTAGAATTAGCTTGCAGCATTTTGCAAGTGTGGTAAAAGGCACCTGGAATGCAAGTGGATTAGAGGCTGGTAGGACTCTGCTGCATTAAAAAAAATGGTGCACCAAACGAGATGCTCTGTCCTGTAGCCTAAAGAGAAACTAAAGCAAAATGGTGAATAAATATTCCTCTATTAAACCTCAAAGATGGGCTAATTTTTTTTTTTTTTTTTTACTCATGTTTTCTGAATGATAAGCATTTGTTTCTTCCAGTTGGACTTGAACATGGGTGGAGTCTTTTACATTGTCCCTAGCTAGGCATTAGGATATATGGAAACTTTTTCTGGGGAGAACAGTGAAGGTCTTACATTGATGACATAGGGAATAAAAACTCAGGATGCTTCAATAATTTCATTTTAATGCGGTGAGTAGGTCTTACATTAGAGTCAGCTTTCCCTTTGAATTCTGTGGCTTTGCTTGGCTCTGCGTTGCAATGTATATGTAAATGGTTGTTTGTTTAGTACTAAATGTGAGCATAATACTTTACAAGCAAAAGTTTTGACATCTTGAAAATAAGCCACCCCACCTCCTGCCTATTTTCTCCCCCTCCTCTTCTGTCTCTTAATATCACACAAGAAAAGATTTATTTTTTCAGAATTTATAAAAAATAGTATCTGCCTGTGACATTTAGCAAGTTCAATAATCTTCGAGTAGTTCAGATCAAACCTCAATTACTAGTATAAGCCTCTTTTTGCCTTAATATACACACCCAGCTCCCTGAAAACTCATCAGTTCCTCCACAGTCAAAAGGCATGCATGATGATAATGAAGCTGGACTTGGAACCCTGTGGGGAAAATACGGATGATTTTTTTAATTTTTTTGTTTTTTTAAGGAAGGGTGTGGTATGAGAGATTATACATTTAAATATGCTTTACATTTTGGAGAGTCTTCTTAATTCTGTGTGCAGTCTTTTTCCAAAGTAACTGTTCTGCAGTCTCCTGGTGTATTTTATTTTCTCCATTACATTGTGTGACTTTTTGGGAGATTCAGATTCTGCATGCATTTTCGCAATTACCCTGTAGTTGATGTTTGGCGAGGCAGGAACTGCCTCACGGAAATTGCTTTGTTGGTGCTTGGCATGTCCCATATGTTTGGACTGGGTGGGAAAGGATGAGTGGGCAGGGATGATAAGGAAGATCGAAGACAGGGAGCGAAGCACCAAAGAGCTTTGAAAGCTAGACGGAGGTAGGTGTCATTCCTCCTCAGACGGTTTCCAGGGATTGCTATCACTGAATGGCTAATAATCCCAATAATCCCGTTAATTGTTGGAGGACTTACGTCACCCTTCAGTCAAAGAAAGCAGTATTAAAAAACCCTGCTGCATATTCAGTTAGTCTGCATGTCTCTTTTGTGTTCTTTTCACATTTTTATTTTAGAAGTAGGGAAAAAGGAATTTGCTGGGGGGAAAAGTGAGTGTGTCCTGTTAATGCAGCATGTGAAAAGGTTAAAGGGAGTTAATGTAAAAATCGGATGCAACTGTAGAACAACGCGTTTACAGGATCTGTGCTTGAATTCCAAATAACACTAGTGTGTTGGTCTGAAATTCGAGGAGAAGACCAAAAACTGAGTTCTCTCCTCTTTTGATTTTAACTTGCAGTGCTTAGTGATCCACAGACCAGAGCCATCTATGACATATATGGGAGGAGAGGACTGGAAATGGAAGGATGGGAGGTGAGAGAAATTTAGCACCTTACGGCCAGTGGAATTGACTAAACCCACCTTTTTCTGACATTCTTGTTATATCGAGCTGCACTGACACCTTGATGGTAATAAATGCCTGTTTGTTTGAAGGCATCCCTGTTTAGTTATTTCTGCCTCTCTCCATCTCTGCTGAAACACTATGATGGATTTTCAAAGAATACTTAGGTTTTTCACTTGACAAGAGAACAATAAACCTGACATTCAGAGTTCCCTAATAGGATATTACCGTGACAGGAAACATCTTTGTCTGAGACAAATGCATCGTTATTGTCCATCTAGTCTCATCTTTTTCATCTGAAACTTTTTTCCCAGCATCAGCTAGCCTCTGAGTTTGAAATTACTTTTTCTTTCTGGGCTTTTTGGGGTTGTTTGGTTTTGTTTAGTTGGTTTTTATGGGCTTTGAAAGAGAACTTGTCCATATGTGGCTTTCCATATGTGGTTAAGTCCCCTTGCTAGCCTCTGCCGGTCTTAGTTGATTGCACTATGCTGTTTGCTGCAGAATATGTTGTATTGGGTCAGGCCAGTACAGAGGCCAAGTTTGGAGTTAGTAGCAAGGCATGTGGAGCAGTGGCAGCGTGTAACAGACGTTTTTGAGCTGCTTGTGGCAGATTTGATCTTATTTTGAAAAGCTGAATCCAATATTCTTTCTATCCATACCTAGAGCCATACCTGTTTAAAACCTTCATTCCCTGAGCCATGTAAGGCAAACAGACATGAATCAGTGTAGCCTAAAATCACAAAACTCTCGCTTAATCAGTTTACCTCAGGGCAGAAGCTTTCATTTGTTTTCATTTTTTTTCTCTAGACCTAGTACAGAAGTTAATGGATAGCTGTTGGTAACGGTTGTGCTGCAGTATCTTGTACTTGTGGTTTGAAAGCTATTTGCCCTGGTTTTGTCAAGGAAATAGAAACAACAAGACCATTTTCCCTTCTGTCAAAGCATGAGGTTTTCTCTCGTGCGTGCCATTTGATCTGGCCCAAGTGTTTGCTTCCAAACCCTGAGTTCAGAGTCTGCAGGGTGGCTTACAGCAGCAGCAGGGGCAGCGTGTTAGAGCGTACCAGGTCAGCGGACCTCCGTCCCGTCAGCAATGCAATACCCTGAATACCTCTTTCTGGTAATCTGCTGGTTTTAATTTCTTTTTGAGCAGGTTGTGGAACGGAAGCGAACTCCAGCTGAAATCAGGGAAGAATTTGAGCGTTTGCAGAGAGAGCGGGAAGAAAGAAGACTGCAGCAGCGAACTAATCCAAAGGTAAGCAAAGACTGCATCCTGGGGTCAAGGGTGAATCTGTAAATTATTACTAATATGCAGGGTGTGATTAGCCTAGATGAGGGGCTATAGTAAATAGCCCCTTAGGTATCTACACTTAGCGAATTACTTTTCCTGTTTTGAATATTCAGTTTCTCTGGACAACGTAGGGAAAACAACTAATTTTTTGAACAGTAATCCTCTATTGAAAGTTCCTTTTCTTTATTTCATCAAAACATGAAGGAGAAAAATATCTCTTTCAGCAATTTCAAGAAAACAGACCTAACACTGAAATGTTTATGATTTCTTTCCAAGTATTCCAAATACAATGAAACTCCCTGCAGTTACCTGATCAGTTTCCCTTTGATACTGCTGTAGTGTCATAACAATGTGGGGAGATATTCAAACACAGCTTTGAAACCAATGAAAAATGCAAGGCAGCTACCAAACCAGCTGGGTAGCAGAACTCTTCTAGCTGCAGCACAGTGAGCAAAACCAACCTGAACAGGATTGGGGTCTTGCCAGTTTCACAGTTAGTGCCTGTTCTAGGAATGCTTGAGTGCACTCTCAGGATGAGAAACATTGAGTATTCCATTCATATCTCTCAGTCTGTTTGAGCAGCCATAAACTGACACTAAATGACCCACCTCGCAGCTGAATCTTGGCTATTCAGAGATGATCAAGAATACCATGTTGAGAATGAAGCGTTGGGATGGCAAGGAGAAGTGGAAATGATGATCGGCCACTGCTTCCTCTGTCACCTGCTGTGACTGGAATACTCCGATAGTTCAGAATGCTAATGGCTTTGCTGGCTCTTGGCTTGATAAGTACGCTGGGCAAACCCTGCTTTTGTCAGGGTTGTCACTGACTGAGGTTTCAAAAGCTTGTTGAATCACAAAAATCTTGGTTCTCATGCAGTGAATGACATTACCCAAGAGCTGCATCTACACTGGCCAAATGTATTCATACTTTAGTTTACCTGTATCTATATTTTTCTCGGGGTTTTTTGCTTAAACTATCAGAAACCACTTTGTACCTATTTTTTGAAAAGTGTTGGAAATCCGTTTCTTCTATGGAGTATGGAAGTGGTCCATGGTGGGGGAGCCTTAATTTTCCTCTGTCTACCTGAAGGTAACTGTGCAGATATTTATGTAGACAAATTTTCTCCGTCTTGAAAAAATAAACTGTAATGAGACATCAGTTTTTATTTTATTTGTAAATGCCTCTGTCCTTGGTGGAAAACTGGGTATCCCCAGAGCTCTCACTGCAGGCTTGCATTCAGTGCAGATTCTGCATCCTGAAGCGCAGGTGGCTATACTCTTCTGGTGGCTTTGAAAGAGGAGGTCTCCTGTGTTGCTGTGTTCGTGCATGGACCTCTAAAGTGTTGCAGCATAACTTCCGTAACCTGAGAAACAAACTACCAGTTGATTAACTGCTATTACTGTTGGTTTTGAAGGTTGATGGTATTTTCATGGCCAGCAGTTTAAAATCACAGTGTTTTCTGATTGGACAGAAGTGTGAGTACGGTAATGCTTAGGACTGTATCAGAAAAATGACCATCTGAGAAGACCTGTAATGTTTTGAGATATTCATCTTGGCACAGACTTTGGATCTGTGCTGGTCTTAGCAAAGCAAATCGACTAATACAGATCACCAGGCTGTTGTGGATAGGGCACAGATACTGAGACCTTGTTTGTACTGGAAGGGTAAATAAGCATAAGGTGTTACGTGAATATCTGCTGACAACATTATTGCAGGCAGGAAGGGATTTCTGGATGCCACTAAAGGGGCAAGTCGAACTGTCTCTGCTGGAGATGAGGGTGATTGGGGTCAGAAGGGTATTCTCAGAGAGGGTCATGTTTATCTCCACCTCATGATTCTCTGTGACTTCAGGAATTTGACATTTTGTCTGGGCGCCTCGCCGTGGCTGTGAGCCGTAAAAAGTGGTGCTGCATTGTAAGCCTCAGCCTCTGTGTCCTGTGATAAAATTAGCCATCTGGGTGTTTACAGCAATTGCTGATTGGCAGCCTATAGAAATGTCTCTCCAGGCAGTGTTCCTGTGGAATTAGGTAGCGCAGCTGTGATCATTTCATACACGAACGCAAGTTATTTTAAAATTTCCAACATTTTGTCAGTTCTATAAAACGGTTCCAGCAAAATAAAGCATTTTCACCAGAAATGTTGAGCAATAACCAGATGTAGGCAATTTGGCAGGTTTCGAATTGAGTCTATTATTTGCTTTTAGAGCTTTGTTCCTGCTTTCAAAGATGTGCAGAAGGGTTGAAAAGTTCATTACTTGATTTGAGAAGAACCGCTTCCTGTTAGGAGAAATTAAATCCCATTATTTTCCTGCTGCGGAAGGTCAGCATCTAAGAAACGCAGGTCCCTCAAGGCTTAGTCTGGCACAGCTTCCATATGTCACCTTCCAGAAGGTAAATCCCTAAGAAAAGAGGCAAGGAGGGAGTATATTCTTCTCTGGCACACCTCTTAATTCCAGCAGTAAAGTCTGTTTCGTATTCGCAGGATGGCAAATAAAGGTGATTTTGAAAGAGGATACCAGGTATCAACTCTGATGGTTCTGTAGCGCCGTTCCCCAGCTTCCCATCCCGCTGAGCTGGTGTGCTTTGCAGCATGTCGCATGCGTGCACCGCTGACTTCTGAGCAGAGTTTTACAGCTTTTTCCCTGCTGCTCTTTCTTTGGGGAGGGCTTTTTCGCTTCCAATGGTCCGAGCAGGTGGCTGATGGGGAGTTGCGAGCAGCAGCGGTCCCCTCTCTATTATCCGGTGGCGTAGGGGGTGCTGTCGTTCTCTGGGAATATTTTTAACTTTACCATCTGCTGCTTTTCCTGTGCTTGCGCCTGAGCCAGTTTCCTGGCCAGGATCTGTAGACCTCCGGGGGTGACTTCACCTGCTTGGCGGGAGGTGACATGTCTGCACGGAGTCCACCGCTCACTGCAGCGGAAGGCAGCTGAATAGAAGATCTGCTGAGGAGGCAGGGAGGGAGTGGAGACGCTCCTTTCCTCTGAATGGGTCTTGTGGATTTTCGTATATAGGTTCAGGTGTTTACCTTTTTTCGTTGGGAAGGATATTTGCTCAAAAATTCATAGGTGTGAAAAAGGAAATCATAAGATTTTGAGTATGACTGAAAGAAAGGAGGCGCAATGAATTTCAGGAATGTTTGTGGACCTTGGTCCATCTTTACAAAGGGTACAAGCGTTGCAGCATGAATTAAGATGTTTTTCAGTGTTTGGGTTTTTTTAGTGCAAATTCTTGAGAAAGATTTACTGCTGCTTATATTACAGTCTGAGTCGAAAATGCACAATTTTCTGTCTTTTTGCCATTGAAATTCAGCATGCTTACTACTCAGCATGATATCCCTTGTTTAAAAATGTTTAACTTGGAATTTAAGGTTGCAGTCTGGCAAAGGTTCTGCGCTGAATGTGGCGCTCCACATGGAAAGCCTTTCCTTCCATCCTGCCTCTGTTAGGAAAGATCTTGGGTTTTACGCTTCCTTGAATTGAAGAGCATCAGGGAAAATGAAAATAGTTCTCTCTTTTGTTAAAATAAACGCTCACCTGTATCGAGACACATTTGGGTGGCCACTCTGGAGCGCATTTGCTGGAATTTCATTGAGTGGAGTTGGCACTTTCTGTTTTTCTCGGGCTGTTGTACTCCGTGTCTTTCCAGAGGGCTTGAGAGCAGCGCAGGGCCGCGCTGCTTCGTTGGCGGTTTTGCCTTGCTTCACTCTTAAATTGGCCTCGTTTCAAGGCACAGCACAGCATAGGAGGGGGCTGAAATTGAAGAAGCTGTAGCGTCTGGAGAGGAGATCCCTTGAAGGTGACTTTGCAGATGGTTCCTGAAAAGTAGTCTTCTGCATAAAGGGCAGGAGCTCGTCCTCGGTGCTGCCACAAACAGAACGATGAGCGTAATTACTTTGAAATTCGCCAGCCTGCCAAGAGTATAGTTGTAAATAGTTGGGGCACAGCTCCTGTTCCAGAGTTCTCCTGGAAATAATCGCACATTCCTGTGTTAAAATACTTATCCAATTTTTGCCACGCAAGAAATCAGAAAATAAACATGGAGAAGGGGTCAGGAATCTCCACAGCAAATAAATAGTTGGGAGCCAAACCAGAAAGAAGTTTTGAGTCCTGTCAAACTCTGCTATTCTTCTTATATTTATGGTTCAGCATTTGATTAGAGTGGAGCGAGCAAGAAAAAACGCTCACTCAGATTGAAATAAGAATTTATTCCATCCACTCTTGGACTCTGTGTGAGTGTTTTTTGTACCTACCCAGCTATTGAGTTTCTTTATACCAATTGCTTGGGGTTCGTTCTGTGCTTCTGCACAGAAGGTTATTTTTTTTATTGCAACTGGTACATTTTATATGAGCTGGAATGCTGTTTAATAGGTCTATAGGGAAAGTTTCCAAAGCCTCTTGAAGTTATATGACCCAGACAAGGATCTAATCGTGCCCTTTTCAGATAAACCTACTCTTGCAGTTAGTCTGAGCACAGCAGCAGGTAGCCAGACTATTTAGCTGTGGCCTAGTTTTTTGTAGGTATAAGCTTTCTATCGTCTGAGAAAGGAAATATTTACCACTTCCTAAAAGTCTCCCTTTGTCAAGCTTTTTTTCTGATTGCAAGATATAAACTAGGAAGAAGAAAACTAATTTTTTTGCTAACGAGGTCAATTGCAAATGAATGATGCAGCTCAAAATTAAGTTGTTTCAGATAACTCAAAGAAGAAAGCATTTAGAGGATTTCTGGCCAAGTTCCCTGGAAGAAAATCAATTTCTAAAATATATTATTTCAACTTTAAAATAGTGACAGAGCAGAGTCAGTTGTGGGGGAAGAAGAAACCTGCTCTGTGAAAGTGTTCTACCTACTTCTGTAATGTGTCGCAATAGAACTACCTACTAATATTACAAGTTGCATTCCTGCTGACAAACTGTCTTTTTTCCGGTTTATTTATGATTTATATTGCTGTTTTAGAATATTGTGATCGTTAATTTTTGTCTTGAATGTGTAAGAAATGCATTTTAGAGTGGAAAAGGTAATACCAGAACAAGAAAACACTGCAGAAAAATTTAATCATGTACAAGGACGGTTTAGCCATTTGGCCTCTATATGTTGGATGCTTGTTAATGCTAAGTACTTGTTTCACTTGTCATTCCTTAGGGAACAATTAGTGTTGGAATAGACGCCACTGACCTCTTTGATCGTTACGACGAAGAATACGAAGATGTGCCTGGGAGCAGCTTTCCCCAGATTGAGATAAACAAAATGCACATATCCCAGTCCATTGAGGTAAGGAGGGCAGACGCTGCTGCTGGTGTGGAGCAGGGCCTGAGCTAATGAGGCACTACCGTGCAAAGCGACAGCAAACGAAACACTGCTCGGGGGTTCTCATCTTGATTTATGGAAGGATGGGATTACCAGCGTGGGTGGGAAGAGGAAGGTCGGTTCCAGTACAGTGTGCGTTTCGGTGACTCGTTTGTAGGCTACAGTGGTCCTGCCTGCTAGCACGGAGGCTCAGTCATGATTGAAAACAGGTATGTACTTCTCACTGAACATGGAGTACTTAGAGTATGAAAATGTATGGCGCCCAGTTTTGAGGATGTGGGTAAGGAAAAGAAGGGGGAGCGGTTCCTCTGTTCCAGAGAGGTGATGAAATTTAGGCTGCTAGTGAGATTAGAAGGGTTTGCAGCTCAGTGTCGGGACTTTTAAGGTGGTACATTAAAGGTGTCACAAATGTCTGGTACTGTAAGAATTATCTCACTTTTTGCCGTACTTGATCTTTGACTACAAAATTTAGAGCAAGTGTGGCCATGTCTGGTTTAAACACCTGGGCTCAGTGGATGACAAGGAGTCATTGGAGAGTTACCTTTCTCTCTGTGCTTACACTTGCTGCAGTCATGATTATGTCCTTGCAGAATAAGCATTGAATGTGTGAATTGGGATCAGAGTAATTGGTAACAATATATTCATTTTTCAGGCACCGCTGACTGCCACGGACACAGCAATACTGTCTGGTAACCTTTCCACCCAGAATGGGAATGGAGGTGGATCGATTAATCTTGCTCTGAGACGAGTGACATCTGCCAAGGGATGGGGAGAGGTAAGAGTACTAACTGTTATGCATTTTTATATCCAGTCTATTTCAGGTTGCTTGGATTAGTTACCTGGTGTTTATTTTCTTTAGGGAACTTTAGCTCTGTTTTCTCTCTCATTTTCTATGTTCTGTAGAATGTAGAAAAAGGAGTTCTCAAAGGAATTTGAGAAAAAGGGAAAGCCAAACTTTGTTTTTTCTTAATTTTTTCCCCTTTCCGTTTGGCCATGCATTTTTGGGCTTCACTTGTGCAGACAGAATTGTTACCTGTTGTCTCCAGCCTTCCTAACTTCACTGTCTGAAGGCTCTCAGGTGCCTTCCGGTGCTGTGAGCATGCACCTTAGGGCAGCATGATAGTTTGCCTTTGCTTCAAAAACTACTTTGCTCACAAGGGAAGAAGTTACGGGGGAAAACAGTTTGACTGCCGGGAAGGTCTGATGTAAGTAGCTGGAAGGTCCCATGCTACCACCTGCAAGCTGTGCCTCGCTACACCAGTGGCTTTGTCTGAGATGCTCATGGCATCGCTGCTACGGCTGGCAGGCAGCTTGCTTTCTGCGCCTTCCTTTTTGCACACTGGCTTCTGCTAATCTGGTTCCTCAGCTTGTGAGAAATGGGCGTTTTCCCTCTCGTTTGAGAACTCATAGACTGGAGGCATTTGAGTTGCATTAGGATTTTGTAATATTGGTAATACAGGAGCTTGTGGATATTGTCATGAATCAGTTGACTAAAAAAGTTTTAAGAAACCAGTGCAATAAACTTACTTGGGAGATGCATATGTAGTAGGAAGTGCTTTTGCAGGTTTTGTCATGAAAAGTGTCGGGTCTAAGAACTGCTTCCATTAACAAGACTGAACAGCATCAAATAAACATTGACTAGCACCCCTGGAAGTCACCCAGAATAGCGGATGAAGCAGCAGACGCATTTTGCAGACGCTGAGACGGTGCAGCAGCAGAAGTGCTGACAACATTACTGTGAGGCTGTCCTGAGAAGGACTCTTACCCTCAGAGAGCAGCAGCCAAGCCTTGTTGTTTGCCATTGTGAGGCTGCAGTGGAGGCGTTTTCTCCATTTTCGCTGGAGCAACCAGAGCAGGAGCTAGTAGTAGTAGCCTGTAGCGCTACAAAACTGTCTTTGTTTTACTCTTGAGGACCCTACTCAGTGAGACACCTCTTATTCTGAATGCAAAGCTAGCAGAAAAGATGATGAAATACGTGGTAAATGTTACTCACATGTGTAAAATGTTTGTGACTTAAATGACGCTTGTGAAGTACTTGGTCACTGTTGTAAAAGATGTTTTCTTCTAACAAGTTGGCATTGTGCATTTCAACAGTTGGAGTTTGGAGCAGGAGACCTTCAGGGACCTCTCTTCGGTCTGAAGATATTCCGTAATCTTACACCAAGATGGTAAATATTAGAAAAATGGTCTAATGGTTAATATTCCACACTAAGGAACTAAATGGCTTGAATTCTTTTCCATGTTGATTCTGGATTTGTTTTCTGTCCTACAAAATAAGGTATTTCTTCTTCAGTCTTAAGGTTGTGCTTTAGCACTGATCAAAATGCTCGTACTCTTTTTGTGTGTTGGTGTCCTCTGTTTTGATACCTCCAGTTTAAGGAAGGTCTGTGTTCCACATCCTTAGATTTTGTACTTGATCTTGTCATGAGTTCGTGATACCTGAGGCGTGGTCTCACAATCAGAGCCACAGAAGTTTGCTCTGGGAGCAGAATAAAAAAATTGGGGAGCTCTTCTGGGGCTTCCATGTGTGAGACAGAGTTTCTGACAGCAAAAGAGGAGATGATATGTCATATTTTTAAGGAAATTATGCCAAATTTGCCACTAGTATGGTGTCTGTTTATAAATGAACAGAGGTCTCAAGTTGCAAAGGAGAGTACAAGGTAAGGATTGTGATTGTAGACATATGCTAGAACATTGTAGGTGCCAGTGTAGACTTCCTTCTTTTTATATTTTCTAATTCAGTAATGCCATTCCTCAGAGCTTATCCAGGGATCTTGTTCCGCGTAGAGTCCTTTATTGCTGTTTTTTGGAGCTGATGCTTGAGGATTATTAAATAGCAGGGTTGCTATCTTCTAGCAGCCAAGTGTGCTGCCTTTACAGAAGAGCAGGACTTTACCTGCCTAGGGTGAGAAGGGTAAAGGCTGAAAGGTAGCCTGCTGTGTTGGCTGCGGTGTTGCGGCACAGACCAATAAACTAGGGCATGAGCCCACTCTTCTGGGCGGTGCTGTGGTCAGTACGGTCTGAATTAGTTTTGAGTTTTCCCTGAAACCCTCGGGCGTTGCGCTCTTTGCAGGATAGTCTCTGCATATTCAACAAGGCTCCTGGGCAAGAAGGAATTTGAGGCCGTCTGGGAGCCTGTGTTTTATCACTGATGGGGCTTTCCTTATTTCTCCTAGTTTCATCACTACAAACTGCGCCCTGCAGTTTTCGTCGCGTGGGATCCGCCCAGGCCTCACCACGGTCCTAGCCCGCAACCTCGACAAGAACACGATGGGGTACTTACAGTGGCGGTGGGGCATCCAGTCAGCCATGAACACTAGTATTGTCCGGGATACAAAGACCAGCCACTTCACCGTGGCGTTACAGGTGAGGGTCCTGTTGCTGTACGCAGGGGACAGTGATACCACCCCGTGGGAGAGAAGTGCCTCAGCTTTTCCGCTCCAGCAGTATTTTTGCTTGGGACTAGAGGATAACGGAGCAGTTGGTAATGTCTCGTATGAATATATAACGTAGGTAACCAGCTGCATTTGGCAGAACACAACACTTTGCACCCAACATCGTCATCTCTAATGTGGATCAGGTCAGATTAGGGTCGGGATGCACAACACAGACTGCAGAGGTTGCAGGCTGTGGCGAGTAAGTGGCAAGCATTGCTATGTTTTCTGTGCTACTTAAAGGATAAGAAAGGAAATTTGGGGGAGCATTCAATGGTGGCAGAGGGTATGTTTTCATACATTTGTGCCTCTTGTATTTCAGCTGGGAATCCCCCATTCTTTCATGATGGTCAGTTATCAGCATAAGTTTCAGGATGAGGATCAAACACGAGTGAAAGGTTCTCTCAAGTAAGTGTGCAAGAGGAAATTCACATTGCTCATGGCCTGAAGAATCTGTCCTGTCCTGCTGTTGTAGGCCTCCAAGTTCCACACAAATCAAATGCTTCTGTGGTCTTTGGGAATCTGCTCTTCATTAATTAAATCTGGTAAATGCTGAAGTGAATGTCTTGAAGGCTTAGCTCTTTGTGCCTCTTCAGATAAGTGGAACTTAAAATATTTGTGTGTGGTTATCTCTATATCACCAATAAGAAAGCCAGAAGTTCTTGTAGTCTGTTTACTGCTTTACAAGCTGAAAAGGCTAATTTCATCTTGTAGATACACAGTGAACCTTCCAGTAGCCAACATTTGCTGCAGAGAGATGTATTTCCATGTTTTAGTTGTTGAGGAATTACAGGATTCAGTAAAGAGAAATTCAGGAGTCTTCTCTGTCTTACCAGTTTTTGGTTCTGTCATTCTAGGGCGGGTTTCTTCGGGACCATAGTGGAGTACGGAGCAGAGAGGAAGATTTCCAGACACAGCATTTTAGGAGCCACCGTCAGTGTTGGTGTTCCCCAAGGAGTGTCTTTGAAAGTCAAGTCAGTTCAAGATTACAACTCTAGATTTCAGAGGCTGACCATAACCTGCATTATTCTATTTCCAGAATTCAGGTGGGAAGGTCCCAATCTTAGGGCAATACAGGTATATTGATATATCACTATGAAAGGTTGCAGCTGCCCTCACCTCTAATATAAGTGGTGCCCATCGGAAGCAATATGTGCCTTCTGCTGGTGTTACGCTGAGCCTGAGCCACCTCTTTCAGGACTAGTGTGTGTGTGCGTGCATCAAAATATTCTGAAAATACAGCTTAAAGTAAGGTTTGGAGCATTATAGTAAGTGGACAGAAGATTTCTGAAAATATTATCGATAGAAATGTATTTAATTGCATTCCATTTTTAAAACACTGTACACAAGTATATACTTGAATTAGTGAATTATCATTAACTAATCTATGTGATTATACTATTAATAAGATGCAGTCCACAAAGAGGGGCAGAACTCTCTTTAAGGGTTCATGTACTGTAGTGCATTTTTAATTGGTGCCAGCAGATGGCGAGACAGGATGCAGAAACTGTAAAGAAGCCCTCTGTCCCAAGAAAACTAATGTTTTCTAAAATAAATATTATTATAAGGGTCAGAAAAATATTAATATACTCCTCCCCTGAAGGCACATGCCGGTGTTGTGAACATAGACCTTTTCTCTAGGTGTTTTCTTTTCTTTTTATGATGATGTTAGTTCCTTTCCCTGGTGAAATTAATGATCAAATAAGTTCTCCTAAGATTAAAAAAACACTTTAGAATGGTCAGGTAGTACCCCAAGAGATGTCTGCTATGTAAAAGCCTGGCTATGGGTGGTGTCAGCTGTCTGTCTCACTGTTGTCTTGTTTCAGTTTATTGGATTTTCACCTTTTTGAGCTCATCATTCATCTCTCCTTTGGTTCAGCAGTTCTTCAGCAGCATACCCTGCTGCTAAATGTACTTAATCAAGCACATTAAATTCTGCATTTCCTCTTACCTGTCACTCTGTTCTTTTTTGTTCCAGGTTGAATAGGGCTAGCCAGACCTACTTCTTCCCTGTCCACCTAACAGATCAGCTGCTTCCCAGTGCTGTATTCTATGCCACTGTGGGACCTCTAGTTATCTACTTCGCCATGCATAGGCTAATCATCAAACCCTACCTCAGGGCACAAAAGGAGAGGTGAGCTCGCAAGACTGTGTTTTAAATTCAGAGCTGGGAAGTCCCACACAAGTGCTTCTGGGAGCCTGGTGCAAAGGCTGGAAAATCCAGCTGAGGCACTGTGGTTCACTGCATCATCAATACTACTGAGTTCTGGAAGCCTACAAAAATATCTTGAAAGGTGGGGAAGAACCTTAAAACCGAGCTCATTTGTGTCAGGTTGTGGGCCAGTTGTAATTGGGGTGGGTAAGTGGACATCTGCCACTTTGTGGCTGCATCCCGTCCACTGTGTAGACCTGATGTGATGTTGACTTCCTTACGCCAGAGAGCTGGAGAAGCAAAGGGAGAATACAGCCAGCGACATCCTTCAGAAGAAGCAGGAGGCTGAAGCTGCGGTGAGTTTTTCCTGTAATTAATCCTTCTTGGCTAAAGGAAGCTGTTTTCATTCTGGGCTTTTCCCTTTTGGACAGTGTCTGACACTGCTTGACTTTTGCCTTGCCCCTCGTGTTGTGACAGGTTCGGTTAATGCAAGAGTCTGTCCGGAGGATAATTGAAGCGGAGGAAGCCAGAATGGGTAAAGATTACAATACCATTTACTTGTTCCATAAATTTGGAGAGAGGAGGGAACAATACAAAGGCTGGGTGGTTCAGGGGGGAGAAATGCAAGGTATCGTTTCTTCATTTCCACTCCTAATGAAGCACAGCGTAATTGCTGTTGCGCACGTAATGGGGAAGTTCCATTACACTTTGGCTTACGGTGCCTGAGTGTAGTAGGGATCCGCTGAATATTCTCTTGGGACAAGCTGTGAGGTGAGTGAACAGGCTGAAGACAATAGTCTGGATTCACTTCACAAGAGAGAGGTGTGTGTATAAATATGTGCAAAAGTTATAGTCTGAAGTTTAGGTTTCACTGGTCTCTAGCTTACACAGTCTGGTCCTGGTTCATAACGGAAATCTGATTTCTGGTGTTCGCTAGCAATTTCCAAGTAAATGTTCCAAAGTGAACTGACATCCACTTGGACTGCTGCATCAGTGTGGCATTGAAGTCACGTCATTCTATCCTGGTGCTGAAGATTGCTAACAAACACCCAAGGAGAAATGTTCTTCTGTCTTGAGAAGCATGGGTCCAGGCAAGGAGAGTTTAAATGTCATTGAAAGCAAGAGAAAATGCTGGGATGGTCTTTTCATCAGTGTCTGCCTAGCTGTCGGTGGGAAGCCTTTCATCACATCTGTGATTTCATGTGAAATGCAGGTTTGATTGTAGTGAACGCCTGGTATGGGAAGTTTGTTAATGACAACAGCAGGAAGAATGAGAAGGTGAAAGTAATAGATGTGACTGTGCCCCTGCAGTGCTTGGTGAAAGACTCTAAACTCATCCTTACAGAGGCATCCAAGGTACGTGGCTGTTCTGTCAAAGCCCAGACTCAAGGGCTTGAATGTGTGACTCGGAGTTTCAACTGAACTGTATGCTGTCCTGCCAGGGGGGTTCTCCAGTGTGCTTGAAGCTAATGACTCTACATCAATTTACAGTGTTACGAACTTCCAGGAACTTCTGTTTCTCTGGGCATTTCCAGTGCCAAAGAAACAGCATCTCCGTATTTCCAGCGTGGGACAGTGTCTGTTACAGACTCTGGGGCTGTACACCAGAAATTTCCCAACCCCTTGATTTTCTCTTTTCTGCCATTAGAACTTGTGGAGGCGATTCCTTAGCTTGTTGTCTGATCTCATTGGCAACAAAACTCCTTTTTTAATGACACCTCACTCTGGCAGTAATAAATGGTTTTGGTCAGTTGAAGAGCTGTGAAATTCCATTCCCTGATGCTCAATCTGTCCTTCTCTGGTTCAAGGCTGGGCTTCCGGGTTTCTACGACCCCTGTGTGGGTGAGGAGAAGAGTTTGAAAGTGCTTTATCAGTTCCGAGGAGTTCTGCACCAAGTGATGTCAGCTGACAATGAGGCCCTTAGGATACCAAAGCAATGTAAGTAGCAAGGACTGCTCTGCTTCTTCCTTCAGGAACCAGTAAAGGATTGCTTCAGCTCTGTGTGGCCAAGCGCACAGAACTGGGGTTCTGGGGTTCAGAACTGGCGTTACTGAAACGGACTGACCATGATAGGCCTCTGGAATATGACCTAAAAGTGCTCAGCAGCACCACTGCAGCTGTTTTTACCAACTAACCTTATATATCTAACTGGAGTTAGAAGCAGAGGCCTCCTGCAGCCGCCGCTGTCCCTGCCAGGCAACTCACAGTATTGGATTGCCCTTTGAGGACTGAATTGAATGTATGAAGGCAAGTTGGAGGCCTGAGCCAGATTTCTTCCTCATCCCCAATTATCTATCTGCCAAAATATTTTCCCTGCCAGAATAATTTTGTGAAACTGGTATCTGCTAGTGACAAGGTTTACCGGTACCCCTGTAGGTCTGGGGAGTTGGCTAAAGGGCACAAACCTCGTGTTTACTCTAGACCAGCTCCCCAGCCCAATTTAAGAAGCACATCCAACTTACAAAGCTTCCGTAAGTACGTTGGAGGTATATATGAATCGTGTTTAATTAGCAGCCAGAAATGTTGCGGTCTGTCCCTGGTACGGTGGCAAGTTCAAGCTAGGACATGTCTTGTCCAACAGAAGTGGCATGTGTCTATTTAATTGTTCTTATCTGACAGCTCACAGAATCGATGCAGATGGCTAATGTGGTGAGAGCGTGCGTGTCCGTTACAGTACCTGGGTCAACGGAAACTCCAAAACCTTCCCCCGGATGCTACAAGTTTGAACAGAGACATTTTTATTTTTACTATCCATATAGCAGGTGGTGTCCTACCAGTTATGTTAGGAGACAAAATGAGAGAACCTGCTTCTACAGGTGGCTCCAAGGCAATACTTCTCTGAATTGTGGCTCAGTAACCAATAAAGCAACGTGACTCTGAATGCGCAGTGCTGTCTGCTGAGGTTGTGCGAGCGGGCGCTGAGCACCACCCACCACATAGCCAAGTCTTTCCTGCTGCGGTTTGGCCACAGTCTGTTTGTGCGGTCTCACGTCTATCTTCTTGCACTGAGCAGGGAAGAAGACTTGTTGTTCTTACTTCTCCACATACTTCCTGGGGTAGGTGACATACCTTTTTCTACTCCTGAGGGGAAGTTAAGTTCTTTGGCCACCTGCTGGAAGGCCTCTGTGTAAATCCTTTTGTTGGAAAGAGGACAGAGATTGTTTTCCATCTCAAATGTGTATTTGAAATGTACTTGTTAAGAACAAGTATGTTTGGAATGAAGTTCTTTTGCCTTTTGTAGTAACATGGACCTCTTCAGCGTGAATCCATCCAGCCGCTAATTTCAAACACTGCTATTCCAGACAAGGATATGGGGTATAATAGCCTTATTAATTCTTCTGCCACCTAGAACCATGTACTATCAAGGTTTTCCAGAAAAGAGGAAAGCAACTGGGGGAGAAGGACAGCAATTAATTTCGCTCGACTCCGATGCTGGAACTATCTCTTCCCATCTAATTTATTTCTAGGAAAAAGAGGAACATAGGTTATACAAGTAAACCAGACCAAAGTGAGGAGAGATGCCAAATGGGCAAAGAGCTGAAAATGTAAAATTCAGCTGGCCTTTCTAAAAAGCATCAGTTATGACATCAATCTATTGGATTAATTTTGCATAGAAGCCACGCCAGTGATTTTCCAGCAGAAAGGGCAGTCGTGTTCTAATGACACAGCAGATGGAAACGGCAGCCTTATGGTATCTACTATACACTGCATACACTACCAAGGCTTTTTCATAGAGAAAAGGAATAATCGTGGCTGTTTCTCAGTCACAGTTCTGCTCTTGGTGAGTCCTAGAATAGCCTTCATTGCTTACATGCGAGACAGAGGGGAGAAGAAAAACGTATCTTGGCAGTGCATTGTTGCTCTTGGCAGTCCTGAGACTTACCTGGCCCCTTTTTCTGTGCAACGGTGGTTCTCTTTGCTCAAGTCATTGTAACAGGAGAATTAGATTTCCAAAAGCAGATGTATTTGAGCCAGTCTGAAAGAGATGCCCCCCCACCCCATACAAGTTCATACAGTGAAGGGGTGTTCACTTGTTTTTATTAAAAACAAAACAAAACTCTTCAGTTGTGACCAGCTCCTGGTGCAGGATTTTATTTCTCTTACTACCAGTGTTCTGTTGATCTGAAATTAAATGTAAAATGTGCAATAAATTATATTCAGATGAAAAGTAGCCCATGTTCCCCTTGCATCTATAGGACACTCTTGAAAATAAACTCCAGAAAAGCAAGGGTTGCAAGTTTTGTAAAGGTAGCTGCACCCTCCGTCACATCCTGCTTATTGACCTCTGTTGATCGCTTGTCTCTGTAACTAGTTGAACTGGGCAGAAATCTCCACCAGAAATTCCTTTGTCATGTCTTGTCACTGCTTGAAGTGCATGGTCAAGAGTGAGAGCCAGTCTGTAGTGACTGAGATGTGGCAAAATATTCCCAAGGAGTACTGAGAATTAAGCTTCGTGTAAGCAAGTGCAAAATAGTGACAACGCATTTACTGCTAATTACAAAGAACTTTAGCATAGCCCTGTATCTAGTTTGCAGTGACACTGAGGAGTGTTTTCATGAAAAAAGTTTATACGGTAACACAATTCTCCTTGTTTCTGACAGCTTCCTGAGATACAGTTTCTGCTGTCATGCAAGTGTTTGTCTACATTAAAATGGAGAGAAATAGCGATGTCATTCTAAAAACTGCTTCAGTACTTCAAGAGGTCCCGGGGTATTTCTACACTTGAAAAATAACGTTTCTGAGGGGCAGAGCACATTGGTCCTACTCCAGCAATTAAAACCTCTAAAACAAGGTAGCATCTTTGGGTGCAAACTTCAAAATGCCGTAGAAACACGAGGTGGCACATCCATCTCTAATTCACCCAGCAAATGCTTAAAATACCTTCAGGAGGATCCAGGAGCACACACTAGTCTTTTCAGCCAGAGCCTTTAAACTCCAAGTTCTTGAGGTGGATATTCAGGTTTAGGATTTACTTTTTGGCATCCTCCCTTGTCTTCCTGTACGTGCTCTCCTCTTGGACAGCCATGTCCCAGGGTGGCTCAGCCGGTGAAAGGCTACAAGGAGCCAGAGCTCCAGGCACCGGTTCTGCTGTAAAAACCATCTAAACCTCCTCCCATGGAACTCAGCTGGTGTGTTCATACCTCCAAGCCAGGGCTTGGGGTCAAGTAGCTCCTTTTCTCTTAACCACAGCTGTGTTCTCATCAGAGATATGACTCAGTTCTCCTGCCTTCCCCCAGCACCTTGGAATTGTCTTTCTGTCTAATTGCAAAGAAGTTTATCAAGGGACAGATGAACCGTAACTTTGTACTTTGAACATCTGAATTTGCGACTCTCATTAAAGTAAAATCCCTCACGATTAATACAGATGCAGGCCTTGCCCCGTTCCCTGGCTAAACATCATAAAAAGTATATAGCTTGGGTTTTGCTGCCACATCAGCCCACCAAGCTTTCAGACTCTTGCTTCTCCCCTCCTTTCAAGTACTGCGAGTGCCTTTTCCCATCCACGAGGCTGCTGCGGCAGGTTCTTCTCTGTGAGCTCCGTTTTTGCTTCCCTGCAGCATTTGTCATTGTCAAGCGATGCTGAATTGTGTCCACAGGGTGGAGTCTGCTGCCTGTCCTGTCCTGTCTGTCCCCTCCCTTGGTGCCAGGTATTGGGTCGGTCCCTTCTGCTGAATACTTCAGCCCACCTCCTCCTCTCCACCTTATTGTCGCGGTTTGACCCCAGCCACCAACTAAGCACCATGCAGCCGCTCTATCACTCCCCTCCTCAACTGGACAGGGGAGAGAAAATATAACAAAAGCCTCATGGGTCAAGATAAGGACAGGGAGAGATCGCTCAACCAATTACTGTCATGGGCAAAACAGACTCAACATAAGGAAAATTAACTTAATTTATTGACAATCAAACCAGAATAGGGTAGTGAGAAACAAAACCAAATCTTAAAACACCTTCCTCCCACCCCTCCCTTTTCCCAGGCACAGCTTCACTCCTGAAGCAGGAGTGCAGGGGAATGGGAAATGGGGGTTACGATCAGTTCATCACACATTGTCTCTCCCACTCCTTCCTCCTCAGGGGGAGGACTCCTCACTCATCCCCTGCTCCAACGTGGGGTCCCTCCCACAGGAGACAGTCCTCCACGAACTTCTCCAATGTGAGTCCTTCCCACGGGGTGCAGTTCTTCACGAACTGCTCCAGCGTGGGTCCCTTCCATAGGGTGCAGTCCTTCAGGCAGACTGCTCCAGCGTGGGGGGTCACAAGTCCTGCCCGGAGCCTGCTCCAGTGTGGGCTTCCCATAGGGTCACAGCCTCCTTTGGGCACCCACCTGCTCCAGCGTGGGGTCCCCCCGGGCTGCAGGTGGCGATCTGCTCTCTGATGGACCTCCCTGGGCTGCAGGGGGACAGCCTGCCCCACCGTGGTCTTCATCATGGGCTGCAGGGGAATCTCCTCCCCCTCCCTCTGCACTGACCTTGGTGTCTGCAGGGTTGTTTCTTACATGTTCTCACTCCTCTCTCCAGCTGCAGTTTCTGTGCCCCAGCAACTTTTTTTTCCCCCTTTTTAAATATGTTATCACAGAGGCGTTACAACTGTTGCTGATAAGCTCGGCCTTGGGCAGCGGCGGGTCCGTCTTGGAGCCGGCTGGCACTGGCTGTGTCAGACACAGGGAAAGCTTCTAGCAGCTTCTCACTGAAGCCACCCCTGCAGCCCCCCCCGCTACGAAAATCTTGCCACACAAACCCAAGGCATGTATTTTCTGTTGGTGCAGAGTTTTAAAGAGACTAAGAACAGCCCCACTTGAGAAACCACTGCTTTCAACGCCACCATTTCTGCTCTATGAGAAACTGCCATTTTACAGCTCCAACTCTGCTAGGACTTTGTTTATCACTTTATATAACACAAAATTGCAAATAGAATTAAAATAGAAGCTATAAGCAAGCAGAGCTTAGCTTCTAATACAATCCAGTGCTGTTCCCAAAGAATCGAGCCATCTTTGAAGTTTGCCGAGGTGTTAAGGCTGCAGCTTTGAACGCAGCTGGCTGAGCAGCAGTGCCTTCAGGGTCGTGGCACGTACGGGAGCACATACAGGGGTGGCACCAGGATCCCTTCGGTGGTTTGGGCTCCTCGGTGCCGCCCTGCGGCACGGCAGGGGTGGGAGGGAAGGAGCCCTCCTTCAGTACAGCTCCCAGGGGATTTAAAGGGGGTTTGCTTTAGGTCTGGCTGAGCAGCCAGTCTTTGCCAGGCAGATGCAGCACAGCCCAAGGTCCGTTTCTGAGGCTGCCCAGTCCTACTGGGAGCTGGCTCTCTGGGGAGTGGGACAGGCGTGGAGTCACTTTAGCCAGCAGTCTCACCTGGCGTGACTTGCCCTGCCCCATGCCTGGCTTCTACACACCAAGCTTGCCTTCAGGTGCTCTCCACAAAGGACCCCTGCCAGGACAGCACGCTGCCAACGCCATAGGTGTCCTGACCCAAGCCCTCTCCCCCCGGGCTCACGCCAGCCTTTCCACCCTTCGGCAGGTCCCCGTCAGCGAGCCCAGTGCAGCATCCCGGCTGCCTTCAGCCGCTCTGGACTCCCGCAGCAGCAGGCATCGCCTGCCTCCCATCGCTGCCCCATGCTTGTCCCTGCACCAGCAACAGGGCTCCACCGCGATTTACCTTACTCACAGCAGAGGCTCTGCAACGAGCAACTGCAACAGAGAGGTAGGGATACCTGGCAGCGCGGGGAAGATGCGTTTGCAGTGCTTCCTATCCATACCTGAATTAGTGTGCGTACCATTGAGGGAAGAGCGCTTGAAGCGTCAAGTCTTGCTGCCACCTGGCACAACGGCATTACACACCGGTAAATCATAACAGCAGACTCCTGAGTTCAGAATAAAACAAAATCATTGTTCACTTGTTTCACATTTAAGAAAAAAACATGGTTCATTAAAACAGTTTTAATGAAAAAATAAAGTTCTGAATTAAACTATAATTATACATGGCTGAAAGTGATGAACTAAAAGAATGGACATGTTACTTTTTTTTTTTTTTTCCCTCTCCGTTGATACTGTAATGTGCTGGGCTTGTCAGACACCATCTATGGGGATAAATCTGAAAAGGTAAGAGAACAAGAGTCAGTCACATTGATTAGTATCGAACCTCTGTGAAAAAGAGCCAGTTCGCTTGGCAGTTCGCCATTTCTCCCATAAAAGCTTCAGGAACGCATTCCACAGAGGTCCAGTTGAATTGCAGACACGCTGTAAACAAGAGAGATAACCAATTTTCAGAGCAGGTCCAACCCTCGCGCAGCTTGTGACCGGGATCTTCCAAAGCCTTTCTGTTTGCAGAGGGAAATGGCGGCATCTGAGAACTTTGGTTATTTTTCTGGCTGCAAAGAACAGTCAGGCAGCCAGTGGGGGCATGTCTTTGGCAAACTCCTTGGTGGTTCCACACAGCTTCTGTAAGGCAGCATACCATGGTCACGGTCTTAAGATTTTGCAGAAGCTGGAGCTGGTTTTCAGAACCTGGAGTCAGTTGTTGCAGCTTGGTGGAACGGGATTTTTATAGAGAAGCATACAATTGCATGTCGTGCTGTTCCGTCATCCCTTTCCTGGGCCTGCAGATCCTTCACACCCCCACGTCTCACACAGCAAAGCCCCAAGGTGCTGCCGTGACAGACTGTCTGCCTGAAGCTTTGGCAGCCCCGTGTCAGACATCTGAAGGAGGGCACCTGACTCTGTGTACTGGAAAAACCCTTGGTCATCACCAGGACACATCTCCTGACAAGCCAGTACTCGGATAAGGCGGTGGTCTAACGCAGCGTATCATCTGCAGGACTGACGTGGACGCATGACGACCAGTACAGCTAGTCTCACTTCAGCCGCGGGACCAGCCAGGGACTCCCCTTGCCTCCCAGTCTCACCGGACAGAGCGCACATTGTTCCTCAGGCATAACTTCAGATAAATACCTCGACATGTCAACCGAATTTGTGCGATACATTCGGCTCGCTCTGTTTGGTCATCGAGGAAGAGTGCCACCATCTCAGCAGCCTTGCGTATGAGCCTCAACTCCCTGTCAAGTTTCTGAACAGATTTCCCTCGGGCTGAGGCCTCAGGAAGTCCCACTGAGGGAGCACAGCATCGGCAGGGGCCTCGGCGCTCTCCTGTCCTCCCCCACACTGGATGGATCTTCATTGCACTTCATCTTGGTAGCTGCATAGCCTGCATTTGTTTTTATCTGTGTAATTTGCAACCAATAGGTTAAAGATTCCGTCTTTTTGATTACAAATCCAGTCTCAAAACAAACAGCAAAAATAAAAGTCAACTCAGCTGTAGTACTCAGATGGAAATGATCAAATCCCAAACCAGCCCTGCCAGGTTCTAAGTTTACTATGGCCCCTTTTACAGTCCACATTTGAATTCTGGGCTGAGAAAAGGGAGGGTCATTGTCGTCTTAATACAGCACCTTAGAGTTTAACGGCAGGCTGGGAAACGGAGCGAGCAGTATCCCCTCCCATACACACATTGGAGCTGATCATGCAAAACAAAGTCACGAAAAATCACCGTAAGAAGAGACCACCTAGCAAGAAATCCAATGTCGCTAATCACCAGCGCTGCCTGTCCAGAAAAAGGGCTGCTCTCTTCCTTGAAACGCGCGGGTCCCTCAGCACAGGGGGAAGCCCCATTTTCACTTGAACAGTGCCAAATCACAGGACACCCCTACCGCCCAGGCCTGCTGAAGAGGAGGCAGATTGTGCAGAGGTCGGTATGTATTGACCCTCACTCCCACGGAGCCTTAGAATATCTAAGATTGATATATATGGACAAATGGGCAGGTATAGTATTACATTAAAATTAAAACACATGGCCGTTTACTTTTCAGACTCTTCACACAGATTCCCTCCTCCTCCTAGGATTCCCTCCTTGAGTTTCCTAGCACAGAGAAGGTTCGCAGTTTCCCAATCAGATGAGAAAACATACGTGGCAAAGGTATTATACATTCCCCAGACATCACCCAATTCATAGTTGTGACCGGACAAAACCCCACCAAACCCAGAGAGCTTAGTCTGTGCCTCGAGCAAATCGGTATCTAGCAGCAGTTTTGACCAGTCGGCCTCTTCCAGCCCCGGCTGCCCACAACTTGGCGATTCCTCGTCCCTGTCACTGCAGGCCGGCCGGGCAGCCCTTCCGCCTGAGCAGCAGCAGTTCGGGGGAGCTCTCCCCGGCCTCCCGGCCGGCGTTGGCGGCTCGCCCGCCCGCCCGCCCAAGCAGCGCACCAGCATGCGCCTCCCTCCCCTAGTCCAGAAAGCGCCTGCGCGAGCCCGTCCGGGAGCGGTTAGAACGACGAATGTCAAACTTGGAGTCCCGGCACTTCTGACATATGTAGACCTCTGGGACATTCGACTTGCGGATTTTGGCGCAGGAGAGGTGGATCCAGGTGTGGCACTCGTTACACTCGATCATCGGCCGCCCGGCGAAAGGCTTCATGCAGAAGCAAGTGACTAGGTCCCATGAGTCGTCATCTGCGAAGAGAAACGGCAAGCTACGTTTTTAACAGCCAACGCCTCTTGCCCGCACCGGGAATTTACTCTGCTTTCGCACTAAATTAACTGCCTGGGTTTCAAAGACAGGCACTTTGCTGATCTTTCCAGGTCTCTCTTGTGCGGGAAGAGACTCTTAGCAGCACAAGAAAGGCCGTAATCCAGGAGAGTGGAACCTGCTGCTTCTACGAAGTCGCAGCTTTTCACTCAGTTTATTGCAAAAGCAGCCAAGCGGTCCCCCCCGAACGCCCAACCGCCACTTAATTCTACCCAGGCAGCACACTGTGGCATTATCCTCACACTACCAGTAAAGTCCTGCAGAGATCGGCAGCGGCACCACCGCTTCCACCTGGCTGATCCTTTTCCCACAGCCAGGCCACCTACCTGAATCCACCATGATGTCCTCGTCATCACCGGTGCCATCCTCATCCCGAAAGACCACCTGCTTGCCCTGCCGGATGACCGTTCGTTTGCCCACGCTCTGGATCTCCACCGTCGGCTCAGCCGTCACGGCAGGGTAGGAGACGCTGGAAGGCGTGTCCGAGTCCCACACCGAGCAGTGCTCGGTCGCAGACTGAGGGTCGCCCTCCGACGAGGGGCTCATTGGTGTCTCTACGTAAGAGTCCTCCGCCTCCAGCTCCAGCAGCTTCTCCTCGTAGTCCTCCTCTGCAGACACCTCCGTTTCCCTCCTCTTCAGCTTTTTCTTCTTCCTGATCTTATCAATTTGCTTCCGCTCCGGCAGGAAGTTGCCGGGTTTTGCCCGCTGGAACAGGGAACCGTACGGTTTCGCTCGCTTAAGCTGACTAAAGTTCTTTCTGTTCTTGGCGGGCAGGGAAACGGCAGAGGGAATGTCATTGAACCGGGGGTCCCAGCTATCGCTGTCAATCGTGCCTCCGGTGCTGTTGGGAGGGCTGGGGCTGTTCCTCAGCGGCGTTTCCTGGAAAACATCGAGGAAGCGTGTAAAAGCGTTAACTGGGAGCCGACGGGTGCGCGGCGCTGCGCCCTTTCCCCCGAGGCGCCGCTTGGTCTCGCCCCAGTCCAAGCTCCCGCTCTCCCCGCGACCTGCCCCGCCGCGGGCACCTCCAGCCGGGCAGAGCCGCGGCCACCCAGGCCCCCCCGAGGCCGAGGCGGCGATGCCGGGCGCCGCGCTTTCCTCTCCCCGCCCGAAAAGCGGCCACCCAGCTGCTGTAGTTCCCCCTTTTGTTTCAGGGAGCCGGCGCGGAGGCGTCACCTCCTCAAAGCAACGGCCGCTTTTACAGAACAGCCCAGCGCACGCTGCTGCGGAGGACCCGCTGCGGCCGCGGGACCGGCAGGGCGCCCGGGCCTCCCCGGGGGGGACCCGCCCGGTGCCCCCTCACCTCCTGCGGGTAGGGGATGTAGCCGGCGTAGGCCAGGACGAAGGTGCAGAACTTGTTGAAGTCTTCCACGGTCCGGTGCCGCCGGGAGGAGGGGGAGAAGTCCTGCGGGGGAAGCGGAGGGGGTCAGCGGCGGCCGCCGGGCCGGGGGGGGGCAGGCGCC
>JAVJGG010000001.1:529642-539668 GCA_035590195.1 Aviceda cuculoides
GCCCGGTGCGGGGAGGCCGGGCCGCCATTTTGCGTGCGGTGCGGGGTGGGCGCCATTTTGCGTGCGGTGCGGGGAGGCGGCCATTTTGTGTGCGGCGCGGTGCGGGGCGTCCGCCATTTTGCACGCGGCGCTGCTACCGCCCTTCAGCGCGGGCTGAGGGCGGCGCTCTCCCCCCGTTGCAGAGGCGCGGGTGAAGGTGATGGCCAGGTTCTCGCCGGAGTGTGCCGTGGTGCTGCTGGAACACCTGGACACGCCAGTGACGCGGTTCCTGCTGAGCCACCCGCCGCTGTCACGGCTCTTTGAGCCCCAGGTGAGACCCAGAGGGCGTCGAGATGCCCGCTCCACCCTGGTTGGTGGCGTGGACATCGCACCTTCCCCCAAAACAGGCCTTGTGTGGAGCGATAGGCGGGGGGATAAGCACCCACTGCTTTGGGAGCCTGTCAGTGTTCAGCAGTGCAGCTACAAGGCCTTACGCACACCTCTCTTAAGTGTTTTTCCCTCTTCCCTAGAAAAAGGAAGAATCCAGCTTCACGCCGGAAGATGCAGTTCTGGCATCTGTTGGCATCGTGAAGTGTAGCCCTGACCGTGGGCTGCTGGTGTCAGAGAGCATGTTGCTGGCTCTGGAGGAGCTGATCCAAGCGTGCTGTGGTGAGTCGCGTGCACTTGGTGAGGTTGGGGGTTTCAGTAGCCTGAAGAAAGGAAATTCATGAGGCTTTTTATGAGTTCAGGTTAGGGAGGCTGTGCCCTGTGACAGGCGCTGACAGAGGATCATGTTTTTTTCCTGAATAGTGGGAGTCTTGAGCTTGTGCATTGCCTCAAGTGGGTTTATGCCTCTCCTGCCAGACAGGCAGCTTGCTGCTGTAAAGGCACTTCCCAGTCTGACATCAAAACTCTCATTGTGCTCTCTTTTGTGGCAGGTAGAAAAAAAAGTCCCCTTACTTGCCCAGCAACATCTAAGATACCATGAGCAACTGGAGTTCATGTATGCTGGGTTGTAGTGCTAGGGCTTGCTTCTCGCTTTAGCAGCTTTTTCCCTTTACACTGGTACACTAAACATGCTTCTCTTGAACGTTTTTTTTTTTTTCCTTTTAATTAAAATGTATCCTAGTCAGACCACAAAGTTTGTAGCGCTTTTGGTTTTTTTAACAAACTTATGTAAACAGGGCACATCCGAGTAACTGACAGCACTGGTCAGTTTCAGACTATGTTTACTTTTCCAGCGGAAGATGAAGGTGTCCCGGTGGTTCTGGTGTGTGGACCAAAAAACACTGGGAAATCAACATTTAACAGATACCTAATTAATCTGTTACTGAACCGGTGAGTCTTTTCATCTTCTACAAGTTTTTAAGCACTGCATGGGATTTAGGAGAAGGAAAAAACTGCCAAGATTCTCAGAAAAGCTGTTAACTGTAGATATCTTTTAAAAACAAACAACAATTCAGAAAAATAGTCATTCTTGTCTTGGGTTCCTTTCAGAAAAGTTGACTACTGAAACATTTCTATTGAAATAGTACTAAACTGTTGTATTGGAGTATGTGAACTAATTTGAAACCAAGTAGTTGGGGTACAGTAAGGAATTGGTAGTAATAACGCTTAGAAAGACACTGTAAGTTATAATTTGTCAGCGTCTTCAAAGATTCTTGGCAGAGCAAGGTGTAGAAGCTTATTCTCCTGACCATTGCATGCTTAAAATAAAGATAATAAAATTTATAAATCTCAAATGGCTGGTGTTACGGTGCCCAGTTAATGTGGGAGAGGCAGTATGCTTGATTAGTACCACCTCCGATTATTGTTCCAACTGCTTCCCTAAAAGCCGGATGGGTACGGAGCTATTGTAATATAATATTGCACTGTAAGGGAACCTTTTACGTTCTCGCTTAATACCCCCTCAAGTGAGGGAAGGAGAGAGATGAGTTGTGGTTTGATTGTATTCAAGAATTTCATTTTGACAACCTGGAACAAAATCAGATTGTTTTTCTGATGTGTTCCAGGTCGTGTCCTGTTTCTTTTTTAAGTGGACGCTAATATACAGGCTTCTTCCACTGCAGCCTTCCCTCGGTTGAATATATGGAATGTGACATTGGTCAAACCGAGTTTACACCGCCTGGATGCGTGTCTTTAAGTAATGTAACAGAGCCAATTCTTGGTATGTGTTTTGCCATTTTCTGCAGTTGCCACAAACCTGTTTCATTTCCAGAAGGTGCTTTCTGAGTAGAGGCTGCACTTTAGGGGAAGTTACCA
Source organism: Aviceda cuculoides (assembly GCA_035590195.1). NCBI lineage: Eukaryota > Metazoa > Chordata > Aves > Accipitriformes > Accipitridae > Aviceda > Aviceda cuculoides. The sequence continues at coordinate 531,884 of JAVJGG010000001.1, forward strand.
CATCTGTCAGAGGTGCATAGAGAAACTAAAACAAAGGCTGTTAAAGTTTTCTTTCGAGGGGCATCTAAACTCCATGAGAAAATCTCGCAAAGTAACATGGAGCTATTCTCCCTGCTCGTTTTTTCTGTTTTGGAGAAGATAGTTGTTTATAAGGTGGTGGAACAGGCTGTGGCATGTTGGAGTGGATTTTAATCCTTTCAGATTTGAAAGGTCTCCTTGGGAAAATCTTTCCCAGTTTTTAGTATCTGTAGATAAAGCTAGCTTGAGTTTTAGGGGGAAGTTTTAGGTTGGGGCTGTCATTATGAGCGCAGAAAAACTAGAGCCAGAGAAATTGCTGGTATTTGTGGTCTTGGGGATTTGGGTCACTGTCTAAAAAGGATGTGGCCAGACTGGTTTACTTTCTGGATAGTCTGTCAGAGAAGACAGTTGTTTTAGAATTCACAAGTGTGTAACCAGTGACTTAAAATAAACAAACAAGAAAAAAACCCAAACAAACAAAATGCCGAGCATGGAGTCTTGCAAGTGACGACATACTAAGTTTCTCTGTAGGTGCAGGCTGCACAAGAAGGTCTGTTAGCATGTGAGAAGAGGACAGATTATTTTGGAAGGGATTGCATGTAGGTGCTACGGGTATGGGAGTTTTCTGATTTGACTTACTGAAACCACTGGAGGTTTGTTTGCTGCTTGCTTTTTCAGGTCCACCATTCACTCATCAACAAACGCCACGTAAGATGGTGTATTATGGGCAGACTAGTTGTGAGCAGGACACGGAAAGATACCTTGATGTTGTGAAGTATGTGTTCAGCTCGTACAAGAAGGAAGTGCCTTTAGTCATCAACACCATGGGCTGGGTGAAAGGTAAACGGGATAAATCTGCTGTTAAGGGGTGGTGCAGAAGGGAGGTAATCATTGTAGCAGTACACCACCACACTTTCTAGACAGTCCAGAACCATAAAGTAAGGCTTACCGGTCTTGAGCTAGTACTGGTCTACCATAACAGTGTTCTGACCTGTTTATGTAGCGGTAGCAATCGTGTTTTCTCTGCTCCCTAAAGGTGAGGGGTTGCTGCTTCTGATTGATATAATTCGGCTGTTGTCACCCAGTCACATTGTTCAGATGGATGTGTATGACTGGAAAGCCATGGCTCCGCTCACCCCAGAATACGTTCATCTCACTCCTGGCCTGTACACCAAAGGCAAACAGCAAGCCAAATGCAAGCAGATGGGTATGAGTGGAGTGGGAAGCTGGAAGTCCTCGGAAGGGGAGGGAGATGCATCGGCTCCTGAGTATAAGTTGCTGTACGTCCATCCAGAATTCCCTCGAGCAGGGGTTGCAGGTGAAGCGTAAGTAGAAAGTTCAGCACTACGTGGCGGTTAGTGGGTTTAACAAAATCATGCGTGGTCCTGACGGTAAAGGCTCTTGCTTTGCTTTGGCCTCAAGAGTTCTGTTAAAGTGGTCAGAGCTTGTTAGTTTACTTGTTAGGGGGTTATGTTTGGGTGTTGTTTGGGTTTTCTGGATACTTTGGTTGGGAGGAGGGGAGGGTGTTTGGGTGGAGGTTTGTGTAGGTTTAGGTTTTTTGGCAGGGGGGGAAGGTTGTTCCTCCCTACTCCCAGTGACTACTGTCAATTACTTAGTCCTACGCTGGGCATGATTTCCACTTGGAATTGTGGAACATTATGTCTTTTTTTGCTAATTGGGATGTTCCTTACCCATTTCTTCCAGACCTATATGATGGATCACCTTATTTCTTAATTACTCTTATACTTTGAGCATCTCTGATGCTGATGGTGAAAGTTAATTAATGCCCTTTTAAAGTTGAAACAATGCCCTAAATCCTGCGATCCCTTAGCGGTAACAAAAACATAGCTCTAAATGTTCTTAGCGCTAGATGTTTTAAAAACTAGATTTGTGTGAAACAGCGGCTAATACTGCATGGTATATTCGGGACTGTCTGGGATATCTGGTTTGGGTCGCTGTGTGAGGGTGCACGGCCTTTCCTTGACTTCTTGTTGCGGTTATTTTTCCAGGCGAGTACATAGTGGCATCTTGCGTGACATGTCCATACTGGGTTACCTGGGTCAGCTGCAGTCTCCAGACATAGGGGCGGTGCTTCCGCTGCACAGTCTTGTGCCATATCAGGTAAACGAGCGTTTTTGAAAGGGTTGGAGATGGTGCGGAGAGCCCAGCTCATAGTAATTGACAGTTTTGCTTGTATTGCACATGTTTTTTGGAAGAGGGTAAACCGCTCTGTAATCCGCAAAAAGATAGCGACTTTATCCAGTTTATCTAGAAGCGAGGTTTTTGTTGAGATGTCAGTGTGGCACGTGTTTTCTGCATGTTCAGGTGTTAGTGTCGAAGGTGTTGTGTTTGCTGCTGAGATAATGCCTGTCTGTAGGTGTGGGTTGGGAGCTTTCAGAGCATTACCTTGTCTCTGAACTCAAAACTACATTGATATTGAGCTGATGAACAGTTTTTTCTTCTTTTTTTTACCCCTTCAGGTACCTTTCAATGCTGTTGCACTCAGGGTTATTCACACCGATGTCGCTCCTACCAACATCATGTATGCAGTGAACGCCAGCTGGGTTGGGCTCTGCAGGATACCGGATGAAATCAGATGCCAAACCGATGGGCCAGTCTTGCTGACACAGACACCGGTCTGTGATTGCCTTGGCTTCGGTGAGTGAGCCTGGGAAACCTTGAGCTGCGTTCTCACGTGTCGTGTTCTGACAGATAGGTTGCAGAGTGACAGAACTGCCTACTCTCAAAAGCAACTGAAAAAGTGGGATGAGATAAGAGAATAATCATGGGTTGTCTTCTATTGCAAGCTGCGCTTCGAGTCCTTTGGTTTTCATTAACTTCCAGTAACAGCTATGGGGTATGTCACCGAGCGGTGCCTTTTGTCACTTGTTTCTCTTGCTCTTTCATAACTTGACAATTTACTTCCTTTCTTGATTCACATTCTCAAAAGCAGATTCCATGTGGCTTACGCAAAATACCTTTAGTTGTGCATTTCCTTCTATGAGTCGATTTAATACTACGGTTCGGACTTGGAGGTTGATACTGAGCTACTCGAGTTCCTCTAGGAAGGTACCAGTGAACAAGGATATGCGGTTTGCGAAGTTAGCTGTTCATTCATATGTATGCTGAGATACTGGAGGGGTGGGTTACAGCAATGCAGGTTTTTTTCATGACATGCCTCAAATCTTTCTCTTGGTTCTAGAAGAGCTGTTTATTCAAAGAGCTTCAGCTGCATCCGGTTATTCGCTCCGAAATGATCGGGTGGAGTTAAGACTGAACTTTTCCTGTATTTTTATCAGGAATTGTCCGAGGGGTGGAAATGGAGAAGAAGCTTTACCACGTTGTGACACCAGTGCCTCCAGAGAACCTGAGACTAGTGAATTGTTTGCTCCTTGGAAATATTGCTGTCCCAAACTGTGTTCTTGTGGGCCAGGTAGGAGCTGCACAGGAAGAGGGTGGAAGCTGGCTGAGCTTAGGCTGGCTGGCAGGTTTTCCATTTTCTTATTTTTGAGGCTTATGCATGCCTGGAGATGTCTGGGCATTACCAGATGGTTATCTCTCTTGGAAACTGTCCTTAACCTGTAGAAACAAGGGAGAGGAGAATGTTCTTATCGTGTTTCAGATACCGGCGCAGGGTTTGTTCGGTGATGGCTTGCTCCTTTCCACCAGTCAGCTCTGTCAGTCTGTAGAGGAAAGTGCTTCCCATTCCGTTGAAGATACGAGTTCTTAAAGTTGTTTCTGGTTTTGTTCTAGCAAGGAGTTGAGGGAGAGATCCCCTATGTCACATCTGATTATAACTACAGCATCTTGGGCTCTGGGAAGCTGAAAAAGAAGAAGCATTTCAAGAGGAGGGAATACGCATTCGACTGTGATTACACCTAAAGCCTTGGGGACCTTGGACCAGGGGATTTGTTTTGTACGGAGACTGGCAAGAGCCAGGTGTGGTCACAGAAGCCCTGGGTGCTGCAGAGCTCTGAGAGACCCTGGGCACGTGTCCGGTGTTGATACTACAGCATGTCTGGTTTTTATAATGTTTTATATTTTTAGTTTGTATTTTAGCGTTTTGTAATAAATATCTATTAAAAACATCGGTTTGGTTTGAATTTTTTCCTCAGCCTGTGTGGACTTGAACAGGACTGATACCAGCTGGCGGTGGTTGCCATCGAAGGTGTTCTCAGCCTCGATTCAGAAGCAGTTCTCCGTTTGAAGCCTAGCCTTTGGTCAGCTTTGGGTTTCGGAGAGTAATCCGCTGTGGGGTGAGCACGACTTCCTAGTAGCCCTAACCCTGGGCTGCTCGTGGTTTAGGGCAGAGCTCCTGCTGGTGGTTCTCTCCCTGGTGCTGCGGCTGACCCACGGCTGGGTGTTTCACTTGTGGAGGAGACCGGGGGAGGAAGGAGCAAGTGGGAAAATCCTCTCTCTCTTCCTGGGTGACCGCAGATACAGCCGCTGGAGGGAGTCCCCCGCTCGGCTGCGCTGTCACGCCTCGCTGTGGGGACGCTGGGCAGCCCTCTGCGGCTGGGGACGCTGCTTTATTCCGCCTTGCGGCTGGCTCTGGCCGTGTACCCTGCTGCTAGGGTGTAAGTTCAACGCCTTGAGCACGGGTCAGGGAAGAGCTCTGGGTCTGGCTCCAACGTGTCGCCCAGCTCTGTCTGAATGGGTTGTGCTGTGGGTAGAGGCTAAAATGGGATGGAAGTGGGGAGGAACTTGTTACCCACGTGCTGCGCGGAGCACTGGGGTGCTTGGTCTTGCCTGACTGGTTGCCTGGTTGGCGCCCCGCTGGGAAAGACTAGAGGAACTGGTTGGTTGGTTTTTCTGTTTCCCCAGCTCTTTGTTGAGACAGCAGTTTGCTCTGGAGTGAAGATGAGGCGGGTGGGAGTCACGCAGAGGTGAGTGAGTGTCTCAGGCCAAGCTGAGGACCTGTTTGGGAAAACCACTTCTGAATGTGTAGTAGCGGCATGTTGGGCATTTAATGGATCCGAGACTGCAAAAATAACCGGACTTCTAACAGCGGTTCCTGCTAACGTGGCGTGGCCCTGCCCGTGTCCCGGAGCAGGGGGACAGTCCAGCCTTGGGGTGTGCAGCGCCCCGAGACAGGTGCCTGTTCAGACCCCCTGCAGCCAGGTCTCTCCTGCGGAGGAAGGAGGGAGGGATGGGGCGGGCATGCTGCTCAATGCTCAATCTTTTCAGCTGGTGGCTGCTGTGGGTGTGAGTAATCCACAAAAAATGCTTTCATCTGGTTTGCAAGGAGATTTCCTAGCACTCTGTGTACCTGTAAATGAACGAATTAAATGGGATGAGTAGTGGGGAGGGGACGGAGCTGGAGAGGAGCTGTGAGGGGCTGTGTGGCGTTGCTGCCTTTTAAAGAGTTAAAGCTTTAATTTAATGCAGGCCTAATTATCCCCATCTGGCTGGGTCTGGCAGCGAAGGAAGGACTTGGCCGGCAACCTGGCCTGCACAGTGGCTAAAATAAATACAGGGGCCGCCATCCGCAGCCAGGGGGAAAATCCTGGGTGGGGCGAGGCGGGAGTTCAAGTCTTGGGGGAGCGGGTGGAAACGGCGCTGGGAAAGGTGAGACAGGCGAGCCGTACGGGTGAGACGCCCGGCGCCGTAAACCCCCTGGGGCTGACCATCCCCCTCTGCGCTCTCAGGGGCCCCCCAGCATCTGCCTCACCTGGTCGAGGGTGACGGACCCCACACTGGCCGAGCGGGGCCCCCCCCCGTCGGAGCAGGGGGACAAGTGAGTAACCCCCGTGTGCCTGTGCTGAGCCTCAAGTGTCTGGTTTGGACCTTTCTTGGCGGTGGGGGGGTGGACTGAGCTGCTAGTGCGTGCCAGGGCCTGGAGGCGGATGCTGCAGCCTCGGGCAAGGGTGGCGGTGCGGGCTCCCGGCGCTCACTGTGGGTCTGCCCCGTGGGGTGGCTGGGGACTTCGGAGCGTAAACCTGGGCGTAGCATCCCGCTGGCGAGGCTGGGGACGTTCCGTACTTCGATCGATGGGAAATGGGTTACTTAGCACTTCAAATGTCAAGAATGTGCTAAATAAAGCAGGATTATTTTTTTTTTAATATGTTAGCATCCATTAACTTTGCAGCAACGATTTCTTTTGTAGTTTCTGGCTACCTTTTCTGGCAAAGGGCACCTAGAAGCAGCAAAACTGTGGGGAACATATGGCACCTTTGGGAGAAGATGCTTTTGATGCCAGTGACTTTGGGGGCTGGGATGGTCTCAGCCCGGCTGATCGTCCCGCGCGGTGTTTTGGTTTTCCCCCTGTTTTAGGGAGGGTTTTGTGTGGGGCAGGACAGGTTTTGTGTGGGGCAGGACAGAGGTGCTGTCCTTGGGGCTGCCTTTGTGTGTTTTAAGCCCTATCTGCTGCTTTCCCATTTACTCGAGTTTAGCAGGGGGGGAAAGCCCCCAAAGACCCCCTGGCTTTCCCCGCGTGGGCTGGGGGCCCCCAGTGTGTCTGCAAGAGCAGGGGTGCAGCTGGGGCCCAGGGTGGTGCATTCCTGCCCCCCCAAAAGCCGTCCGACGGCAGAGCCACCGAACAGCCCCCCTCTTCATGCCGATTATTTTAATCACAAGCGCGTCTTGTCTCTGCGGCCGAATGTCTTTCATAGACGGCGGAAAGTGAAATTTGTGCAATGTCCGTAGGAGGCTGAAGAAAGGCCCTTTGTGCGCCCCCCGCGCGGGCGCTGGGCAGCCTCCAGCGGCACCCTCTGCCACCCCGCAGCTCCCGGCCACCGGCCTGAATGTACCGCTTGTCCGGAGACCGGGATCCGCTCTTAAAGCCGGAGCCGGGCTCCCCGGGTTAGTCCCACCGGTGGCCCCGGCAGGGCGGGCACGGCTCCGGGGGGGCCCCCCGACCGCGACCCCAGGATGTTTCTGTACTGGAGGAAGCGGGGCGCCTACGAGCTGGAGGCTTTGCCCACCGGGCTGGCAGGGCTGGAGTACGGGGCGGTGGAGCGCTTCTCCTGGAGCTCCAGCCTGGACATCAGCGAGGAGCTCGGGGGTAGGTGGCTGGGGGCTGCGGGGGGGCCGGCAGACGGCGGGTAGCCACGCTTGGCCAAAAACCTCCAGCCCTGGCAACAAGGGCGAGAGTCTGGGAGAAGCTCTGGCCGGAGCGGGGATGCTGCTGGGATGCTGTAGGGAACGCAGCGAGGATGCCGCAGCGATGAGACAGGGAGAATGCTGCAGGTGCAGCCGGGGACCGCTCAGTAAACGGCCCTGTGCCACCGGCACCGCTCCTTCTGGCTCCGGCATCTAAAACGGCGAGCTGCCACGGCGCGCTCCGGCGGAAGGACGGTCCGGTTTCAAACTCGTTTGCCGTCACCATGAGAGCCGGGCGTGATAACACAGCCTGTGGCACCAGGAAGAGGAGGGGAGGCGACCGGCCGGGGAGAGGAGCTGGTGGGGACAGGATCCCTCCTCTGGCTCCCAAAGTGTCCGGCGGGGAGCCGGACACCCTCCTGCCCCTGCCAGAAGCTGGGGCTCCCTCTGCGTGTTCCCTGCCGAGGAGCTCCCACCCCGCACGCTTAAGGCCGTAGCGGGTGCGTGACCTGCTGCCAGGGTCAGCGGTTGGGAAGAGCCACGCGGCTCTGGCCGTGCCGGTGGCCGCGGCACAGGGCTGGTCCTCGGCACTGCTGGCTGCTCCGGCCAGCCTCGAGTTTTTGGTGAGTTTGGAAAACTTTCCCTTGGGTGCGTGAAAGAATTCCTTATTTGTTTCCGTTATTATTCCCGATAGGTCAAGTGAAACGGTGGCGGCGGGGGGCGGGG
>JAVJGG010000001.1:594072-621947 GCA_035590195.1 Aviceda cuculoides
CCCGGCGCCGAGCCCTCCCGGCGGGGCAGTCCCGCTGAGCCCCGGTGCTCCGCACGCCGGCGGGGGGGGGGGGCTCAGCCGTCCGGCTGGGACGGGGGGATGCCCTGACGCACGGAGACCCTCCCGGGCTCTCTTGGGACCCGAGTGCTCCACCCGGCCTTCCTTAGGGTGGCGACGCGGTCGCCGTCAGAGTTGCGCAGCGGGTTACGGTCTCTCTCCCGGAAAGAAGCCTAAACTGCGCCCGACCACTCTCCACCCTAGCTAGCCCCAGCTCGGTGTAGCCGTCTGAGCCTGGTCCCTTCCCTGGGGAAGCGGAACGCATCCGTCAGCCATCCGGCAGTTGGCTCAGCTTGCTGCTGAAGCTGTGTGTGACCAAGTCTCCGCTGGAGATGGGAGGTTTCATGTAGCTGCCTGTCTCTGAAAGCGAGGGAATTCAGCCAGGCTCACCTCACTTGCTTTGCTCTCCTGCCCCTTTCAAGACTCTCTGTGCATCCACCAGGACTGTTTTGCTCGTGTGACAGCTGAAATCCTCCTGTAGTCACACAGTTCAGCTGCAGCACATAGTGCCCAGCTGGGCAGAAAAAGAAAACAGCAACGAAGCAAAACCCTAGCATGATACCTGTCCGGTGAGCTAAAAGATTGCATGTGGCTGAAGAGATCTTCTCTTCATTTCCTTTAGTTTCTTAGCCATTCACACTGTGGTAGAAGAATGTGACTTTATTTGTGTAAAGTCATAAGCAAACACAAGGTGGAAGGAACATCATATGTTACCTGTATTATAGCAATTAAAAACGTTGCCCGTCTGAAAATTTAGGGTCTTTTAGCAGAGCAGTTAGCTGCCTCTCAGAGGCATTGCTCTTTGGTTTACTACACAGCTATTTTTAATGTGCACATTTGCTTACTTGGCTTGCTGTCTCCTGGTTTTCTGTTTATACCGCTGCTCACCAGAATGGTTCCTGGACGCTGTGGTATTGCGGTATCTGGGCACTTTCAGAGGAGCACATTACAATATGGAGGTAGAGCAGGCATCTGTCCGTGTGGCTGTGGCTCAGCATTGCTTCTCTTGCCCCCCCTCAGGGAACGAGTCTTGAGGCACAAGTGTGAAGGTTCCATTTCTTATGCTTTGGCCTAGACAAGCTTTTCCAAAACAGTTTTATCTGTATTGCGTGACCTTCTCTTGTTTCTGGTGCTTCCACAGAGCATGGGTTGCCTTGCATGAGCAGATGTGTTTATAGTGCACCTGGAATGGAGAGGGACTGGCTCCATTTACAGCTGGGGACTTGGGGCAGAAGGTTGGCTAGGGATCACAGAACTGCCCTGAAGAAACACCTCCAGATAAACCAAGGATTTCTTTCTGTCTGTGTTTCCTGCAGTCAGGTGCTTCTCACCATTCCCAAATCTGATTTTTGTGGTGTTTTCCACCAGCCCTGCAGTGTAATGGCAGGATTGTTCGAGGGAGGGGTGACTTTGGCTGGTGACAGCAGCTGCTTCATGCTGGCTGGGAGGGTTTGTGGGAGGAGAGCGGAGGCGGGGCAGACCCTGCTCTTTCTCCACTGTCACTTTCTCTTTTAGGGGAGCAATGATGAAATGTCAGACAACGACGAGGAGATTGAGGAGAAGTCTGAAAGTGAAGGAAGTGACTATTCCCCCAACAAAAAGAAGAAGAAAAAACTGAAGGACAAGAGGGAGAAAAAGCCAAAACGGAAGAAGAAGGATGAAGAGGAGGATGACAACGAGGATGGAGGTCTAAAGGTACCAAAGATTCCTTTATCCTGAGCTGGTGCTAGAGCATGAGACCGCAGCGTGTGGCCAGACCCTGCCAGGGCTCGAGTTTCCTCATTCAGTGAGTCACTCTGTGAGAGGTGAGCTGTGTTTTCTGCCCAGTCACCTTGCGCTGGTGGATAAGTTCCCTTTGTGTAAAACGAGGCAGTTTAAGCAAGGTGCTCCCTGCTGGGCTGACAGATTTGGCCACGTGGCGATGTGCGCTCACAAGTCTCCCTGGTGCCTTTTGTGGTGATGAAGGCAGCGTGTTTTACTCTGAGGTTGGAGGGCTAGCCGGGTAGCTTGGACCTTCTGACAGATGGCAGCTTCTCAGTCTGAGGCAGCTTGCCTTCTTGGATCGTCTGCCCGCATCCCACCAGTAATAGATTAGATTCATTGCGTCTGTCCTCTGAACACAGGGGCAGGGAGTGGCAGAGCAGCTCGTGCTTAGAGAAAGTGGCCTGGAGGTTTCATGAGAAGTTTGCCCTGAATTTGGCAAGGAAGAGGTTGCAGGTGAACAACGGGGAGAGGAGAGGCTCTATTTCCCTGTTGTTTATCTTGGCATGCAGAGGGAAATTGAGTTTCTCAGAGATGCGAAACCTGCCAAAGCTTTGCGTTGTATTGCGTGGTACATGGAGCATTTGGACGGTGCCACGTTAATTTGCCTCTTGGAATTGTGGGAAGCATTAGTTTATTAAGCACTTGTGCATGCTCTGTTTTTGTAAATCGCAGAAGCAAATCCCTGCGAGTCGCTGACGAGGGAGAGCGTTTGATACAGAGCACATGACAGACCCAGCCTTGCACTGCTCGTCTGCAGAGCCGCAGTCGTTTACATTAATGATGTCTCTCTAAATCTACAGGAGCCCAAGAGCTCAGCCCAGCTGATGGAAGAATGGGGCCTCGATGACGTAGATTACGTCTTCTCAGAAGAAGATTATCATACTCTGACTAATTACAAGGCTTTCAGCCAGTTCCTCAGGTAGGAAACTGTAGGTCTGGAGGGGGTCTTGGTCCATCAAGTGGGTGAAGTCGTGAAGTAAATTTTGCATCATGAGCTCCTGGTTGCTTCTCCCTGCCTGACCCAGTCCTTAGGACTCCATTTTAATTGCAGGATTGGCTGGAAGACAGCTGAAGTATTTGTCCCTCCTCTCCCTCTCTCCAGACCCCCATTTGTGGTGTGTGCTTATTTGAAAAGTTTTGTGAGAAAAATTGAGTAACAATAATGTATTTTTGCTTGTACTGCAAGCCATTTGAAACACAACAGGTATTTTGGGAAAGGTGGTCTCAGAGGAAGTTTCGGTGTGCCCCCCTTTTTATGTGTTCTTGTTTTAAGAAAGCTCTGCTTTCTGCTGCCTTTCCAGTGGAGCTGCTACCGGTGGGCCACAGCAACCTGCTGCTGTGAGGCATGCACCACTGGTGCATTTCGCGGCTGAAGTACCAGCAGGCGACGAGCAGGAGCAGACGCGCAGCAAAGCTTTTCTGTTAACGCGTGTTTTTCCCTCTCACCCACCCTGCAGGCCTCTGATTGCCAAGAAGAACCCCAAGATCCCCATGTCCAAGATGATGACCGTGCTTGGTGCCAAGTGGCGAGAGTTCAGTGCCAACAACCCGTTCAAGGGCAGCTCAGCAGCAGCGGCAGCAGCGGCTGTGGCTGCAGCTGTGGAGACAGTCACCGTCGCCCCACCGCTTGCCGCCAGCCCCCAGCAGTCTGCCTTGCCCACCGTCATCAGGAAGGCTAAGACCAAGGAGGGCAAGGGTAGGTGCCAACCGCGGTGCACTGAGCGGAGGGGCTGCTCTCGCCAGTGGCATATGGCCCACCTGTGGAGCTAGCCAGCCGCATCTTCAGGCTAGCAAAGGTGGCAAAGCATCTCCAGGCAGGAGGCATGCTACAGCAAACCGGGGAGGCGAAGGTAGTGCCAGGGGTATGTCTGCAGCTCCCGTTTCCCTTGCAGAAGTCCTAGAGGGAGCTGTGGTTTGTGAAATACGGCAGTGCACCCTGGCAGCCTCTGGACCTTCTGGACTTCCAGCAGTTTGTGGCAATTAATGCTCAATTTCATTCTTAGATCTTCAGTAAGCATTTGGGCCATATATTTCTGTGCTGTCTTCTCTCCTAGGGAGATTCAGTGGGGCTGTAAAGCCCTCTGGAAACCAGCAGTATCCTCAGAGTCCAATGTCCAAGCTGAAGGGGATTTGTAGGTTAGCAAGATTAGGGTAGAGGTGCGTTGGCAGAGCAGGTATGGTCTGGCTGGATGAACATACGCCTTTTGGCAGTTGAGCCGGGTTCTTTGTTACTGAGATAACAAGGAGTTCAGTGATGGAATGGTGCTGGTAGTAAGGCTGCAGGTCTTTTTCAGAATAAAGGATTTGTTCTCCTGGCAGGTGGGTGGATGGTGACTGTCTTCAAAGCCCACTGGCAAGAAGCGAGCCAACCGTATAAATCTGCAGTAGCTCCTCTGGAAATATTCTGACTTGTATTGAAAGGGGTCTCCTGCTGTAACATTTTCCTAATTCTGACAGCAGATTGGTGCTGCTTTCCCCACACTTGGAAGGTGCTGCATGAATTGCTGTAGAAGCTGGACAGTAGTGGGAAGGGGAGGGATCTCCCTTTGCTTGCGCCGTGTTCCTCCTCAGGAAGGTTGCTGTTCCACTTGTGCAGTTGTCAATTCCTGATGCCTCGGGAGGTTTTGAACGAGTGGCTCAGAGCTGGCAGCTGACCAAGAGTGCAGCTTGCAGCAGTCTTCCCGCGCGGTGAGCTCAGTGCAGCGTTCCTGCTTCTCCGTGGCCACCTCTTCTCCCCACCTTGCAGACCCCCGAGTCCTGGTTTGGTATTCGCAGCCCCGTGGTCTGTGGGCTGCGGTCCCTCTCCTGGATCCCGGGGCAGATGCTTTCCTCCCCCGATTCTTCGCAAGGACTGGGTCTGGGCTTGCAGCCTTTTGCCCTGAAGCACGTGCTCTGTGGACGGTGTTAGCCGCTGCCCTGCTCCCCATGGTCCTCAGTGTGCTCTCATCTTCCCTGTAAATCCTGGGGTTGGCAGGGGGTGGTGATTTGGGGGACAGCTCTTTGTAGAGTATCAAAACAAATCTTCTGTTTCTCCAGGTCCGGGTGTGCGAAAGAAAATCAAGGGCTCCAAAGATGGGAAGAAAAAAGGGAAGGGGAAAAAGATGACAGGCTTGAAATTCCGGTTTGGAGGAATCCCCAGCAAAAGGAAAAAGGGCTCCTCTGTAAGTGTGCACCTCCATTTTCTGCACGGGGCTTGGATATGGGGGGATGTGGCAGAGAAAAGACAGGACAAGCCCTCCCCTAGAAGCCTCCCTCGTGCAGGGGGTGTCACAGCCTTGTTCTTGCCCCCCTGCGAGGTACCAGTCTCCGATCAGCACGTTCATTCATCCCTTTGGTAGAGAGAGCTGTGTCCAGGCTGAGATTTGTAAAGATGTCATGCGTGGGCACAATTTCTGCTAAAATCATGTAACCACCTTTAATTCCAGTGGCGAGGTTGGTAATGCCATCATTTCAGATTTCTTTTGCAAAGGAGTTCTTCAGGGCTTGCACTCCAGCTGAACCATACCTCTAAGAGAATTACCAAATGCTTTAATTACGTTAGCATAGCCTGCCACCGGGCATCTATGATCCTGCAGCGTAGCCCAGGAGTACCAGAGCTTCCCAGTAGGAGCGCGGCAACAGGGCACCACTGCAGTTTGCGTGCTGTGCTCTTGTCAGCACACAAATATCAGGTGTGTTTTAAAGACTAGCAGAGCATTCTAAAGATTAAGTCTCTTAAATAACTATTGAATAGGGGTGGAACTCTTGTAGGTCTCGATAATAGTATTGATCAAAATCCTGTTAGTTTACCCTTATTGGAGCTCACCAACTCTCTAGCTCTAGTTCACATAACACAACCTGTTTGTAAATAGCTTTGTGCGTCAGGCCGAAGCAAAAGGAGCAGTGCGCGGCAGCTGCTTGCTGCTGCATTTTTTCAGTCATACATCACAAAAAATTCATCCTATCTCTGGGTGCGCTCTAGATCTGTGCCTTTCTGAGGGTTACCGAGAGCTTGGGCTTGCTCCTGCAGCTGGAGCGCTAAGCACCTGATTAATAGTGTGCAAATCGGGGATTTGCATGCTTAAGTCTCCAGAATAAGAATTTAGATGTATTCTGGTGTTTTGATGCCATTGAATGCCAGGCCTGTTTAAATCCTTTCACATTGTAAGGCAGGTCAAGCATGAATGCCTACGTGCGTGCACGCAAACGGGCTGACACAAGCTGAAACGGGTGTCGAGAGAGAGAGAGAGGGAGCCAAGTTCTGCCAAACAGTGCAGAAAGGGGCCCCTGACTGCACAGGACTGGGAGCAGGGGGTCATCCCCCCACACGTCTCCGTTTCGGATGTCTGCACCCAGGATGATGTTGTCACAGCAGTGGGCTCTTGCAGCTGGCTGACACCTGCAAGATGCCGAGCCCTTCCTAGCGTGCCGGGCCAGCCGCACCATGCGATACCTCTGCACTCTGTGCTAGCGGGGATGGCAGGCTGCAGGGGAAACCCAGAGCCCACCTCTTGGCAGGGAGGCTGAGCAGGGAGTTGACACGTCAATTTATGTATTTTAAACATGCTCTGAGATTCGCTCGGTGACTGCACATTGATGGTGCTATGAACTGGGCAAGCTGTCCCTGTGCTGTGCTGAGCAGTGCAAGGTATTTGCCTTCAGGCTCTAGTGATAGTCTGGATCTATGCTTATCGATTGCCTGGCTGGGACCTCGATCTGATAGAGGAGATTTCCGCTTCCTAATGCCTTGTGACACACTCCTATGAACCCTGCCTGTCAGTGCCAGGAGTGCGCTCACCCTGCACCATCCCTGCTGCTCTGGCTAGTCTATTCATGTGGAAAGGAGGGTACCCTGAGGAGCTCAGCTGCTGGGTGATGATCCCCCATGGGTTTATATGGGTCTCTGGGGGTTTGTTCCACTGCAGAGCAGTGTTCTTCGGGCGTGACTGCTGGGATGCCAGTGCTTGGACTGTGTGTGCTTTGGTTTTCCCCTCTGCAGAGCGAAGAGGAGGAACGGGAGGAATCCGACTTTGACAGTGCCAGCATCAACAGCTCCTCAGTGCGCTCCGAGTGCTCGGCTGGCCTGGGGAAGAGAGGGAAGAGGAGGAGAAAGAAAAAGAGGAGTAGGCCATCCTTTGTACTCTGTTCCTGTTCTGTTTGGATTGCCCTCTTCAGATGGTGCTTTCCTGGCCTTGGCAGCTCCAGGCCCTGTCTGGCACTGGCTCGGTGGAGAGGATGTGCTTGTGCTTGCCTGTGTGTGTGGAGTGTGAGGAGCTTTCTTGGTGTCCAGGCCCTGCTGCTGGTGGGCTTGAGCCTGCAGGAAGGCAGCAAGTGGATCCCATCGCAGGGCACTGGCTCGCCCCCACGGTGCTGGTGGGGCAGCCCGGTGGCAGGGCTTTTCCGTCAAGCCACCGTCACATTTCCCTCTGGGCACCTCTCCAGCCATCAGCCGCCACCTGGGGCTCCTCTGCCCCCCAGCCAGCTCTGTGTCGCCACTCGGAGTTGCTTTGGGAGAGCCATGGTTGCGGTGCTGTGCCGTGCCGTGCCGTGGCTCACAAAGCCTGCCTGCCCCCTCTTGCTGCCTGCTCACAGCCCCAGCCACCCAGGGCAGCTGAGCCCCCTGCCCGCCCCAGGACCCTGCCTGTGCTTTGGGCACTGGGGTGCGTCACGGGCAGTGTGGGCAGGTGGGGTGCCGGCCAGGATTTGTCCTCTAGCAGCAAAATTCCAGTATTTGTGGGGTGTCTGGGGAAGGGATTTTCTGAGGAGCAGCCCCTGGAGAAACACGGCTTGTGGCAAGCTCCCAGCGGAGCAGGGCAGCCTGCAGGCGAGAAAGCGTTAAGATAAAGGACTTTTTGTCTGCGTGAGTTGTGCGGTCGGGCAGCGGGCAGGCAGTAGATCTGTGGTAGTGATGTAGGAAGAGGGAGGCACGCGAGCAGCGGTGGAAAGCATCTGTCGGGGTCTCGCAGTGGCTGTGTGGCCACGTTTGTGTGCATATTGCTTCATCCCTTCCCTCACTGTGGGAGGATGTGGGGTGGATTCTGCACCATGGCACCTGCATCCCTATGCTGCCATTGAGAGCAGCCCCCCCGCGCCGAGCTGCCCCAAGCCCTGCTCTGGTTCCAAGTGCCGATGGGACTGCCGGGCTTGGTGCTGCCCTACCTGGCTTCCCATGCCGTCTCTGCCTCCTGCGCAGCTGCAGGATGCATGCTGCCTTTCTACCTTGCACCCTCGTTTGGGATGAGATGCTTCAGGTGTAGGCGCATCCTTTGGCTTCTTAGCTTTGCTGATGGGTTTTTGCTTCTGAGAAATGGAAGGGTGGCTTCTGGGCTGGGGGACAGTTAGGGCATGATGCTGGCCAGCCTCCCCGTCGGTCAGCGAGGCAGGGCTGGCCAGCTGGCTCCACGTCTCGCGTGTGAGGGGCATCGCTTCTCCTCCCGGCTTGTTGCCGTCCGAGGGCCCTCGTGCTGGAGCTAGGCAGCTCCTGCCACGTGCTGGAGGAGCAGAAGGTCAGAGGTCCGCGCCGGGAGTTTGTGGTAGAGCTGGGCGTTGAGACGAGCCGTTCTGGCTTTTGCAAGGCCTTGTCCCTCCCTTCCTCTTCCCGTCCGTGCCGAGTTGAGAGAGCTCCTGCCTTTGCGCCAGTGAGCACCCAGGAAGAGCAGAGTAGTCCCAGGAGGAGGGGTCCTCCTCCTCAGCCGTGTCACCCTTGCATGGTGCGTTTGCAGTTGGTGGCGCTGGTACCTGGGGAGGTTTCTCTGACCGGCCTCCCTTGCAACCTCTCCAGGTTCTGGCATTCTCCATTGAGAGCCTGAAGGAACCAAAGGATGATACAGTGTGGAGAGAGAAAGAGAGACAGAGGTGAGATGATGCTGTGTGCAAAGATGAACTGTGGTGCTGAGGGACAGAGAGGTAGGGGGACGTAACAGGAGGGGTTTGAGGCAAAATGCTTTCCTTATTTCCTTAACTGTATCATAGAGGAGCAAGTGTCCCGTACCCTCCCGGGAGAGCAGGCAGCTGTACTGTCCCTCTGACTGTCCACTTGTCCCTTGCTTGCAGTCGAAGAAGGGGACGGGTACGAGACGGACCACCAGGACTACTGTGAGGTGTGCCAGCAGGGAGGAGAGATCATCCTGTGTGACACCTGTCCTCGTGCCTACCACCTCGTCTGCCTGGACCCCGAGCTGGAGAAGGCCCCCGAGGGCAAGTGGAGCTGCCCCCACTGTGTGAGTGGGGTCGGGGCCCCGTGGGGGCGGGCGGGTGGGTGGGCGGGCGGCGGAAACCCTCGGCGTTACGCTGGCTGTGCTTCCCCAGGAGAAGGAGGGCATCCAGTGGGAGCCAAAGGAGGAGGAGGAGGAGGAAGAGGACGGTGGCGAGGAGGAGGAGGATGACCATATGGAGTTCTGTCGGGTCTGTAAGGACGGAGGGGAGCTGCTGTGCTGCGACACCTGCCCGTCCTCCTACCACCTCCACTGCCTGAACCCGCCGCTGCCAGAAATACCAAACGGTGAATGGCTCTGCCCTCGCTGTACAGTGAGTGTTACCAACATTCCTCGCCCTGTCCCTGCTCCTGCACCCACCTGGCCCAGCCCGGGAGCGGGTCTCCCAGCCGCCACTGCCCCTCGCACCCTCTCCCCGTGCCTTGCCACAGGGCCGGCGTCCTACCCTCTGCCCCAACCCTCCTCCCTGGAGCATCGTTGCTGCCAGTCGCGTGCACCCGAGGGCCCTGGCCGTCTCTGCCGCCTGCGCAGTCACCCCGTGGGGATTTCTGGCTGGCGGCTTCCCTGCCGGTTTTCGGATGGGATGTCAAGCCCCATTTGATGCATGGCCTGTGTAGAGGGGCCTTTCTTGCCTGGTGGCAGGGCCTGTCCCCGCGGGGGATGCCGCAGTGTCACGGACATTTCTTGGGCACACCTGCGCCAGCCAGCCTCTGCCCGCCCCACGCAGCCCCACCGCCTCCTTTCTGTCCACCCCGTTAGAAATAGCAAAGGGGTAGCTCTGCCCGGGACCTGGGCAGCGCTTTGCTTTCCCCTGGGGGTGGTGGTGCCGTCTGCGGACTGAGATAGATGCCGGCAGGGGCTGGGACCGCTCAGGTCACCCGGTTTGCCATGCTTGGCTTCCCGCGGCTGGGGGTGAATCCATGGTCACTCCCCGCCCTGGGCTTTCCCTCTGGCAGCAGCTTGCAGCACAGGCTGTGCCAGCACACTCCCCAGAGCCCCAGCCGTGCTCTCCCTGCCGTGCCTGGTCGGCTGCCGTCTGCTCGGCATTGCGAGACCCCTTCTGCCCTCCGGGTCTGCTCTTCTCCCTGCGGCCCCTGACAGGGGCTCACCTTAAACTCTGTGCTCTTGCCTGTTTGCTTTTTTCATCCCCAGTGCCCTCCCTTGAAGGGCAAAGTCCAACGCATCCTGCACTGGGCCTGGAAGGAGCCGCCGGCCACCCCGCTGCCACCTGTGCTGCCCGCCCCGGACGCAGAGCTGGCCCTCCCCGCGCCAAAGGTGCTGGAGGGGATCCCAGAGCGCGAGTTCTTTGTGAAGTGGGCAGGCCTCTCCTACTGGCACTGCTCCTGGGTCAAGGAGCTGCAGGTGAGCCAGCACATTGTCATCGTCACGGGGCCCCTGCTGGGCCCGCTGCCCGTCGCCCGTGGACTGACCATGGCTCCCTCCTGCCGCAGCTGGAGCTCTACCACACCGTGATGTACCGCAACTACCAACGGAAGAACGACATGGATGAGCCACCGGCCTTCGACTACGGCTCTGGGGACGAGGACAGCCAGAGGGAGAAGCGGAAGAACAAAGACCCGCAGTATGCCAAGATGGAGGAGCGGTTCTACCGCTACGGCATCAAGCCTGAGTGGATGATGATCCACCGCATCCTGAACCACAGGTGAGGAGCTGCGTGCTGGGGGGGTGCTTGAATGGGCTGCGGAAAGGCACGTGCCGAGGTGCCTGAGCCCCTGGTAGTGCTGGTGCTGGGTGGTGCTGTTGCAAGCCAGGGAGGGAAATGGCAAGGGTGAGCCCTGCTGCAGTACCCGGGACCCCCACGAGTTCTGCAGATGAAGCTTTGGGCAGCGGGTCTGGACACTCTGCAGGTTTTCTCTTTGTGCGCAGCTCTCGCACGGATGGTTTACGCGGTTAGCTGAGCTGCTGGGACTGCCTGCTCCGGGATTTCTGTGCTTGGCTGAGTTTTCCCCCCAGGCCGGGAAGTTCTGGCCGTCCTTCTGCAAAGCCAAAATCTTGGGCTGGTGGAATTTCAGCTGCTGGCTTGTTTCAAGGTCTCTGTCGCCTTGGAGGTTTGCTCCCGAGGTGTAGCCAAGGCCTGGAGTGAATCGATGCCTGTCTTATTTTCGTTTCCACTATGTTGCACATTAAAAATAGAGATAGTAAATTTTCCCAAAGGTGGATGCACAGGGTTGTTCCACTCTTCCCAGACGTTTTGTTTGGGTCCCTGTTACAGCCTAATAATTCTGCAAATTTCTGCTGCAACCTGGTGATGGGTCTTGATTCCATCAACGGTGCCCTGCGGCTGCTGCTGCTCACCTAAACTGCTTTGGAACAGCAGCCCATTTCCGTGTAGGCCATATGTTCCTCTTGGAAACCATGTGGCCCCTCTGCACTTACAGCAAAGGTGAGGCACCAGCAGGGATTTGTGTGCTACGTGTTATTCCTGTTTACCTCCCCTGATGCTGCTAGGGACGATGCCTGAGGAGAGGAGTTTGAGCAGATGCCTGACTTCCTTACCAAGCCTTGACATTTGCATTTCTTTTCTGTGGAAGAAACTTCCTGCATATGAAATGTGCCGTGCAGATGTTTTTTTTCACATCAAGTGGCTAGAGACACCTTTTTGTTGAATTTCTACGTTTCAAGTGGCAACTTGAATTCTCAAGCAGTGACTCTGCTTGAAGGATGCTTGGCAGAAAATAAAGCAAGCTGCCTGGCTAATTTTCACACGAGCTTTACGTTGTCTGCTAATAAGGCAAGGTTTTTTTCCTTGTAGGCATAGAATCAGACTTGGTAGTGTGTTTATTCATTTTTCAGTATAAGCAAAACTTCATAGAGCAGTGAATGCTGCAGGAGAAAGAAGAGTGAGCGCTGGTATTCATCTGGTCCTGGTAAAACTGGAAGACAAGGTTGCCCAGTGGAATGGAAGAGCGGCCTTTAAAGCTCAATGATTTAACACATGCAGCAGATTAATAGGCATTTCTGCTGGAAAGCATAGATACTTTCTTTCTGTTTTTCTACCTCTGCTTGGATGTCGTGGTCTGTAGGTAAAAGCAGAGGATGAAGCATCCAGGTTCAGGGAAGCAGGCTGTGGCTAGCTGTTTCCCGGGGTTCAAGTGTCATTTCACTGACAGGCTTTTCATGCCCTGCATTACAGCTTTGATAAAAAGGGAGACATCCATTACCTGATCAAGTGGAAAGACCTGCCCTACGACCAGTGCACCTGGGAGATTGACGAGATAGACATCCCATACTATGAAAACCTCAAACACCTCTACTGGAACCACAGGTATGAGCCAGCCCGGTGGTGGGACCGCAGCCGGGCTGCCACAGCTTGGGAAAGCCTGGCAGAGCTGGGGCAGCCTGCGCAGGCCTCGGGATGACAGGGGACTCGTAGGTGACTCCTTTGGAACATACTGGCACCGCTCGCAGGGACCTCTCTTCAGAGAGCAGTGGCCGAGCACTTTTGGAAAGCTGCCTCTCCTGAAAAGCCATTTCAGGGCTGCTGGAAATCCAGCCTACCTGTTGTTTTCCAGCCTGTGCTCCCCTTCCCCTGCATTTATACTGCTGTAATGTTTGTGGTCTCACTGCACTTCAGGGCAGGTCGGTGGCACTGCTGCCTGTCTGTTTTGGGGGAAAACCACAGTACTCTGATGAGATTGCTATTCGGCATTCTGGAACAATGTGGCATGGACTGCTGGGAGGGGAAAGTTAATACTCCAGGAGTGCCCATGCTAACTGGGCTAGAAAAGCTCCCGTGGGGAAAAGGCAGTGGAGTTTGAGAGGCGGTTCTGTCCCTTGGCTTGAGGACTGGGAGAGGAATGCCCACCTGCCTTTTCCTGATGTGCACTGGCTGTTGCAGGGAGCTGATGCTGGGGGAGGACACGCGTCCTCTGAAGAAGCTGAACAAGAAGGGGAAAAAGCTGAAAGAGGAGAAGCTGGAAAAGCCTCCAGAAACGCCTCTCGTGGATGTGAGTAAGAACGGCGGGGGCAGTGCAATGGTGCCTGAGCCCGGAGAGGGAGATCTGTCTGACCCCCCCAATCCGGTTACCCTTTTCTTCTCTAGTTCCCTCAGGGACTCTGTTTTTTTGTTTTTTGGGGTTTTTTTTGTTTGTTTGTTTTTTTTTTTCATTGAAAGCTCCGCAGTGGTTTTGCTGTGAGGAGCCTGAGGGCTGGGCTGGGGACTGTGTCTGCACCTCTCCTTGGGCTGTTCAGTGTCACAAGGCTAAAGAGGGATGTGCTTGGCCGCAGAGAAAGGAGGGGGAGTTGGTTCTCAGTGCTTTGTGTCGTGTCTCTTTTCAGCCTACGGTGAAGTTTGACAAGCAGCCGTGGTACATCGATGCCACAGGAGGCACGCTCCATCCTTACCAGCTCGAAGGGCTAAACTGGCTGAGATTTTCCTGGGCCCAAGGAACGGATACGATCTTGGCCGATGAGATGGGGCTGGGGAAGACTGTGCAGACTATTGTGTTCTTGTATTCCCTGTACAAGGAGGTGAGTGGAGCATCCAGCAGTCCCCAAGGTGTCTGAGAGCTGCTCAGTATGGGGAGAACAGCTTGGACTTTGTCTCCCCGAGCAGGGCCACTCGAAAGGGCCGTATCTGGTCAGCGCCCCTCTCTCCACCATCATCAACTGGGAACGCGAATTTGAGATGTGGGCACCTGACTTCTACGTCGTGACCTACACGGGCGACAAAGAAAGCCGGTCGGTCATCCGGGAAAATGAATTTTCTTTTGAAGACAACGCCATCCGGAGTGGAAAGAAGGTCTTCCGCATGAAGGTGGGACCTAAGTCTGTGCTCTACCTGGTAGCTTTAACCATCAGCTAGAAGGGGAAAGAGCAGAATTTGACCCGGAGGAGGAGGTTGGTTAGGTCCCTAATCAGCTGTTTTCCAAAGAGGGAAGCTGGTACAGTTGACAGATGCAGGATATTTGTGATGAGCTTTAAAGATTTGTGCCAGACCCTTTTCTGTTTCTGTAGTCCCCTATGTGGTTCTAACCTTCAGATGTGTATAGATTTTCTGCTGGCACGACTCAAGCCTCGGCGCTGCTGCTGGCGCTGTACAGTGCAGGGCAGGCAGCCCCTCCTTTTCTCCTTGGGTCACGTACAGCAGCAGCGAAGGTGGAGGCCGTCCTGTTCCTTGCTCTCTTATCCTAGCTTTTCTCTCTCTCTCTGCTATTCCAGAAGGAAGCGCAGATCAAGTTCCATGTCCTGCTCACCTCCTATGAGCTGATCACTATTGACCAGGCAGTGCTGGGCTCCATCGAGTGGGCCTGTCTGGTGGTGGATGAAGCGCACAGGCTGAAGAACAACCAGTCCAAAGTAGGTAGTAGACGTTTATCAATGATTTTTGTGGTGTGGCCGGTGCCACAAAGATATGACACCCAAGCACTGGCAGTCTGCCGCTCCGTGCTTTCCCCCCTGGGAGCTGAACGGTGTCCTCACCTTGCACAGGCTCTGCCTGGGACCTGCGTTTCAGTGGATTTGCTCTCTTTAACACCTTCTGGCATCAAAATCCTTCAGCAGTGGAAGAGGCAGCAGCCTAGCTGCCTGCCTGACAGTCCTTAGACGGGCTGTCGTGGAAAGGAATCGATCCCTCTCCTTACTCTCCCCTTTACCTGAGGCTAGATGTGGTCTCTGGCCCCTGGGACTTTCACACAATCCCCAGCACAGGGGGAGGCAGGCGGTGTGACCCAAGGACGTTCAGGATTGCTGCCTGTGCTCGATGGGGATGGTTCGGAGCAGGGTAGGCAAGCTGCAGTCTGCTCTGCGAGCCTGGCGGGAGGGAGAGGTCACTGCTGAGTCTCCATGTGTGCAGTCTGCAGGGTCCCCAGACGACTAACTGGCTCCTCTGAGCTCTTTTCACCTAACCTCATTTCTTTTTGCAGTTCTTTAGAGTATTAAATAGCTACAAGATTGATTACAAGCTGCTGCTCACTGGCACTCCACTCCAGAACAACTTGGAAGAGCTCTTCCACCTGCTCAATTTCCTGACTCCCGAGAGGTTTAAGTAAGTTGCCCTAGTTCCCCCTCTGCGAAAAGGGGAGAGCAGCTGGGACCTGGCCGGTGGGGTGGTTCAGCAGAGGTTTCCCGGGGCTCCTGTCTGTGTGGGGGTGTCTGGATCCAGTTAGTGCTGTGCCAGCGTCACTGATCTGCGCCGGCAGGCGGGTGGCAAAGCTCATCGTCCCTGCGGCTTGTTGTAGCAGCTGCACACACACTTAATGTAACCCCAGATTTATTCCTGTGGACTAGAACTTTTTGGGTCCTGTGGGTAGCTGTTGCCTTGCTATCCATCAGGAGATTTGTGAGTGAGGAACTGAAATCTGCCTTCTCTTCCCTCTCTGAGGAGAGAGAGGTACTTTGGAGAACTTGTTCAGACCTTGTATTAGTGTATTTAGTGTGAATTTCCCGTCAGCCGTCAGTGCAGCTCCTTGGTCTGGCTTTTGCTCTTGCTCAGATACAGGCATGGGAGCATTACCTCATTGCATACCCTCTGCCCTTGTTTTTAAGTCACAAAGAAACAAATACCTTCACTCTTGCGCGTCCCGTTATTGCTCAGCACTGTCTGGTTCTGGCTGCTTTCACAGTAACCTGGAGGGGTTCCTGGAGGAGTTTGCAGATATCTCCAAGGAGGACCAGATCAAAAAGCTCCATGATCTGCTGGGTCCCCACATGCTGCGGCGGCTCAAGGCAGATGTGTTCAAGAACATGCCAGCCAAGACAGAGCTGATCGTGAGAGTGGAGCTGAGCCAGATGCAGAAGTGAGTAATTCCAGAGCAGCTCCCCCCGGGTGGCTGGCTGGCTTCCCTCACCCTGCCTCATCTGCAGCACGGCAGGGTGTCAGTGGGGTTTGACAGGTCAGAGACACCCTGCTGTCCTCAGGACTGCTGCAGGAAGAGCTGGAGCGCTTTCTGTCTCACCGGGGAGCGCGGTCACTCTGGTTAAATTGGGCTCCACGCAGTCCTGGCTGCTCAGCAGGAAGCATTTGATGCTGGCATGCTGTAGGGGTTGCTCTGCTACTTCTGGGGGGCACAGAGAAAACCCTGAGGTTGAACCCTCCTCTCCTGTTCTTGGCACGGGGGCACCAGCCTGTGCTGCCAGCTCGCCTGGCGCCAGTCTGCAGCATCGCTGCTGCCCCAGGGCATGCTTGCTCGACTCCGTTTGTTTTGGGCTGACTTGCTCAGCTTCAGCGGTATCTTCTGCCGAGATGGGGGACTTGCCGGGAAGGTCATGTCGCTTCTTCCCAGCACAGTGGGCCAAGGCTCGATTTACACCCAGCAGTGGGGAGTGTTCCTAGCCACTGTGCCCCCGAGTCCGTCCCACTTACAGGAGCTGTGATGTCCACAGAGCAATCAAATAAACCTGGCCCCGGGCTGAGGGTGCTGAACCGTTGCTTTTAAAAATGTCCAGATGTCCCTTTTGAAGTGTTGCGAGTGGGGTTTAATTTGGTGCTGTCCTGCTTACACCAGTCCTGCATCTGGCTGAATTAACAGGGGTGCCTGTCCTGTCCCCTTTCCTGCAGGAAGTACTACAAGTTCATACTGACGAGGAATTTTGAAGCCCTGAATTCCAAAGGTGGTGGGAACCAGGTCTCGCTGCTCAACATCATGATGGACCTGAAGAAGTGCTGTAATCACCCGTACCTCTTCCCTGTGGCGGCGGTGGTACGTCAACTGTATTTGCACCGTGGAGGCATTTCTCAGAATATTGTGTGTAAGCCGTCGGTGGGGGCTGTTTCTGTGATCTTGCTTTGGTTAGTGGTGTGGGTTTTCATGCGAGTGGTTTCATACAAGCATTTTGCCTTGGAAATGCATGTGAATTTCTGCACGAAGTTTAACGAGTGCTGTCCTCGCGGAGGCTGACCAGAATGCCTTGACAGGAGGCCCCGGTTCTGCCCAATGGATCCTATGATGGGAATTCTTTGGTCAAATCTTCTGGGAAACTGATGCTGCTCCAAAAGATGCTGAAGAAGTTACGGGATGGGGGTCACAGAGTTCTCATCTTCTCCCAGGTGAGTGTAGGGAAGGATTAATAATAAATACATCTTTAAAGGATTTTTTTTTTTTTTTTTTCTATATGAGAATTTTGTGCTAGGAACAGATAGTAATAGGTGGAAGAGCTGGTGACAGCTTCTCCCCCAGATAGTGTGGCAGCTGTGGCCATCATGATGGATGGACTGCATCCCAGCTCTCTCCCGAGGGAGCGCCTGTCATGTTTAAAACCTCTTTTATCTATGGATAGAGAGGAGATAACAGCAATAGTGCTCCCCTTCGGGGAGGGCCATTCAGACACGATTCCCTTGTGCTGGCAAAGCTGCCTGTAGAAGACGAGATGCGAGTGTCACTCCTCTGGCAGTTGCCTGTCGGCCGTACTCCTCCGTTGGCGGTACCCACCACCTGGGGCTGTGGGCAGGGGCCCGGCCGGGCAGGGCAGGCCCCCGGGGGATGCGGGGGGGAGGCAGGGAGCTGGACCACGCAGAGCCGTTCGTGCCAGGCTCGCTTTGTCCTGCAGATGACGAAGATGCTGGACTTGCTGGAGGATTTCCTGGAGTATGAAGGCTACAAGTACGAGCGGATAGACGGGGGCATCACCGGCGGCCTGCGCCAGGAGGCCATAGACAGGTTTAACGGTACTCGTGTTTCTGCCTTGCCGAGGACAGGGTGCGGGGTGGATGCGCAGCACGCAGCCAGCGCTGGGGTGGGCTGGCTGCGCCCAAGAGCCCTGCCTGGCCCGCAGGAGAGGCGGCAGGGGGTTGCCTGCGTGTCGGTTGTGCCGCGCTCGGCAGGTCCGGCTTCCCGAGGCACGGCAGGGGCTGCTCGTACCGTGGTGTTAAGCCCTTGAGTTGGGTCCCACAAGGAGCCCTGGAGCGTGCCAGCGGCAGGCTGCCTAGTTTGAGGGTTAAACCACGGCACCAAGGAATGATGTGTTCTCACTCCTTGCCTTCCCTGCCCGTTGCTTCTTGGCTTAGACTGACAGTTCCCGCTGTTTTGTCCTTAAAGCGCAGTACTGCGCCTTTCCGTGTAAGCCGTGCTCCTTTCTGTCTCACTGTTTGCCACCTGTGGGTTTGTCTTTCTCAGCTCCTGGTGCTCAGCAGTTTTGCTTTCTCCTCTCTACCCGCGCCGGCGGTCTGGGCATAAACCTTGCTACAGCCGACACAGTCATTATTTATGATTCTGACTGGAATCCCCACAATGACATCCAGGTTTCTGACTTTTCCTTTTCCTTCCTGTATAGTAAGTACCTCTCTGGCTCTGCTCTCTGTTTGCATCCTGCACAGGGAAGCCGGTCTCTTCTCTCGAGAGCTGGTTCTGCTCAGGAGCCCGCTTCCTGCATCTGCCAGCCTCACCCTGGCCAGTCTGTGGCATTGGAGAGACTGGCCATGTAAAACCGGCTCTCTTCCACGGGCTTCTTGCTCTCTCCTGCTGCTTGTTTGCAACCGGGTGCCCTCTCCTCTTTTGGAGAGCTTCCACTTGCGTTTCCAAAAGCCTGTGGTGGACCCTAGCTAAGGACTGACCGCCAACAGAGCAGGCGAGCAGACAATGCCTTGGAAAGTAATGGAAAAGTGAAGAGAAATGCGTAACCCTCCCATGCTCCCCGGCAGGAAGGATGGTCTACGTCCTGTTGCCATCCATTTGGGCCAGCATTTCCTTTGCCTGGGTCCTAGGCAGGAGGATGTGCTGGTGCAGGGCGGTGAAGGAGCAGTGCGGGCCTGGTGAATCTGCAGCTGGAGGGTTCCTAGCGGGAGCATGTCCTTGCTGCCTCCCTCCAGGCCCTTCAGTTAGGGGCCTGCATGAGGAAGCTGACTTGCCTGCAGTCAGTGGAGGGAGCCAGTGCGTTCAGGTTGGCTCTGAGGAGCCCGTCTCGCTCCACTGCCCTGTAACTGAATGCTGAATTCAGCCTTGCCCTGGCAGTGCTGTTGCACAGCCTGGAGGGGTGAGAAACCAGGACCCCTTGGCCGGCGCAGCACGGTGCCACCCTCGACAGCTTTGTTCTCTGCCCACAGGCGTTCAGCAGAGCTCACCGCATCGGCCAGAACAAGAAGGTGATGATCTAC
Organism: Aviceda cuculoides; assembly: GCA_035590195.1. Taxonomy (NCBI): domain Eukaryota; kingdom Metazoa; phylum Chordata; class Aves; order Accipitriformes; family Accipitridae; genus Aviceda; species Aviceda cuculoides. The sequence continues at coordinate 613,138 of JAVJGG010000001.1, forward strand.
CGCTTTGTGACCAGAGCCTCTGTTGAAGAGCGCATCACCCAGGTGGCCAAAAGGAAGATGATGCTCACCCACCTCGTGGTCCGCCCGGGGCTCGGCTCCAAGTCAGGCTCCATGACCAAGCAAGAGCTGGACGACATCCTCAAGTTTGGGACAGAAGAGCTCTTCAAGGATGATGTGGAAGGTGAGGTCGGGAAGGCGCTGGGGATGCTCTGCACGAGGCAGGGCTGTGTCTGAGTTGCCGGGGCTCATTCTCCTCTTCTTATGCCCACAGGCATGGTGTCTCAGGGACAGCGGATCGCCATGCCAGATGCTGTCACCCCTTTCTCTGACACGCTGTCAACCAAAGGGGGTGCAGTGACTCCTGGCATGAAAAAAAAGCACGGTGGCACCCCACCAGGTGTGTAGCCCCCCCCCTTGATGGGGTGACCTGTCCCCCTCCCGGGCCCAGCATCCAACCTGAGCTTGTCTGGCTCTGGGAGCGGGCATGGTGATTTGCGCTTCCATTCCCCACGCTTTGCTCTCCAGGTGACAATAAGGATGTGGATGACAGCAGCGTGATCCACTATGATGACGCTGCCATCTCTAAGCTTCTGGACCGAAACCAGGATGCGACCGATGACACGGAGCTCCAGAACATGAACGAGTATCTCAGCTCCTTTAAAGTGGCCCAGTATGTTGTGAGAGAAGAGGATGGTGTGGTAATGTGATTAGTATCATGTCTTACAATCGCACCTCTTTGTACGTTCTTCTGTGTTTCTTCTGCTCCCTTTCCCGTTCTTGCGAGCCCTTCGGTGCAGGGCAGGACTCCTCCCTGCTCGCTCTCTACGACAGCTGTAGATGGTTCCAGACCCAGGGGTCCCAGGGCTGATGGGCCCGGCCACAGGCAGAGGAACCAAAGTTGTCTTTGTCCTGTGCAGCCCACGGTGCAAGGCGGGCTCTGTCCTGGTTGGCACGGGACCTCATTTCGATCAAAGCACCCATCCATAAGCACCTCCTTCTGTCCTTCTGGAGGCTCTTCTCCTGCAGACTGGGAGCGCGCACGGTGCTGCTTATGTACCATGCTGCTGACATTGGTTTTCCCAGTAGCTGAACGACTTAGTTCCTTCATCTGTTGACAAAGCCGACAGTAGGCTGCTGTTCTGGGAGGTCTCCGCAGATCTGTAGTTTCTCCCTCGGTGTGAGTGTGGGCACTGCCAGGTAGGATGGATGGCAGTGTTTGGAGGAGCTCTTTCTGAGTGGGAGGTTGGCCCAGCCCTTTGGCAGCCTTGCACCGAGGTCAGTACATCTGGGCAACGACCCGGGAGGCAAATTCCAGCCAGTGGCTCGGTGCCCTCCCTCTCTCCCTGGAGTGCCGTTAGAGGACTGCCAGCGGGGCGATGCAGGCAGGTCTGTGGCTGCCTGGTCTCAAGCCTCTTGTCTCTTGCTTTGCAGGAGGAGGTGGAACGTGAGATCATCAAGCAAGAGGAGAATGTGGACCCTGACTACTGGGAGAAGCTGCTGCGGCACCACTATGAGCAGCAGCAGGAAGATCTGGCCAGGAACTTGGGGAAAGGGAAGAGAATCCGCAAGCAGGTCAACTACAATGATGCCTCGCAGGAGGACCAAGGTATGGCTGTGGCTGCTCGGCTCCTGGCTGGGCTCAGGGCGGGCAGCAGGCCCTGCGGGCTGGCTCTGAAAAGCTGCGCAAAGAGGTTCCCTCACAGACCCACTGGCTGAGTTGTTGCTTGGCATTTCTCTGTGGTTTGGTAGACTGCGTGGCTCTGTACCTCCCTGATTCCTAAACTTTCCAGGATAGAAATTCTTCAAAGATTTTTTTTTTTTTTTCTTTTTCGGTCCATAAACTCTGGTTCTGCCAGAAGAGTTCTGGGAGAACGTGTCTGTGGGCAAAATATTTCAAACTGGGTTTTTTCTGTATAGGAGAATACTAATTTTGGAAAACCCGAGAAGGCAATTTCCTGCTCATAGTGCCCTGCACTCTCGCTGCCTGGCAGCGGATGCCAGTTGCACCCGTGGGCAGGCTCTTGCCTGTCCTGCGTGTCCCTTCTGGGCAGGGTCCCGCTGCTCAGGCACTCTTCTAACCTGGCCTTCCTTGCGGTCTGCAGAGTGGCAGGATGAGCTCTCCGACAACCAGTCGGAGTACTCCATTGGCTCCGAGGATGAGGATGAAGACTTTGAAGAGAGGCCAGAAGGTCAGAGTGAGTTAATGCGTTTGCTACTCCAGGGGATTTTGCTCTGCGGGAAGCCCCCAGCACTGAGGTGCAGCAGAAACATCAGGGCTGGAGGGAGCGGTGTGCTTCTGGGCCTCCATGCAGGGGGAGGTATCCCCACTTGCCTGCCAGGCGAGGAGATTCCCAGGGCAGGGAAGGCAACTGGCTGTTTCCTTCACCGGTTGCTGCAGGACCTTGGTCTGGTCCTGGCGGTGGAAGGATGGGGGACCGCAGGAGGAATGGGCACGGTACTCCCTTGCCGGTAAGGGCAGAAGAGCACCCTGGCTCAGGGAGGCCAGCAGGATGGGTGGAAGAGGCTCTGCAGCCCGGGCTGCCGCTCTGCCCGGGTTCTGCTCCCGTCGGGAGGCAGTTCAGGAAGCCTGGGGCACCTAAGCTCTTTGCCTGTCCTTCCTCGCTGCCTGGGCCCACCCATCACTGAGGCCGCTTGACTCTAGGTGGCAGAAGACAATCCCGGAGACAGCTGAAGAGTGACCGGGATAAGCCTCTCCCTCCTTTGCTGGCAAGAGTTGGGGGGAATATCGAGGTGAGTGTCGCCCTCAGCCAGAGCACGGCTGATGCCGAGGCTACCCTGGGCTCGCGGGCTGGACTACTCTGTGCCGAGTTGCCCGTGCATCGGTCCTGGTCCAGCACGGCTGTAACAGCCACGAGGCTCCGAGATGCCACGCGCTTCTGAAGCCGCATTGTGGTCCCAGGAATGCCTCCGCTCCCTGCAGGTTCTCGGCTTCAACGCCCGCCAGCGCAAGGCTTTCCTGAATGCCATCATGCGCTGGGGCATGCCACCCCAGGACGCCTTCAACTCTCACTGGCTGGTCCGGGATCTGCGAGGGAAGAGCGAGAAGGAGTTCAGGTACGGGGGCTCCCGGGCAGGCAGGGTGCGGTCTGTCCTGGGCTCTGCTTGATCGCGGCGAGTGCTTAGCTTGCACATTTGGGATGAACCCCAGTCGCCCTGTTGTCTTGCCGCGTCACTGTCTCTGCTGTGCTCCCCAGGGCGAGGCAGAGGCTGCTCTGTGATGAAGGCTGCTGGGCAGCGGTAGCCCAAGTGCCTGTGCACACCCAGCGTGGTTTATTTTTGGGGAGGCGAGGCCCGTTTCATTTGAGAGGGCTGCTGTCGTTCTGTTTGTGGTAGGCTAAATCTTAGCCTGGGTGTGAGACTCTATGTCTTCGCCCGTGGGTGAAAGCAGACAGAGTGGGCGCTTGCCTCAGCAGGGGGTCCGTGGGCCGAGCTGGACTGAGGTCTAGCTTTCCTTCCGCAGGGCGTACGTCTCTCTCTTCATGAGACATTTGTGCGAACCTGGGGCAGACGGTGCCGAAACCTTTGCGGACGGCGTTCCCCGGGAAGGGCTGTCGCGCCAGCATGTGCTGACTCGGATAGGAGTCATGTCACTAGTAAGGAAGAAGGTGGGTGAGCAAAATGTTTAATGTGCCGTTTCAGGTATGTTCTGGAGACTTGTGGCTTTCATTGGCTGCTGATTGCCTCTCACCAGGGATCCCCTATTGAATCTCCCAGGCTCAGGGCGCATCTGTTTTTGTCATAAACGTGTAGGGGATGGTAATGCAAACTGCCTTTCAAACCCTGCCGTTTCTTTCCCTGGGAGGGACATAGGGATGAGCAGGTATTCAGTAGCCTGGCTGGCAAAAAAGAGAAGTCACGCTGGAGGCTTGGTGGGTCTCTGAGCTGTAGTGTCAGACATCCCTGGCAGGGTGGGTGTAGTGATGCTGCCCTTTTGTGCCTCTGCGGGTGGAGCAGCCTGCGCTTGCCGGCTCTGCGGCACCAGGCTGGAAACGTCTCCACTGTGTTTGACTCCCATGGTGTGCATCTGCCCCAGGTCCAGGAGTTTGAGCATGTCAATGGGAAGTACAGCACCCCAGATCTGATTCTTGAGGGCCCGGAGAGCAAGAAGTGCAGTGAGATTGTGTCCTCGGGTCCCAACACCCCCATCCCAGCCAGCCCAGCACATATGCACACGGGATCTGTGGCCCTTGCGGGTAGGTGTGCCTACAGGCTTCCAGGGGATCGTGGTTTTGGTCTGCCTTGGGAAGGGAGGTGGGCCAAGACGCCAGAAGGGCTTGCAGGTGTCTGCCTACCCCTCTGGGGCCCCGTTCAATGGCTTCCTCACTTCGCTGTTGCTACAGACAAAATAGAAACCCAACTCGGGTTCCAGGAGGAAAAGGAGCAAGTGGAGCAGAGGTCCAGAAAGGTGTCTGACAGCCAGGTAGGGTGGCTTCTTTCAGCAGCTCCACCCGGAGGCCTTCTCATGGTCTGCCCAGAAACTTGGAGCACTCCCTGAGGAAGGGACGAGGCTGGGCTGATCTGGTGCGGGCGCTTTATGTTCAGGTGCCTGCAAGTGCCGAGAAGGCAGAAAGCAAAGAGCACCCAGAAAGCTGCGACAGCAAGGAGAAGCAACAGGAGAGTGAAAAGGCTGAGCCTTCTCCTGAGCCCCTGGTGAAAGGTGAGGAGTCTCTGTGTCTTGGATGAACATGATGCCCATGCGCAGGCTCTGCTCTCAGTCGCAGGGGACTTCTGTGGGGCTGTGGCACACAGCAGTGGCATCGATTTGTGCTGGAGAAGTTCTACAGCTGAAGTTGTGTGGAGCCCAGGGCGTGCACCCTAGAAGTCTGGGACGCGCTGGTGATCCTGACGCGTGAGATTCCCCTCTGGTGGGAGGCTCCAGCGCTTGCACCTTCCTTGGGTCTTTCGCTTCTCCGTATCGCAGTGGGAAACCTGAGTATTGCAGGGTCCTGTAGCGATTCCTGGAAAAACAAGAGTTACAGGTTGTAAATTATGAGAAGTGCTCATTCTGGGGAGCATTTTCTGTTCCTAGTAATATGTTCCTTCAGCTGTCTCAAGGAAGAGAGAAAACTAAATATGTTTTCCTGATAAAACGCAGCAGAATATTCTGTTAGAAGTTTTTCAAATGCCTTGAACATACAAACAGTATAATTGCTTTACCCTGAAAGGGAAAGTCTATCCAGACAGTAAGTTTTTGTTCCCTGAAGAGCGTTTTGCAGTCCAGGCTTTTCTCATGGTCCCGTTCCCTTCTGCAGATGAGGGCATTCAAGAGAAGGAGAAGCCTTTGGAGAAGCCGGAGTTGAACAGCAGCCCAGGGAAAGGGGAGGACAAAGAATTCAAACCAGGTGAGGCGTGAGGAGGCTCTGGGTGAGAAGCAGTGTGAAGGGCCTCAAAAGCAAGGCAAGGCAGGTGCCTGGTGTGGAGGCGAGGGAGCATGTCCGTGGGGTGACGGCGAGGACAACCGCCGGCACCCGCAGCATCTGGTGCTGCCGTCTGGCGAGGCTCGGGAGCCGCCAGCGGACACAAGATGCCGTTATGGTGGGCGCTGCCTGTACTTGCTGTGCAAACAGTAGGACCTGCCGAAAGGGGCAGGTGGTCAGCTGCTGTGGAGCAGAGCGCGGGCTGGTGGCTTTTCCAATGGTGAATTTAGCAGGGAGTTCCTCTGGCAGCTGATGGGGCAAGGAAGACCCCAGTCAGTCTTTTGGTGGAGTACGATGAGACAGGCGCGATTTCTTGTGTTTGCCAAGCAGAGGATGCCAAGGCGGAGGAGAAGGAGCAAAGCGAGGCTCAGCAAAACGGCGACAGAGAGGAAGAGGAGGATGGAAAGAAGGATGACAGAAACATGAACTTTCGATTCATGTTCAACATTGCTGACGGCGGCTTTACAGGTAAGAGCAAGAGACGAGGCACCGGCTGCTTCTGCAGAGCTTCTACACGGAAGCTCCGAGCCTGTGCAAGAAATGCAAACCGCGTGGAAAGGCTGGATGGGACGGTGCTTCGCCTGGCAGCAGGCTGTCTCGGTTCTGCGCTGTGCCCCGGGAGATTTCGTTGCTCGCCCTGCCTGATGCGCTGCACGGTGTCCCCGGCAGCCCCGCTGGCTGACCCGGCTGTCTCGCTTCTGCTTCCGCAGAGCTGCACACACTGTGGCAGAACGAGGAGAGGGCTGCCATCTCCTCTGGCAAGATCTACGACATCTGGCACCGCCGACACGACTACTGGCTGTTGGCAGGAATTGTCACGTACCCTTTGACTTGGCGGGAGCGTGCCTCCCGCTGTCGGCTGGCAGGAAGGCAGCGGGGCAAGGGAGGCCTCTGCGAGCTGGGGTGGCGGTGCGGTGATGAGCAGGGAGGGGGTTTAGCAGCGCGGTGTTGCTGCGGGGCAACGGGCGTGTTGTCGGCTGGCTGGTTCTTCCCTTGACCCTCCCTCCGTGCCAGTCACGGCTATGCCCGCTGGCAGGACATCCAGAACGACCCGCGCTACGTGATCCTGAACGAGCCGTTCAAGTCGGAGATTCATAAGGGGAACTACCTCGAGATGAAGAACAAGTTCCTTGCCCGGCGGTTCAAGGCGAGTTGCAGGTCCAGGGCTGGTGAGTCCTTACCGGTGGGGGAGACCAGAGTGGCTCCCCAAAGCTGGGGGAGAGCCCGCCAGCACCTTCTGTGAGCAGAGGAGGGAGCGGTTGTGGGCTTTGTGAGGGGCTTGGGCTTGCCAGAGGAGAGCAGGCACCGGGGGCTTGGTCCTGGGGCGCTCGTGGGCTCCGCAGCGCAGCGCAGGGGATGGGGCTGCCTGCCCTGGGCTCCTCTGCGAGCGGGCCAGGTTGGGTGCTCTGCCCGCTCCCCAGATCCCCTTCTGGATGCTCTGTGTCTGAAGGGGATAAGAAAACATAAGGGCTAAGCGTGTTCCCCCAGGAGTTTCTGGGAACGAGGCTGGTGGGGACAGAGGCTCTGCTGGCGTGAACCGCCTGGGCAGCTGGAGCCTGTGGAGCGGTACTGGTTTACACCGGAGCAGGGGCTGGTCCTGAATCCTTTCCCTCCTGTACCTCCCAGTTGCTGGAGCAGGCCCTGGTGATCGAGGAGCAGCTGCGAAGGGCTGCGTACCTCAACATGACCCAAGACCCCAGTCACCCGGCCATGGCATTGAACGCCCGTCTGGCTGAAGTGGAGTGCCTTGCCGAGAGCCACCAGCATCTCTCCAAAGAGTCCCTGGCTGGGAACAAGCCCGCGAATGCCGTCCTGCACAAGGGTGCGTGCTGGCACAGGGGGGTGTGGGTGTGGGAGCCTGCCCCAGGGGGGTGGGAAGGGTTTGCCACCCTGACCGTGGGGAGATCCAGCCGGGAGGTCGTCCCCGTCTCGCATTCCCTGAGCCAGGAGCTGCCTGCTCCTCCGCAGCTCGCTTTGCCAGCGAGGGCACCGGGCAGCAGCACATTGCCGCTGCAGCCCGCGGTGGCGGGGGTCCGCAGCACTCTTTGCCATCAGCTCCCGGCTGCTGGAGCTCGCCCGTCCCCAGGGCTGGGATGCTGGGGAGGCTCCCGCCTCTGCCAGGGGTCCGGCGGGCATCCCCTCGGCCTGAGTGCCTCCTCGCTCTGCTCGCAGTGCTGAACCAGCTCGAGGAGCTGCTGAGTGACATGAAGGCCGACGTGACCCGCCTGCCCTCCATGCTGTCCCGCATCCCGCCCGTGGCCGCCCGGCTGCAGATGTCCGAGCGGAGCATCCTCAGCCGCCTGGCCACCCGCGGCGGGGACCCCGTCGTCCAGCAGGTCAGCGGGGACCGGGATGGAGCCCTGGCTGGGGGATTGGCGGGGGGACCGGGGTGCAGGTCAGTGGCTCTTCTCCCTCCTTACCTCCCCAGGGCTCCTTCGGCTCCTCCCAGATCTACAACAACAACTTCGGGCCAAATTTCAGAGGTCCCGGGCCAGGTGGGATTGTCAACTACAGCCAGATGCCTCTGGGACCATACGTGACCGGTAGGTCGGGGTTTCGAGCGGATGCTCCCAGGCAGAGAAATTCAGGGTCGGAGTTGAGCGGCCCAGGAGCGTGGCCAAAAGATGGCGGGCAAGCCAGGCCTTGCCTCTCTCTCATCACAGATATTTAGCTGTTCCCGCCATGTTCCTCCGCAGCTCCCATTTCCAGCTGAGGTAAGGCTGCGCTTGCTGTTTTGTTCGCGAGGGCCTTTGGGAGCACGCGGGGAGACGTGCGAGGGAGTGGGGGGGCCGTATGCGCCGGTGTCCGGCTGCGGCCTCTGGCTTGAGGCACTGCAGCGGGTACCGGCAGCGGGAGCAGGGGCAGGATCCTGCGGGGCTGGAGCCCGGCAGCTCTCCCCTCTCCTTGCAGCAGCCGCCGGGGGCTGCTCCCTGGCCCCCCCAGCTGAAAGCCGCCGTGTCGCTGGAGGAAGGGCGGGGAAGCGCGGCGGCGGTGCCTGCGTGGAAGGCGAGCTGCCGCCGGTGCTGCCAGGCTCTCCCGCTTCAAGTGTGCTTCAACCGACGCAATCCCCCCACCGTCGCTGGAGCGCCTGGGACGGTTTCATTTCCGTGTACATTTTTTGCACTTTCTTATTGAAGACTTGAAGGGTTTGTCTGGGCGAGGTGGGCTGAGCTGAGAAGGGAGGGAGAGTCACGGTGTTTATGTCTGGGTTTACTGCTGCCTGTGGGGTGTGAGGGGAGACTGGGGTGCCTGTCCGGGGCCGAGTCGGCTCCCGAGCCGGCTCCCGAGCTTCCCTCTACGCTCCATTTCTACGTCCTCGTGGTGTTTGAGCACGTGCATGCCTGCTGCCAGCCCCGCGGCCGGAGCCCGCCT
>JAVJGG010000001.1:660661-695312 GCA_035590195.1 Aviceda cuculoides
AGGAGAGGGGTGCCGGGGGGACGGGGATGCCGCGGCGGCTCTGGGCTTACGGTCCCCTCCCTCGCGGCAGGGCTGGCAGGAGCAGCGCGCCCGGCACGCCCGGGACCTGCAGATCATCGATGCCTACCGGGAGCGCATCAAGGGCGAGAGCATCTCGCGGGCGCTCAGCCAGGCCATCACCGCCACCCGCACTGTGCGCGCCGTGCTGGGGACGGCCGAGTTCTTCGAGTTCGCCCTGAAGAACCCCTACGGCGTCCAGCACACCGTGACCATCGAGGTCGACCACCCCGAGCTCAGGTGGGGGCCGAAGCCGGGTCTCCCCCGTGTGCGTGGGGAGATGCCAGGGTGGCCCCGGCTCCCGGCCGGTCCTCACCAGCACCTCTGCCCCTCGCTCCCCCAGCGTCATACTGGACCCGAGGGAGTGGCGCCACTTCAAGGAGCTGACCGAGAGCGTTACACCGGTGGAGGAGGAGATGTTCCACCTCCGCGACGACCTCAGGCCTCAGGTCTACCTGCGCCCCAAGGAGACCGTCCGCATCCCCTTCAAATACCAGACCTTCTCCGCGGACCCCGCTGTCGTCGTGGCACAGGTAGGTGCGGGCCCCCGTTTTCGGCTGTGTTTGCCTATGCAGGGCAGGGTGGTACTGCCACGGGGAGCACCGCGCAGCCGTAGCGGTGCTGCATCCCCGGGCAGCCGGCTCTTGCACCCCACAGGGGCCAGCAGGGCTGGGCGCCGGCACCGACACAGCCACCCGCTCCCTGGGGAAGAGCGGGGCCGGCCGGACGAAGCACATCCAGGTGAGGGAGCTGGGCAAAAACGCCGCTCAAGGGGCCGCACGGGAGGAGAAGCGTTGCTCTTGCAAAACTCCGTCCCTCTCCCGCCGGTCCCCCGGGACAGGTCTCTTTCCAGGTGAGCGGGGGGAAGCCCATCGCGCTCCTGCGGGTGAAGGTGGAGCCGCAGCCCCACGTGGTGGACCAGACCTTCCGCTTCTACCACCCGGAGCTCACCTTCCTGAAGAAGACCATTCGGCTGCCCCCCTGGCACACGCTCCCCGGTGAGCCCGCGGCGGGGGCTCGGGCTCTTCCTCGTTAGTCAGCGTCCAGGGTTCAGAGGGGCCTTCCTGGAGGTGCGGGTGGCATCCAGAGAGCTCTTCTCTGCTTCCTCGCCCTTTCACAGCCTTGGGCTCCCCGCTCACTCTTCATCCGCTTGCCTGCGTTAATTTTATATTTAATTGCCTGCACCAGCGTGCCTGTGTAGTTTGCTGGTAGCCCTGCGTAAGGGATTCTGGTCTGCGGCTGCGTGGGGCGCAGGGTAGCAAGCACAAGTGCAGAAAACGCTGAATACGGTTTCACCTCCGTCTCTCTCCTCCGCAGGTGCGCCAGTGGGGATGCCGGGGGGGGAGCCCGAGATGTTTGTTCGCTGCAGTGACCCTGACATCATTTGCGAAACCAAAAACATGGTACCTGTTACGCTTCGGCATCGGTCTGTCCTTTGTGTCCTTCTGCTGGGGGTCGTTTTCGGCGGTGGCTAAATGCCTCGCGCCCACGGAGCATCCCTGTGTATCAGCCCGTGGTAGCGAAATGCTGGCAGTGGTGAAGCTGGAATTGCCCTTTATTATTGCTCCAATTAAAAGGAGCCACGCGGCTTTTGTGGTGGAAGCTGAATATTGCCCCGTACCACATCGCGCAGCAGCCTGTACTCGCTTGTTCTTTTGAGCAAATGCCGCATGGTTAAGATGCTGGGGAAAAGCAGCCTTATGTCAGGCGTGGGATAGACCTTCCCTGCTGCTCGGGGTGTCTGCAGCCGCTGGAGGTGTGTGTGGGGGGGGACGGGGCGTCCTCTGGATGCGTGGCAGAGCACCTCTCCGTGGGGTGATGCTGGGGCGGTGGGGAGGACCGTGGCGGGCCGAGGTGCTCCTTAGGCTAAGCCTAGCCGTCGCTCTGCGTCCCTCCCCGAGCGCAGCCCTTGCTTTGCAATGCCTGGCACGGGTTTCCTGGGCTTGCTTTGCAGCCGGGGGAGGTAGAAAGGAAAAAATAAACTTGAGCCCATACGTGCAGATGGTGACGAGGGGTCGTTGCTAATTGCCGTTGCAGAAACGCGTTGGTATGGTAATTGGATTACGGCTTGTTAGGAAACTTGGGGAAAATTTGCCAAAATTTGATTACAGATGCAGACCTGGAATGCGATAGTCGTTTGTGTCCTCTTTTGTAATTAAAAATACTGGAAGAGCTCAGCCAAGCTGTATAATAACTTAATAACATAGTTTAACTAGATGCTGAAAGCATCTGCTTTCGTAAGTGGGTCGGTGGCGGGTTTTTCCGTTAATGGGAAGGAAACCCTGGAGTCCTCATTAGCTGGTTTGATCGCGAGGTTAACTGTTGGAATGATGCTCTGATTTCTGCACGCAGGGGCCCGGGGAGCCGCAGGACATCTTCTTAAAAGTAGCCGGAGGACCAAGCCCGCAGATCAAGAAGTTCTTTGTTGCTATTTATACGTAAGTAGCAGGACCCACAAAAGTGAGAAACGCTAGCCCCGAGCGTGTGGCAGGGCAGGAGGGGAGCTCGTGCTGCCCTTTCCTTGCTCGCGGCTTCCCGAGCCTGGCCGGCTTTGGTGAGCAGCAGAAAGCTGGGCAGGAGGCTTCCCAAAACGTTTGCAGCTTAGGGTTTTACATCGTTCTCTTTTCCTCTAAATAACCTCTGGCCGGAGCATCCCCGCTGCGCAAGCTAACGCCTTTGGAGCCAGCCGGGCTACCTCTGCGTCGGACGATGCTCTAGGAGCGGGTGGGACCGGTATGGGCTCCTTAGAAGAAGCCGTCAGCGAGCCCCATCCGTCTGTCTGTGCTGCAGGGACGCCTGGCTGGCAGCGCCTGTGCAGATCTGGCAGTTCTACCTGCACTCGCTGCAGCGCCTGGACGTCAGCTGCACGGCCGGGCAGCTCTCCCGCCTCTCCCTGCTGCTGCGGGGCACCCCGGCCCCACGGAGGGTGCAGGCGTTCACCTCCCACCCGCAGGAGCTGGAGGTAACCCCCCGCCGTGGGTGGGCTCGGGGCTGCGGCAAGCGAGGGGCTGGCCTGGACCAGCCTGGCGAAATCCCTTCCGGAGCGGGAAAGGCAGCCCTAAAGTGTTTGCGATAATTATCTTTTGATTAGAGCTGTCAAGTGTAGGATCATCGGCACGAAACCCCAGAGGGCAAATTATCTGCGTTAATGAGACCATCTGAAGACTAGCAATTTCTTTAGAATTCGTTGGGCCGTAATTGCGAATGTCAATAACGAAAGGCACAAAAACTCCATCGCTGTCCCGCAAACAAAAACAAAAGTCTCCCCAGGTGAAGCCTGCGAGGGGAAGGAGTCCCCTGGCTGGGGGGGAGCTGGCTGTCCCCGAGCAGCATTTAACCTTCCTGACACGCAGCTAGTCCCGGCGTGTTCACGTGGGGGGGGTTCAGTAGTGGTGGTGTAGGTGCACAGGTCTTTAAGAGCAGTCAAGTCTAGTCTGTACCCCAAGCTGGACGCCGCGGAGGTGCGATAGGCTGCCGCGGGTGGCTGCAGCTCCCGGTGTTGGTTTCCGCAGGTGGATCCCGACGGTGCCTTCCTTCTCCCCGCCAACGGCATCCAGGACCTGTACCTCGGCGTGAGGCCCCGGCGGGCCGGCAGCAGGTTCATCTACCTCAACGTGGTGGATGTGGAGTCCCACCAGCTGGTGTCCTCCTGGCTGCTCTGCCTGTCCTGCAGGCAGCCCCTCATCTCCAAGGTACGGCGGCTCTCGCACGCGGTGATGGCACTGGACCGGCGGTTGCGGTCTGGCCGATAACCCGGGGCTGTCTCCTGCTTCTTCCTCTCTTTACGTCTATGGGCTTTTTGGTGCTTGCCACCCTGAGCGCACGTTTCATCCTCGGGTGCTCAAATAAGCTCGCTGCAGGCTGCAGTAAAACGTCTTTCAGGCGGTTTCGAAGGCAGTCCCATGCTGAGGAGTGTCAACTCTGAAGTATCCCCGGTTGTGAAATTAAAGCTACAGCATGCTGCTTTCTATTAGCACTGTGCTGGCAGAGGCCTTGCCTCAAAGATAGAAAATTAGATTTTCCGGCTAGTGTGTTCCGTTTAAAAACATTTTCCCAAACCCCTCAGTGCCGAGGGAAGTTCAAATCGGCGTTTAAACCAATGCCTTGGTGTCCTGCCGAGTGCCAGCCCGCCTCTGGTGCCACAGGGCGTTACCTGAGTGAACGCCACGGCTCTCCCTGTGGATGTCCATTAATTAGCTGGAGGATGAGCTGGCCGGTCCCAGCTGCTCCCCTGGCCCTTGGTCGTTCGGGCTCGTAATTACTTCTGCCGCCGCGCCGGTGCCAGCGGCGGCGCGAGGAGGATGCTTTTGCTCAAAGGTGGTTTCTTCACAGCTGCTGGCAGAGATGAAATGTAAAGCGTAGAAGGGGAGAGGAGGGGGGACATAAGGCAACGTGCCCCCGAAGCGCCTCCCACGGCGTGTCGGTGCGGGAGGCGTTCCTCCGCAGCGGGTTTGGGGGAGTGCCCGTTGTTCCCCCTGCCCGCCCCGCGGTCCGTGCCGCCTCCGCCACGGCTCGCGCTCAACCCGCAGGCGTTCGAGATCTCGCTGCCCGCGGGAGGCGGGAGAGGCTGCAACAAGCACATCGCCTACACCAACCCCTACCCCTCGCCCAGGCTCTACTTCTTGTGCACCAACCGGCCCGACCTCCTGCAGTTCAAGGAGGACTCCTTCGAGGTGCGTCCTGCTGCCGCTGGTCCCCCCCTCGCCAGACCCCCGCACTCATCCAGCTGGATGCCGTGACGCGCGGAGCCGTGCTCGGCGGGGGTAGGGATGCGGGAGGGCCGTGCCAGCCTGGGTGGGGAGGGCGGGCAGGTCGAGGGGTCCTCGCCGGGCCCTGCCGCCTCTCCTCCCACCCGTTTTCCCCGCAGGTCGCCGGCGGGGAGGTGTACACCATCGGCTTGCGCTTTGCCCCGAGCCAGGGTGCGGGCGAGGAGGAGATCCTGATCCACATCAACGACCACGAGGACAAGAATGAGGAAACCTTCTGCGTGAAGGTCATCTACCAGTGAGGCTGCACCCCCGCCGCGGCAAAGCGGCTGGTCTCTGTGCCGGCCGCCGCCGTTTCCCCGGCAGTGCCGCCTCGGGGATGCCCTTGTCTCTCCGACGGGGGGGGGTGTTGCAAGCCCTGTCCCCTCCCAGTCAGCCCCTCACCGACCTGGGAGGTCTTGCTGTCCGCTGGGATCCCCGGGCATTGCCGTCAGCGTCGGTGGTGCCACGCGGCTGCTTCTGCACAAATTGGGGAGAGCGAATGTATTTGTTGCTGTGCGTGGTGACCACAGGATGTCTGTATTTTTGTTAAGCGTTACTATGTTTTAGCCACTTTGGAATTTTTTTTAACTGAAAAATTTGCAGATCTGATTCTGCAGAATATTTTTAAAGTATTTTATATTCTACAAGGAGTTTTGTACACACTGAAGCAGTTTTCTGGCATTTTTGTTACTTTTTACTCATCCTTGATCAGTTAAACTGATCATAGAATCGTAGAATCCGGCACCAGGGACAGACTCGGGCCCTCCCCGCAGCCAGACAGCTGCCTGTTTACATGGGAGCTCCGTCGGCGTCACCACGTTTTTCCTAAAAACGGCTTTCCCCCGGGTGGCAACCGTACCCGGGTCTCCCTCTGGGCCGAGGCCCCCGCTCGAGCAGAGAGAGGAGGGCTGAGGGCCGCGCACTGCCGGCCCGTCCCGCTCGCGGCCGCTCCTCAGGGCCGCTTAAACCTCCCGCCGTTGCCCCCGGCAGTTCCTCTGCCTCCCTAGGACTGATCGGAAATGACAGCTAGTATTTGAAAAGTGATTATACTGTCTGCGGCACAGAGAGGCCCCGAAGTCGGGTTATTAAAGTAGATTAGCTGAATAACTTTCGTTACATTTTCACGCAACGACATTTCTTGAGGCTTCGGAAGGCGCCGGCGCCGTCCCCTCGGCCGTGGCAGAGGAGGCGGCTCCAGTGCCGGGCGGCCGCAGCCGCCGGTAAGCGATGTGCCGGCGGGCAGGGGGTGCAGACGGGGGCACTGGAGCTGGGCTGGCGGCTCGGCAGCCGCGCTGCCGTTAAATGCGACCGGCCGCTGCAGTGCCCGGCTCTCGCGGGTGCAGGTACGGAGCGCCGGGCGGGCAGCAGCCGTGCGTGCTGCCTGCTCCCCTGGAAGCCGTGGCACAGCCGTGCGCTCGACCTGAAATCTGTGGATCTGGCGAGGCCGGGAAGAAAAGTTGAAAAAGACTTTCCTGTTAGGAAACGGAGGTGTCTTGTGTCCCAGCGCCTTCGGGAGGGACCTGGATGCCCACGGCTGCTCCTCCTTGGCGGTGCTGCCTGTAGCCAGGAGGAAGGGCTGGTAAATAAAATCTCCAGCAGCACTGGTTTAAGAAACCGGAGTGAGAATTTGTCACTTCTTAGCGGTGCAAGGCTATGTGGGAAAATGCTCCGCAGAGCCCTGTGTCCCCGCCGTGATGGAGCTGGTCTGAGCTGCTGGCCAGCCAGCCTAGATTAGGGCTGGTGGTTTTGTTGCGGATGCTGAAAGTGTAATGAGGTGGCTGGATTATTTAGACATAAGTTTTAGACGTGGCTGGATTATTTAGACATGCCTATATTTAGCTGCAGAGTTTAAGTGGGGTGCAGGAAACTGGGAGCCGGCTGGGGCGAGGCGGTGGTGCAGCTTGGGGTTTTCTTTTCTCCCCCACGTTTCCAGGCAGGGAGGGCAGGTGGGAGCCACGCTACCTGCTCCAGCCCGGAATACCTTTCCTACAGCACAGGCAGTCCCAGAAATCTTTGCAGGGCATTCATCTGCCCTGTTGGCACCTGGTAGTTTTTCATTACATTAGCTTTAATTAAACCATTTCCTTTCTTCGAACGTAAGCAAACCACGGCGGTCGATCCCAGCGGCTTTGTCGGTGCAGTGCGGCAGGGGCTGCGGAGGTGCAGGGGGCTGGGGGGGGTGAGATCCCATCCTGCCAGAGAGCAAAGAGCCTCCGCAGAGGTGTGAGAGGTGCAGCGAGGGCTCCGGAGCCCGGCAGAGAGAGGGCTGTGGCCGTGCACGGCAATGCTGGGTGTTAAAACCACGGCCCTTGGAAATGGTGCTGCTGGTGGAGCACGGGGCAAACACAGGAGCAGCATCTGCGGGCAGGGGCTGGGCTGGAGCCGCTTCTTGGGTTCATGCTTGTTAATGAAGTCGTCCCCCTAATGACGATAAACTTGTAGCACCACGTGCCTAGCATGCAGCTTGTTGTTCTCTTCCCATTTCATTCATGTCAGGAAGCAAATTGGATTCCAGCGATGATACAATTAATTCGCCCTAAAAAATCTTGGCTCACATCCCATGACCGAAGAGCGCAGGGAAGAAAAGATTGCGAAGCACTTGCCGTGGTTTTCAATAACTCTTGGGACTGCTCTGCCCTCTCGGAGCAGGCAGAACCCTTCGGGGACCTGAGCATCGCTGCCTTCGCCTCGCCGATGCTCGCGGCTGGACAGCCTCAGGGCTCTTAAATTTGCCTCCGCAGGCTCGCGGGCGGCTGATGGGTGCTGGTGCCGATGGACCCTCAGAGGGGCCTGGCGAGGGGCTGCCATTCCCTGCTGCCGCGTGGCTCTGGCGTTTCCCAAGGAAGGGAGGTCAAATGCTCCGCGGCGGCTCTTTCACCGAGCTCGTTTGGTGGAGGTCCAGCGCTGAACTGACTGGAGAGGAAGGCAGGAAAGCTCTCCATCGCTGCCGGGTACTTTGAAGGCTTTCCACGGCTTGGGTTGATTCCGCTTGTGCTTCGCCTCTCCAGGTGCCTGTGTCCCGGTGGGATCCCGCTCCCACTGCCTCCGTGAGCTTTGCCAACCGGCGCTGGCGTTTCTCATCCTGAGCGGGGTGGGTGGAAAACCCATCAAAATTCATTTGCTTACCCCGACAGGATGTCGTCATCGGTGCGCTGCTGCGGCGGCTGAACTTTGCTGATGCTCAGACCAAACCACCCTTTGGGGGCTGCGTTTGGAAGCCAGGGGAGGCAGGAGCGGGCAGAAAGCCCTGCCTGACGCTTGCCTGCGCTGCCTTCCCGCGGGAGCTGTGCTGGCTCGCCGGCACCGCTGGGTCCCCAGCCCTCGGCACTGGGGCTTACTCCAGGTCTTCAGGGGCGACGGGCAGGCGGGAGGTACTGCGAGAAGAGCAGCGGAGGAATAAGAAAAGTGAGTAAATCTGCCCCATCTCCCAGCTGTACGCCCGGCCAGCCCTACAACCCATGCCAGGGGCAAGGAGGGGTCACTAAAAACTGGCAAGCAGAAACAAGAAAATAAATAGGAAAAAAAAAAAAGGGAGTTGGGTGCAAAAGCTCCTGCAGCAGCAAAATGCCCTTTCAGGCTGGGAAATGGGCTCCCGAGATGCCTGGGCTTCAGCAGGGTACTCCTTGGGCTCAAGCTTTTAAACCCAGCTTATTTTTCCCATTATGAGGAGGAAATTGCGGCTGCCTGATAAACCTCTAATTAAACAAAGGCTCACCATAATATTTGCTGGGAGCTTGCCAGCCTTGTAATATGACATTACCGGGTATCTTTATTAGCCGAAATGAGTATTTGGAGTCTCTGCCAAACTGAAAGCTGATAGACGCCTTCGAAAGCGACACCCCAGCGCCAAGCAAACACTTCTGCGGCCTGCCGCTGAGGCTTGGCCGCGGTGGAGGTCGGCTGCCGTCGCCCCGCGCGGTGGGAGGGGGCCGGGAAGCTGCCCCGGCGTCGGCCCCCCCCCGGGGCGGCACCTTCTTACGGCAGACACGGTGTCCCGCGGATGGAGCCAAGCATCGCCTTTTGGCTGGCGTTGGCCAAGCGGCGGGGCACCTTCTCTTCCCACGGGGGGGGGGACGATCGCAGCCGGGAGGCTGGCAAAAAGCCCGTGCCAACCGCGCCGGCCTGCTGCGTGGCCCGGCGCTCCTCTGGGCATTTATATCCTGAAACATAATTTCATTATCGATGAACCAACAACACACGGAGGGACGGTTACGCTATGAATTTGTTGGTGTACGGTCTCCGCTCTGGGTGCTGAGCGCGGCTGGCGGTGCTGCCGGAGCCCAGGGTGACTGGCAGGCTGATGCCGTGCCTTGCAACCGGGGAAAGCTGCCACTCCGTCAAAACTCCCAGGAATGCCCCGAGGAGCCCGGTGGGGCTGGAGGAGGAGGGCAGAGAAAAGCCAGCGGTCCAGGGCAGCTGCCCACGGGGCGGCTGCTGGCACCGAGATTTAAGGGAGCAGCGTGCTGACTTTAACAGCCAGGGAAATCTGTGAGAAAAAGCCTCAAAACAATCTTTTTTAAAATTTATTTTCCCTCGGCGTGTTGCTGTGATTGCACAGCCGCAGCCCTTCGGAACCTGGGTGCCCTCCGAGCCATGGCCCCACTGAGAGCTGCCGACGGCTCCGCAACGCCAGGGCTGGTGGGCCAATCTGTTCTCCTTAGGGAAAGGGGCTGCTCCCAGCAGTCTTTCAGCCTAAGGAATCAGAAAACTCCAGTGTTATAACACGTCGCCCTGGCATTTCCAGCAGGAAGTGTTTTGATTCTCAAGTCTAAAATGAGCTTTTATTTTGAAATGCATTGTTCATTTTCTTTTAAAAGGTCAAAATCTAAATGAAAGACTTTAACTCACCTGAGATGAATTTATTAGTTTTTGTCTTTGGCAGGCACACAGTAACTCAACCTGCTGGTGGCATGCCGCGCTCGGGCAGTGGGCTGGAGTGGCCACGGGCTGCGGCACACGGTGGGCGCTGTCGTGGCCACCGCCGGGCTGCTGGTGGCTGTGCGGGACCCGTGTGGTGGGTTGTCAGCTCCGGGTAACTTTTCTACTTTTCAGAGTGCTGCTCTGCTTGCTTCGGCGCAGGCGATGCGCCAGGTGTATATATATATATATATGTTAAGTGCAGGTGCGGTGATTGTGTTTTTTCTCAGGCCACCTTTAAGGAGGTTGCACAAACCACCTCTGGCTGCAGGCTCAGCAGTTGCTCTCTCGGGTTCCAAGCACCGCGCGTCTCTTCCTTTCTTAATTTGACAGCACATTTCCCCTGAGGGAAGCTAAATGCCCTCCCTGGGCCCCGTGGCCCCGGCCGCCCTCGGAGAAGCTCGTCGGATGTCCCGGTGGCGGTACAGGCAGAGGAACCCCCGAATCCGCGGCTCGGGCGAAGGAAGAGCATCCCGGGGGCTGCCGGCTCTCTCCATCGCCCTCGTTGCTCTTCCCTCTGACTGCATGGGGAGAGCAAAAATGTGCTGGAAGGCAAGGAGAAGGGCTGGGAGCCGCTGGCCAGCATTGCCAAAGATCATCTCGATGTTCTCGTGCCCTTAGTGGGACAAGTGACTTTTTCACCCCTGTCTGCTCCTGCTCCTGCTCCCACGCCAAGCGGCTGCGTGCCGGGGGTGCCGCCGAGTGCTTGCAGCCCTTCCTTCAGCACAGCTTGAAATATTTTGTTCCTTATTAGAGGAAGTGTTTCAGAAAACCTGTGGAAGTTTACTCCAGAGAGACGGGCTTCACGGCGAAGAAACAGTTGCCAGTGGTAATTGTATATTAGCGTTAAGACAAGCAAATTACTCCAGAGGTGACAGGGTGTCGTGGAGATGGGCGGCGGGCTCCTGCTGGGGCAGTGCGGGCTCCTCTGGGCTTATTGGCAGGGTCAGGCAAACCGAGCCCAGGCTCTGCCCTCCCCTTTCCTCGGGATGGTTTTCCAGAGGAAAATTGGAAAAATGGACATCTGAGGCATAGAGACAGCATCCCAGCTTTCCCACGGCACAGCCGGGGCCGTGCCCAGCTCCACCTCACCCTGGGGAGGGTCCCAGCACCTTGTCTTTTAGGAAAAGCTTTCTTTGCCTGCAAGGGTCATTAATTTTCTTATCCAAGAAGGAAGAAAAGATTTTTCCAACAAGACATGAACCTGTAGTCCCTGCGGCTGCCAATACTGGGACCAGTGGATGTCTGATGGGTGAAGCCAGACGCAATTCCCAGTGGTCGCCTTCCAGAGGGAATATATTAAGGAGTATTTATTAGGCCAATTACAATTCGCTCTTGTCCTCTGGCAGTTCAGGCCCTGTACTGCTCCAAAGTGAGGTGTAAGATGATCTTCTGCAGAAAAAAAATCCCCATTTGGTTATTAACATGTAGCCCAAATACGGCACAGCAGTCCCGGCACTGACATTTGGGGGGTTTGTTCCCCATTTCTCCCACGTGTCTTCCTGAAAGTGTACCACTGACCTGATAAAAAACTGATTTAATGGTTACAAAACCTGCAGATAAAGCTGCTCTTAATGGATTTCTTTATGATCAAGGCTGTCAAATACAAGGCTCAAAATCCTTTCTACAGCAAGAGCCACTATTTTAAGTGCACTCAATCAAAAGCAGGCTGAGGTTCCGTAAGTGAAACAATGGCTGTAGGAAATGCATTTTATTAGCATCTCCAGCAGAAAGGAGGGCTGGCAGAAGAGATGAAAAGCCTCCGAGCTGCGGCTGCTGCACTCCCATTCAGCCGGGATGGATGAGATGTGAAGGGCATTTTCAAAACACGTCCTTGCTATCTAATCATGTCCTGTTGGGAAGAGGGTGATGGGAGCCATCCCTTTGGGCTGCGAGGCAAAATAACACAACGGGGGCCTTTGCCGGGCGGGAAGAGGCTGCTTTTGGGCGGCAACCTCCGCAGCCGGGGCCGCAACAGCCGGACCCGCGGCGAGGGGCTGCTCGGCTGGGGCCGACGCTCACAAATCCGCGTCAAAATCCGCCGTGAGGAGTGTTGGCTGCTTCCCTGTGGAGCTCGTCTCCTGCCTGGGTCTAAAGTCGAGCGGGGCTTCCGAGTTTGCAATGCTCCGAGGGTTCTTGGGGTCTCTGGTGGGACTTTCCGCAGCTGTCGGGTGAAGGATGGGGCCTCTCTGCCACAGACTGCGTGGTGCACGTGGGCTGGCGCTGAAATACAGATCCGTTTTTGATAATAACTTGCAGTTACATAATGAGAAATTTGTAGCATTTGTAAACTGACGGTTGCTTTTAAATAATTTCCCTTCTTTCTGTCCCAGGCTTGGCATTTGATGAAGAATTGAGGCTCTGCGTTCATTTACCAATTAATTTATCGTACAGAGGTGGGAAGCAGCGTCCACCTCAGTGAAGGTCAACAGCATCGCGTGTTTACCTGTTATTTCCAAACACTATTAAGCTTCTTAAACAAACTGCGTGGGTGCTGTAGGCAACGAAAGCACCTCTGGCAAGGCTGCTCCTGCTCCTGCAGCAGCTCCCATCGGATGGTGAGGCGGTGTTCGTGGGAGTGAGACCGGATCACTCGGCTCATCGGCAGGAATCCGGTGAGGAGTCCTCCCGCGCAGGTAACGGCGGAGAGCGTCCCTGAATTCATGCTTTGAGAGCGCTTGCTTTTCGGGACAGAATGAGCCGAGCGCTGACAGCCATTCGTCGCTTCCCAGCCCAAATTAACATTTGATTTGCGCCCTGCTTTCCTTCAGCTTGCCACCCGTCCTGCTCATCCATGAGACGTTTGACGGAGCTGCCCCAAGACTCCTCCCGGGGACGTTACGTTTGCCTCCTGCGACAAGACCCGTTTATTAGCTTCTGTGAATCTGTTCAGCTGGAAGCTGGTGCGTGAGGAGGGTGGACTCTGCCGGGAGGTACGGCTCACCCAATGTCGCGCGGATCTTATCTTGGGGGGAACGTACTGCAATCCTCAAATTAAATGAACAGTCCTGGAATAAAAGCCTTGGAGGCTATGGCCTTCTGTTCACCTCCAAAATACATATGGAGCGGGAGATGGGAACGGGAGAAGGGAATGGGAGATGCCAGAGGGCTGGGCCAGCTCTCTGCTAGTTTTACTGTGCGGCTCTGGTATCATGGAGCGTCTTGTACTTCTGCGCTTTGTATTTTCTCCCTAAAGGTGTGTCCTTTCTAGAGAAAGGCCAGACCTGCAAGTTTGCTGAAAACCAGCCCTGTGCAAATCACCTGGGGCAGTTACCAGCATCTCCAACGGTGCCAGCCTGGGGGAAAACCTGCTGCGGGGCTGCCGGAGCAGCCGGAGGGGCAGGGGCTGCCCTTCCCACCCGGAGTTACGGCACACGTGGTTATCCACCACACGCCGGATGGGCCGGGCTTTGCTTTTATGGCTGGAAATCTCTCAGAATTTCTGGCGAGTCGCCTCTTGGCGTCTGACGGGGTGGCACCCAGCGTTTCGGGAACAGCCGCGCCCTGCCGTTACACCCACTTCGTTGGAGAAAGGCTGTAAAAGAATTGATCGCAAAAGCCGTCCTCTGCCTTCGGCACGGGTTCAGACTCCCCTTGGGACGGAGGCTAACAGGTACATCTGCTGCTGAGGGATAATTCCAGGATTTCCCACTGCCAGCCCTCACCCGGCACAAGCCCGGCTGTGCACAAGCCCCCGGCCGGCGGGGGCTCTCTGCCCCGGGCTCCCCCTGCCTCTGCCGACACCCCTGGCCCAGTGCCGGCCCCGGAGACCTGCGGGAGGGAAGCCCCTGCTCGGCCTCGGGGCTCTCCGGCTGGAGCCTGTCGGATGGTGGGTGCTTGAGCATCGCCAGCAGCCCTGGGCTGCAGCTCTGTGTGCGGCTCCCCATCCCATCCCATCCATCCCATCCCGCCCCACCCCATCCCAGTTAAGTGTTGGTGACTAACTCCAACACTGACAAACTGGAAATAATTAATGTAGCATCTCACCTCTTCTTGGGTGAGCCCCGCCAGCTGTTGATGGTGCGAGAGTGCGGTGCGGCCAGCGCTGGCGTTTTGGCCCTGGGAATACCTACCCCAAAAGCAGAGGCCTGCATGTTTCTCGAGAACAGAGGTTGCAAACCTGAGGTGTTTCGCTGGGCTGGCGGACCAGTGGCTGAGGTCCTTTTAGCGTGGGGACAGCAGCGGGGTCTGCCTTTGCCCCCATTGCATGCCAAAGGATGCTCTGAGCTCTGCCCATGCAGACCATCTGCCCCCTCGCTTCAAATTAATAGACAAATTCAGAAAGGAAAAAAAATAATCAAAGTCTTTTCATGGACAATTTGTGCATGGAAAAAAGGGACCAAATGAATTAAATAAATTCTTTGCTGTGATGGGCTCGCCCAGCTCGGCTCCCTGCCTGTCGGAAGCAGGTTTTCAAGCCTAATGGTATCAGACACTCTTTTGGCACCCATTTTCGAAGAAGCATCCCACCCCTGCTGCTTCTTAATGCGGCTCATCTCCTGCCGATTGCTCCCAGGGTCTCAGCCAAATCAACACTTCAAATTAAAGCCTTCCCTGCCGCTCGACGCGGGTTTCCATGGAGATCCAAGTGGATGCTCCTTCCTGCTCTGGAGCCGATGGAGAGGCACCCTCCCAGGAAGGGCCCGTGGGTCGCCGAGTATCCTGGGGCTCCGTAGCCACGTTTGCCGTGTGCTGCCTCTGGCGGATCCGGCGCCTTCGATCCCACCGTGCCGGCGCTGCCACGGGCTCCTCTGCTTTGCCTGTAACGAGCTGGGCTTGGCACCCGTCCCCACCGCCACCGGGAGCCAAATGTGAGCGGGAGGGAGGTCAGGAATAGCTTGGTGAGCGGCGGGTTTCTCCCTGGGCAGTCCCGGAGGAGTTCCCGGGACCTCTCCTTGCCAGCAGGGTCTGCAGCTGGTGAAAAATGTCATCTCCTTCCCCGGCTATAGGTTTCCTTGTCACTGCCGATGCCCCTTTCTCGGTGCCTCGCTCCGCGCCGGTGCACGCCACCCTGTGCAGCTCCTTTGCGCGCCTGCACCTGGAACAGGCTTTCGGTTTAAGTTACTCGCCCATCGGAGCCGATGCCGCCCGGCTCCCCGCAGAGCTTGGACCGTGGAAACGCTTATCTTCAGGTGGGGACCAGCCCTTTCACTGGGCGGGAATCAGGTTGATTTGTTTGTAGCGTCTTTGTGTAAACTAGGAATAGCCTTCGTAGTCTGAGAACAGGTTTCCCGAGCGTCGCACAGAGCCGCTCGGCCAAGGCTGGGCCAGGGCAGGCGACGGCGGCGGGTTCGGCGGCGGTGGGAATGCCCTCGCACGTGCGGCTGAATTAGCAAATAGCTGCGAGATCTAAGAAATGACAGTAATTACAGGAACAAAATTGTTATTAATGTACTAATTTACGTGGGAGCCAGGCTTTATGTAATTACACTCTGGGATCAAGATAAGGTTAATGCATTTACCTTCCCGGGTAGGCAGTTGGAATTGTTCTTCCTCTGCCGTAAGAGACAAGCATGCGTGTTCCTAGCGATGCGGCGGCAGGACCGTGCAGCTGCGCGGGTCCGCGGGCAGAAGAGGAGACGAGGGCACGGGGGGGCTTGTTGCTCTTTGCTAATATTGCTAACGAGGGGATTCGGAGCAGCGGCTCCCCTGCGCAGCGTGCGGCCCCCTCTGTGCGCCCCGTGGGGCATCCCAGGCTCGGCTGCTTACCGGGGCCTCTCAGAGCACGGTCAAACAAGCTTTCCACGGTGAGTACGTTCGAGGGCGAGCTGTCCTGGGGACCACCAGTGGCTGGTGTTTGGATGCCTGGAAATAATCCGCTGCCCTCCGGGCTCAGCAGCGATGCTGCAGCCTCCCAGGGCTGGCAGAGAGGCCAGCAAACCAGACCCGTTCATC
This sequence comes from Aviceda cuculoides, assembly GCA_035590195.1. Lineage (NCBI taxonomy): Eukaryota > Metazoa > Chordata > Aves > Accipitriformes > Accipitridae > Aviceda > Aviceda cuculoides. The sequence continues at coordinate 676,279 of JAVJGG010000001.1, forward strand.
CTTACCAAGTTAAAACGTTGCACACGCCTCTGAAACTGGCAGACATCGGTGGAAAGCTTCTGCCTGCGAGGATGCCGTTCCCTGTGCGGGGCCCTTCTGAGGCTGCGGGGGGGCTCGGCTGCAGAATCGGTCCGTGAGACGGCGAGTCCTTTGGCAGCCGCTGCTCCAGCCGCCGTGGCCACGGGTGCCCTAGAAATGCCAGGCTGGAGCAAAGCTGCTCGCCCACACGCTGGTGGGCAGTGGGGAGCCCGGGGACCGGCAGGGTGGGCGCAGAGCCGCACGCTGCAGCCCCGGGACAGGCTGCCGCGTTTTTAAGCATCCCTCCGTCGTGGGCGAGAAAAGGAAAAGGCAGAGCTGGATCTGACAGACTGCGGAGTCCCTCTCCTCAGGGATGCTCTGGCTTCTCCCCACCAGTGCCTCCGGAGCTCCCTTCGTCGCTCAAGCCCACCTTTATTAATGTCACGCCGGGAAATGTCAGCTGGGTTTGCCAAGCATCCCGCGGTGCTAAACCCTCCCGGCTGCACCGTCCGCCCGAAAGCCGACGAGCCCGCGCGGCACGGCACTGCTTGCGAGCGGCCGCCGAGTGTCCTTGGGGATGTTTCTCCTGGTGTCACACGGGGAGGAGAGCGGCAAGCTGCAGAAGGTCAGAGCAGCCCTCAAAATATCTATCTGTATGTGCAGGTATGTATTTTCGGCTTCTTCGTTATTTGACACACATGCTGCTAGTTAAGAGAAAGGCTGGAGAGACCTGAACACAGGTGACCTTTAAGAGCAAGGGAAAGGTTTAATAAGGTCACATTAGGCCTTAAGGACCCCTCGGCTTGGCCTTTCGCTAATTTACGGGGAAATAAAGGGGCGAGTGGTTGTGGGGAGTCCAATAGCTCCCTCTCCGCTGCAGAGCTTCGCAGTGGAGCAATCGGAAAGGGAAGTCTGCTGAAGAGGAGCTGACAGAGCTGAGCAAAATCTAAAATAATTTCCCCGGAAATCAAGGCAGAGATTTATTCCTGTCTTTAAAGGGGAAGGAAAGATGGTTCTGGGCTGTACGTCAGGCCTGTTTAACCGCATCGTGTAAAACCATTTTTACCACAAACATAAGTTTGAGTTATGTGTGTTATTTTTGCTAAATGTTTGCACATGGCTGAATTTCATGACGACAGAAGTGAGTAACTGCACAAGGTTATGCAAATGAAGTACTTAATTAAGTAGGAGTCATACGAAATAAATTCCAGCTCCACCAAAAGCCCTCTGTTTTCCCTCCGAGCCTGGGTCGCTCCTGAGTGATCGGCTCCCGACTGAGAACCCCCTTCCCGGGGGGATGCTTCCCGGGAGGGTGGGAAGCTGTGTGGCCATCCCCAGAGCTCCCCCCAGGGCTGTCCCAGCCTGTCCCCTCCAGTCCCCAGCCCGTCCCTGCTGGTCCCCAGCCCATCCCCTCCAGCACGATGCTCTGCCGAGCCACCCACAGCTCCCCTTCCTCTGGACCCCATTAATCACCCTCGAAGACTCCTCACGCGTTCCCAGGCCCAGATGTTTCCCCTGTATGCTACAAATGTTAATTATCTCCTAATTACGTAGCAGAGGCTGGGCTGGCACAGATCAGGGCGAAAGCCAGCCAAGGGCGTTCACAGCCCTGAGCAGCGGTACATGAACTAACAGCTGCTTCTGGTGGGGACTTTATTGGAGTTCCTTATTATCTGGCCCCGATTCCCAATCTTTACCTCGGCAGTCGCCCGGGATGGAGGTGCCCGTGGGGATGCGACCGTGCAGAGCCCTCTCTGCCAGCCGAGCCCTCCCCGGCACCGGTGCGTTCTCGAGCCTGGCACATTTGGCTGCTGGTTGTGGTGGCGGGACGCGTTTCTGGGGGCTTCATGGTCGGCAGCAAGGATGCAAACCTGTCGGGCTCACACGTTACTGTGAGGGGGCTGAGGGTCCTGTCGGCCGGAGCCTGGCTCACGTGAGGCACTGTGGTTTTGTTGACCCCCCTGCAACACGCAGGCCTTCGTGCATTTAATTGTATCAGCGAGGAAGATGGAGCGGCACGTGGTCGCCTTCGGGCCGGGGACACGCCGCCTTCGATCCAAAGAAGCCTCAGCCCGCCCTGCTGCCTCGCCTCCGCGGCCGCTGACTGCGAGGACCCCCGAAAGCCAGCCGGAGAAAGCATAAAGATTTGTTTCGGCGCAGCTGTAACTCTCCCCCCGCCATTAGATGTAAAAAAGAGTGCGCCCTGCTAGCTTTCGTTTGCAGTGAAAAATTGCATCCTGAATGCCGGGATGAACTCTATGCGGAGCGATGCGCCTCGCGATAAAAATCGCTACAAGGCAGGGAAAAGACGCTGGGGCCCACGCGTCTGTTGGCAGAAATTCCCGTGCGATGGAGTGCGGGATGCGTCAATGCCAGGAGCGGGTCTGGATCCTGCAAGTGCTTCGGCACGTCCGGGGTGTTAACTCTGAAAATGCGCAACAGCATTGCGGGTTTCCAGTGCTCCTCCAGAGGTTTGCAACACCTCGTCCAGAGGTTTTCGGCTGGTTTGCCCGGCGATTTCGCAAATACCTGTTTCCCGTGAAATATGGGCTCCTCTTCTGCATGGAAAGGCTGTTTTATTCCAATCCGCAGCAAAGACTGATGAAATCCATTACCACCGACCCTCTGCGGACGTCTGTAGCACAGCTCCCGCGAGCTCCTATTTCTTCCTAGAGACTGATAACTCGGGGGCTGCTGGCTTCTGTGGAATCTTTAGTCTTTCGCAGTGCCACATAATTTAGATAAAAGAGGTTTGGTAAATTTTTGCCTCTTTTTCTGGTGTTCAGCAGTTCCCCCAAACCCAGGTCTCGGGCTGTCATTGTTTCCCTTTCTGCATCGGAGCGCGGAGGGCGAGGTACACGGTGCAGCCCACCCTCCTTCGCTCCCCCGCATCCAGTGACTTCTCCCCTGCCTGCCCGGCGTAGTCATTAATTGCAGTGAGACTCATTTCACTTCTTGCGCTCCCTTTTGAGTCGCCTTGTCAAGAGACAGAAATTCTGATTGCTCATGGTAATTGCGCTGATGACTGTCCCGATGGCACTGACCTCGTTTCTAGCCAGGCCGGGATGCAGAGAGGGTGGTTTTCTCTTACAAAGATGCAAAGAGGGCGTTTTTCTTTTACGAAGAAATAACGTCGCAGCGAGGATGATTGCCTCCTCGCCGTCCCTGCGTGCTCCCGCGCAAGGCGGCCGCAGAGGGATCCAGCCCCCCCGCTGGACCTATAAAACCAGCCACCAAACCCAAAGCCCCAGCAGAAGGGAGGATGCGGGAGGCCTGGGGCGAGCTGGGGGAGCTAAGCGGGGTGGGGGCTGCTCCGGCGTAGCTGTTAATTTGAACGCAGCATCGCACAGATGGGAGCGGAGCAGCCAAGCTGCCACCCAGCACCGTTTGAAGCTCCCTGAGCATTTTGCACGCTAAGACAAAAAATACGAAATCCTGCCGGCAGTTAGTGGAGTATTTGTTAAAAACATCCCTCTTTCCCGAAGTGCAGAATTTAACATTCCTCCTCTCTTTTTCCCCCTTCCCCTCCCGACACCGTGCCCTCGTTTGCTACCCTCTGGAGGTCCTGGTGTTAGCTGCCACACTCGGACCTGCCACTGCTGCCCGCGGCCCCCCCGCGGGGCACGGCGGGCTGGGAGGGCAGCGGGGGCGACCCTGCCCCTCGCTTGGGGGCATGTCCCGGACCCCGACACCGGGTGTTTGCGCCAGCACCGACAGGTGGGAAGAAACCACCACCGACCTACATTGCACTAAAAATCTGGGTCTGGGAGCCCGAGTCTGCAAAATTACTCGGGATTTAAAGCTAACCCTCCCATATTAGGTGCCGGCATCTCACAGCGAGCCTGACCCTGCGTGGGCGGCAGAGGGTTCGTTTGCAAAGCACACACCAGCCAGGGAGCGAAGCTGGCAGCAATTTAATTTACTTCTCTTGCTCTGCCACAGCATTCCCAGGGGTGGGATTGGAAAAGCTTAAAGGGGGAGAATGGCTTGTCGGGGAAGTTGCAGCCCAAATCGAAGCCATCTGTGATGCCGCGCAGTTTCTGCCATCCGGCACGTCCCCAAGCTGTCCCTCGTGCTAAACCCTCGTGCCGTGGCAGCCGCGCTGGCCTCAAATGGGGACCAGGCAGGCCATCACTGGGAGGGCACTGGAGCGCGGGCTGGAAAAGCCTCAGCCCCTCCGGCTGAAGACCGGGCAGCTTCGCCAACACGGAGCAAGTATTATTTAACAAAAGGCAAACCAAACACAACCGAGCAGGCCAAAAGAACAACTTTTGCGGAGGCTTTATTTTTAGCTCCCTCCAGCGCAAAAAACCAATTAAGTAAAGTGTAAAACCCCACCCCCAAAATGCAAAGAGTTGGGAGCCAAATGTCACCGCAGCTTTGATCCCCTCCGGAGGAAGCTCTGGTGCTCTCAGTCTAGAAGCATTAGATTTGCATATTCATGTCCCCTAATTTGCTCTTCGGGGGCTGAAAGCTAATAACTAAAGGAAGAAAGTCTTCCTGTGCGTGCAGAGGAAACCCTGATTATGTCACAGATGCGTTAAGAAAAAATAAGCAGACATAAAGAAGTGTCTGTCCCAAAGAAAAGGCTGCCTGCAACTAAAAATTTAGCGAAGACCAACAGCCCTTCTGCGCACGTCCAGGGGACAGGGCGACGGCCCTGCGGCCGCGGGGGGGGACTGGAGGCGGCCACCAGTGGCCGTGGGTCAGACCCGGTCCCCAGTGCCGGGACGTGCCCGACACGGAGGGGGGCGAGGAGGGATGCTGGGGGGGAGGCTGAGGGGGCTGGAGACCTGCTCGGCTGTACAGCAACGAGTGGAGCCGTGTGATGGGAATGGGCTGGTTTTAGGGAGCAGGGACCGACGCAGCGGGCGCCCAGGGACCCGCCATTACCGGCACGAGCTGCGGCAGGAGCCGAAAGGCTGTTGATGGGGTTTGGACGACCGGTCGACTTTAACAGCTACGCTGCCAAGTGATGAATCCCTTCTGTTCACCCTTAATTAAATTTCTTTTAGCAACACAATAGCTCAGTTTTATGCCTGCCATTTATCAAGAGTTAAAGTTATTGGCATCGTCGTCGGCAGGGGGATCGATGATGAAGCGGCACTAAGGCTCGCCGGAGACGCCGAATGCTCGGCGTCCCGCCGCACACCCACTCCTCGTCCCCGAAAACATGCGCGAAACCCCCGGGAGCACCTGCGTCTGTTGGAACTAACGGGACGTGTGGGGATCCAGTGCGACCACTGGATTTAATGTGCATCTCCCGTGGCTGTGACAGCTCAGCCGGTTCGGGGACAGCCCGCAGCACGTCGTGGCAGGAGCATCGCCCTCTCGCTGCTGCCGACGCCGGAGCAGAGTTCGTGGCCATCTGAAGAAATGGCGAAGATGGGCTGGGCTTGGACCGCACGTTGCCATTCATTCCTTGCGGTGTCTGGAGTGCTCTTTCTGTCTGATCTGTCCAGGGCTGCAATTACACCTATTGCTGTCAGTAGCAAATAAAGATTAAGTTGTCAAAAAGATTGAGAGGCCAGGTTTAAGGCTGCTGCCCAAGGTAGGAGCCGTGCAGTGACGAGAACTGCCGGAGCACCGAGTGCTGGCCACGCTGGCACCCTGTTTAATGGAGAGGGTGAACTCCTGGAGGAAAAACATGCCCCTGCTTTGGCTGGAGCCGGAGTGGAAAAGCAATCCCAACAGCTCTGTGCTGCACGGGGAGACCCTCGCTGGAGGCCGCGCTGCCGAAAGTGGCCTTGAAAGGGAGGAATTTAAGATGTTTTTAGAAAGGTGAAGGCAGAGGTGCCGGAGCCGGAGCCTCGGCAGGTCCCTGCTGCGGAGCACCGGCCTCTCTGAGGAGGGTCCCGGGGCTGCAGAAATGCCTCTGAGGTTTCTGGCGTTGCTTCGCTTTTCCCATCAAAGCCCGGAAAAAGGGCAGGAGCGAGGAGGTGGAAGGAGAGCCTTCATCTCCCCCCTGGGAGAAGAGAAGGCAGCAAGGAGGGGTAGGGGTAGGCAAGCCTGAGCACGGGGAAACGATCCTGAGCAGACTAGCTCTCGTCTGATTTTGATGAATAACCATCGAAACCAGCAATGATTGCTTTTCAGCAGGCTGGCACTCGGGGAGTTACGACTTTGTTTCTAATGAAAACAAAACCAGCTGGTGGAGCCGGTGTGGGGAGCGCACGTTGGCAGGTGCCCGTGCGGTGGGGGGTCAGGCAGGGGATGCTGCTGGGGCGGAGGAAGGGTTTCAGGCTGTCCCGCTGCCGGCACTCGGGGAGCCTGGCTGGGAGACGGGACGGATGCTGCCGGACCGACCCGCGCTCCCGCAGCGCTGTGACTTTCGGGTCTGCGTCCAGGGAATGCCCCCCTTGCCTTCCCTGTGTGGGCAGCTGCCTTCCCACTGCCAGCATCCCCCGCTGATGCCCAGCACAATGCTGCTGTGCGGTGCAGATCTCTGGGTAACATCGGGGAACCTTCCCTGGGCAAAGACCGCCCAAAAAAAGCTCCAAACCCCCTCTCGGTTCCAAAACGTTATATTCATGGCACATCCCCATGCGACCTGTGATCGTGCCCAGAGGAGCGGCTAGATGAGACCGCGAGTAATTCGTATTACCCGGCGCCAGGCGTTAGCTGTCACCCTACAAAGCTGGGAAAGAGCAAAGCAGCGTGCGACGGGAGGTCGTTATGGGAACGTGTGTCTTTCAAGAGCTACGCAAAAGAACAGAAATGCCTCTCAAAGGAGCTGCCGTTTCATTAGCTGGGGAGTAGAGGGAGGCTGTGCCACGGGGTCACCACTGGCCCAGTAGGACCAGAGGGTCTGCGCGGGGCCGCAACGGGGACCCCTCTGCTCCACGCCTTGCGTCGGCGGCGGGTCGTGCTGCCGCCGGATTTAGCAACGCTCCATCAGGGTAGCAGATGCAAGCGCTGAGCTTCCCGAGCGGGATGCTCCGGGATGCTCCCTCCAGGGGTGGGTTGGCTCCCAGCAGGGTCGTGATGGAGCCCCGCACCCGTCCCCCCCAGCTGGACCGCTGCCGGCTCCTGGCAGGAGCACAGGGGCCCCGGGAGGTGAAAAGCTCCTCCGCTCCCCACACGGAAAACAAATGCTGGTTCCCCTCTCCTCGGCATTAATCTCTGTCCCTCCTGGGAAATTACGCCACAATAAATCTTTATTTCTCATGATGGCTTGCCAGCTTTAATAACGGTTTCGTGGGGGACGGGAGAAGCTGGCGAGCCGGAGCCTGCGCGCGGGCTGGAGGAGGCTCCGCTCCCCCTGCAAACAGCAACGGGTCGAGACTGATTTATCCCCCTTCCTAAAGCCCTGTTCATCCAGCTGCCATGTAGGGCCAGGTGAATAACTGTTTCTTCAGTAAATTTATCCTCTTTTTAATCTTCGGGAAGCCGACTGGAGCTGGGCGGTGAGAGATGTAGGTCTTCAGACCCTCCCTTTTCAGCGATGCCCACCTCACTATTGCACCCGCCGATGCGGGCAGAAGACCCAGTCCCCGCTGGGTGCGCTCCTGACCCCTGCCCGAGCCGGCCGCATCCCGCGCCGGCCGCATCCCACACCGCCAGCCCCGGCACGGCTGAGCAGCACCGAGGGACGGTGGCTGCCCGGGGTCCCATCGCCCACAGCGGGATGCTCTGCCGCGCGGCACGGCAATACCTGCTGCCCCTTCTGCTGGTGGCCAGAAGGAAAACCTGTAGCAGTGCAGCACCTCGAAAGGGCTGCTCGGTCGCTTCGGTCGCTTCGATGTGTGAATGCGGCCGGTGCCAGGGATTTTTATTGTTCTCAAACTCAATACAAACTGTTTGTAGAACTGCACATAAGAAAAATGGAATTTGTTCTTAGTTCCCACGGTACCCGACTGGCGAATGTGAATAATTGTGTTTTCCCTTATTTGTGGAAGTAGCTGAACGGCCAAATCCAATTACTGCTGGAAATGCTGCTGCCACGCAGAGACCAGCATAAGCCCCGAATTGGTTTTTCTCTGAAGCGGGGCGGCCGATGGCCAGTGCTGCTGGTGAGCCGCAGGATGCTCAAGAGCCAGCCCGCGCTCGGCCGTCCGGCTCCCCTCCTGCTCCTCTTCTCCTCTGAGGAGGGGGTTGAGGACATACCTATATGCCCAATGAAAACGTGACCTACAGATGAGGAAGAAGGCAGAAAGATGCCGCACTGGGAAAAAAGAGCTGTTGCATCTCACCCCGAGGGCCGTGACAGCCGATGCACAGGGCTGCCGCACATCGCCTTGCCAAGCAGCCCACCCAACGTCCGCCGACGTTTCTTGGGGAAATGCTGCCAAATAAACCCCGAAATGGAGATGCTGCCCCCGTGACCGGTCCGCTCCCACAGCCACCTGCATGGCACTCGTAATGGCTTAAAGCGGGTCCTGCAACGGATGGGGAAAAGGCAGCGCCGGGACTCCTCGGCCCAGCCTCCAGCTGGGGGCTGCTCCGCTCAGCCTGGCAATCAGGGCGGCAGAACAGCTTTAGCCGGGGTGAGTGTCAAATGTTTTTGCAGGGAGTTACTATAGAAACTATCTCAACTCTTCTTTCTGTGCAGCCTCGTTGCTGCTAATAAATAGCCTCATTATTTTGCAAAAAGTGCTTTGGAAACCAGCAGCACCACGATTCGGGCCAATACAAAATTAATGATCGAAAATAGCGGGGCCATTTTTCTCCTGCACCATAAAAAGCGGGGAGGCCGGGGTTTCCATTAGGGAGAGTTATGGCTCATTTCTCCGCTTTTGCTGTATTTATGTTTTACGTATTCGAAAGTGATTTCAGCCACTATCACAAACTACTAATTCCCACATTACATTAAACGTCTGCGAGCAGGAATGGCTCCTGCCTATCAAAATAAACCAGTAAGTTAAGTGCTGCCAGGGACCCAGCTGGGCAGCAGCCCATCGGCTCCAGCGGTCCCAGCTCCTCCCTGGCACTCGCCCGCACAGCTCACCTGGGTGATGCTGTCGGGGGGCTGCCGTCCCGACTGATGCCGGGGGGACCGCCGCTGCCCAAGGCAATAGCAGCCCTAATTTCCATGACAAATTTCCCCCATCTCCGCTGCCCCAGCGGTCACAGCCGTCTCCGCCTCTCTGCCCGGCTACATAAAACGTGCAGTTTCCCTTTCGTTTCAAGCGCACTCTTCCCGGGTGCCTTCGAGCAGCCCAGGAGAGGACAGTTAAAAATAATAACAGGACTAACACAACCCTCCAGAGAGAAGCTAAAACACACATTGCTCTTTATATATTAGTAGGTCCTGTTTGAATCACTTTTATTGCTGCTGCTTTCCCAGCTGGCAAAGTGTTCCATCCACGAAGGGCAGTTGCTGTGCCTGGGCTCAGGCGCGCACTGGGGAGCGTGCGGGCTTTTAGGATTTGTCTTGGGGTCTTAGGTGCGTGTGGACATCAGCCCTCTGAGCGGCTCGACGTGGTCACCATCCCGTCGTATGCACCCAAACCTCACTTGGCAAACCAGTTCCTCGCAGATCCCTTCAGCGCTGGAGACTCCCACGCCTTCCCCTGGATCCGGATGCTCTCAGCTGAGTCGGGCTCTGAAATCTAGCTCACTCGTGCCATCCAAAAAACCTCCGGATTTGGGTATTGAAAGCTGGAGCATTTTGCTGGCGCAGCCTGGCTTCACTTCATGGCAAACACCACCCGTATTGTCGTAACCACACGCAGTCACGCACGCAGCCCAGCGGCGAGTCACTCTTGTAAGTGAAAATGGAGCGTTTTTAGGGAAAAGCTCCACAGCCAGCTCTCAGACCATGTTTTTCCTGACAGATAGCCTATCCTCCTCTCACTGTGGAGAGTACAACTGCTCCAATGGGAAAGGTTGCATTTTGCCTTTTGCATCTCGTGCTGTCCTGCCCGTAGCTGACCGACTTCTATTAAATTGAACATTATAATCCATGGATCTGAGAGGCAAATACTGCCCAGGAGAAGATGAATTCACTATTTACCTCAAGGAAGGGTGGAAGCTGATAGTCCCCACAATAAGCCACCAGCGTAGGTAGCGTATTGCTGTGCACCTTCCCCTGCGGTGTCTGCAGGCATCTCCCCCATGCTACCAGTTTGCAAAACCTTTCGTAGCCACAGTGTTTTCTGTCCTTTGCCTAGTAAAAGCTGGACATCATTGTTTATATTCTCATGCCGTGTCGCTATATGTAGGCATTTTTGTAAAGATCTGAAAGAAAACTAGAATTGATCACACTGCTTTGCCCCCGGCATGAATCACCACACACAAATAGGAAATACTGCTCTCCACAGCTCTTCTTGGAGATGGCGTTAATGACTTTCCATGGTGCAGCCCCAACATCTCGATGGGAGGCAGCCAGGCATCAGAGAAAATGATGGGGAATATAATGAATCATTTGTCTTCCCTGTAGAAGGAAGAGTGGCAGTGGAAAAAACAGATCCTTAACTCCAACAAGCCAGCTGCTGCTGCTGCTGTTGCTGCTGCTGCTTGTGCTCCCAGGGTCTCTGATGGGCAAGCAAATGGGGGAAAAGGAGCGCGGGAGACAGATGAAAGAGGACATTACCATGCTGGCCTGCTTTCAGTACTCAAAAAGGATGCAGGCTTGCTGTCCAGAACAGCCTGGATGCCAGCAGTTGCTTGCTTTGCTGTTAACAATATAGGACCGCTTGTGGAAAAGGATGTAAGTTTCTCGATAACGGTAATAAAGTGGATTTGGCTTCATGGGCAACATCCTTCATCTGAGGTCCTGGGGATGCTGGCGGCATCTGGAGTGCTACACCTCCCACACGGGCCGGTGGTGGAAGAAGCCAATCTGCTGGGAGACAGCTGAGAAATCAAGGCGAGGAAAGCCCCAGCCCCTCTCCAGAGCGGCCCTTTCCGAGGAATGCTTTCGGAGCGCATCGCTGCCTCTCCCCAGCCTGGCTCTGGGAAACCACTGCCTGACGCAACCGGCTTCATCACCCAGCTGTCGGGCTTCATTGCCCCCCGCGGGATGCCCCGCCGGGACCCAGCTGCCCACCCCACCGGCTCGCAGCTCCGCTGCCAAACCAGGCGCACGGGGCAGGTTTGGCAACGCCGGCACCAGCTTCAGCCCCTCGGGCGTGTGAATCGGGTCGTTGCGTGGTTATGCACGGCAGTACAAAAGGGCACGAGCCCTAAAAGCCTCCTACTTAGAAACACAGTGACACGCGGCTAAATTAGAAGCGTATTTGCTCAGTGTGCTCAGCGCCAGCCCCCTAATTACTGGTGGTGAACCAGTGATTTTACGCCAGCAGCTTCATTATATTGGGTTTGACCTTTCCCTTATTGGACAATAAAAATGAAAGAGCAGGTGAAAGAAGGACTGCATGGGGAGGGCAAAGGTAACGCATCTGACCAGCCTGAGTGCCCTCGTGATGAAGGACAAAGGAGCCTTCAGAGGCGAGATGGGGGTCAGTAATCCAAAATTACATCGTAAAGTTTTATTACAAAATCTGCAAAAATTTCTCCAGTTGTATGAATACATTTGCACATTTTGGAAGTGGCGCTTTTTGAACAGCGAGGGAAGCACGGAGCACGAGGAACCATACCATTAGCCGTGACCATGAACAAATGACTTTTTGATCTAACTAGGGTGCGGGGGGGCCTCCCCAAAGGCAGACCCTGGCGTCCCAAAACCTGGGGTGCAGGCAGGGCTGGCTGCTCCCCCACGGCCACCTCAGCCCTGCCTGCAAGAGCACTCACTGGGAGGAGCGAGCGTGGCGTGGACACGCCGTGTCAGAGCAGTTTTCCTTTCATTTAAAAACACAGCACGAAAATCCCAAGAAATTGGGATCTTACTGCTCCCGATTCAACTGATCCTGGGGGAGGGACAGCCTGGAGTGAGTCCGTGCCGAACAGCGTGTCTGAGCTCCTGAAACAGGGGGTTCCTTGCCACGACCCAGAGAGACGTAGAAGGGAATCATTTATCTGTCTGGGCAGGTTTTGCGTTCGCAGAACGAGCACCCAGAGGCTGCTTTTCGGGTCACTTTTGCGTCCTGGCTGCTGCGAGCTGAGGCCAGAGCTGGTTCGGGGGGGTTTGGTGAGGGCAACCCGCTGACACGGGGCAAGACCGGTGACAGAGGAGGGGACCGGGCTGCCGCGGCCGGCCCCACGGCTGCAAACTTTCTGAAGGGTGCCTGAACTGCTGCCGGCTGGGGCTAAATTGCCAGCTCCCATTTAATCAGCTGCTCTCCTCGTTTCCCGTCGAGTGAATTAAAAAGCTTTCAGCGGCACATACAAATCGTGGTCCAAACTCACGACTGATGAACGTTCCTTTTGAACTTTAGCACGGTAGGGGAGCCTATTAAACTTATAATGTTTTTAATCATATAATTTATTTAAAATGTGTTAGTTGAAAGAAAGGAAAGCAGAAGAATTTTTTCTTTGTTATTTTCTAAAGAGGAGTTGGTGTTAGAGATAGATAACGTAGTCCAGTAAATTTGCCAAATTTGACGTTACCATTCAAACCGAGTCCCACCACCCGGGCTGAAATTGCTGATGTCCAGTGAAATCTGGGACTTGGCCGGGGCGGGAATTTCCCCGGCCCAGTTTGGCAGCGTTCCCGCCCGGCAGGTCCCAAGGCGGAGTGGGCAGCAGGAGCAGAGCCGGTGGCTCTGTGATTGCAGATTTGCATGGCTCCTCTTTAATCCCGGCTCCTCGGATCCTCCACCGGATTTAAACTTAACATCATCCCTGAGTGACAGAGACCTGCGGGGCAGATCCCGGGCAGGGCCCTGACAGCAAGGCTGCGCCTCGCAAGGCAGAATGGAAGCGACGGCTCCCCTGTCTCTGTCGATTAAGGAATTCGAGTTGTTTCCCTGATAAACTATTCAAAAAGAGAAATAATCGATCTAAGGCAATTTCATAAATACAGACACCATCGTCTTTTTTTCTTTTCAATAAAACGTAACTTGCCTTCTTGCGATCCAGTTCTGCGCTTTAACTCAACTCATGCTGGGATGAGTAAGCCACAGTCACCCTTGAAGTCTGACAGCATAGCTAATATTTGCAATTTAAATAGGGTAACCGCTTGTGGAGCCTGAAACAAACATTACACAGCTAACTACCAGCCAGCTCCGCTCCCGGCACTGCCGCGGTGCCACCGCTGTGCCGCCGCTCTGCCTGTGCCCTGCAAACCCGCCGGCCCGGCGCTCACCGTCCCCCAGGACATTCCCAGCCCTCCGGACGGGTCTCGTTAACCACCGCGCATCCCGAGCGGAATTGGCAAGGAACGGCACGGCACATACACACATTACAGCCCAACGAGCTCTCCCTGGTTATTGTTATTGCCGTAATTACCAAAGGAATTAGCAATGATAAACGGTTGAGAGTTAAAGCACTGGAGGCTAAAGAGCCATCCGATAAATTGAAATGCTGGCAAGTGTTTTCCTCGTTAAGAGCCACGCAATATCTACCCGGCACGGCAAACATGAGAGGGCGGTGGGTTCGCAGGGTGCTCGGCATGGGAAATAGGCACAGGATGCTCTGGGCTGCCGGCATGCCCGTGGGCATAAGGGATGTTTTAGTTCACAGGACTGAAAATCGGTGCAGGAGAATGCAAAAAGGCCAAGTGTGTGCACTTCCAGGCAGAGCTGAATCTGGCTGCCGCGGACCGATAGCAGGGCTGCGGCTGTAATTCCCTCCTTAGCTGGCTGCTGCGGAGCAAATCCCCGCTCCGGCTTGGCACCAGCCCTCACCCGTGGGACTTGCCAGGCAGCCACGCTTGGGTTCGTTTTTTTCCAGCCACATTTCCAGGGTCTGGCAGCGCTTTGCGTGGCACCTCGCGGGAGGCCGTTACGCCGGCCGTGCACGGCACAGCCCCAGCACCCAGCACCGCCGCCCGTGATGGAATTTGGAGCAGGAAGGGAGCTGTGCTAAAATACGTCAGCGGGAGTCAGTGCTGTGTGCTGCCGGCCTGGCACGAGGAGCAGCTGGCATCTGGCCGGCCGTGGGCAGCGGCGAGTGCCGCGGCGATGCTCGACCCGCCTGGGTGCCTGGAGCAAGGGGAGAGGTGGGACGTGAGAAAAGCTGCGGAGAAGTTGGATAGTACAGTCGCTGATCGATTTTGCAGAGAAAAAAGATAGTCGGTGGACTCAGAAAAATGCCACCACGCGTAGACGGAGACCAAAGGGCTCTCATGGAAAATCCCAGTTTTTGTTATTGCGGCTCGTGGACGCGCTGGGTGGTAGGAGGGAATACTTGTAATGCCTATTTCAATTTTGGCTGCGAAACTTTCATCGTTATCATTTCAATTAAAATTGCTCTTTGAAGCAGTTTTTCTTCAGGCTCAGCCACACGAATCTTTGCTTTCATGAACGTGGAAAACTTGAAAAATAAAAATGACCCTACTTTACCCAGCCCCGGTTCCTTCCTCTTGGCACTCTGTGAGGTTTCAACTACAGGGCTCGTACTGGAGCGTGCAAGGATGGCTGCCTTCACCCAGCGTGGCTGCACGGGCTCGCTGCCGCTCCTGGGGAGGCTGGCCACGCTGCGGTGTAAACCTCGACACGCGCGACGCGCGGCGAGCTGGCCGGCTGCCGCAGTGTCGGCCAAATCAGCGGGGTGCCAGCTGCCCCCACGTCAAGGCAGGCAGCAGCGCCAGGGGTGTAGGCTTTAAAAAGCAGCAATAGTTTGGCAGGGGCAAGAAAAGGCACTGTTAAAGCTCGGCTGTGCCAGCGGTGGCGGGACGGGGTCGGATGCGAAGCGTGGCATCCATGGTCTGAGGGCATCCCCGGCTTGCTCCGGGGCAGGGAAGCGCTCCCGGAGCACGGGCAGCGCTTGCCCCGGGGCGATGCCGAGGGAGGTGCATGCAGCCCCCTTAGCTCCCACCTTGCGGAGAGCTAAAATCGAGCGAGAGCTCCGTTAGCGACCTTCTGGCGTTGGCTTTTGGCCAGCGCCCCAGCCTGAGACGGGCCAGCAGTAAATGGGTGCAGGGGTACGGCAGGAGGACAGGTCTGTTCTGTAAACACCCGCCAGCCTCCCCTGCCTCTGCTGGGGATCCTGGGATGGGCCATGAATACACATGAGGCGGAGATTACTCAGCGCTTCCACAAAACAAACTGATGTTCGACACTAATTTATGGATGTACTGAATTATCTAACACAAACGTAGATGGGATTTAAAAAGAGATATCAGGAGAGGCACCTACAGTCGAGTCAATCTTCTTTGCAGAGAAGCAGGAGCAGAAACGTGGGAAAGGAGCCCGATAATTTCTGCATCTGTGCGTCCCGTTCTGTGCTCAGGAACGCGGATACCAGTGGCTGCGGCCCGTCCTTCATAACTGCTCGCAATGTCATCTTTTTAATGAAAATTAAGTGCTTTGGTTGTACTAAATAGAAGCTGTGCGGACATGTCTAATTGCAGCACTGGGAGATGGCAACCTCATTTGAAAGGAAGCGAGTCCCGGGAGGATTCAGCGTGGACTCTTCAAAAACAACAGACGCCATGGACTTAGAAGGACTAAAAATATTTTTCCTGCATCTGTGCGAGCTGTTTCATTTCCTCTTCATTCTCTCTAATTTTCTTTGTCTTCAGCTTTAACTGGTTCGATGCGTCCTAATTACGAGGACATCTGCCCGCTCCCGCGGCATCCCAGCTGACCCGCGCCGGCACCAGGGCTGGCGGAGGGAGGGAGGGACGGGGCAGCGGCGCGTGCTCAGCGCCGCCGGATGCCCCCCGGACCCCGGCAGCGAGCCCTGGATGCCGCCCAGCCCTCCCCGGGAGAAGGCTTTCCACGCACAGCGTTTCCCATGCCGTAATCCCGGGCTAGAGGACGACCAAGCGTTTTTCCCATGCGTACAGGCACTTTCCCAGGAGCTAACAGGTCAGGATCGCACCCGTTGCGGCTGGTCCCTGGATCCCACGGATAGGACTGGGGCTGGCTTTTCGGGGTTAGCCGTCACTTAAGAAAAGCCTGTGTAAATCCAGTGCTCAGAAGTAATTTATTCCACTTCTAATATATGACAGTGTTTTTCATCCTGATCTTAAAGAAAATCCATCCTCACACTGAAGCTAAAAGCAAATCGCCGGCAAGATTAGGTTAGCCTAGAAAAACTCAGCCCATAAGCAATTACCCATCGCTTCCGAGGTGTTTTATCTCCTGGCATAAGGAAATCAAAATCCCCAACCAACGATTCATGGGAAGAAGCGGCTCCAATACAAGAACAAAATGCATGTTGTGTCCTTTCTTTAATCAAGTTAATGGTCATCATTTCACATGCTAATGTCTCCTCAGTGGTCCATCAGCTCGTACAGCTGCAGCCGCCTTCAATCCGCCGCGGTTTACCTGGGAGACCCAATTACGTGCTTTCCTCCGAGCAGGCTGACTCCGAACACCGCAAACAAACCCCCACCGCCGACTGCTTCGTCCGCGGCAAAGCTTTTCTCTGGCGTCACGTACGGCAGGGGAATAATTTCAAGGTCTTGGGTGAAAAAGCGAAGAGCAGAACGGCTTGCGTCCCGCTTCGTTCGGTTCCCCGGGAGGGCTCGGGAATGGGCGGGAGGCTGCGGGAACACTGGGGTACCTTGGTCCCGGGGCCGAGCTTGCTCCTGGGGGGCCTTTAGCAGCCGAGGAGGCCTCCAGAGCGCCGCGGTTGTGCCGCTGGCAGCCCAGGGCCACCAGCCCTGCCAGGCTGCGTACGTCAACACGCGCTGACATTTCCATTGCCATCTAGTGGCAATCGCTCACAGCTGCTTTTTATCCTCCATTTTCTCATACGATCAGCAATAACCGATAATAAAATAACCAGAGCTAAATATTCAATACTTTCTCCTGCAATCTTCGCATGAAGCTGCTTGATGGACGGGGCCCGGGGTGCCTGCGACGAAAGGTGCTAATCAAAGGCAAAGCAAAGAGGTGGTCGGTAACGAAAAGGATGCACCAGTCCTCTGGATTTGTTTCCAAGAGTTCGGCTCTGCCTTCGCCCACGTGGAGAGGCATCTGCCCTCTCCTGCAACCCCCAGAGCCGCAGGCGTAACCGGCAGCAGACTCAGTTTCCCCCCGTATTTCCCAGGCAATGAGCAAACTACGCAGCAGAGTACGGCGTGGGTGAAAACTCTGCTGTGAAGGGAGCGCAAGGTCCGGGCACTCAGGCAGGGTCCTCTCCAGCTTTCCGGCGCCATTTCTGCTGAAAATGCGAGGCTTTTGCGCGTTCCTCTCCCGCCTGCAGCCCCGGCCCACAGCAGCATCCTCGCTCCCGCAGCCACCGGCTGGAGCATCGCCCCCGCACAGCCCCCTCCGGCAGGACCCGCGTCTCCCTGGCAGGATGAGGGGCAGAGGAGGGGCCGTGCCCCCGGCTGCGCTGGGACACCCGAGCCCGGCAGGAGTGGATGGAGGCAGCACCTTCACGAGAGGCTTGATGGCTGCTCGCGGTCTCCAAGGGCTGCGAGATAAGGGGGCTGCCAGGGAAAAGCCGGACCGGAGAGATAAGAGAGCTTATTCCGTTCAATTATTGGGCAGATAAGGCAGCAAAGGCAAGGCTGGCTCACCTAATCCATGGCAGCGGGCTGCAGAGGGTCGGGCTCTTCCAAACGAACCGTCCCCACGTGGCTGCTGCGGCACTCGTCAGGGGCTGGGTAATTCCTGCCGCAGGCAGGCAGCGCCTGGCTGTCCCGCTGAACCTCCCGCCGGAGGCTTTCCGAGCCTGGGACCGCTCGGACTCATATTTCTTGTGAAATACGGCCCTGGCATTTCTCCCAACCTTTGCACAAAGGTTAGGAAGGAGCTTGATGAGATTTGCTTGATGACTGGGAGTTGGGATGCACTGTCAACAGGGATGACGGAGCTCTCTCCCGGGAAGCGGCGGCTCACCCGCGGCTTTGGGGCCGGCAAGGAGAGGGAGCGGAGGAGCACGGCGTGCAAGGTCGTCCTCCTGCAGCAGCGATGCTCTGCCGAGGCTCGTCTCGACCGAGGGAGGAGAGCTGCAAGGTCGCGGGGCTGCTGCGAACTCCAGTCTGGCCCCATGAGCCCCCAGCATGAGAGATGACCCCCCCCCCCGCCCCGGGATGGCTGCAGGCAGGGGTTTGCAGCACAGGGGCTGCCCTGCAGCCGTGCATCCAAACAGGGACAGGATCAAGCCCCTGGAACGGTCTCGGGAACGCCTGGCCCCTGTACAGCTGATTGTGATGAAGGAGGGGCAAGGGGGTGACGGGCCAGGCTGCAGGGCGCCAGGCTGGGAGAACTTTTGGGGGGCACGGGGGGGGGCAATGGCGCTGGGGACGGGCCGACCCACCCAGGGGAGCAGCATCAGCCTTCGGGGCCAAACACCAGCGTCCCCGAGGTCTTCCTCGGTGGGGCAGGACCGAGCGCCGGTCCCGGGGCGCGCGGGTGAGCAGGGAGAGAGCCAGACCCGGCGTGTCCACAGCCCTGTCGGCATCTCCAACCCTCCCTCCCCAGTCAGCCGCTCGGTAAGCTCGTTCCTGACGGCACGTCAACCGTGCGTGGATCCCAGCCTGCCAGCGAAGGGCTGGGGCTTGCTGGGGCAGCCGGTGTACCCGTGCCCCCCCCGCCCCCGGCACTGCCCTCCCTGCAGAGCCGTTAATTAGCCACAGGCCAGCACCGCTCTTGATGAGCAGCACTCGCCCGCTCCCCGGGACCCGCTGGACGGGATGCCGGCACAGTTCGCAGCAGCCGCCTGCGCGGTGCCGCCGGGCCGGGGCTCGGCTCAAATCCCCTCGCGGGGGAAAAAAGGGCTCGGGCAGCTTCGCCTCACCGTCTGCCGCTGGAGTCGGGAAAGGCGCAACCCAAACTGTGCCCAAACCGTCACCGGGCTGATCTGGAGGCACGAACGAGCCGTCCTTCAGCCACCCGCATCCGCGCACGCTCGGATGGGGCCAGGACACGGCTTTGTGCTTTGGGGAAACTTCCTCAGGTTTTTAATTATCGCAGGCAATTAAGACTTTAATTCTGCTGGGCTCCAGCTGCTGCAGCTGGCGCCGCTCCAGCAGCCCAGCCATCCTCTCCGAAGGCTGCGCTGGGACGCTGGGCCCAGACGAGGAGCTCCGGGAGAGAGGATGGTCACCGAAG
>JAVJGG010000001.1:695412-723440 GCA_035590195.1 Aviceda cuculoides
TTTTTGGCAAAAAAAACCAGACCGTGGTAAAAAAAAAAAAAAAAAACCTAAACGCCCCAGAGTGAGAATTTAATCGTGAGCTCTTGCCGGTGGAGGCAAAGCGTGAACCAATAAATAGCAGAAATACATCTGATGAACTCTGGAAGTTAAAGATGCGAAACGAGTTAGCTGTACGTAGGAGTATGTGGGATGATGAAAGGCTTTAGAAGCGCCTATAGGAGGAGAAAGACCGTGGGGAGTAATAAACCAAGTGCTTAGCATGGTTTTAGGGGAGCTTTAGGCTTCGGTTGCGGCGGTGCTCTCACCCTTCCCACGGCAGAGCAGAGCTGGGAGAGACGGACCTCGCTTGCAGGGGACACACAGCAAGGGCCGCTTGAGGGACAGGTTCGGTAAGGAGCCCCAGATATCTGGAGAGGAACCTCCGCCGACGCTGGCTTCTGGCGACGGATGGTTCGTACTTACTGCAAGTCGGGCGGAATCTCTGGAGCCCGGCTGCTGCCCCGCCGCAGGATCCGCCTGCCACCGCCCCCAGCCCCCGGCTCCGGCAGGGGAAGCTGCTGCTGCGGCCCCGGCGGGGACTGGAGGGCAAGACCTTATCATAACCAGCCCTGCTCTAAAAGTAATATCAAGTACTTTTGGTTATATGCAGCTGGGAACACACCCAGCTTCAGATATTCCAGTCTATGTAATTGAATTATTTAGGGGCTGGCATGGCGTGATGAAATAGGCTTTCTTCCTATTTTTAGGCTTCCATCTACAGGGCTGGAAATTACAGCCATTAAAATGTTCTATTAGTAATGATATATAAAGGGGAAAAAACTGATCAGACTTTTCTAGCGCACATAGAGCATTAGGATATCATTAATTTTAATGATAGAGCCCCAAATTACAAAGCTATTACAATCATACTCGAAGTTGCGGGAAAAAAGAGAATCATTCTAAATTATTGCTAATGAGTAAAAAAATATTTAAATCATATTTAACAGACCTTAAAATTCTAGCCAATATTGCCACGAGCTAACGATGGCTTTGGCCACGCTTGTTGCCTGGTGCTGACAAACACGCTGTCCTGCGCGAGGAGCCTCCAGGAGGATTTGCAAGGAGCGTTCCTGCAGGGGAAGGGGGGAGGAGGCCACGCTCCTCCGGGGGCTGCTTTGGGGCTTTAATTTCACCACGCTCAGCCCTTGCCGTGGGGTTTTCTGCTGTCAGGGACGCCGCAGGCATTTTCCCAGTGCTTGAAGATGCGTACCTGGTTTACCTGGGAGGTGGCGTGCCTCTCCCTTCCTTTTCAAGGTTAAAAGCAGCTTCCAACTCCATCAGCTGCTAAGCAAAAAATACAATTACCAGCCCTGTACGCTCTGAAGTAGCAGCAATTAATGTCCCTTGGAGGACGGCAGATTTTTATCTTGGTTTTCTTTTACAAAATAAATGACTAAGGAACAAAGTCGTGTGACAAAGCAGACGGGAAAAGAAGAAACTTGAAAAGAGAAAGCCCTGAGACCGGAGGCTGCGGCAGCTGCTTTTTGTGCTTCCCTGCCTGCTGGGGTCAAGGAGGGAGCCAGCGGCACGGGCCGACGGGCTGCGGCACCTGGGAAGGCGGCTGGGCCTCCCCGGAGCGCGGGAGACCCGGCGAGGGGACGGCAGGCCGCCCACGCTGTGCCTCTGGGAAGCTGGGATCCTGTATTCATCGGGACGCGCTTGCAATAATTCAGCGAGCATCCCCCGGCGCAGCGATGCACTTCGGACGCAGCCCGCGTCCCTCCGGAGCAGGGCTGTGAACGAGGGACGATTTACTGCCTTGCCCTTGAAAGCTTCGGTCCTCCCTGAGTCACCAAACTCTTGACTGCCGCGTGTAAAATTCTGTGTTATCCAAACCAGCTACAAAGTTTGCCACCCGAGTTCAGACCCCTCACCTGCGTGCTGCGTTTCCTTTTATCGAGACCATGTACAGCCAGGGGGAAAAAAAACCCCAACAAACAGGGGCTGATATTGGCGGGTGCGTTTCTAGCTGCGCTGACCCGAGGGTGCAATTTCTCTCCGTTACTAAACCCATGTATCATTACGGAGCTGGAGCCAAAGCACAGAAGTGTCTCCCAACCCGGGGGGGTTCCAGCTCCGTCCCCTCCTTCGGTGGCCCTGCTGCAGCAGCGGTACCTCCCACAGCCTCCCCGCATCTCCTCCCTCCCGCGTCAGGGAAAACCCAACTGCTTTTAACCCGCCCGCAAAGGTCGGCTCAACATCCCTGGAACGCCCGGGTGTGGGAGCGAGAGGTGTCCGTGGGACACTCCCGGCCCGATCCGGGACACTGAGGGGTGATGGGGACGCAGCGGGACACAGGCGCCGCGCGGTCCAGCCCTTGCCCGGCGCACCCAAGGCACGTCGGCCGAGTAGGCAGATACAGGAGGATCCGCTCTGGTTTTGGCAAGAGCGTTTTCCCAGGACTTTGCGCTCTCGTCGGCGCCTCAAACCCCGCAGAAACGCCCTTGCTCGGAGGAGGGCTTCCCGACAACGAGCTCGTTTTGTGGGAACACGGTCTTCAGAGCAAGACGGCTGCAGCTAAGGGGTTGAAGGGGCTCAGAAGCAGACCCGGGCATAGCCAGACCCCTCCTGGGGACGCTGGCCGGGGAGATGCTGCCGGCGAGCCCAGCTCGCCATCGGAGCCGCTGCCGCTGCCGCGCCGCCTCTCCCGCTGCCGGCACTGCCGCGTCGCCCGCGGCCGCAGCTGGCAGCTATTAAGCAGCTTAGCAGCCCGCCGTGCCCTCTGATGGGAAAGGCGTATTTATGGAAACGCTGACGTTCTGGAGAAAGAGGCTTTGTTTCTGGGGGCCCCCTGGCCAGCGTGACCTGCCCTCCCAGGGACCGGAGGAGCCGCTGTGCCGGCGGGAAGCGCGCCGGGGCCAGACCCGCAGACCGGCTAGCTACCGCTCGCTGCTGCCTTAGCCTGGCCTTAGCCCACGCTCCGCGTCACGGCCTGCTTTCTAAGGGGGACGGCACCCACGGGTGACACCTCCTTGCTGTTGGGGGCCCCCCTGCCGGTGCGACTCGGTTTCTTTCTGCTCTGGAGCGAGCCCCTTGGAAAGGGCCAGCCGGGCGCGACGGCAAAGCCGACGCCAGCTCTGCCTGGGGTGCCGGCGAGTCCGCTTTACCCTCCAGCCTCGCGACACAGCGATGCGCTTGCTAGGCATGGGAGAGAAGGTATACGGGAAAGGAGCGTTAAACGGAGACACCTCTCTGAGGAAAAGCCCCTACCCGCTGGATCTCACGCTACTCCGGCGTGCTGGCTGCTGCCCCAAAGCTCTGTGAAACATCTCAGAGCAGAACACCTAGAATAAATACATCGGCTCATAATGGTCTATGCAACATTAAAACTCTTTTCCAGATACCTGATATTTGAGACGTTGCAATAAAAGGGTCAAAAACTTTTCAAATTCATTAAGCCATCGCCTCAAAATAGCTGCTTCATTAAGTGCCGGGGAGATGGCCGATAACAGGAGGCGAAGCAGAGAGCCCTGGAGATTGGATGCACACACGGTGCTGATAAATGGCTTCTCTGTGGCTATTCCAGAGCCGGCAAGGGGAAAAATGCCATCCCACGGTTGAACGAGCCTGGAGTTTAGTGCAAAAACTCAGGAACGGCCTCGGCCGGAATATAGCATCGCTGCTTCTGCCTTGCAGGCAGCAATGTGACCTTTGGGAGAGGGGCTGCGAGAAAGCACGCCGGCAGTCGGCGGCGCGGAGGGACCCGCCTGGGACCCCAAGCCCCTTCGTCCTTCCTCGGTGCCGCTGCCGGCCCCGCTGCCCGGGGGTCCCCCCAGTGCCCGGGGGTGCCCGCACGCCCACCCCTTGCCGGGGGGATTCGGTCCTGCGGCTGCCCCCCCACGCACAAGGGCTCGGAGCAGTCGCCAGCCGCCGCAGGAAGGGCTCCCTCTTTTCTGGGGTGCCACGGAAAGAGCAGCCTGCCCCGCCGCCTCCGGCTGCGGTGGCTGCGACTTCCATGCGGGAATGGGGGCGAGGGCTGCGGGGGGGGGGCCACGCTGCCCGTCCTCCCTCCCCTGGATTTAAATAACCCTACGGGTCGATCCCACCTCTTCAACAGGCGGAGAGGAGCCGCGGCCTCGGGTTCTGCATCCCCAAAGAGCTTCCACTTAATTCAGCTTGATGGGTTCCGGCTGCGGATCTGGGATGTGCAGGACGTAACGGTGCTGAACCACCGGCCCCTTCCTGATGGATAAGAGGGAGGATGAAGACAGACAGTTTTCTTTGACCAGGGTAATAGAGTCAGCAATTCCACTTGGCTAAGCACATGGTTTTTGTGATGTCCCTGCACGGTGTTGAGCAAAACACACCGGTGGCAGAAGATGTATAATGCTATCTGTGGAACAGTCTATTTTCTAAATGGAAGCTTGCTATTTAAAAAGCAAGCACTTCAACACTTCAGAAAACAGGAAGGTCCCCAAAGTTGAATTTTTGAGTGCTCATTTTGCAGCTTACAAAAAAGCCAAGTTCATTACCGAGCAGCAGCGAGCGCTGGGTGGCACCAGTCCAAGCAGCACTTAGCGTGCGCATAACTAAGCAGACCCACAGTCCCAGCATAGTTGGAGGCATTACTCACGTCCTAAAAGTTAAGCATCTGCTTAACTGAGTATTTAACATGAGAGTGGGGTTTTTTTTCGTTTTTAACACCAAGACTGGCACCAGAATTGCTCCCAGACTCACCCTGTCCCTGCGAGGCAGCTGTGGCCGGGGGTCCTGCCGTCCCCCGCTGGCCTGGGGGCTCTCCCTCGGAGTCACAGCTCCGCTGCCAGCACTGTCCAGACTCACCCTCCTTTCATGACGCCAAGGTTTGTAGGCCAATGCATCGTACCTGGGCTTTGCTTCGCTCTCCTGCCTGCAACAGTGCTGCCTGGTAGTATCTCTATTTTCCCAGCCTGCAGCACAGTAGATACGACCGGCCTCACCCCCAGCTCCTCTCTGAGCTGCCCTTGTCCTGCTGACCAAGACTTTCATATATTTCCACAGCAACGAATACCTTTTGCAATCATTTCGAGCTGGGTCTCCGCGGCGGGAGTTCACGCAGCCCTCCCGCAGCCTGCGTCTGGTCAAACCGCAGGAGGAGGAGGAGGAGGAGGAGGAGGAGGAACCGGAGCGATGCGCTGCTGCGGCGACCTTCCCTGGAGCCCTAACCCACGGCACAGCCCTCGTGCGAGGCTCTGGGATGACGCCGGAGCACCGCGGTGCCGGGCACCTCCTGCGGGACGAGGGCTGGGCGGCTGCTGCTGCTGCTGCGGAACGTGTCCAGGCAGAGGCGGCGAGACAGGGGAGGTGACAAATTGCTTTGTTTGGGAAAGCAGCTGCTGAGATAAACGCCCCTCGCTCAAGCACGTCCTTCACGACACGCTCCTCTTGCTGCTCCCGTCGTTCGGTGGTTTGGGCAACACCTCCGCGTTGGTGAAATAAATCGCTTTTAATTAAGAGATAGGGGGCAAAGATGACATTGCGGAGGACGCGTGTGGGAAAGCAGCCCGCCTCTCAGAAAGAGAGGGCTCCCCAGCAGCCGGTGGGAGCGATCGGAGGGTGAAACCTTCCCTCCTGCAGCTCAGCACCCACGGACACCGGAGCCCGGCAGCGGGCGGGTGGAAGAGCGGGCACGGCGGGCAGGGACGCGCGGGAACTTCTCACGACTGCGCGCCCACGCCGACCCCGGTCTCGCCGAAGGCTGGCAAAGGGCGCCCGCGAGTGCCGGGTTTGAAGCAGCCCAACAACAAGGCTTTTTATCCAGTTTTTCGCTCGTTTTGCACGGCCGATGCTCCCGCTGTCTGCGGTCGTCCCTCCGAGCCGAAACGCTTCTCCCCGGCACCCTTCCCCGCGGTGCCGCATGACCTCCCGTCAGCGCCGGCATCCTTGTCAAGCGAGGAAAACGTTAGTCTCCTCTTCTTGCCCTCGCCTCTGCTGGAATTCAGGGGGAAGCAGAGGGCCCACACGGAGCGGGCGCTGCAGAGCACGCTGCCGGCTCAGCCGCCGTGTCCTTTCCTGCCTCTCCTCGAAGCCGCCGGACCGAGCAGCAGCAGCCGAGCCCACCGTTCAAACACTTGCTCCAAATCCACTCCGGTTTGCTGTGGGGGAGCCGGCGAGCTCCACGATACCTGTAAATTCGGGCTGAGCTTCACCAAATCTATTTGCTCGATCGGATTTATGTAGCAATTCCAGGACGAGGTGAATAATGAAAATGACTCATGAATATTTCATTTTTATAAATCACATAATTCATATCTATTCACAAATATTTGCTTTGCCTTATAAACCAGATGAATAATTTACAGAAATATGCAGCAAATATTTTAAAGAAAATATGAAATTCATCGACTACATTAATCAACAAATATCATTCAACTTATATTGGTTTAGCTTGCCGACAGATAAATTCTCTGTTTACGAGAGGAGCTGGAGGAGCAGGTGACATTTCCCGCATTAAAACACGAGGAGATGAAGCTCGTTTCTTCCCACAACAGAGCTATTTTCACACTTGCCTGCTCAGTCTTGGCCGCAGCGCTCCGAGCCGGAGACCCATCCGTGGCTCTGGAAGCCCCTTCCCGCCCCACGGCTGTGTTTTGGGGAGACCAAAGGGCTTCTGGAGTCAGCGCTGGAGCGGGACCCTCGGCTCCAGCATCTTCTCACCGGGGGCAACGAAGTCCACAGCCCGGGCAGGCATCCCTCATGAGATGTCCTTCTGTACCCCCGCCGGCCACCTTCCATCTGCAGATGTGCACAAGAACAGGGGTGCAAGTGCTGGGAATATGAAAATAGAAAAAAGAAAAGGGAAGAAGGCATCACCCTCACTTCCCCGCAGCCTCCGCGCCGGCTCGGCCGCCGTCTGCCTGTGCCGAGCTGGGGTGGCAAAAAAAAAAAAAAAAAGAGAGAGACCTGCTAAAAAAAGGCCTTTGCCCACAGCTGGTAAGTGAATGCCTACGCTGGGGCTGAAAACCCAAATGCCTTCCAGTCAGCTCGGCTGCCCTGGGCACAGTCGAGGCGAATGAAGCACAGGATCGCCAGATCTGGATTAGCAGATGGGCTGTCTGAAGAGAGCTGGGCTGGTGGGGGCGAAATGAGAGCTTATTGATACCGCTTTTACTAAAGAAGTATTTTAATCTAGAGAAAATAACGGTGCCTTCCTCACCTTTTCCGTTTTCTTTCGACACCAGCACTCGGGTACCCCAGGAGAAGCAATCACTGTAAAGACTTTGTTGGTGGCTGAAAGGGAGAGAGGGGAATGCCACTTTTTGTGTTTCTGTTTTCCACGGCTGGGGCTACACGGCACCGCCATCCCCAGGTCCCTGCCACCCCCCCAGTCCCTAACACCCACCACCACCACCCCCCCTGGCCCCTGCCGCCCAGCCAGGGCAGTGGTGTGCATCTACCGGCTTTTCTTGGCTGGCAGCTCTGACAATAAGCAGTAAATAAACTGTTAATTCTTCTCATTTTATGGTAATTCCCTCAATTATTTAGCTTTTTTTAAAAAAAAAATCAGCTGCTTGAAGAGAGCACTAAGTGACTGCATTTATCCACCTGTATTTGGATGAAAAGCGATTAATCCGATCTATTTAAACACTGTGATGATTCGGTGACAAGTGCCCCGACGGAGGTGGGGGCTTTGCCGAGCAGCGTCCCGCAAAGGGCTCGATCCCCCAGGCAGGCATGAGGGCTGCGCAGGGACGGGGGCAGCATCCATCTCCTCCTGAAAACGTCGCCTCGGCCGCTCCAAATTCGTTCATCAACCAGCCTCATCGCCGGGGCTTGTTCGCTTCTGCTTTTCCGTGCTCGCGCAGGTTTCTGGAAGCAGCGAAGGGGGAGGGAGGGAGGCTGACGTTTTCCCTGCTTCTAAAACGTTTAGCAGCAGGTTGGTTTGGGATTGCTGCTGGCAGCCCCAGGTTCCCGGGCTGGAGCGAACGTTTCGCACCTCTGCTTCGCCTCGGATGCTTGGTCCCAGGAACCTCTCCCGGGATGGAAGGGGAGCGGGTGGACAGGGCTGGGGGCACGTCGCATCCACACACACATCCACGCCGGAGACGCTGCCGAGCGAGGCAGCCCGTCGGGCACGAGGCAGGGAGCGTAGGTGGAAAGGACGGCGTCACCTCACGTTTTTGCAACCCCGTTATCGAAGCGCAGAGCCAGCGCCTGCGAACCGGCGAGCGAAATTGCGGAGAAAGCCGGCTGACGGAGCTGCGGAGGGCGAAGCCGCGGCAATGATGGCGGGGAGGGCATTGAGAGCCCCCGCCGCTGCCTCGAAGGTGGCAGTTGTCACTCCCAGGGGGAGCTTAAATGGCTGAGGCGCTTGGTGGCCATCCCAGTGCGGGAAAACCGGGCTTCGGTACCATTCCACGTGGGAAACCGGGACCAGCGAAGCAAGAGTCAGGCCTGCCGCTGCCCCTCTTCCTTTGCAAGGCAGGCGCGAGGCGAGGCGGGGACGGGGCAGCTGCGGGATACCTGAACCAAGCACAGCTTCTTAGAGACCTCCCCAGCCCCGTTTAAGCAGGAATTCGGCGCAAATGTCGGGGTTCGAGACGGGTCCCTGAGGAGCGGGGCCGAAGCCGATGCAGACCCCGGCATTCCCGCGTGCCGGCTTCCGCAACCCAAAGACCTAACGTCCCTTCTTAGTATTCCTGCCGTTCGCAGCGTGTCTCCCAAACGATTCATCTGTAACATTTGTAGGCGTATTAAGAGGGAAATACAATTTCATAGCCACAGATAAGAGATTAGACAGATCAATTCCTCCCCACGAAACGGGCTGAGAAAAAAACCATTTCCAAATCGTGACGGAGAAGGTTTTAGTTCTCTCGGTTTATCGAGCCGTGGGTCCTGCCACCAACTATTCTGGTCGTGCTCTCATTAAGAGAGCAAGATGTTCACGGGCTAAACGTTAAGACAGCCAGCGGGGCAGCCGAGGGACTTAACATTTGGGATTCTTTTGGGGGCAGACAGGCTGAGCCCCCCCTTGGCAGCCAGCCGTCCCCTGCTTTGAGACAGCTGGCTGCAGAGCGGCTTTCTCCCTGCCCCCTTTTCCCATCTCCGGGGTTTGAGCCAGGAGCGTTTCCCCCAGGAGGGCCACGGCCGCCCGGCACAGCCCGTGTCGGCGGCGGGGAGCGCACGGTGTGCCGGCACGGAGCAGGCGGTGTGCCGGCGTGCCACGGCGGGGAGCCGAGGGGACTGTTACGGTACAGCGCGACACGCTGTGCTAGGCTGTAAGAAGAGAAGCTGTCAAAATATTTAGCGGTGGAGTTAAACTGAAACCACTACAGCCGCAGACGGGGAATTCTGCACAACGGCTCTCAGAAAAACTCAAACGCTTGTGAAAAACGCGGGCGCCCAGACGGGCAGAGCCATTTCCCCGCGCGTGCCCAGCCCTGAGCCACGGCTAGCAGGAGGCACTTGCTCTCCCGAGATGCTCGCCTTAGGATGCCGAAACACATCCCTGTCCTCCGGCCAGGCAGACGTCAGAGCAGCTCACGCACAAATCTCCGTGGAAGGCGACGGGCTCGGCGAGCCGGTCGCAGGATCCCAGCGCGCACGGGAAACCTCCGGCTTCTCCCGGCACCACGGACAAAGGGCATCGCCGACGACCACCGCCGCGGCCAGGCGAGCCAAGGGGGAAAGCGGAGCCGGTCCGGAAAGGCTGGGAAAAGGGCAGGGACGCTGCCGGGACAGTAAGAGGGCACCGTTCCCCTGTGCCTCTTTCGGGAGGACCGGGACCAGAGTCATGCCGAGGCGCCCGCGCGCTCCTCAAACCTGCGCACGGCAGCTCCGTGCCAGAGAACCCTGAATTATTTATAGCCTGTTATCATCCCCTAGGTATTATTTGTGTAATCATTAGTTTCTGTAAAGTATATGAAAGAAGCTGTAAAATATCAAGCATCTCCTCACTTCAACTGGGAGCTGATTATTTTCCTGCCTGATTTACCAAGCTCCTTCGCAGCAACTTAACCCTTTGCCACCATCGGCAGTGGAGGAACGCGAGCGCTTCGGCGGGCTCTCAGCCCTCACTCGCCCCCCCAGCCAAGCCTCGGCTCCTGGTCCCCACGGGAAAGACGGCACGGGAGCCCAGCACCGGCCGCGGGCATCGCAGGAGCGGAGAGGAGAGCGCTGGATCCTCCGCTCCCGAGCTGGAAGCTTTTGTCCTAACGGGAGGAGCTCCTGACTGGAAAGCGGTGGCTCTTCTCCGGATAAATACAGTTTCAAACCCATGATTTATTCAACAGTTTAATGAATTCAGTGCCTTTTAAATGTGACAGTGGGTAAAATGCATCGGCCTTCTGCAGGCTTAAATGTCACCTGTAAAGATCAGGCTTTCTCTTCCCTCCCCAGCACTCGTGGGCCACCCTGTCGTTTACTGCGGGATTTTAGAGGGGCTTGGGGCAGGAGGGGATTTAGGGGACACAGCAGCCCCGCATCCCCATGTCCCTGCATCCCCGGGCATTGCCCGAGCCTGACAAAGGGGAAGAGAAATGAGGGAAAAAGGGCTTGGGGTGAGGAAAGCAGAACCCACGAAGCCCAGCAGGCTGCCCAAGAGATGAATGCCTTGTAGGGGTTTTCCAGATGACGGTAACCTGTGTCTTTTCATGCTCAAGTCAGCAAAACAAGAGAGAATTACACTTCGATGTAAATTTAGAGCCAACCAAAATATAAAATAGAAATGACAAAGCTGACTAGAAAATAGCCCTCAAATTCAGTTAGGGCAGACACGACAAGCGGCTCGGACAAGGCTTGAGAAATTAGTCTAGAGAACAAGCACTTCAGAAACCAAATAAACTGCTCCGAGGACACAAAAAAATTACCCCGAGCAAGCTCGCATTGACTGCGGGCGCTGAACCAAACTAATAACGCGCACGCCCTCACGCCGGCGGTGCCCGCTCTGCACCCACCGCCCTCGGCAACTCCCCCCCCACCGAGGTCCGGCCTCCCCCTTGCCGCGCTGCCCCGGTCCCAGCCCTCACGCTGGCGTGAAGAGGGGAGAGCAAACCAGCATTTCACCCCGTTTCTCCAATCCTTTCCACCCACACGCCCCGGGATAGAAAGAAAAGGCCTTCGCCTGCAGCAAATTCATCACAGAAAGTCTCCCCCCCCCACCCGAGCGGGGGCATCGCGGGGACCCCTCGCTGTTTCTGGAGGTTAAGTGCGCTGGGACAAGCAAAAGGCAGCACGAAAGTCGGTACGGCCGGGCAGCCTCGGAAAACGCTCCCAATACCCGAGGCGGCGCGAGCCTGGGCAAACTCCTTAAGAAATGAATTACCTGGGAGGATAAGCGGGAGTTGCAGGTAGAGCAGATTTGGTGAGTTTACGAGAGAGCCCGAGGAGCGAGGATGCGCCGGGAGCAGGAGATAAGGCTGCTGCTGCGGGGAACCCAGATGCGCCTGTCTTCTTTGGGAGGGAGCAGCCTAAAATCAAAGGAAAACACAGATAACAGCAGCAGGAGAAAGGCAGAAGGGAAATGGGAGGGAGAAAGCAAACAGAAACAGAAAATACAGAGGAAACTGCAGAAACGGCAGTATAAACACCATCAGTCATTACGCAGGGCGCGCGTGTGAAGCTAATAAAGCAGAGAAGAGTCATTACCTCCGGCATCGCCCAGCACTGCAGTCTGGGGCGATATTTCCCGCGCAGGTACCGTTCCCACAGAGGCTTTTATGTTTTCCTCCTTCAGACACCATCTTTCTCCTTCTCTCCCTGCCAGGCTTGACGCTGGCATTTTTGCGAGGACGATTTTTCTTCCGCCGCCTGTTTGGCTCGGCTCACGTCGACACCATTTCTCACGCCGATACCCCCCCTCCCCCCTTTTTTTGCAAAGGGCACTGCACTCAACCACACAGGCTGGAAACAGATAAAAAGATTGGTCTTCCTTTAAAATTGTTTAACTGATGCAATTACTGCCCGGAATAATTGGACACTTCTTTCAGGAGACCCCCAAGTGCCATTGCGGCAGCGAACCACAAGCCCGGTGCTGCAAGTCCCGCAGCAGAAGATGCTCGGACCGTATTTTCGGCTGTTTGCTCCCCTTTCCCTTCTGCTGCTGCCTCAGATGGCTCCGAGGGGAAGCAGCAATCCCATGGCTGATTGCCCAAACACTATTTTCGGTGCCGGTGGGAAGCAAACAGCAGCCATCAGCCACGGCAGGACCGCGAGCCGCCCCAGGCGCTGCAAGAGGAGACGCGGTATTTCACAGAAAATCATTGTTCCTAAAAATTTCCAGTTACGATCCTACTCTGGGCTTGACAAGCAAAAGGCCTGGGAAAGCAGAGCAGCAGCAATTGGCTGTATGTTAATGAGTCGGCCTTATCTCAGGAATATATTAGCCCTGACGGCGCTGGCAGCGTTGGAATGAACCCCCCAGCCGAGAGCCTGCCCGGCTGGGAGCAGGGTCGGGGCTGCAGAGCCGTGCCGGACACGCCGGTTCCCCCCATATGCGACCCTAAGCAAAACAGTTTAAATCAACCCCCCATCTAACCAAAGACTTTCTGCGGGCCAGCAGATAAAAGCGGGCGATGACGGATACAGGCGACAAAAGCGCAACTGGAAATTGGAGCGGCTGCCGAATACCGACGGGGCTGCAGGAAGGCCAACGTTTCCCAAACGGGGAAATATCGCTGCGTGGCCGACGAGCTCCGGCCGCCTTCCCGGTGCGGCCGTTGGTCATCCCAGGGCTACGGGCAGGAGCCCGGCCGTCCCCGCGCATCGCCCCGCCGGCTGGGAAGCTGCTTCCTCGCTCACGGCTCCCAAAACGAGCCTTCACCTCCCGGGGGGAGACGAGGAGCCTTTGGAAACTCAGAAGACGAGGTACCCAGGAGGAAAACTCCCAAGCCTCTGCGCGGGCAGGTTTCGGTGGGGGTAGCACGGGGGGGAACGGCGCGCCGTGTAAACGCCTCCGCTGCCGGCATGGCAGACCTGGCTGAACGGAAAAATGGTGCAAAACCTCCGTTTCCAGCTTTGATTTAGTGCCGAAAGAGAGACGTATGGATCAAGAGCTGCCTCGCCTCCCGGCAGGCCACACGGCCGTCCGCACCCCGTTACTGCGCAGCGGAGGTTCGTCTCCCGCCGCGGGCAGGGGGGGGATGCCAGGGAGAAACCGCCCTGCCGAAAGCAGCAGCTGGTCCACAGTAAAAAAACGAAGGGGGGGTGGAAAAAGGGTGGAAAAAAAGTTTTCCTTTCAGATTATTGAACCAACTGTGGTAAAAACTTCACGTTTAATATGCATGACCCGCTCCATGCACTCCACTCTAATAAACTGGTGGAACATCTTGCACAGCTAAATCATTAGGGGGTGGATGAAACACCAGGGGCCAGTTGTAAATGCAAGGGGAAAAAAAAAAAAAATTAAACCAGGCACATAAAATATGAACCAATTTGCTCATCTTGGCTAATAGATTTTAAATGGGAAATCTGATCATGGATAAGGAGCGAGAATATGAAAAATTCAGGTGTTGCTGGGGCCCTACCTGGCTCTGTAAGGGAAGGGTGAAGCGTGATGAACGCTCCCAGGAACGCGATCGAGGGCATTAGCCTTTATCAGCTGTTTACATTAAAAATCTGCTGCCGAACATCATGCTTTTTCGAGCTCTCGTTTAAAGGTGTGTTGTAGCTTGCTGCTTCCTAATTACCTTGTATGTTCTGCATAATTTTTGTTTTAATTTCAGATGGGAAAACACCATAAACTCGCTAATTAATTACTTTTTAACCCTGGTGGATCAGCTGAAGCACACGCTTCGCTCTGCAACCTCTCCTCTCCACAGTGCTCCATGGGAAATCATCCTCTGAGCCGAGCGCCGGGGCAGCCTCCAGTGGAGCAGCCGAGTTTGCAGGGGATTTCACCCAAAACCCCTGGAAAACAAAGCAAGGAGAGAACGAGGAGCCGGGTAACCTGATTTTTGGCTATGGCAGCAGCTGCTCACCAAACCCGGCACCAACGGAGGCTGCCCCGGAGCAGAAACCGCTGCGGAGGTGACATTAACCGGTGATTAATGGACTTCGTATTTCAAAAGCCCATAAGCTGCTGAAGAGAAAATGTTTAGAGAATCTAAAGCAGCTAGAAGTACCAACCGGGGGTGCGGGGGGGGGGTACCAATCCTAAAATAAAACGGCAAAAAGGAAGAGGAAAGAGGCGGCACTGACAAAACGAGTGCCAGCTCCCCGGCTGGCCCCGGAGCCAGCTCCCAAACCCACCATCCTGGGTCTCGTTCCTGAAGTTTCTGGAAACTGCTGCAGGTTTTGGCAGCCAGCTCTTCTCTCCCTGCTCCTCCTCATTTTCCTGCCATCTTCTTTCTCCTTGAAAACGTCCGGCTCGGGTGTACATGATTCCAGCGCGGTCACCTCCAACAATCTTTTAGGTTAAAGGCAGGGCAGACTGATGAACCTGGGGGGAAAAAAAACCCAAAATGAAAACTCGGGCTATCTGGGCAGGTGGATGACTTGCTTCTTGGCATGCCAAGCTGGAGATGATTTTTTCCTTTGTTTTGGTGAATCACGCACGTTTCCATCCACTTAAAAAGCAAACGGGCAAATGTCAACATTAGGATTTTCAAATGGGAACACGCTGATGCGAAAACAAATAGAGGTTTAATTTCCTTCCCTTTAAGTCCTGGCGAATGCATGTTAATGAGGAGGTGGGGAGCCCGGCTCTGTTGACAGAAGCAGGGCTAACGGGAGCCACGTCCGGACCGGCGACGAGGAAGGGGAGCGGGAGCGCAGCCTGGCAGGGGCTGCCCGCCGTCCCCAGGGGAGCAGCAAAACTCCGGGGGGGCTGTCCGGGTCACCCCCCGAGAAGCGTGGGGCGAGGGCGACACGTGGAGTGGGATGGCAGAGCGGGGTTGGGGGTGGGCGCAGCCCCGCTCGAGGGGCGCATCCCTCGGGGGAGCCCCGGGGACCACGGCCAGTCCCTCCCAGCGCCCGCCGTGGTCGCCCGCTGCCAGAGCCCCAGTAAGCCGTTTACGCCCCTCACGCTCCATCAATCATTTTTTCATAGAGTTGGAAGATTATAGCTTCTTATACGCTACCTCCAGTCCAGCTTGTCACGGGAAAACTCCGGGGAGAAATTCGCGGAGATGTATTAAAGCCATCTAACACTTTCTCCATGGCAACTGGGACCGGTGCAAATCCCATCAACCCTGCCTGGAGCAGGAAGAGAGCTCCTCCGCAGTTCTTCCAGGCGCCCAGATACCGGCAGATAGAGGGGAAACGTCTTCATTAGCTCGAGATGCCTCCCAACTATAACACACGACAACGCTCGATTAACGCCGAAGCATTTCTCACTCGCGAAATACATTTGACTGAGGCTCCTCGGCAACTCGCGTCCGCCCTGGCCTTTTCCTACCTCGTCCGAGCCATCTTACGTTAACGCGCATCCCTCCGAGCGCTCGAGCAGACGGGGAAGGAGAAGCGGTGCGGCTGGGCAGAGCGCGATGGCGGCTGCACGCAGGGCAGCACTAAACCGCCTGCCAAAGATCAAATGAGAACATGTTTATAGTAACGCATAATTAATAACACCGTTGTTTGTTTCGAAAGTCTCGATCTCTGTTCGTTGTGCCGTCCTCGGCGCGGTCAGGAGCCTCCGGACGAAGCGGGAGAGGGAGCTCCTGCTGCAAGGAGCAGATTTCAAGCATTTGATACCAAAAGTTACAGCCATGGCGTACGCTGGAAGGTCTTTAAAAATAGTTCGAGGTGCGTGTGTGCACAGACGCGGCGAGCGAGAGGGATGTCCTACATTTCCTCGCTCGCTTAATCCCTCCGACTGATGACAAAATCCCCCCTCACCCTCCCGGTAGGTGAGCTCCCCGTTCCATCTCGGAGAAGAACCCTTCCCATAACTAAGGGCTTCACCTTCCCCAGCACCCACAGGGTCCGGGGCGGGGGCCTTGGGCCATTTTTGGCAGGTTCGGCGCCTTCCCCAGAGAGCAGGGCACCTCCCCGGGGTGCGGGAGTCGGCCGGGCACTCACCGGAGCGGGTTCAGCCGCGGTGGCGAGCGGGTCGCTGGGGGAACGGTGCCGAGCCGGGTGGCAACCTCGGCGTGCCGCTGCATCGGCCGTGCCGCCCGCACGAAGCCGGGGGGGTGAAGGCGTGAGGAGTGGGGCTTCGCTGGTGCTGCCTGGCGAAAAGCCTTGCTCGCCGAGGGAAAAAAACTTGTTCGAACCACAGGAGCAAATCTGCAATTTTATTTCAACTCAACCTACCACCAAACTGCGAGGGAGCCAAACCCTTTGAAGTCTGCCATGTCCAATCCGTTATTAATCACTGTAAATCTGGTATAATCTCTACAAGCATATTCCGCTCCCTGCAAATAGGCTGGTGCCAACTTGCTCTAATAAATCCTGCGTCAGGGCAGCTATTGTGTCTTCTCTTCATGCAGCATTTCCCAGCAGAAATATTTAGACAATAACAGTCTGTATTTGGTGCAGTCACTTTTGTTTTAGAAGACTACAGCCTAACGTGTAACAGATTTAGAGCTTACAGAAAGGCTTGGATTTATGGCATGCTTTCTTTCCAATGCTTTTTTGCTTCTAATAATCCCTGCGAGGCATTAAATGTCTCCGTTTGGGTTCCTAACTTCAGGCCAAAGCAAGAACGCTACATTCTTCTTCCTGCCCAAAACTTTGGGGCAAATTCTGAAAGTTCTACTGAGGAGCATTGCTAAAAAAGCAATCTAGCATCACTTCCCCACAGACTAGAAACGACTTGCTGATTTCTTCAGAGCTGGGATGGTCTGTGAAAAAAGGGGAAGAACGCACGTGCACGAGGAGTGCTCTTCATGCAGCAAGGACTTTCGCAGGCCAGTATATGGCAGAGTTAGTGAAAATCGGTGAATTACCTCCTGCTACCTTTGTCAAGCAGACCTTGAGGACAAAGGTAAGGTTTTGTGAATCTTTCCCCTGCAATGAGTTTTTCACACAGCCTACAAGGAAAACGTTTGCTGCTCGGTGCTTGGGAGGAAAGGCAATGCTGCCGCAGGTAAAGGGAGCACCGCCTGCAGAAGTGGCTCATCATATCAACAACCTTGGCAATGAAAGGCTTAAAGCCACAGAAAACGACCCCGGGAACTCCAGAAATACCCACTAGGACCAGTATATTACTTCCATGCAGTCACACTCTCAGTCGGCCACAGCCAAGTGGCACGGCTGCCTGCGGCAGCAGGTGATGCCCAAAGGCGAGGCAAGACCCAGCTTTTGGATGGACCGGTTCCCCATGGGCAAGAGAGGCCAAGGAGCCAAAAAACCCCAAAGTGAGAACAAGCAAAAAAATTCAACCCCCAAAAGCACACTGGCCAGCAAGAATCAAACGCAAGGGTAAGAAAACTGACCCCCAACTTGTACAGGGGGATGTGCAAATGAAGGAGGGTTATACCATGAGCTGCTACCCAATATAAACAGCAGCTGCGTATATAATCAAATGCTGGAGAATTATCAACTCTTCCTGAGCTCACAGTCTCTACCAGACAGCCGCCCCCTTCGTGTGAGCACCTGGCGATGTTTGTTTTGAACAAAGCCCGCGAGCCAAGCCAGTCTCCCGGAGGAACCGGGAAGCTCCCAGGTTTGACAGACTCCGACGCTTCCCAGATGCGTGAAACTTTTCCGGCAAGAGTTTGCGGCTTGGGGCGCGGCAGCCTCCTGCGGATGCCGGCGCCAGGAGCCCTTCTCTCCGCACCGGCAAACATCGGCACCGAACGGCTCCGGGCCGCCGAGGAGCCGGGAGGGAGCCCGGGCTGCTTCCGCAGGATGCTCCGGCTGATTCCGGCAACCGCCTCCCAGGGGCGCAGCGGCCGGCCCCGGGGACGCTCGGCCCCGCTGTAACTCGTGGGGCCGGCCGCCGGCCTGGGTCTGCCCAGAAGGGTTTCAGCAGCGAGACGCTGACGGCTCGACCCCGGCTCACCGGCCGTCTCCGCCGCGGATCCCGAGCCGCGCTCGCGACGGGGACGGCGGTGGCCCTCGGCTGGGGACGCCGGCCCCGCGCCTCCTCCCACGCCAGCACAGCCCACCGGGAGAAGGAGCCGGGAAGGCCGCTAGTCCAAACGCCGGCTGGTTTTCTCTCTCGCTGACAAACGAGTCGGAGCTCCAAAAGCCGTTTAGTCTGGGAGTAAACATCCAAGGACCCGCTGCTCGGGCTGAGGCGCTGAATGAGCTAAGCCGGGGGAGGCTGCCGCGAACTCGGCTTCCAGGCTCCTGGTTTTCACTTGACTTCCTCAGCTGGCAGCTCACAGCGGACTAAACGCTCTCCAAGAGGAGCAGCGATTTCCCGCCCGTGCCAAGGACTCCGGCCAGAAAACGCTTTTTTCCTCCCCTGACGCTGCTCATTAATTTTGTTTGTTTTCTTTTTTTTAAGGCTTTTGCTGGTTTCCCCAATTAGGATGCGATTAAAAAAAAAGAAAAGAAGGAAAACTCGAGGTACGGAGAATTCAGCCAGATCCCTAGTGTGGGCAGCCGCGATTGCCGAGATGCCCAAACCCCTTTTTAGTGACGGCGCAGGCAGCCAGGCCACCACGCCTTCGCCTTCCTCCTCCTCCCGTGGACATAACTCATTTAGTGCCTCGCCCGTGTTGATAAACCGGCAATAAAAATGCACAGGGAACTCGAGCCAGATCGATTTATTTCAATATTTCTGACACAGTTGCCGCAGAAGCCAAGCGCTGGGGAACCAACAACACAATTTCCTACCAGAGAAGTGGTGAGACATCTGGCATAAATTACGCTTAAATGTCACATAGATAATGAGGCTGCATCCATGAAGATTCATCTCCACTTTTCTCGCATTGAAAAACGCTCCGAGACAGCGATCTGACACAGGAGCCATCACGGCACAACCTTTCCGATAGGATCAGACCTCACCAGAGGTGTTTCCCTCCACCGATGCCGCAGGGATGGAGCTGGGGTACCTAACCTCCCGAGCTGCGCTTGCCTCCCGCGTTCCCCCGTCCCTGCGGCTCTAAGGTCAGAGCACAGGTCTAACAACTGAAAACCAGAATATTAATGTTCACCTTTTGGGGGTGGTTGGATACGCCACTTCCAATGAAGAACGGTATTAATTTCAGTGCTTGTAAGAGACATCCGAGGCAGTTTCCATCGTTGGCAGGGAGACGTGGGGGAGCTGGTGTGAGCTGTCTGCTGGGACCCAGGAGCAAAGAGAGTATATATTTCTTTTTGCATTTACAAAAATAAAATGACACCTCACACGCCTGCCCGCTCTGAGTGGTTTTCTAGCTGGAGTTCATAATTTCTACCCGCTTCCCTATATTTAAAGCCCGTCTCAAAGTGTGTTTGGAGCAGGGATTTTGGTAAATTGACTGCCAGTGGCATTCCCCTCAGTTCATTACAAGGCACGGGCACGACCCATGGGATCAGATTTTCTAATGGTTCGAATCAGGCTTCGCTGTAGCGCCTCGAGTGAAGTGACAGCTAATTGCATCTCCGGGGGCTCCCACCACTTCCCAGCCCTACGACCTGATTGCAAGCAGCTCATTAGTTCGCTTCTGGCGGGCCGGCACCTCTGCGTGGGGCCGGCCAGCTGGGAGCGGGGACACAGCGTTTCGCGTCCCCCCCGTGCACTCCCCTTCTCTTTGCCCCACGCGAGTTCGCCGAGCTCTCCGAGCCCTCGGGCAGTGGCACAAACTGGATATTTGGCCAGGTTTGAGAGCCCCGGCCGTACTTTAGGCTCTGGGGGTCGGTATAAGACTCACGAACCGGCCACACGTCCCGTGGGGCTGGACACGGACCCCCGGCCTCAGCCCTGCCGAGGTGGGCTGCGACCCCCCGGGACGGCGGGGAGGAGCGGGCTCCCTTCGCCCGGGAGGGGGCCGCTTCGCAAGGGCACGCGCCAGCTCTTTCTTGGCACTTCGTAAAATCTCCGTGCAGAAGGAAATTAAAGGAAGGCTGCGAGCAGGGGCTGCGGTAACGACGCAGAACTGGCTGCGGTAACCAGCTTTTCCAAAAATATCTTTCCCCTGTCAGAGACGCTCTATTTTTAGAGCTACGAAGCATCACATGGACAAGCGGCGGGGTCAAAGCTTACCTTTAAACTCCTGAAATTCCTTCGCCCTTGTGCGAGCACCTTGCTTTTTCAGCGGGCTATCAAACGTAACGAGCCGCGGTACGTGCAGCGAGCACGGCCGGGGAGCCTCGGCTCCCAGCTTCCCCAGGAGCCACGCGGGGAGGGTCGGTTCGGACACGACCACACACCATCCGTCTAACAGGTTGCTTACTTCTTTGCCCTGAGCAGCTGACATGTGTCTATGAAAACAATCTGTAATTTAGAAACCCGCAATGAGATCTCCAGGTGGGGTAATTGCTATTCTGTGACTTTTGTACAGGAGACATATGTGCTCAGGCAAAGAAGTAACTCCCTGGATGTCTGGATCCTTTTCCCCTGCACCAACAGACATGGCAGACTAGGGCAGGTTAATTAAATTATCACAGATCTGAGAGCTGCTCGACAGCAATGGAACTAGGGGAGACCCCAGTCAGAGCTGTAGGACTGCCGTGTCTGCACAGACAGCAAACCGAGCACACACCGTGTAAAATTAAAAATCCAGCAGTTCTATTGCTAGGAATAAAAGCCGTCATTTGCATGTTAAAACACCTCAGCTTACAGCAGCAATTTCCCTCTTTTTAGCGCTCTCGGTTTACGCAGTTTCCAGGATGAATAATGCAATGAAACCCCTCATCGGAGATACGCATTCAAAAATGCGATAGGACTCCTTTTCCCCCTAAACCCACACATCTCCTGCAGGAAGCCTTTCCAGCGAGATGTTAAATACCTGCTGCCAACAGCTTCTGCTAGCAGCTTTTAAAAGAACTTTTTAACCGTGCAGGTTCGGGAGGCAACACCTGCCTGTGGCAATAAACCCGCTGGGCTGGGGGCAGCTGCCTCCAGAGGGTCCCAGCCCGGCCGGGGCTGAGCGAGCCTCCGCAGCAGGCTTTAAGACTGAAAATGCAAAGAACTCGCATCCACTCTGCTCGTTGTGTGCGTAACGATCAATAAGATAGCGAGGATGCGCTGTCCTGACTGATAGGGAATCCTGTTTCCCCAGCAGTGATCGCCAGGGCACCAGAAACCCTGCCTACCTCTCCCCATTTATGCTAATGGCATTTATACGTCTCTAATAATGCCCCCAATAATTTCTCCGTTGCTCCCAACAGCTTTCCTGCTTGCCCAAATTGAAACAATCTCTGCAGACTTACTTCCGTTAACAAGGTCTTGCTTTAGGAATAAGCAAATTAGCTCATGGGGGAAAAAAAACCGTTGCCATCGCCCCGGTTCTGAAGTCTGGAAGCAGATTATATTAAATCTGAATAATCTAGGTTACATTTAATTTTAAAACGTGCTCTTGTCTGAAGAGGAAAGAGAATTAGAGTGCAACCTCACTGACCGGTCCCCAGCACGGGGCTGCCTTGCAGAGCCAGGCTCGCCTGGTGCCTCTGCAACAGAGCATCGGCCAAATCCAGCCCCGGCCCAGCGCCCGCCGTGCCGCTGCCCACCGTT
Source organism: Aviceda cuculoides (assembly GCA_035590195.1). Classification (NCBI taxonomy): domain Eukaryota; kingdom Metazoa; phylum Chordata; class Aves; order Accipitriformes; family Accipitridae; genus Aviceda; species Aviceda cuculoides. The sequence goes on from JAVJGG010000001.1 coordinate 716,918, forward strand.
CCGCGCTTTGCTCACCGGTCCTGCCGCTCCCCGACCTTCTTTTCCCTCTTTTCCCAAGCTGCCTTCCCGCAGGAGAAGCCCAGGCGTCAACCCCGGGCTGGGCAGCGATGTCCCCAAGGGCTGCGACGTTCCTGCCGGCGGGACGAGCAGCACGTGCGATGGGAAGGACGCAGTTTGCCCAGAGGAGGAACCCCAAAGAGCCGCCCTGCTACCACTCGCTTTGGGAGATACTCCTGCCTTTCTCCTCTAACGGCAGCTCCAGAGAGAGTCAGAGGGAAAGGCAGCTTTCCCTGGGCTTGGAGGTTTTGCCCCTGGGAAAGAGCGCGGCTTCTCTGCTCTGGAACAACACGGAGCCGTAGAGGCAGTAAGAGGCACCTTGCCCTCTGGTGAGGTAATTTATAGCTTCGCCCTCTGCCACCAGAGCAGTTCCCTCTGCAGCTGAGTTGAATTTCCCAAGCGAGCCCCCCCCAGCCCCTGCCGATCCCTCTCCTCAGCTGGGGAACGGGCGCCCTGCCTGCCGCGGCATGACGGGGGCTTGGGCTGGGGGGCGGTTCTGCAAGTCAAGGAATCCACCTATACGGTTACACGGAATATTTTGCTTTCCATGTCCACTAACACATGAGTAATCTGTTTGTAAGTAACGTACGTAATCAGCTTAACGTAAGTAAAGTAGCTCCCCTTATTTGCATTTGCAAGTGGTTATTAGTTTTTACTTTCATTACACACAAGCCTTCCCCCGAGCTCAAGGAAAACGCCTCGCTGGATTCCATTCACCCCGAATCCCCGCGTGCCGTGCACACCTATTCGCAGGTGTGCATCTCAATTCTGGCACGGGTCGCAACGATGGGCAAAATATTCCTGCAAGCGGCTATTGAGAGAAAGGATGTCATTCCCGTTGCCTCCAAAGTGAAGGCAGCGTGCTTGTGATACAGCAGGACCTGACCGAGGCTCCCACACCCAACAGCGTGAAAGAGTTAACGCCGATAACACAGCACATATAACAGACAGCACACAACAGGGCTTGGGATGTTTGGGAATTGCAGTTAAAGTGAGAAACTCCATTTACAAGAGGTTCGAGGCGGGCGCTGGCAGCCCACCCAGCGGTGCCGGCTGCTCCGGCACGCCAGCGCCGCTCAAGGAACACGCATTTCCTACCAATGCAAATTGCTCGCTTGCATTCGAAAATCAAATTATTTCCATTTATACATGTTTAATGAGAATTTCAAGAGCGTGTAATGCAGCTAATGCTTCCAGGGTGCAAGCAGGCGTTCGGAGCTGGAGACGAAGAGGTCTGCTGCGCTGCGGGACCCCGGCCCCGCAGCCGGCCTCTCCACCACCGCCTCCCGGAGCTCGGCACCCAACGCTCCTCGCTGAAGACGTGAAACGCGTCTTGGTCCCTCGGCTCCCCATGCCCGGCCACCCGCGGCAGCAGGTGAGACGGCCCGAGCTGCGAGACTGCAACTTGCTCATTAACAAGCTGTTAAATAATTAATAAGTTTACATATAATTGCTTCTGTGTACATAATCTTGCATTTTTCAGAAAACTGTCATCAATTTTCAGTTAGTTCCACTCGAGGAAACAAGGGCTAATGCTTTCATTTGAGTAGATAAATATTTATGATGTGCTTGTTCTGTCTGGGGCTGGGGAAAACCGGATTATTCGGCTTCCCAGTGCGCAAAAGGTGGGTGGTGGGAACCGCTCGTGCCTCGGCTGTCGCCGGTGCCTGTTGACCGCTCCACACCTCCCACCCTGGCTAACTGGTCTCTGGAGCGCCTGAAAGTTTGGCGAACTTTGGGCTTGCGAGGGGGTCACGGGGATCGGCTCGCTGCTCCGAAACAGCGCCGGGACTTGGTCCTCTGCTGCTGGGAGCACCCGTCACAGCACTTATGATTGATCTATTATTGATCTGTTATTTCATCTCCCCAGGATGGGGACGGGCCAAGCAGAGGCGGGGAGAAACACGTAGGGAGGGCGATGGCACGAGGCAAAGTTCCCCTTTCCTCCAGTTTTCCTGAGCCTCCTGCTTTCCCCGCTGCCCGTAACTCATCCTCCAAAACCCATGATCACCATTTAAACTGGAAACGGCCCCAGTTGGATAGGAGAGAATGCCTAAACGCGTTCAGACAAAACGCCTGCAATCACCGTACGTGCCGTCGCCACAAACACGCGATCGGGGCTCCGGCGCGCTCTCCCGCTACGCCTTGGAGAAGCGTCCTTCAGCAGAGCCCGACTGCGCAGCCTCGGAATCCTTTATCCGCCTGCTGCCGGGAGTCAGCCCTCCCGCCAGCCCAGTCGCCACGGCCGTCCCTTCCAGCGATGCTTGCAGCGACGTGCCTCGTGTCCGAGCGGGTACCGGCCGCACAAAACCCGCCAAGGACCTCCCCGTCCCGCAGGCAAAGTAAAAGCCACGCGGCAGCCGAGCGCGCACGCTGCCCACCCCGGCGGCGCCGAATTTCGGCCGCGGGGTTGCTGCCAGGTCTGCCGGTGCCTGAATTACTGCTGAAATGAGCCATCGAAGGGGCTGCTGGAGTTTTTTTTGGGTGCGAAGAGTCGCCAAACAGGAGGGTTTCAGAAAAGCTTCGCTCCCGCCGGAGCGGCGGAGGGGGCTGGCTCCATCGCGGGATGCGCTCCGTGCCCTTGGAATGACGCGACGCGGTGCCACGACAGCTCGATGCCAAAGCGACCCGAGCTGAACAGGAGCCTTTTGATCTCAAAATATTCCTCCCTTCGTTTTACGCCACGGCTCTGCGGCACGCGGCTCCTCGGCTTCCGTGCTGTAAGAAGTCCTTCGGCAGCCTCGGCTTGCTGTGGAAACCAAATATTTTGACTTTGCTGTTTATTCCTGTTTTTTTAAAGTGTGTTCTGAGTGAATAATAAATATGGTTTTAAAGGCAGCTGGTGCTTCTTCCTCTAACACACGAGGTAAGGTAGAAACAAACATATTTGCTTTTGCTCCGTCTATTTTTATGCGATAATAGGATCTGTGGTTTTAACGGCAAAAAAATGTAATTACCGCACGTGTTCTCACAAGCCCTAATTAGCACAACGTTTAAGCATACGCTTAAGCACATCGCTGTTCGCTGCCAGTTTTATTGTGGGCTCTGCGAGAGCTGCCAGCAGCCGGCTGAACGGGGGCCATGCCCTTCCCGGTTCACCTCGTGCTGATTGAAAGCCGACATTTGCCCACCTTGAAAACCTGGAAGTTATTTTTATCCCAACCGGCGCGCGGTCTCAGCCACCAGAAGAGCCGCGTCTTCCCGCAGAGAGCGTTGCACGGGGCAGAACGCTGGAGGACGGGCGAGGACGGAGCCGCCGGCGCTGGGACACGCTGAGCCGACGCTGCCCCGAGAGAAGCGTCTCCCAACGGAGCTCTGCCGACCCCCCCGTCCTCGGCCGAGGCGGGAGGAAAAGCAGATTTAATCCCGTCTGAAAAACCGCCGAGGGGACCGGCAACGTCGCCGTCCGCCGGCAAGCGCCCGCGCGGCACGCCAGGCGCCGCGGACGGCGTTTGGTTTACTGGATCGCGGGTAAATTGAAGAGTACACGTAACCCCACCAGCGAAAGGCACCGAGACGCGGCAGTAAGTCACCCCTCCTTGGCTCTAGCCACCTTTGTTGCCTTCGCTTTGATTTTTCAAAGCCAGGGAACGTCGTGCCAGTGAAAAGCACAAGTGCAAAACCAGCCCCGACGCGCCCCGAGCCTGCACTGACCACGGCGGGGGCACGGCCCGACCTCCCTTCTCTCCCAGTGCTTTCAGCCGGTGCCGGTCAAGTGCAACAGGGACTAATTGAGGCTTTAAAAGGAAACACGTTACTCACTCGCCCGTAATCGAGGTTTTGCTAATCCAGGAGATTTTTTTTTTCTCCTTTTTTTCCCCTTTGTATCGGCAATAACGTTAGCTCAGCGCAACCATCACTAAGGTGATTAAATGAGCACTTTGCTTATTAACAGAACGCAACCTTTTCCACAAAATTTACTGGGTTTCCCCCCTTCAAACGCAAACTCCTCGTGCGCAAGACGTAAGGAAGGGGTTGTCTAAGGACAGGGCTGAGCGGCGTGACCCGAGCCTCGGCTCTCTCCGCCATCGGCAGACCCCGGCTCGCGCTCGCTGCCCCGCCACCGCTGCTGCCCCCCGGGAGGAGAGGCCGAGCCTGCCGGATGGGTCCCGGGGAGGGTGGGCTGCCAGCTCCCACCCCCCCGCACCCCCGTCCGGGGGCTCCGGGAGCGCCTGCACGGAGCCGGAGCCACGCGTAAGCTGCTCTATTTACACAAGCTTCTGTGGCCTTACCCCTCAGACTAAGATGATGTACTCCCGTGTCAATCCCGTAAGTCGCTGGAATTTAATTCCTGACTTAATATTTCCCTGCATGCTTATTTATCATGAACTGAAGCAAAAACACCATCTTCCCCAGTGGAAGCGGAGCAAGCAGCTCGTTGCGGGTTCTCCTGGAAGCGCCGAATAAGAGCTCCCGGGCTCGCCGCGGGCGGCATTTGGGAGCCGGTGCCCGGCAGAGCGACCCGTTGCAGCACTTGGCGCTTTCCCCCGAAGGCTCAGGACGCACGGCAAACAAACCCCGGCATCCCTAAGTCACCAGGCAAAAGGAAAAAACATTGGCTGATTTACTCCAAACCAGTCTGGAAAGGGCCAGACAGCCTCCTTCTCCCCCAGAGTAACCTCTTTTATCAAAACAAGTAATTTTGGATGAGTAAGGGCTGCCGGGGCTGCCGTTCGGTGGGAAACACTTCCACCTCCTCTGCACGTCAGGCTGCGGAGCCAAAAGGCGCGATCCGTGCTCTGGGAAAGGAGCTGCCGGGGCGGCGGTGGCACTGGGGCACAGCTGGGAAAGCGCATCTCGGCCCGGCCAGCGCTGCCGGCAGCCTCCCCGCATCGGCATGCACTGAGCTTCCCGCCGCCGCGGCTCGCCAGTCGGGATGGAAGCGGCTCTGAAACCACCGGACAGAAAATTAAGAAGTCCTGGGAGAATTTGCCCCCATCTTTCACTGTGCGTTCAGGAAAAACAGCTGCTTCTTGTACTCGGGAGACCCAGCTCCACGCTCCAGAATAAATTCAGCGTTGCCCTTTTCCACTCCACACTTAAAACAGTCTTTTTTTTTCCCCCTTTCGGTTTCCCTGGCCTGTCCGAAGCAAGCAATACGGAGGCCACGAGCGGCTCTTCCGAGGCGTGCGGGGCTCACGCCGGGACACGTGCTGCCGGGGCTCTGAGTTACCCACAGCCGGGGCAGGCGACGCGCTGCTGCCCCACAAAATCCCTCTGGTTCCCCGCGGCTCCCCCGTTCGCGGCCTCTGGCAGCCGAGTGCCAGCCTGGAAGGGAGATGCCAGGAGCATGGGCTTACGCTCCGGCTCCGGCACAGCTCGCGGCCAGCGGGTCGCTCCCGGCGCGCTCAGGCGTCCTCGCCCAGCGCGCCTTCCCGGGGCTCCCGTGCCGGCAGAGCCGCGGTGCTAACTGGCTTCGTTACGGCACAGAATTACTGCGGCTCGCCGCGGACGCGCCAGCAGGGACGCGGATGTCGTTTCGAATAATCACTGTCTTGTGGCAAAGGGACCGCGCGCTCTGGCAACGGGATCTCTGCGTCCAAGGGCCACGATCCTCCCAACGGCCCGAGCCCGCGCTGGCAAACACACGAGCACCGCAAACGGGAAGGCGGCCGCCCTCCTGGCCTCCACTTTTCCCCTTGGATCACGGACGCGGTCCGGCTTTTCAGCAGCCTACGTCCTTCTAAGGAAAACCCCAAATTAACGTCTCGAGAGCTCGCCCTGATGGGAAATTGCTGCCGTTTTCACCAGAGAAAATGGCTCGGTGTTTCCCCGGGGCGGTTTCCCCTTCTGGAATGCTCCGTTGCCTGGGATATCTGAAACTGCGGTATTAAAAAACCATGGATAATGATTACTGTTCACCAGCATAATAGTCTCAAGAATCAGCATCCCCACTTTTTGCAAGAAACATATCCCCAGGCAGTTTCCTTTGCATATAAGCGTACAAAAAAAGTTCAAGTGAGAAAAAATCGTATCAGCAAAGCACATTTGTATAGATGAATTATTTTCAAAATTTCTGAGCATCCAAACTAATTGCAGCAGATTTGAATTATAGAATTATAAGCAACACGTTCATTTTGCTCCCCTGGGCTAAAAAGTTATAATTAGCACATGCACCATAAAACTGGCTTTTAATTAAATAAGCCTTGGAAGGGAGGAAGTTTTGCGAGGCCCCTCCCTCGCTTACGTAAGGCAGGCGGCCCAAATGGCCACCGCCGGGGATGCTGCGACGGCTCCCGAGCCCGGGGAGCGTTAAGCAGAATTTTAAAGGAAGGGAAGAGAGAAATGGGAAATCAGGCAAGCGGGGAGCCCGCAGCCAGCAGCCGGATCTCGTACGTTAGCGGCCCGAAGAGCTATCGCAGCCAAATGAGCTGGAACGATGGTTTGTACTGGTGAGTTAAGCTGCGTTGCCGGATCTGCGGCATCCCAGCTTATTCCCGCAGCAGCCGCCGCAAGCGCCGGGCAG
>JAVJGG010000001.1:723540-754119 GCA_035590195.1 Aviceda cuculoides
CCACTCCCAGCCCTGACCACACGTGGTGCTACCACGGCATCCCTTCGACACCCACCTCCCCATCCTTCATCCCCGTGCCCTCCCCTCCTCTTCCTCCCAGCCTCAGCACCCTGCAGCCGGGCCGGGCGCCCATCGGGGCGGGGGGAACAGCGTTCCCCTCCCCTCCCCGGCATTCCTCGGGAGTGAAACACAAGAGCTGGCAGGGCACTCCTGCTTTCTCTGGCCTCTGCTCCTCCGGTGCCTGAACAAAGCCCTCCTGCCTCTCCCGGGAACCCGGGGTTTGAAACAGGAGAGGCGGCTGGTGCTGCGTGGCGAGGCAAAATGTCCTCCTCCAGCCTATTTTGGGGTTCTAGGGTGGGTGGGGACGGCGGGGACCGTGCCCCCCTTGTGGCATCCTCCCCAACCTGGGCTTTGCGTCCCCGCCATCTCGCTGCCATTGTATTGCTATGGAAACTGAGGCCTGGAGAGGACCGGTTCAAGCCCAGTTTGGCCCCAGTTTGGTCCCAGCTCTCAGGCACAATCCGTCTGTGGCAATACAGGTCGCTGTATCCGGGCCAGCTTCGCCCCTTCGTCCCGCGATGATGCATCCCGGAGGGAGCGTGCGCTCCGGCCCCCGGCCGCCTTCCCAAAGTCCGACACCCCCCTCCTTGCAGAACAAAGCCCCCCCCGCTCCGCTCCCCACCTCGGGGAGCTCGGGGGGGGCGGGGGCTCCTCACCACAGCTCCAGGCCGGGCTTCGGGGCCGGCCGCCGGCGGGACCTATAGAGCTGGGGCGGCGCGGCCGGGGGCTCGCCGGAGCCGGGGTATCCGTGTCCTCCCCAGCGGGACCCGGCCGAACACGCGCCGGGAAGGCAGCGTCTTTACGAGGGCTCGGACCTCCAAGCATCCAGCCTCCAGCACAGCCCGGCAATGCGTCGCGCTACCTGTTGCCCGTATTATAATAGGCTGAGTTTATTCACAAAAAGCATATGTTGCGGTACCGAGCGTGGAAATGCCATCTCTCACAGTTGTCTCCCTCTTCACACTTTAAAAAGGCTGTAGGAAAAGATGACATATGGCACCTTGGCTTACGACGGTTTAATCGACACCGGTAGGGCCAGGGAAAATAGAGCAGAGCGGCGTTCCCCCGGGAGGGCGCCCGTGCCCGGACCCAGCCGGGTCCCGCCGGGACGCTGCCTGCCGCCTCCCGTGCCGGCGGGTGCCGTTACGCACGCGTTGGGTGATAAAACGAGCTAATTAACAGGCCCCTCCCCGTCAACGCCAAAGCCGAACCTCTAGCTCTTCAAATACGTAATTAAAGCACGCTCTCCTAATTATAACATTTCATTCCACTCCAGCGAAGGCGGAGGCCTGGCAGGTGCTTAAATTAACTTGATCGTTTCCACTGCTGGAAGAGCTGCACAGCCTGAGCGGGGGCGGGGGGGGGGACGGACGGCCACCGAGACCCCCGCGGCAGCTCGGGGAGGCTGGAGGCGGCGCTGAGGCCGGCGGTGCCTCTGGAAGGCAAAAAACTCGCCCACTTGCCGTCTCTGGGAATAACAAAAAGTCGTGAGAGGCTGGACGAGGGAGTGACGGGAGCGGTGCCTTCGCCGCACGGGGAGGGGACAGGGAAGGCTGTCGGCACACGTGCCTTGGGTAGCCGGGAAAGAAAACGCTGCTGTTTTCCCTTAATATCCAAAATCGTCCGCAAATGCCATTGCTGGAATATTCTATAAATACTCACTGCTCTCAAAGCCTCCTTCTCAACAGCCCGCCCCAAAGCCCACTCCTCTCTCCAGACCGCGCACCAAATCTCACTGTTCCCTTTCCAGAGGCGACAAACGGCAGGAGCAAAACCATCGCGGGAACGCAAAGCCCCGACCCATCACGCCCCAGAGCCGGAGATGGAAAGCCGGAAAAGCTCCGGCCGCAGGGAAGGCACGAAGCGCCGCGGCTCACGGGAAGGCATTCGTCTCTGCGGAAGCGCCCCGGGAGGTGATGGTCACCCCACAACCACCGCTTTATTCAAAGGAAAAAGAGCTTTCCGTCTCTTTTTCCGAGAAAAACACCGAGGCCGGTGGTGCAGTGGGGGTCCACCAGTGCTGGAGCCAAGCCTGGGAGTCACCCGCAGCGGTGAGACCAGTGTGGGGTGGGAAGCATTGCCTCTGGAGCAAACCGACCGCTGTCTCCCGAAACGGCCCGAGGCTCCAAGAGGAAGGGCCGAAGCGGGGGAGGAAGGGAACGGCGGTGGTCCGCAAACACCCCCGCACGAGCTGGGATCCGCTGGCCGGGGCTGGGCTTTTCCCGGCTGGGCTCCGAGGGGGAAGATGGGAGCGGGGCGCTGGACCTGCCCCTGCGGATGCAAAGCCCAAGCAGGGGGAGAGGGGGTGGTACCCGTGGGGGCTGTGCAAATTGTGACCGTGGGCAAGCCAGTTCAAAACAAATAAATCACGGTAACCTATTTCCATGCCATCATCCCTTCTCCGTGGCGGGGGGAGGAGAGGGAACAATCACTGCTGAGGATCTCTGCAAAAATTAGTTGCTGTAAGATCTGAGGAATCTTTCTGCTTCTGCACTGAGCACTGGGAGGGAGCCTATAAATCCACTTAGTCACACTCGCTGGATTACATTGGACCTTGTACTTCTGCTTTTATTAACAAGATTGTTTACTATATAAGAAGCTTTATATAACTGTGAATCACGGGTGATTTGTGGGACTGCACAGATGGGAGTTGCCAACCACCCGTATTCTCTGTGCTCCTGTGAACCTCCCGCTCCCAGCCCATACCTAAAAAATAAATGAAACCCGTGCTGCGGTAATTAAATATCTGGCTCTACTCCACTTCAGCGGTGCTCTCGGTATGGGATTTAAGACTCCCTGATATTCCGGTTTAACACACGGGTTCGTATCAGTGCTGATGCAGGGATGAAGTTATCCCTGAAAAGTGTTCTCCATTCCGCATCTCTCCCTTGAGGACATCCCTCGGGTGCAAGGGGAGACGTCGCCAGGCGGGAGACCACCTGCCCCAAACCCATCAAGGCTGGTAAGTGACAACAAAGTAGTTACCAACTACCTCGTTTATAAAGTGTGAGCACTTGAAGGCAAAGTCACAGGGACCGAATCGCACCCTGCCCACAGAGCGCCCGTAAATCTCACCCAGTCTCATTAAAAGCCTATTTTATCACAACTGAGTGACCTCCGGACTCCTCCCAGTGCTCACCAGGCTTCTCTCTGCACCCCTTTTTCCTCTCGATTTATACGTGCTTTTAAGTGACTCTGCCAAAGGGCATTTATATAGCCGAGGCTAAGGATCGGTGCGAGGTGACAGGCAGGTAAGAAGCATCAAGTAATATCTCCGCCAGCTAACCGCGTCATTTTCCATGAAGTGCTGATCTTTAAGGACCAGTTGGTAGGTTTAGCACAGCAGCGTCGATTTAAACTTCATTCACGACTTCGCAAAGAGGTGACAGGACCCCAGCTTGGGGCTCGGCACGGCTCTTGCGGCTCTCCCCCTCCGGCGGGCAGCCTGCCGGCACCCGCGAGCCCTTCCATTTGTGCACGGGCAGCCTTCATCCTCAAACCGAGTTAACTCGTTTACCTTCAATTATTTTAGCTGTCGCGCTCTCTGAAATGACCCCACAGCCTCGTCGCCGCGCCACAGCCCAGCGCAACTCGCGGCCAGCACGTCCAGCCGACGGCACGGCGGAATTATTCACGCGCTTACGGAGGAAGGCAGGCTGAAGCTGCCAGCCCAGCTCCTGGCTGAAGGCGACCCGCAGGGAAAATATCAGGAAAACGCAGGAAAAACACCGGCTCAGCCTCATCCGGCAGCAGGAGAAACCGCCGTCCCCCAGAGCCCGGGCAAAGCGAGCAGGGCAGAGGCTGCTGCCTCCCAGCGAGGCTTCCCACCCGCCCCCAAAACCTCGTTAGGAGACCTGACGTCGGCTCTTCGGGACAGTCTCCGCGTGACCTGCACGGGAACGCCGGCCAGTCCCAAATCCCGCGCGTGAGGTCTCCTGGGGCCAGAGCCGGCGGCTCCGGAGGGGGCCGGCACCGCATCCAGACAGGGGTGCCGGTGCCCTCAGCAGCACGGCGCACCCCCAGCCCCGCCGCACTGCTGGATAAATAAATATTCTAGAGATGCTCCAGGCCTCAGGAAAAAGTATTTCTCATGAGTTCGTGCCGCTATCAGGAACCGCACCCTTCAAGAAGATCAGGTGCAACTCTGACGTAAGTAATTTTTATAAAGAATAATTTGTTTGAAAAGCTGGCTCAGGTCGTCTCGGTGAAAGAAACGCGGTTTGGCTCACTCCGCTCTGCGGTGGAGGCAGGGGGGACGCTGTAGGCACCCGTGGGCTCTCGGCGGCTGCAGGGGGGGCTCCGGCCGCACCAGCGTACCGAACCCCGCCGCGGGGGGGAACAAGCGGCGTCCCGCAAGCGAGCTGCGCCCAGCTGGCTCTTCCCAAGGCGGGCTACTCTCCTAACTGGGAAGACGGGCAATTTCTGGACGAAAATCATATCGAAGCGCACGTTTCCTGCAAATTCGGGGAGTCTCTGGGGAAAGGCGCGAGCCCTCCCCGGCGCCGTGGGCTGGCTCTGGCAGAGCCGCTCGGTGCTGCCGGTGGTGAATTCCCGACGACGGCGACAACTTTGGGATCCTGGTGAAACAGCCCGCGCAGCTACTTACTGTTGCGCTGGATTTAGACCACGCATTTAGACGTCGATTGGGTCTGAGCCTCCAAGCAAAGAGCGCTAATTAGCACGTGCAACCAAGAGCCGGCTTCCAATTAAATACAGCTTGGCGAGAAGGACCCGTGGCAGACAACTCTCCTTGCACGAGGGAGATGCGTGCAGGAGAGTTTCAGAGCAGGACCCAGCCTGCGAGGTTGCCCCGGGACGGGGGTCCCGCAGCGGGAGGGCTCAGCCCAGGACAGGGCGCTGGGGGGGGGCGGCCGCTCCCCTCCCCGGGGCAGCCCCCAGCCAGGCACCCCCATCGCCGGTGGTGCACCCCCCATCTGCCTCTCCTGCCCGCGCTGCCTCCTCCGCCAGCCACCAGCCCTTCCTTGCCATTGCAAATAACCAAACAAGCGGCACGGAGAAGAGAATAATATTAATATTAAAAAGGCATTTATAGTTTTAATCAAGCTTTGGGGGGAAAAGACAGCTTAACACGGCACTTTACACAGTTGATAAAATGTTTGACATTTACTGGTGCCTGTAATGAATCTTGTCTCAATTTTCTCTTTTAAAATGCCACTCCAGATACTCTATCTATCTGTAGGGTTTAAAAAGCACTTATCCAACAAAGCGTTATCACGACTGAGAATATTAAACGGTGGCTCGGCAGAGCACCGCCAGCTGCAGGGTTTGCTGGCACCCGAGCGAGCGCCGAGGGTTTGCAGCAGGAGGAGAGAGCCGGGGCGGCCCCGCTAAAGCACAGCCCAACAAAACACCACCATTTTCCCACTGGTTTCCTAATCCCCGAGTGGGAAGTCCCCAGGTTCCCAACTTATTCTGCTCCGTTTGCTCCCAGGACACACGCTCCCCCCTGTCCTCGTCCCCTAGCCCAAGGCTTCCTTTGTTCCTCTTGCAGAAGGCAGCCTTGGGATATTCACCCAGTCATCAGGTACCCAGTAACCCGAAGCAGACGGCAGCCCCAGAAAACGGCGTGTTTTCCTTTGCTGCAACCGTCCCCATCGTCCTCGCGTGTTTTGATCAGTTAATAAATCCGTGAGCGCGGCCCCGGCAGCAAAGTCGGCACCAGCCTTCAAAATCCGCTCTTTCGCCGTGGGTTGGAAAACCACGTCCCACCCTGGGATGGTGGCTTTGCCCTTCGGCAAACCCTCCTCCAGGTGCCGAGACGCAGTTCAGGCGTTACTCCGTCACGCCTTTCTCTTCCACCGCGTTTATATTTTGCCAAAGGAAGCGGCGGCGAGGCGGGATCGAGTCGCCCGGCGGCTACAAACCCTTAACGCGGCACGCGAGGCTTCGGGCTTGGTCGTAGACCGAAGCAAACCCAAAAAAGGTTTTGGAGGAGGAGGAGGCTGGAAGTTTACTTTGTCCCGCGGGACGAAGGAGGCGAGCCGCCCTGCCCGCTCCTGCCCGCCCGGCTGCAGGCAGCAGCGCCGGCCTTGGCTGCCCAGCTCTGCCCGCAGGCAGGACGGAGCGCGGCGGCACGGGCTTTGTGGTTTATCAGTGAACGGCAGTCGTCTTGTGTAAATACGGCTACGGAACGGGCGTTCATCTGAGGAGCGCTTCTGCTCCTCGCTGGAAGGACACTGCGGAGGGAAATATCAGCAGCAAACACGCAGGCAGCCGCTGCCCGCCTCCGTCCCGGGCTTCCCTTTGACGAGGCACTCTAACGTCTTTTTCTTTGCTTTTTTTTTTCAGGGGGAAGAAACGAATTATTCTATGAAAGTTAGTGCTTGTCTCAGGAGCCTGGCGTTGAAAATTAGGTTTTAATAGCTTTGGAATTGAAGTTCTGCAGGTCAATAGGACAAGATTCTGCCAGTGAAGTGACAGACCCGTAAAGGGAAAAAAAGCAAATATTTTGTTACTCATCAGAGAGTCACAGTCCAAAGATAGCAGGCAGTAGCTTGAAATAGTGCTGTGCTCTTCAGGCTACTGTAATGTTTAGTCAGAAGCTCCTTTTTTCTTGTTGTCTATATATATATATTAGCTTTGGGAACAGAGCACTTGGCTTTCCATCTTTGGACGTGCCTAGGAATTTCTCAAGTTACTGCTGGAATTGGAAAGTTTGCTCTGAAATAAAAGCGCTCTGTCTTTCCTGATCGCTTCGAGCCCACGAACCGGGGACCCTGAGGATCCCCGTCGGACGGAGGAGCTCACCCACAGCGAGCGCCGGAGCCGACCACGACTTGTGTTACTCGGTGCCGAGTCTCTCCGGCATTTATGCTATTAGCAGCCTTTTAAAAACCAAGTTGATAACATGGAAGCATCCCATCCATATGAGAACAGGTAATTCCGAGTGAGTTATCCAAAGGGGAAACATGCAATGAGATAAAGGCCAACGCACTTTAAATGGACAAACATAAATAAGCTAAAATCAACGAAATTAAAACCGAGAGACTTCGCAACACCTTTTCCCACGCAGGGAGAGGAGCTGGAAGTTGCCTGCCAGCGGGACGGAGCCGGAGCGCATGGTAATGCGCCGGAGCTCTGCAGGCTCACGGCCAGTGCCCACCGCAAAGGCCAGAGTGGGAGAGCCGGGACTGCCCCCCGGCAGGTACACGCACCCCCCCGGCAGGTACACGCACCCCCCGGCCACACCGTCCCGGGCGCTGGAGGGCCGTGGGCTGCTGCACGGGGAAGAGCTACTCACTCAGCCGGCAGTGAAATTGCTTCGGCTCACGCAGGACGCAAAACTTTTGGAGAACTTCTGCTGACGAGCACTGGAATTGAGTCGTTATTAAAGGGACAAATGGCTTATAATTATTCCTAATTTCATATTCGGAGATCATTACCATCCCTAGGAAGGGTAGAGAGGGAGCCCTTGAGATCCTGCGAGTTACTTCAAATATTCATAGGGCTGAGAGAAATTTCTCGTGGTTTGGACGGGCTGCGAGGGGGACGGTGCCTCCGGCCGAAGGGGCCGGGCACCTCTTCCCCCCGCGGCTGACGCTCCCCGAAGGCGCATCCCAGCCCGGGCATCGCTGCGCCGCTCACCCGGGGCTCACCAGCCCACACCGGCGGCAGCGCCGGCCCGGCGCTCGGAGCTAATACTCCGCTACGGGACCGCGCACCGGCGAGCGGGAGGGGGACGCCTCGGCGTGTTTCCCAGGTCACTCGCTGCTTTGTGGCTCTCCCGGGTTTTAGCTGCGGCGAGGCGAGACAGAGGAAGGCCACAGGGAACGTGTTCTTGCCCTGACACACATCGGTTCGCTTGCACCGCTGCTGCGGGAACATGTTCCAAGGGCTCCCAAAGCGGCTTTACTGCTGTGCGGTAGCACGGATACAGCTGCTGCTCAGCCGGCTGCAAATTTCCTCTTGCGAGCACCAGTCCAATCCGAGCTTCCACTTCTTCAGCTCGATGCACGGGAACTAATGAAATCACCTCTGCGAGCCCGCTAAGGGCTGCAGGAGCTGTCACCTTGGACAAGCTCCCGGGGAAATCCGCAGGCTCAGTTTTTCTCTAGGCCTTTTGCTCACGAGTGGCAGCAGGTCGTCCCTCCCACATCCCACCGCGAGGCTGGAAACTCTCCCCGGAGCAGAGGATGGATGCTCCCGGCCTGCTGCTTGCAGCACGCCGGGACTTGCTGAGCAGCCACGAGCCGGCGCGGGCAGCAGGAGCGGGCAGCAGGCGCGGGCAGCAGGCGCGGGCAGCAGGCAGAGCTGCCCGGCACCTCGTGCTAGCAGGACGCTGAAGCGCAGGCTGTCTTCTGGGCCTTTGCTCAGGCATTCTCCGGGAAGAAATCAGGCTCAGGCATTCCCGCTGTTGTGTCAGCAGCAATAGAAGCAATCTCAGAACGACCTAAGCCAGAAGTTGCCTTTTTTTGTCTCTCTTAATGTTCTTCGGCATAGAAACTGATGGAATATAAACACTCGCTGAGGAGATTTTTAATAACGTGAAGAGACTCGGAACTACGCTGTCGATGCAAAGACCCTACACCTAAAAAGCGAAGCGGTTCCCGGTACGCGTCTCATCCCACCCTACGCGTCGCCGGGCTGTAGGCAGCAGCGGAGGGCGGGCAGCGGGTCAGTGGGTCAGGCTGGCAGCTGCCTGCATTGATGCCAAAGCTCATTTGCTCCATCGCCTGCCCCCACGACCGGTAAATCGACACGCGGTAATGACGGGATCAGCTTTCCCATCAGTTCCCCACTCAAGGTTTTCCGGCGGCGCTAGATAACCGATCCTTGCGGCGACCTCCACGGCGGGATCACGGCTGCTCCCGCGGGATGGTGTGCCGGGGGGGGGCCGGGACACGGCGCCTGGCAAGAGCCACTCTCCTCCGACTGCAAAGGAGCGCGACTGGGAACCGGTGATTTACGTCCCAAATTACGCCTACCGTGCACGCTTCACTAACGTATAGAAATGTCACATTGCTTTAAGCATTGCGCCGAACTTCTGTCCTCCAATCAATGCTCAATTTCCTTCCAAGGATAAAGCTGTACATTATTTTTGGCTGACCGATTCAGCTCGGGGCACTCTTAATTTTTCCCCGTGCACTCAGAGGACAAATGCTTCACCGTGCTTGCCTCAGAGCAATGACAGAACGAGCACGTTTCCAATGGCTGGCATAGCGCGTCCAAAATATATTAAATGTATTAACTTTGGCACTCGCCAGGTCTCGGGAGAAGCTCTCGGAGCTGCTCGCGTGCTTCGCCTCCACTCCCCCGGCTCCTTCCTGCTCTCCTCTCCCGCCTGGAAAATTCCCTCTCCCCGAAACTGCGGCTGGCTGGAGGTCACCGCCGTTTGCCGGCAGCTCGTCTCCGCGCCCCGCCGCGAGCGGGAGATGCCGGCGAGCCTGGCAGATGGCGTGGAGCCATCCCGGGGGGCACGCGGGACCCCGGAGCCAACACAGGAGCAGAGCGGGCAGCACGGGAACGCGTCCAGCACGAGGCGACCGAACGCTCTGCCGGCTCAGTAACACCCGTGTCCGTAACGCCCAGCTGCCCAAAGCCTGGCCGGGACTGGTTTCAGGCCGAACTGCTGGGAGCGAGGCTCGCGGGGGACGCGGCGGGTGGGAACGCACCTTCCCGCCCCCGTGCCGGGGTGAAGCGGGCAGCAGGACCGCCCGGGGATGCCCGGCGGGGAAACCCACGGGGGTTTTCCCACCGCCCTGCCCAGGCTGGAATCGGGGCCGACGCGCAGAAAGCAATTCCCAGGGCTCACCCCCCCAGCCACGGGCGGCCCGGGATTTTATTACGTTTTCAGTAAAAAAAAGTGCTGCAGGATAACACCCTGAGCGGCATCTGCCACGTGGGCTGCTGCTGTGAAGATGGGAAAATTGCCCTTTGTTCTTCAAAAATAAATCTGAGGGAAAGCCCTTTATAAGCAGGCAGCATTCTCTGGGGGCTGCCAAGGACTTCACAGGCATCGCCATGAATAACAGTTTATCTACAGAGTTTCATTCAAAAGGAAGCCTCAGACATGGCCTAAAATTATGGGGACGCTGTGAAAATGGCTTTATAAACTATTGCTTTTTCCTCTATGAGCAGCAGCAAAGTACAGGCCAGACAAAAGCCAGCCGAGACTCTAAATGTAATAAATAAGTCAGCGGAGCTGATAAAAATAAAGGATGAAATATAATTCAGCCATTCAGTGACAGATCCCATCTTAGCTGTGATATAGAGTCTGTTGAAACTGTCATTGCTTCAGGAAATTAAAGAATGAGCCCATTAGTAAGGATATTTAAAGATGTTCATATTAAGATTATGACTTCCCAGACTCAGCCCGTGCAGGCAACACGCTCGATTCGAAAGTCATTTTTCGCAGTCCTGCTCCGAATCCCCAAAGGGCGCTACGGGCGCCCGCCACGCGCGGGGCGGGGAACGGGGGGCTTGGGTGACGCACCCAGGGGTGGCCAGGCGGAGGATGGGGGAGGGGACGCAGCACCCCGCTCGACTTGGGGGTTCTTGGGGATAACTGGCCTCAACCGAAAGGGAACGGACAGGCTGGGCAACCGGCCCGGTGGGGGGGGGACATCTAATTGCCGCCACGCGCGATTCCTCAGGAGCCGTTACTGGCTTCCACTTCCAGCTACCAAAGCAAACACCATCGCTGGAAACGACGGAGCAAAGCGCGTGAGAAAAGCAAATAACCGGCGGCTCGGAAGCGCGAGGGGAAGGAGGGCGGCCGCTGAAGCGGAGGTTACGGGGAGCGCCCCCGGCCCGGAGGACGAGGGCACGTCGGTTAAAAAAGAAAAACAACGCCCGGGAAAGGGTGAAGATCTCTAGACCCGGTGTGTTGAAAAACTGATGGATAATTGTAATTAGCTTTCAGGATTTTTAATTATAGAAGGGGTATAAATAATCACAAAGCACAGCTTCACTAATGAGAGTCCTTGTGCTAAGAAACACAGGGATGCATTTGTTAGGGAGACTTTGAAAGCTCCGCTGTTAATTAGGTGCCTCGCAGCCAGCAGGGTTTCAGGAGAAGGAGAAACATGTATACATTTAAATCAGGCTCATTGTGAGAGGTATCCAACATCAATTACGGGATAGCAGGGTGCTAAAATGAACGCGCTTTGTAATTAGCAAGTGGATCTGAGAGGCAGAGAAGAGCCTTTGCTTGCCTTTCAGGTGCCTGGCAGAGGTATTTAATGTTGGTCAGGACCCGGGGCCGGAGCAGAGCTGACCTGCCTTCCAGGGGTGCGGGAGAGCATCCCAGGGCGTCCCTGGGTGGGCTCCGTCGGCCGGGCTGGGATGGAGCGGGACGCAGCAGGAGGGGCTGCCGCGGCCCCGTGCCACTGCTTTTATCGGCAGGGAGGCAGAGGATGAGGGGGAAAGGCTTGAGGAGTTCAGTTCGGCGTGTAGCAAGGGGGAATGGGTTGCGTTTCCCCAGCCGCAAAACCCAGCGGGGGCACCGGGGGGGCTGCTGCCCCGCTCCGGCCCCTGCCCGAGGTGGCCGGAGGGAGGTCCAGCCTCCCTGCGCTCCTCTGCCGGCGCGGCCGTGAGAAACCGGAACAAAATCAAACGGTAGCTAAAGAGAGCAAAGAAGGACATTTTCTCCTCCGCCTTCTCTTCGGGGGGCAGCTGCGAAGGGCTGAGCTTTAGCCTGGGGGTGCTACAGGTTTTCCCATGCCAGGCACGGAAACCGGCGGTGAGCTCAGGCCCCCGCTAAGACCCACCAGTCTGGGTTCCACCGTCCTTCCTTAAATTTTCTTCTTTGGCCACAAATTCCAAGCCTTGCCACAGGAGTTTGTGCAAGTAATTATGTTTAGCCGGTATTTGGCTGAATCTAATGAAGCAAAGATAAACAGCTCAGCGTTTTCTTCCCCAACGAATAATGAATATTAATTTGGCTGTCAAAAAAGAACCTCTGCTCATTGCAAAAGATTAGATTCCTGCGCTAAAACTTGCCGAGGGGATAGGATTTCACCAGAAAGGATGGCATTTCGGGAAAGCCTACGTCTCCTCCCGCACGTGCCTGCACGGGGGCAGAGGCACCTGCGCGCAATCCCGGCGCGTGCTGGCGCGACGTCCAGCCGTAATTCGGGCAAGCGCTGAGGTTCTGCACAGGAAGGGATGAGCAGGCAGTGCTCAGCATTTGGGTATGCGGCGCCTCTGCAGACGGGAGCTCACTCTGCTTTTGAAGGACTTTTCCTAGATGGTGAGGGTCTCTGGAAAGCCGAGTACAAGGAAACAGCCCTTCTGACAGCGAGGATGGAAGCCTGGATGGAGAGCAGCAGGCTGGGTTCGGGCGTCTTTGTAAGGAATGGCCAGCAACCCCCGTTTAACCCTTCGGTCTGTACTTTTTTTTGGCAAAAACCGGGCTGAGCACGAGCTGTGAAGACACACCAGGCACTGCGTGTCCCACACGGCAGGCAGCAGTGACTCCAGGAATCCCCCTGTGGACAGGGAGAGCCTTCTGCAGGAAAACGGCACAAAAGCCTTCGACGGGTTATCCTCCTCCGCATCAATAATCCCACGGAACTCACGGTCCGTCTCTACACCTCCCAGCGAAACAAAGAAGAGCCGTTATGCCCTGTCCCCCACGTACAATGCCTTACTTCTAATTACTCTGATTATTGCTTGATAGCTTTTGAAAAATTTTATTGCCTACCTAGTTTTTATCACTTTGCCGTGTGCCGTTGCGGTAGTTGTCGGGTAATGCCTTTGCAGCTCAGCTTCCCAGTACCCCGGTGGGGAGGAATGGGCAACTCTTATGAACACGGCTGAGGCTTTCGGTGGTCTGCGGCGCACAGGAGGATCGCAGCCCCACTGAGAAACACCAGGACTTCATTTTTTTCTGATAGGATATTGCTAGTGAGCGGGACACTGGCCAGAAAGCCAGCCGCGCTTTCAGGAGGAGGCCGAGTATACCTGTACCTCTGGTTTTACACATGGTACGTTTATGCATGGCCTAGGCATTAAAATATAAATCGCCACGGACCATCTGCTGCACCTATTGCCAGGCAGAATTTACAACAGCATAACAATGACAAATTATACAGAGAAATCATGAAAAGCTGCCTGATATGTCTCAGGAAAGATTTTGGAAGTTACCTGCATTCAGCCAGACCATCTTTTCCCGGCTGTAAATTATTTCCCTGCGCTCTCTGACTGGCTACAGCTGGAACTAACATCTGTGGCACACGGGAGGAAAACTGCAGAGCAGCCAGTGCTGGAAAAACAACGCCTGAGCCTTAACTACAGCGAGATGAAGCCCCGACGTACGGTAGCAGAGAGCAAATTTTTGTGCATCGATAGACAGAACCGTGTCTCAGGGAAACTCGTAAATAGCTGGAAAGCAAAAAACTGTTTCAGAGACTAAACGTTCACTGAGCTGGAGAGAAAGCTGCACCAAAGCATCTTCTCTACCTTGAGAATAAGCCTCTTTTTGCTGCTCTGAAGCCTTTCCCATTTCCAGTCCGACTATAAAGCGCGATGGTGAAGCCGGATTTTTGGTGGGAAGTGGAGAAAGGGTTCGCGGGGCCGGGGAGCCTTCGGCACCTGGTGATCACGAACGGCTGATTTGTATGAATGCGCTTACCAGCGATCTTCGCATCTACTGGAGCTCTTACATTAATGCTCAGGAACGATCACGCCCACCGCACAGCTCGTTATGCTCCATAAAAATCTAACGGCAAATGAAATGTGCTGTTGTGGGTAAATCGATATTGTTATTCTCTTTCGGCAAATGATGAAATATATTGTTTTCATAATGAAAACCATCACGGCAACGTACTGGCGCTGGGAAGAGGAGAGGGAAACCAGGGGATGGGAAGGAGCGTGCGACCTCCCATCACGGTTGTCTCCCTCTCCTCACGTCGCCCGGGTTTGTCCTGCCGCCCGGAATCACCCCACGAGGGCTCCCAAACCCCTCCGCCTCTTCGGAAGGGGGCAGAGAGGCTTTGCTCCACCAGCCAAAGCCTTTGCTCTCCGGGACGTGGCACCGGCTCTCCGCTTCCCCCCCTGCCGCCCCCCAGCCCCGTCTCCGTCACCGCCTTCAGCTGCCTCTGCACCCGGGAGGCTTGGAGGATGGGGGAACACGGCTCTTTTTCTCCCGGCTATCGCGTTTCTGCCGCCGGTACAAACAACTGGGTGAGCACGCAGTGCAAACGCAACCCGGCGTCATTTATTTCGGGAGGGAAACGATCCCAGAGTTCCGGCTCTGTACCCAGGCGGGAAGAGGTACAAGCAGTGCCCGTCCCCGCTCTCTCGCCTCCTTTCTGGGAGACGTTCGAACTCCCGAGGTGATGTTTCACCCCACCGTTCACAGTTTTGCATCTTAAATCCTATTTGTGTTTTCTCGTCAAGCGGCTGCTCGTGGGTCCACAACGCTGGCAGCCCGCTTCAGCGGTGGCCGTGAAAGGGCTCGTACTGGGGGCCCGGGTGGGGGCCACGGGGAGCCACCCCTGCGCCCGTGATCGGTCCCTCCCCGCGGCCAGGCTGCCGTCGGAGAAGCGCGAACTCTTTGTAACGCGCCCAAAAGCAAAGCGGCTTCAGCAGCTGTGACAGCCGCACGCTGGGCTCTCAAAACGCTGGCACGGGGCTCTCCCTTTCTGGCACTTTCTCCTTGTCTTTTGGAGAAAAACATCAAAGCCCAGCCCTGGAGGAAGATCCGAGCTCTTCGCCCTCACGAGCCTGTATTAATCTGCCACTCGACATCGCGGGAAACGCGGTGCCGGTGCTGCTGCCACCGCGGGAACCCTGGGGCCAACCCTGCGCTCCAGCATCCCGCGGGATGCTCCCAGTGCTGGCCCAGCCTGGCAGTCCCTGGCTGCCAGGGGGTCTCGGGGTGGGGGGGGTCACCCCAGCTCCCTGCAGCTCACCGCTCAGCACGGCCCCCGAGCCGCGGTGCTCGGCGACGTCTCGGTGCTAACGTCGTGTTCGTCTGTTTCCAAGTTTAACCAGCACGTGGGCTGCAGCGAGACGCGGTTCACACGCGCTGTGACGGAAAACGCGCGGCTCCTCCCAGGGAGGGGGCGAGCGTGAAAACGAGTCCGCCCGGGTGGGCGAGGGGAAGGGAGACCCAGGCGGTCGCAGCGGGGCACCCGGCATTCCCCGTGCCGGGGTCCCCTGGCCGGACCCCCGCACGGCGGCACGCTGCGGGGGGTAAATTGCCAAGCCGGCTCCTTCCAGCACGCCTCCGGCGGGCATCCCTCTCCCGAGGCAGGAATTAGACCCTCTCATTCCCAGTAGCTGCTCTCGGCAGCCCCGGAGGGATGCATCGAGCTCCTCGATGTTGCTCTTAAGCACCGACCCCCGTGTCCCGGGCCGTGCCAAAGGCCGAGGAAGCAGCCTGAGGGCAACGGGGGATCGAGTCTGGGCGTTTCAAGGGGCACAGGGGGGCAGAAGCTGCTTCCCGGTACCCGGCTCTGGCTGCCCGTCGGCAGCCGGCGCTGCGCGCACCCCAGGGAGACGCCCGCGACACCCCGCAGGCAGCGCGGGAGCACACCCCAGCGAGAGCGCTGGAGGGGGACCGGAGAAACAGCGGCAGGGTTTACTGCAAAAACAGACGCTGAACTTGGAATTTGGCAAGAGGAAGCGACTCCGGCATCTGCTCGGGAAGATGCCGGGGCTGGTGGTGCCAGGGTGGGGGAACGTGGGGCTCCTGGAGCCCAGCAACAGCCCAACGGTGCCCGTCTTTCCCGCTTGTCCTTAGGCAGCTCGGAGACAACGGGCACTAAGACGAGGCAAAGCACCGACGAGTACACCCGCTGACGGGTCTAAAATACTGAAACATGCTAACACGTTTGCCGGTATTATTGATCTTCATTCAGGCTTCCCGGCGGCTCTGCAGCCCCCAAGCTTCAGCACTTCCAACCTGTTTTTCTCTCCAGAGCCTGGCTGCCGAAGGGATGCGTGTGGCTGCTGTTCTCCCGCTTATGGTTATGACCGAGTATTCCTTAGAACAAAAACCAGGGGGAAAAAGAGACGGTGCTCTTGCCTATGCAAATACAATATGCATTCAGATTCAAATAAAATTATAGCAAATAGAATCTGCAGCATTGGAGATAAAAATGGTAATGAGTTTTAATAGTTCGCTTTGATTTCCTCTATTGAAAGCGACTCTGGGAGGCTGATATTGTACCGGGAGATGTTAGATCCCCGGTCACACATCAGGCAGCTGTACAGCTTCAGGGGGCGAGGGAGAGGGAACGGCACGCCGCCGCCGCCGCCGGAGCATCTCGGCCGTGGCGAGAGCAGAGAGCCGCGAGAGGCGGCCATTGCAGCAGGCGGGCAATTAGACCAGCTATTGATCGTTAATATGCTTTTAATCAATAACCTGGGCAAAGCTGAGAGCTGGACTGATGTTGCAGGAGTGTGAAGTACCCATAAAAACGTCGTCTGAGTATGTGGGGAGGGCGAGGTTCTCCTCCGCTGCTGCGGAGCTGGATGGGGATGTAACCGGCCAGACCGGAGCAGGAGCTGACTGACACACGATTTAATTTCTGAAGTGCCCATGTTACTGCCAGACACGCACGCTTACATACAGACCCAGCGCTACGCCTGCTCCTTTCTCCAAGGCTGCCCATTCCGGCTGACGGGGCACGTACACGCACGATCGTCACAGCAGAGCGCCAGGTTTGTCACCTTCCGTTACCCGACAGAAAAGCGTGGTTGAACTTGTCACTGATACCACTGACAGCCGATAAATGAACGCTCTTACTCCATCCCCGTGGGGTCAGCCACAAGCACAGAAGGAATGACAGAATTCGGAATGAGTCGCCTCTGCAGCCCCGCAGGTGCAAAGCACCCGCAACTCCGACCTCGGCAAAACAGCCGTTGCCTCGCTCCGAAGCAAAATCACATCATTTCCCCAAGCAGCTCGCGGCTGCGCAGGCAAGCCTTGCTTGAGCAAAATGAAGTTCTCTTCGGTGGTGGGGCCACTGCTGCCGGGAGCCCGCGCGTCCCAACCAGCTCCGTGTGCTCGCAAAGAGCCATCTGGGTCAAATAGCAGGAGGGAATCTCGAAATGTTCTTTTTTTTTTTTTTTTGCTCCGAGAGCTCAAGGGCAAAATTTGAACATCAGAGGCAGGGAGATGTATTCCTGGGCTGATTTGTGAACATCGTGTTGAGACGTCTAGGATCAGATCTGAAAATATTTTAGTGATGCAGAGAGTGATTCAGCGAGTCATCTGGGTTATCCACCCCTCGCTGCGGATGTGATTGAAATGTTTGTGGCTGACTATCATCCGGGAAGAGCAGAGCAGTCATACCCGGCGTATAAACTGTCATGTTTATATCCCAGGCTCTCCTCAGCCTCGTAGCAAGGCTCTCAGGAGCATTCGTCATTTTCATACCGGCTCTTGGGGTTGGCTGCGAGGCTCGCTCACTCAGCACCGCTCCCGGCTTTAATCCGACCGCGCCGGGGGGGTTGCCCAGAGCCCTCACCCGCAGCAGGTCCGGCCGGGGGGGACGAGATGCTCGCGCGAAACGCCGGGGATACCCCGCGGCTCGCCAGAAGCTGCCCCCTAATTCTTCCACCCCAGAAACTGTAAGCGCGGGAGGTTAACTTCTCCAGCCCGCGGCTCAGCCCGGGGGCCGAGGGGCCGTCAGGGCCGCCGGCTGCCCCCAGCTCCTGCCCCCGCCCCCCTCCGGCCCGGCGGGAGCAGGGCAGGCGGCCCGTTAACGGCCGAGCTGGGGTGCGGAGTGCTGGCTCGGCACCGCCGCGGAGAGCGCGGGACGGCTTTTCTTGACTGCTGCAATGGTGGTTTATAAAGAATCGCCTTTTCTGGCCGTGCTTCTGCGTGGGTAATTTCGCGGTTACTGCTGCCCGCCGCCGTCGTCACAAAGGGCCGTATTCTCTGGCGGCCCTGATGGCGGAGCCAGGCCTGGCCGGGCAGGTGCGCTCTTCGGCGCTAAATAAATGAAGTTAGCTGTAAGCGGAACCGGGGTACGAAGGCAAACACGGGTGCACTGGTTGGCGTGTGCTTCCTCACTGCGTTTCAAGCCCGGCCATGTTTGCTGGACGCACTGGCGTCGCCTTCTCCACACCCGTGGGCTTCTTGGGCCCCACACTGTCCCGGGCTGGAACCGGCCCAGGGGCAGAGCCTGTGCTTTGGTACCTCATGGCCCGTTACGCTCGACTGCCTCTGTCCCTGTCGCTGGTGACTTCGTTGCTGTAAGAAACAGTTTTTCAGGTACTCGAACGGTATCTGATCAGAATTGAACAGCAAAAGCAAGACCAGAGTAGAGTGGAAATAATGAGGAGATTCAAATAAGAAGAGAAGTTACGGTTTTGAGAGATTAGCCAAAGTGAGCAGCCATAAAAGCTGAACGTTGTTGGGGAGAGAGAAACCCCACAGAGAGGAAGAGTAATGGTGAAGACCTTGCATGGATGCACCTGAGTGTGGGGAGGTGACTGAGTCTCTCCACACAACTGCGCAGGACTTGAGCGACTGCCTGATAGGCAGTGGAGAGGAGGGGGAGCTGGAAAGACATTTGGTTAGAAAGTGAGGTAGCACTTGATGGAGAGGGAACAAAGGGCATTGCTGCTAAAGGAGATGTTTGGGAGCTGCTTCACCAATGCTAAACAGATGTGGAGGGCTTCTGATAGTCTTTTGGGAGAGTACTGTGGAACTGCATCCCTTGGGGCTTCACGCGCTAGTCTGCACCATGGTTAAAGGAGAGGAACCTGGGGCAGCAGTTGATTAAACAGGTGATAGCAAAACCCATGAGTGCTGTGGCTAAGTACAAGCAGACAGTAAGTTATAGTTCTGCAGTAGCAGGTGCTTAAGATCAGTGAACTTCACTTTCACGCTGACTGAAATGCGTAATAGTTAATCTTCTTCCCTGAGTTTCTGAACTTGATATGCTTGTCAAATTCCACGGTCCACGAAGTAAAGAGAAAAAATGTGGTTTGAGGCTATTTGAAAAGTCAAGACAGAGACAATAAATGTCCCTTGTTTCTTAGCTGCATGAAGATTATTCTGTTCACTGTTAAGTACTTCTGTGGCCCTTGCATTGTGCTAGAGAGGAGTCTTGGGCTCTTAGGAGGTGGCTGCTACTACCAGCCTCGAAGAATGTGTCTGGTATGCATCCCAGTCCCAAACTGCCCCCAAAAGAGTGGGCCACATTAGTTGTCTTGGAGGGCTGCAGATTAAGTTACACCCCTGCTCTCAACATCAGATTCTGACTTTCAGTATTTGACATATATATGTATGATTGGGAGACTAAGAAATTGATTTTGTGAAACACTGGATGAATTGTTCCCAGCTTGAAATGCAGTGAAGTTAATAACATACTAACCAGCAATTCTTCTGGCAGTGAATTCAGAGTTCCTGGTCTGAATTATCATAGGGCTGGGTCTCTCATAATAATGAGCCTATCCCTATTGTTCAGCAGTTTCATTGTTCCAACACAAGGCAACTGCTGCTAATTGCTTAAGGCTGCTATACTTCCGACAGCAAAAAAGAGGGGGAAGTGAAGGGAGAAGTCCTTTGCAGTGGCAGTTTATGGCTGGGAAGAAAGGGGAGAAGAAAAACATCTTAAGTCTACCTCTGAACTTAAAGTCCTGACAAAAGCTATTGAGGCAGTGCCCTGCGTAAATTCCTGCTCTGGAAGTGTCAAATTTTGTCTTCCTCCCCATATCATCCAGTGTTCCTAAACTGCTCTTACTCTGGACCTTCCTCACCAACCCACTTGTTTTCCCCACCCTGCTTTGAATTCCCAGCTCAATTCACCTGGGTCAGTGCTGGCATGCTGCTTATCTGCAGTTGTTCTCTGGTCACTCCACAGCAGAAGAGTGGGACTTAGTATGGTTATCAGGAATTTTATTTTTCCTAAATATCACAGAGGTAGCCAGTGCCTGTTATCTTTGGTCCTCTTTGCTCTATTAGCCCTTCCTATGGCTTTTAAAATTCTTAATTTGTCAGGTATGAGACATTTAGTAGGAGCTGGAAGTGGAAGTGCAGGAATGATGTCCACCCTCTTTCTGCACTTCTGCTCTTGGTTCTCACCCTGGCTCCTTTTAACAGGTACTCTATCAACTGGGAAGTGGGGAGAATGGCAGTAGGAAGTGACGCATAACTGTGAGGGGATGTTGGGGGTTGCTGCCATTCTACTTGTATTGCTATGTCGGAGATATGCACACGGAGGGGATGATGGGAAGAGAAATGTGGAAACTGGTGGGAGTAGGTCCTGAGAGTCATTTGCTTCCCCCCTGCCCCCTCCAACCACACACACAGAAGGGAAATGACAGCCGAGGAGATTAGGGACATAAGGGAGTCTTTGAAACCACTCTCACATGTTCTGGGTGGTGAAAGCTTAGCTTACATTATTGTGGTCTTAGTGTGCCTAGTTGTAACTTGTTGGCTCTGTGGCTACCCTCAAAAAATAAACAAAAAAATAAATAAAGTGTTGGGAAAGCAATCCTGTACTGGCAAGGAGAATAGCAGGCTAATACTAGGTAGTCTTTTTTTGGTTTTTGTTGTCTTGAAACCTGATGTGCAACCAAGATGATGCTGGCAGCAAGCACAGAAAATGTCTGAAGTCAGTTGGAAGCTTAGTATTAAGCCCCAAAATTGTATCTTAACTCTTAGTGGGAAGCAGAAAGATGTTGCAAGAGTACTAAGCAAGTGCCAAGAAAAACTTGAATATCAAGTTCTGTAATTTACCTGTTATGCAGAGGAGTAATTGTTCACAATGCAAGTGGAGCACAGTGTTATCTCAAGGCATGCACTACTGCATCCTGGAAATGTGCTTTACCCTAGTTCTATAGTGCATTAGCTGTGCTTTAACTTCACCAGCAGAAACTTGTCTGAGATCTGGCTGGGAAACATCTGGAGATTGCAGCCTTTGACACAAGCTGTGTAGGAGTAAGAGTACTGGTGCATTCTAGCTATCTCAAACTGTGCCATGGCACCCTGAACAACTGTAGTGACTAGGTGGCATAAAGTGGAAATGCTGTGATGTTTTCCTGGCATAGTATAGGGACCAAATTTGACCTCAACTGTTTGGAGTTAATGACTATTGTAACTGTGTAAGAGCGGCCAGAGTACTCTTTTTAAAGCATATTCACCCAAAGGTGGACCTTTGGAACAAAAAGCTGACTTTTCACGGAGGTGGGTGTAGGCACAACAGTCTGTCTCCTGCTTATACTTCTTTTCAGTGCCTGTTCCCCAGGTGGACTTGACAGCACTGGGCTAAGCACCTAAGTTTCCAATACCTGACAGAACTAAGTGTCTTAAAATGGAGTGGACAACAGATAGGCCCAGAGTTCTGTGATGACTAAAGAAAACTTGTATTAGAAACTTGATAAGAGCTGCTCAGCCAGGCTGCTGGGACCAATAACAGAACAGGCACTGTTTAAATGGGAATGTTTGCCTTGCAGACAGCCAGTTACCCATATGCCGTGTTGCAATGTAGCTGTTGCAGAGCTAGATTTTGTATCCTGTGTGGTTAAATCCCTCATACCTCTGATTCAAGATTTCAGACATATTCAGCTTGGGGATTTGCAGCCCAGAACTTTCTGCTGGGCTGGTTGCCCATACTGCAGAAGGAAATAGATGGGTGGCTCACGTGTTTCTATCCCCCGCCTCAGTATGCAGCTGAAGTGATGCCTAACTTTTACTTAAAAAACTTAGTCTAAACAGCACACGATTTACTCCAAATTGTGTCAGTTTAAATCTCATTTCTTTTAGAAACACAAGCACTGTATTAAATAGGACAGCGTGGAATCTGTGTTCTTCACTTCTTGTCCCAGTTTTTGCTCACACTGAATTGACTAATCGTTGTTTCTCACAGCATATTTGGATTAGAAACATGGCAGACATGATGGGCAGACTTGTACCCAAAGTCATTCTGATGGAGTTAAGGCAGGTTGTCCACAATGAAGTCAAGATCACTTCAGGAAGAAAGTAATTCAGTCAAAATAAATAATGTAGTATATTGTGAAATACTATCAGCTCTTCACATGCAAATTGTCCCAACTGACTAGATTCAAATGTGTGTGCAGAGTGATGTGTCATGAAGGTATGTGCCTGCAATAGACCGATTTTTTCTAGGCTGAAAATTAAGTTTCATATGCTATTTTTAAAAAGTGGTCTAATGGGCTAATCTGACATGAATTTTAGGTAGCACACATAATATGTACCATATGCAAGGTAGAGGTCATGACCTGCAAGATGAGAAAGAAAGCCACAATTGGCATAAATTCTAGCCATTGGTAAGGTGGCCAACACAAGCTCATAAAGTTTGGCTCCAAACATTCACATTCCACACCTCTATTAAGTACCACCATGCAGGCCTTCTCACTTGAGAATTAAACTAGAAGAGAAACAAAGGGATATTAAACCCTAGTCAATTCATGTTATTTACCTGATGATTGGGACTTCAGTCCAAAGCTAAATGTCTAAGAAGCTTTCTTGGCAGCACTGTTTTCCATACTTACTATTTTGTTGTGGAAGTTTTAAAGGAGGACTTGATCTTCTGATGCTTTGACTAGGTAAAAGGCTGTCACCTAAATGCAGCCCAAATAGCCCTTTAACCTCTGTGTGGTTACATAAAGGTCACACTGGTTTGTACAAACCCCTCCACTTTTACACTACTGTTATGCACTGGCTGTCCTACATAAAAGTGGGGTCTCTAATGAGTGCTTCTACAACAAAGAGTGGAACCATCATTTGCAGATTATTCTGATGCACAGAGCCTTAGACATAGCAGTACTGAAAGGCATGAAAGCGTGATGCATGCAGCCTTTACTTCACATAGTTGCAACTAGATGCCTCAAAAAAGGATCACTTAAAAAAAGTAAATGAGCATCAAGCTGCCCATTTAAAGTTATGAAGGTACCAGTATGCTTTGAGTCCTAGATGGAGGTGAGAACTTGATTGTTCTAGTCAGATATTGGAATCTTTTGAAGTAAGATGATTCAGTCCATTTTTTTGAAAATGGAGCAGTGTGTATTGTAGATTTTGTTTGCCAGCAAAGAATAGGCAGATGAATAGGCAGTTACACATTCATGATGTTGTAGGTAGGTGGCTACTTCCTACTTCAGTTTCAAAAGAGATCTTAACGCAGAGCATGTGAAAGATTGTGTCCATATCAGAGATAAGCTGTTTCCTGCACTGGGCTGTGACTGTAACTGTTCCCCAAAATTTCAGGTTTAGGGTGTGGTCCAAATGCAGTGAACCTTATAGGAACAGTGTGTACTGGATTTAAAGCTGCTTTTTTAAGATTAAAATGACAATTTTGTCCTCTTTATACAAAGAAATGCAATAGATACCTATCTTCCAGCACCAACCTTAATGAATTGGCTTTGGATCAAGTACCAAAACCCAGTTCCTAGTCTTAAATTTGAATGCATGTTAAATCCATTCAGGATTAATGGAGATATCAGCAGATGATATTTAAAGATTAACAACAGGTTTATCCTCATTTTTCCACAGTTAATTGCCAGCAAATCTTTCTGATGAAAAGAACTACTGAACTTTTTCAGGCCTGCAATATTGCAGAACTCAGATCAAAACTGGGATGAAGTTGTGCTTTTTGTTAGGAAGAATGGTATGATGGCAAATAGTTGCAGATTTTGGTGAAAGCAAAAGCATTTCTTGGTCATACCTTCATTGTGGTGCACATGGCTCAATTTCTGGTAGCTTCTTACATCCATGTAGCACTGTGGGGCATTAAAGTATTTTAGTATCCCACACTGTCTTAACATCCTCAGGCTAAATGTTTATTTCAAGTTTTAAGCAAGCTGTAAATCTTCATAAAGCATTTCCAGAAGCTTTGAGAGCAAGTTGAGCTGTCTATGAGAACATAATCTTTGTTTTCTCCTTAATGACTGGATTTCTTCACTAAGGTCTGCAGAATATTTGGTGCTCTCAGTAACTCCATTGTGCTGACTGTAGCAAGCCTTGATTACTAATGCATTCATTGGCTCTGTGACACCTTCTACAGATGGTGGTGGTGCTTTTTCTGTTTGTTTTTCTTCAGTTCAGCTCCTTTGCTCTTTGGTGGTTCTGAATTTTATGGTAGCAGTGTAGTCTGCAGCATGCAATTGTAAAACTCTTACTAGCATACTTGAGTTTAGAAACAAGAGACTTCAGATGGGTGTTATCAGAGAGAAGTTTGAAAAGTTTACGGTAACTTAAGCATTTTCATGCGTGGTTGTCACCATGGCATTTGCTGCCTTAAAGATATTTTTGTAAAATTGCATGTCAAAGAAGCAACTAAGTTTCAGCCAGAAAAACACAAAGTAGTTCTTTTCCAACTCATGGTTCTTGCCAATCTACTGAAGCACAGAAAGGCACTGTATTGTTTAC
The DNA here is from genome assembly GCA_035590195.1 of Aviceda cuculoides. Lineage (NCBI taxonomy): Eukaryota > Metazoa > Chordata > Aves > Accipitriformes > Accipitridae > Aviceda > Aviceda cuculoides. The sequence continues at coordinate 747,914 of JAVJGG010000001.1, forward strand.
AGATCCACTTAACACATACCAGAACTCAAGCTGAAATTCTTTGTGGTTATAGGTAAAATGTGTGCGCATGTGTTGGCAGAGCTAGTCGAGTCTGACAGGCAACACTTTGCATATGTTTGCTACCCAGAGAGTTGCAACATAACTGCTATGAATTCAGAACAGATGTGGCTGAAAACATTGATAGAGCGATGCTCTTTCAAGCTCTGAAATTCTTACCTGGCTTTTAAACCGTATGATTTTACCTGAGTAAGGCCTGAGTGAAAACATAGTTCCCTGTTCAACTGCTGTTTCATAGCCAATTAGTGGTATACAAACTGTGTTCTCCATTATTAAGCATCCATAGTCACCCCAGATGTTTCACAAAACTAAGTAATTGTGAACAGTTGACATCTAAAGGATAAAATAAACTGAATAAAATGATACTGCCAGGAAATATAGTGACTGAGAACCCCTCCACACACTTTTCCTACACAAAGTAATTGTTGAAATGTTTCTTCCAGAGGGACCTGAACAGTAGGGTTGAATAGGGAATTGAGACAGCAATGCAGTGGGTGAATGTTGGTGGCTTTATAAGACAGATTCTGATCTTTCTGGCACCTCTAAAAATCTAAGTGAAAGTCTGCTGGAATCAAAGACTAGCTTGTTTTCTGAAGCTTTTCGGAATTTACCAGTGCGTTCTTCAGCATTGTGAAGCACTGTTTTTGTAGCTTTGCTTCTGTAAAATGTTTGCACTGGAAGATAAGTCTGCTGCATGCAATTGTTTACGTCAGCTGCTGAAGCTAGTGCACATTTTCAAGTGAAAAAGCTGGCACAACTTAGCTTGTGCTCTGTCTGAATATTCTCCTAATTATTCTTGATTATCCTAATAGTTTTCTTCCCTTCTCTTGCAGGAAATGGCTGAAATTTTGTGGCTATAATGGTAGGCTATTTTAAATGTAAATTTGATTTGTACCATTGTTTCACTTTAGAATTCATATTAAAAATAGGGCAGCCAATGTCTTAGAACAGTCTTCTGAGAAATGCTGTGGACTGGAGCTTGCCTAGCTTGTCCCTTTTTGGTTTGGAAAACAAGCAAGCAAGTTTTCAGTTGCTATTTCTTCCTTGTGACTTTTATTTTTGTACTCCTGGGTTACATTCTGACTGATTATTTAAAAAGATGACAATAGTCTTAATTAGCAGGTAAGATGATAAAGCAACTTAAAAATGGTTGGTCTTTGCTTAAACATAGTAACAAAATGGAACAACTCTACAAAGATTCCGATTTATTTTTCCAGGAGACAAGAAATGACAAACTTGTTCACTATCTGGGCAGTTATCAAATAGAGAAGAATGTGAGATAAGAGCTTGCTTTCACTGACTAGTATCAATAAGAGAGACCACTGATTTGCAGATGCAAATACTTGATTCTTTGGAGGAGGGGAAGAAATCTGGAGAAAAGTCTCATGCATGCTTCATTCTTGAAAAAGATACTTTTTGCTAAATTTCTGTGCAAAGGAGCAGATCAGCTCTGTCAAGTCTGATGGTTGCTATCAAAACCAGGAAGTAGGTAATCCGATCACTTTCTGTCCTGCTAAGTTTGCTGTTTTTCAATTATAACACATTCATATTTCGTCAAAAAGAGAAAACCATTGAGAACATTTAGAGGTACTTCTAAGCAAATCTTAGTTCCTTCTGTACCTGGGAGGTAAAAAGTCTTTCTCTGATTCTTTGGATCATGTCTGTATTTATGTAGAAAGAAAAGGAAACCATTAGGTAGATTCTGTGGCGTTTGTCCCTCAGTAGTTCCTTGAATTCCTGTGTTCACTTTTGTTATGCTGTAACCTTACCTGTGTTTCCTTCTGCTCCATGCACAGCTGGTGAAACAAGAATCATACGTTGTTAAATTGCCCAGCAGTCTTGTCATGAAATGGCTGGCTTGTGCAACAGGAGTTTTTACAGTCAATTCATATTTCAAGACTTTTTGTGTATGGATCTCATCAGGAAGTGAGCGAGACAATAAGAATTTAGAGTTGTGGTACCAGCATTCCCAGACGCATTTCTTTATTCCATATGGAGAAACGAATGTGTAAAAACCATTTACAAAATTACAGGACATTTTCCAAGTGATTTTTCTGTTAAATATTTTAACCAAAATTGGACATGTGTGGCTAGCTGCAGAAACGAGGTCTTTTTTTCCCTCTTAACCACACTAGTATTGCCTCATAGAAAAATTTGGGCAAAACTTCTGTACCAGACTGTTGTCCCTAAAACTGCAAAAGTACATTGTAGGGCTTGAAAGAACATCATTATTGGATAGATCTTGAGACCCTGCCACCAAAGCAATTCTTGGTGAGTGTTGTAAATTTCTGTAACTTCACTGAAGTAGCTCTGACAGCTAACAGTGGCTGTCTGCTGTAACTGACTCAAGAGGATTACTCCTGCTCCCACTACCTTAGAAGAACTGTAGTGTTCTAGTATCCAAAGCTGTGAACTTAGGCTTACTTGCTTAAAGTAGTGCACACTCAGAAATGAATTCTGCTACCCTCAGAAATGCAGGGTCAAGTACAAGACATCAAATCCAAAATTTTCCAATTATTTTGCTTGCTTTCTGATTTAGATCTCTAACCTGCCAAAAACAGGATCTGAGAATGGATATTTAGGTGCCCAATTACCAGAAACAAGTTCTGTGTTAGAGAGGAAATATATTTAAATCCCAGCCAAGGAATCCCAGTGGAGTGTCTTTTATGGATTGACTCATGATTTTTGTGGTTAATTGGCAAAGTTAATTAAGAATAATCATCCTAATTTTCTTTCTTTGAAAGCAAAAAGTAAAAACTGCATTGAGAGTCACAGAATTTTGGTATTTTCTCTTGATCCTTCAGTCTTGCATTTACGAAAACATAGAAGCAACATATTTTGCATATTCACAGACCTTTGTGGAAATAAGTGCAGTCAGAAAATTATGCTGTTCAGTGGGTGAAAACTGTTTATGTAATTTTGTAACTGCTAGGCTTTTTACAAATGCAAAGTAATGGGTACAAGGGGACATCTGCTGCCAGCGAGAGGCAATGCACTGAAGCCAATTGATGCTAGAGTTCATGCAATAGTATTGTAGGAAAGTAAAAATAACAGAGTCGTTATGCTTACCTTACATGTTTATGCCAGACTCCGGGAAATTCTTGAGGATTTTTTTGTGTGTGTTAGGAAAGGGCAGCAAGAAGGCAAGATGGGGTAGCTGGAAAACCAGATCGTATTTCTTGGTTCATTCACCTCAGAGTTGTAAGAAGGGTTCACTCACCCAGAAGTTTCAGCAACTGTTTGAAGTGATGGTTATGTTTTTTGATATAGCCTTTGCAGTCCCTAAAAATCCTGAAAACCCTTTCATTCAGCCAAGCAAGGTGCTGGGCTAACCCTAGAAGGCTCCTACATGGAACAATGGGACCAGAAAGTTATCATTTTGGGTCTGACATGGCAGTGGTCCCATTGCAACTAAATCATTTTGAAAGTATATATGTGACTTGCACAGGATTGGTTATTAGTCTTGAGCCAGTCTCCACCAAATATATCAATGGGTAAAAGGTAACAGTGATACTGACAAACTTGTCTTAAATCTATTCAGTGTGGAAAGGTCATTGTCAGGGCAATTGTCAGAGGAATTTTAGATCAGGGCACGCTGATATTTCAAAAACAATGCACTATGTATTCCTGGCACCTTGTCAGTTTGTAGTCATATAACTTCCAGATAACACAGTTATGTTAGTTTTCCATTTGGAAAATCTGTACTGTGGTGTGTATCATTAGGCAGCTGCTGAAACTTCTTTCAAACATAGAGTTCTCTTTTTTTTATGGTGTTCATTCTTTGAGGGGAGGACAAGAAAGTACATTTCCTGTCAGTAAGAGTATTCCTATTAATAAGGGTATTTAACCTAAAAGTCAAGAGACAAACAAGTGACTGTAATAACAAAACTAAGATGTCAAAAAGAATTGTGTTGCTCATGTCTGCAATATTTTCAAATATCTTTTGATTTCCCAGTGTAACACATCATGAGTGTATTCCCTGTCACAATTGTAGCAGCATTTCATGTGCTTTACCAATGAAAATATTGTGGCAGTCAGGAACTGTTTAAACTTAGCTAGCTAAAGCAATTTCAGAGAAGCCTAAGCAAAATGATCACAGGGATCAGAAAAAATGAGAAAATTATACCAGTGCTCTGAACTATATGGGCTGGCTCTTTTTTAAAAAAATAAAACAAACAAACTGAACCAAACCAAAACAAACCCCAAACACAAAACAGTGTAGAAGAAGGTTCAGGACACCACATACCCTGCCTTTGCTAGATGTTGATCTTGTTAGATGGCAGCTGTGTTTAAGTGTATTTCCTGTGTAAGTAAGGTGAGTCATTAATGACAGAAAGAAGTAGCATACACCACAGAATTAGGCTACAATAAACACTATACATAGATCTTAACCTTAATGCTGCTCAGAAATTGAACACATCACTGCTTGGTGCCTTGTACCAAGTACCTATAATAATGAGGTAATTGTGTGTCTCTGGATTTTCACAGGGTACTGGGGTTTCATTTCTGACACTCCTATGTGTGGGTGTAAGGGCATCTCGCACCCGCAAGGTAATACTGCAATTGTGCTCAGGAGGTTCTTGAGGTGTGCTCTGCCACCCACAAAGGGAACATTGCTGACTCGGCAATGTTTGTCGGGCTGAGTCTGAATGAATTTCCCTTTTTTGGGGCCAATGCTCTGATAAGTTAATTTTCCACATGTGCTACAAAAAGCCTGCAACAACAAAAGCAAATCCTCTTGAAAACAGAACACTTTATGGCATGTTTGCTCCCTGGGGGAAGGATAAGAGTACAAACAACATACAGCAGATGTTAGCCATGCTGTTTTAAGCCCTAGCAGGAGCTCCGACACTATGGGGGTAGGTGCTGAGTGAGAACACACAAGCAATAGAAAAGGTGGTCTTCTCCAGGTGATTTCTGAGGGCAGTTGGAAGGTGCTGAAATAGAAAGATGCACTGATGTTGCAGAAACCTTTTATGCTGGGGTTGTAGAGAAATACACTGTTGAAAGAGGAGCTTAACATGTGAAGAATAATTAATTCGTTACCTAGTTTTTGTTATTCAAGTCATAGCAGTTGGCTCACAAACACAGGCTGTTTAGAACATTTAAATTTAATATAAACTAAAGGTTTTTTCTTGGTTTTCATTGGTGGTTTGGGTTTTTTTGAGGGCAGTGGTTTGTTGGGATTTTTCAGGAGCAGGAGAGTTGGGATATTTTTCCTTTTAGCACAATTAATCCACATTCTAGTCAAGGAATTAGTAAAAAATTTATTTGGGTGAGGAAAAAGGGGAGGGGAGAGGGAATTGCAGTTGCCAATTTCAGTTTTGGTAATGAGTGGGGACCAGAATGAAAACCAAGCTATTATCTAATTCCAGGCCCAGTTTTCGGGGTTAGACGGTCAAGACAGTTTTCCATTCTTATGAAACCTGCTTTATATTTTCTTCCATACATGAATGTCCTAAAGCAATGAATGCCCCAAAACCATCATCTTTTATCCTGGGTCAAACTGCCAATTATATTGCACTGTCAAGAGCAATTTTTTGATAATAGTTCAAAAATTAAAAAGAACTAATTGAAGGAAGAGGATCAAGCCAGAAAAGATTAAATGCTGACACCTTTCACTGGAAAAATATAATTCCTGTATCAGACATACTACCCTACATTCTTCCTGTGGCTAGTAATTCATTCCTGACTGTCCTACTGTGAGGTATGTTATCTTAACCATGAGGCCTTCCCTCCCTTCTCCAGTATTCGGAGTTTCTGCCTTTTGATGATCATCCCTCACCCTTGCAGGTTTAATACAGATGTCTTACGACAGCTTGCTCCCCAGATAAAAGTTTAGTTTGTATATATATATCTTCCAGCACACTAATTACTTTTCTCTTTGACCTCCTGCAAAACATTAGTCAAGGATGTTTTGAGCAATTTCTGCATTTAGTCATGCTGTGAGCAACACTGCTTTGCTTCTATTTTCTCAAGTCTTTTAGAAGTGGTGCAAGTTATGTCTGACCCAGTGTTTCCTAAAAGTGTCAGGTTATATCAATACTAATCTAATAATTATTGGAAACTACACTGTCGCGGTCGAGACGGACAAACGACACGTACGCATGCTATAGTACAAGCAAAGCAGTTTATAGTAGCCTCTCTTC
>JAVJGG010000001.1:760499-780212 GCA_035590195.1 Aviceda cuculoides
AGGCACCGCTCGGCCATCCCAACCTGGCTGCGTCCCGGGAAGCCGCCGCTCTGCCGCGAGCCCCGTCGCCTCCGGCCGGTCGGCTGGGCATCGCCGAGCTGGGGGGAGCCCTCCGGGGAGGAAATCAATCGGCTTCACGGTGATTAATTACCCCGCAGCAGCCGCAGGCGCGACGCTCCCCCGGGGACGGGATGGGGCAGAGGCACAGCCCTCACCCGGCTTCCCACCCGGGAATAAGGCGTGCGCAGGATCAGCTCCCATTAGCAGCACCCGGTTTATACATCCTACTACAAATGACGATTGGAAAAAAAAAAAACCCACCACCCCCCAAACTAAAAATATCTTCCCTGGGGAGAAGCATGGGCAGCGTTTAAGCTGGTAAGACAGAGAGCGAGGAAGAAGATGAAGAAGAAAACTGTCCTTCGACTTAAAAGGTACTGTTTCAGATATGCAGATTTTTAACAGACTTTTGAAATTCTCCACTAAAAATACTGTTAAATATTAATTACATAGCTATTTATAAATGTATACATAATTGATAGGAATAATTAATGTAGCAAGGATCGGTTAAGAACTTTCTTCTAAATATTTGAATAGCGAAACATAATTATGTTTTGATGTGAAAATGTCAGGAACGTATTGAACTGTTTTTACATTACTGAAGCCAGGGAAACTTGCTGGGAAATACCAGGTCTGGGAAACAGGCCGCTTCACCTTATCCCACTTAACTTCCAGAGTTTTTGTGCACTCTGCTGCCTTAGCACGGCAAATGCCATAGACAGCAATAGCTGTTGACACAACATCAGTACTTCAGACTACAAACATCATCATAACCAGCTCGAGATTCCCCGGAGCGTTGATGAGCTTTGAACCGAATTCCCAGGGGTCTGCTATACGGGCTGCCCGGGGAGCACGCGGCCAGGAGCAACTCGGGCACCCAGACCCGTCACCCCAAGGACATCCCCTCGGCCAAAGCCACCACCCCAGGCAGCTCCTTCCATCACCAAGAGGCCTCTGCTTAAAGCCTTAAACCACTTTTTCTTCCCCCACTCCTTCTTCAAAACCAGGAATAGCTTCCGCCAGCCCTGGGGCACGAGCAGGGCTGTCCCGACGGGACACTGGCACAGCTCGGACAGAGGCACAGCGGTGGCCGAGGACCGACCGCACGCGTCGTGGGAAGCTCACGGAGATATCTGAAATATTTCACCGCTTTGCTTCCTTTTGGCGAGACTTCGTGGGAAACAGATGCCGGGCTGTTTGCTTCTGGAATTTGTGACCTCTGCCGCATTTGAAAACACCGTGGCAGGAAAGCAGACACATGCTCTGATTAACGATTAGGCTGAGGAGAAAGGTGGGAGATGAAGGGAAGGGCTTTATTTGATCCCCAGCCTCAGTAGGGCTGCCGAGAGGCTGAGCAGGATTGCTTGGTCTCCCCCTGTAGCGCTTTTGTGAATATTTGGGGAGATGCTGCACCCGCCGCCCTGCGCCGCATCCCCGGGCGAGACGAGGGGCGCAGCTGGCCGAGGCGCCTGTGCAAGCAGAATAACTGCCGCAGCCGTGCTCCATAGATTGGGGAGGTTTTGGCACTAAAAGCGATGCGAATCACACATTTTTTCTTTCCAGGAGAACACAGTACATGCTTTTGCACTTAGTCAAAAGGCTTTTCTACTTAAAAGTGAGATTTGCTCCAAGGGAGCAACGAATCCTAAATAAGTTTTCTTTCCAAATGCTCTTTATACCCGCTCGCTTTGTCCTGAAATATCCCGGTTGGTTCCGCTCCCTCGTTTTCTGTTTGCTGATGAACACAGTTATTTATCGACTGCTGTGCCGGAGGGTGAGCCCGGCTCGCAGGGAGGGAAATCTCGCCTACTACCTGGATGCTGAGCTGCCTCTGCTTTCGGGAGAAATATTGTGACCTCCTGCTAGGGACCTGGCGTGCGCGAAAACTGGTTCCAGCTGTCCCCATCGTGGCACTGGCTCTGCGTTGGTGGTTGGGGTCTCGACCCCGTTCCCACTCGCTGCCCCTGCCCCTCCCGGCTGGCTCCCACCTGCATTTTGGACCGGCACACGCCGGGGGATGAGCGACGCTCTCATCCCAGTGCTTGGTCAAAAGGCTATTCAGCCACTGGCACCACTCCTAAGGCTGAACACGATTTAAACCGTTAACGGGTTCTACACCTGAGAAGCATTGCAATGAAAAGGTTAAACACCGGAACCATTCCACGTTCAACGTGGAGTAAACTCGCACCGCAAGCTGGCGTGTCGCAAGATGCCATCGCGGCCCCGTCTCCTTGAGGGTAGCGGGGCTCGGTGAGGACTCCCGCGCCGGCGGCAGCGGTGGCCGAAGCCCCTCGCGACGGGCGTGGGAGGGAGGACGGTGCCACAGGCAGCCCCCCGTCCCACCGAACCCTCGCAGCGCGGCGGCGCACGGCAGCCACGCGTGCGGGAGCTCATCTCTTAATATTACGGAGCCTTGGCGTTATACGACCTTATCAGCCCGGCACTGATAGGAAGGAGGCGTAAAACACGAGGAACTCGGTAGAGCATGCGAAAGACGCGTTTCGAAATCATAAATTTCGCCGTAACGCAATCTTTATGCAGATCTCGGCGAGAGGCTGGGTCCGCTCGACCATCAGTCACCATGAAAGATGAAACTTTTCAAAACTTTTGCACATTAAAGAGAGGTTTGCAGTTTGGTTTCCCAGTTTGCTTGCTTTTTAAATGCGTAACATGACCGATTATATCTAAAACCAAACGCTTCGAAGGTCTTCTAACTTTCTGGAAGATTCATGGCATAGCTTCTCTATGTTTTTTGAAGAGGAAACTATATTTATTTATTGCACTTTAAGTGAAAGATAGTATCTCACAGGCAATTCCCTAAAACAGCTCTTCTGTCCTAAGGCGCTTGCTGAGGATTGCTTCTGCTCAGCTAATACGTTACCATATAAAAGGGAGAAAAATGACCTTAAAATTCAGACGTCTGTCTCTGGTGGGGTTTTTCTTTGGTTCTCGGAAAGAAGGAACAGAGACAGACCTCCCCCAGGCCTGCTCAAAAAGAACGAGTTATTCTGGCTGTCCCGCTATTACTGCCAAAAACCTTTGGCTACGTCAGTGCCCGAGCATCTGTGTCAGCAAGCCCAGCAGCGCCCTGGGCGGCTCCGCAGCCAGCCCCGCGGGCCCGGCCAAGAGCTCCGCAAAGCCCAAAGGGGGATTTTTCTCCCGACTTCGTGGACTCCGGACTTCCCCCGATCCCCGGGCTCTGCACCGCGCGAGCCTTTGGCGTGGGGTCACGGCACCAGGCGGGAGGTGGCCGAAACCCACGGCGAGCGGCCCTGGGTCCCTGCCGGCGCTTCTCTTTTTGCGGGGGATGCCACGCGCCAAGCTTCTGGCGACCTGAAGTTGGAGGAGCCGAGTCAGCACGAAGAAGCACACCCAGACCCCCCACCGCGCCGTGCCTCGGTGGTCCCGCCGGCCCCCGGTGACGGGCTGAGCACCTGCCCGGTGCCCGTCCCTGCGGCGCACGTGTCCGAGCGGCAGGGTCCCGAAGCGAGCGGGAGGCACGCCGTGCCGCAGCCTGCGGACGCGAGCGAGCGGCGGCAGCGAGAACCGCTCCGTCCTTCTGATCTCCCTCCTCTCTCCCTCCAAATGTTGCCGGCGATCAAAACCGGGTAATGAACGAGCAGTCAGCATTTGCGCTTGAGATGTATTTAAAAAGGTTAAAGCAAAACAGATCAAAACATCCTTTATTCTACAGCCATTTCCCCAAAGTAACACGTTAGCCCGAAGGTAAAAATCAATGTTCAAAGCCTGTACCAATTTTCAGAAAGATAAATGCTGTGTTTAATACTTTGCAGCGATGATTGTTCAAGAAGCAGTCCTTGGTGTATACGAGACGGCACCAGCATTTCCCAATTAATGCCTGCGCAGCCCCTCGACTGGTGCGCAGCTTAAGGAGAGACGCTTTAGAGATAAACAGGCACGTGTGAGGACTCGCTTTAAAACGGCTTACGCCATGCTGACACTTCGCACGGCAGCCGACGCGCCGGGTTTGTAAACCCAAGTTTCCCCAGGACAGATGCAGGGAGGAGCAGGAAGGCTCCCACGCCAAATCGAGACGGCTGGTCCCCGGGGATGCGCCAAGCACCCACCGCCCGGCCCCCCGGCCTCCCCATCCCGTCGTCGTCGGACCCGTGCTGGGACCGGCACGGTGCCGGGGGCATTGCTGAAGCCGAGCACGTGCCCGTTCCGGTGACCTTCTCAGGTCTTTCAACTCAAAGGCAGCACGTAGCTTTGACTTGTAAGGAAAAGATCACTTTTGTCGGAAGCAGCCTTTCGATATTTTTAAAAGGTGATCGCAAGACGTGCAGGCTGGCAGCGGAGCCGCAGCCTTTTCCTGCTCCCCTGCCTGCTCGCACCAGCGGCCAACGCTGGTTCACAGCAACGGTGCCGGGTCGCACGCCGCGGACCCCGCGCCCTAAGGGGCTCCCCCCCCTCTGCTCCGACAGACCCCGCGCGCAGGAGACGGGGGACGAATCCCACCCGGCCCCTCTCCCACCACGCTCCTGCGCAACGAGAACGCAGCTCAGCTTTGAACGCGGCCCCGAAACCGAGCGCAGGCAGGGGATGCCGCAACGAAAAAAGCCTTTTACTGCCGACGGCCGCGCCTGCCGCTGCGGCGGGGGGCGCGGTGGGTATCCCGCATGGGCACAGCCCCGGGGCCGTCGCAAACCGCGCGCTCCTCGGGCCGCTTCTGCCAAGTCCTGGCAAAGAGGAAGATAAGAGACGCAAACAAGGCTGCTGCTTGGCCTGCAGCCACTTAATTGCTCGTTGCCTGGATGTCCATTCAGAAAGAAGACGAGGGGCATGGATTCTTGCTTCTTATTTCCTAGCGAATGCGAGAGGTCTGGCTATCGCCTTATTTTCGGACATTTCCCTGATTATGGCAGCCCAGCGCTTTGCCGAGCCTTGCTTTCCGCAGCAATACCCGAGGCGAGCCCTGCCTGCCCGTCCTGCCAGAGCTGCTGCCTGCTCCTGCAGGCACTGGCTCCTTTAAAACAGAAACGTGCAGCCGATCAAAATTGAAGTAATAAAGAACTCTCTCGTCCCACAAACACCCTGCCTAGTTAACTAAGCATTTTCTGAGCTAAAAGGACTTTTTTTTTCTTTCTTGATGGATCCCAAGTACGATAATTGTATTTGCTGCGATAAAAAGTTAAACTGCATAAAATTAATATTGATTCAAATTAAACCATTTCTCTCCTTTCACTTTTCGGCTCCACAAATACAATTATTGTTTCAGCTGTTGCATACCAAATAAAATTACAAGTTGAAACCGCAGCTTGTTTTCTGGCTTTTCTCCCCGCCCTTCCCCTGGCTCTCTCTCACTCGTAGGGAAGAAGGCAGGGCCCCAGCCGGCACCTCTCGGCATCTTCCCGAGGCGCAGCACGGGGATGCCGGCCCCGGCCCCGGCAGGTCTGCGGCACGCGGCCCAGCCGCGGACGCTTGCGGGCGGGAGCACGGTGGGCAAGGCAGGGAGAAAACCCCCAGCAGAGCCAGCTCCCCTGCCCGGACTTCAGAGCCTGTTCCCTCCTGCTTTCCTCTTCCTTTCCACCGCCTTCTCATGGCGATAATTGGAAAGGAAGGAAGGAGCTATAAATAACTCTCGAAATCAAAAGGAGCATGTATAGTCTTGGCAGAGAGGGAGAATATCCTGAGGGTCCCGGTTCCTCTCCCCTACACCTATTCCCAAGTGTTTACTTTGAAATTTTTCTTTCGTCTCCTCTGGGAGTAGAGGCAAAACAATGTTTGACAGCCCAGGAAAAAGGCGGTTTCTATGCAGTGCTGTTTGCTTAAGCCAGGGATGAAAATTACCCTGGGTGGGAAGCAGGCTCAGGTGCTTGAAAGCCGGGCTCTTAAAAACGAGCTAGTCTCGGCAGCGGGCCACGGGAAAAGATGTCCCGGCCGCCCTCGCCTCCGCCTGCAGCAAGCCGCCCAGAGCAGAGGATACGACAGCTGAACCGCTGCCGGACCCCGTGAACGGAGCGGAATCCCGGCATCCACCGGGGGGGTCTGCCCGGCGGGCAGCATCCCCCTCCCCAGCGGCACACGGCAGAAACCCCGGGCTGGTCTCCATCCCCATCGCCAGGAGCAGCTCGAGGGAGCAACCCCCCCGACAAAACCTTCTCTCCAAAGGCCAGAGAGCCGCCGCCGGGCAGCGCCGGGCCATCGGAACCAGAGCTTGCTGGGGCACGGACCGAAGCAGAAAGAGAACAAGGCTTGCCTGGGTAGGAAACCACGTATTCTTCCCAAATCTGGGCTCGTTCCAAAGCGAGTCCCTCGCTGCAAGGCAGCTTGCCAGGCCCAGACCCTAGCCTGGGAGGCAGGAGAAGTTCCTCGGGCTGGAGAGACTTCAAACGAAACACTGCGGGCAGTTTTGGGTCTAAAGCTGCCGTGTAAAACTGGGAGTAATCGCTTCAGGCGCGCGGCTGGGGCCGAGCTCTGCCCACCATCGCCTCAACCCAGCCCCGCGGGGAGCATCGCAGGGGAACGGGGGCCATGACCGGCTCTGCCCCCACAGCTAAAAGGGGGGTACCGAAATCCCAGCCACGCGCCAGGTATTTATAACCAGGAGAAGTCCAAGTCCTGCAGGATGAGGGTTTCGATGGACAGGCAAAACAGGGCTTTGCTGCAACCTACAAATAATCGACGGGCAACACACTGGCGCTGTGGGAACGGCGAGGCTGGTGCATCACCAGCAGGAGCAGGGAAGGCTCCGGGCTTTGACGGGACTGGGGGAGGAAGGAAAGGACAGAAAGGAAAAAGAAAGGCGATTATGCATTCAGTTCAGCCCTGAACTGTTCTCCCATTACATTCAGTAGAGCTTTACAGCGCTTAATTTAAAGTGCTGTTCCGTGCAGGAAACTCGTAAAGCAACACGATCCATATTTATTATCTCTTCATGATTCCAAGTGAATTTTTCCCATTTCATAAGCTTAAGGGAAGGGAGAAAAGGTCCGTGCTGCTGCTGCCAGCTCTGCCAGCGGATTGCACGCGGGGTCTGCAAGCAGCCCGCGCTCTCCGCTTTGCTCGGCCACCCGTCCAAGGAAGAGGCTGCGGACGAAGCGCTGCCCTCGCCCACGCCTGCCTCCGAGTCCTGCCCCTCCTCAGCACCCGCTCCTGCCCTCCCCTACAGCAAAACGAAAAACAACGCCTCAGGAAAACCTCTGCGAAAGCATTCCCGAGCCCAGGCGTGCCGTTAGGTAGAGACCGGCAGCCTGATTTTCCCTTTTTTTCGTTTGAATCCATCGTGAGCAGCTCCCCGCGTATCCCTTCCCCCGTGCCTCTCAGCTACTCCTCAGCCGAACTCCGCTCCTGCCTATTCTCCGATGCCTTGTTGTCCGTAAAAGTGAACATGAATTGCTGCCAGCTCAAATTAGCGTCTTCCCACAGGCGGCCAACTGAGAGGTTGAAAGAGGGGAAGGAGTCGGGGTCTTCGAATCTCGGTGGCTTGTTTAACTTGCGTTAAATACCAGGCTATTGCCGAACGCGCGAGAAGGCGTTCGGCAATTCGGTCGCCTTCATCCCCTCTTAGATGGGAACCGGGCTCTTCCCGGAGCAGCTGTGGAGAAAGGCCGCTCGCACAGGGGACTCAAGCAAGGCTCTGAAAGGAAATTAAACTTTCTGCACAAGGTAGGCAAGAAATAGCAGCCACTGCAGCCTAGCCAAAGGCGGTGAGCACGGTGTTTTGGCAGAACTCGGGGCTGTGGTAGGAAGCCTGATGCAGGCAAACCCTGTCCTGGCCTGGAGATGCTGAGGAGGGTTATAAAACTGGAAACCAAATAAACCAACCGACAATAACAAAACGGCCCCAGAAACCCCTTAATGACCAATAACTCGCCCCAGCAGCACTCCCCGGCTCACACGGTACAAGCGTGACAGCTTGGAAGTGCCGTCCTGCGTTAGTTAAGGAAGATGGGAAACCCTATTTCATTTCTCTGGAAGCGAAAATAACTCCTGAAATGGATGAGAAAAACCTTTTATTGGGGGCTTTGATTGATTTTATCAGTTGTGAATCTGATTGCTCAGGCTCAGTAGCTAATTAGGATAAGTTTTGTCCAGTTATTTTCGATTGCCTTCCTGCTCTGCCTGCAAACCCGGTGGAGGGGCATGTGCTTTTTATTGACCAGATAGATGTGGCTGTAATCTCTCTGGAAATGCACATTAAAGGACTTTTAAAATCGGGATTATCTCTGTAAGTAGTCCTTAATGACGCCTTTGCAGCTGTTACAATGCTTATGTAAATATTGTGAGTGAATATTTAAGGCTCTATTAAAGAGAAATTTACTGTGCTGTCCGTAAAGCATTGAATATCTCCATAAATCCTGCCGCGCAGGTTGGCTCTCTGAAACACAACCAGTGCCTCCCCGTTCAGGTCCATTTCAGATGCCCTCACCTCCGCAATCCTGACGCAATAGCAAATAAAACACTGGAGGCATCCTCGGGAGAGATGCAAATGTCTGAAGGAGACTCGCACCCCACCTCTATTGACTTTGGAAGGAAAACGTGGGAATAATGTCCAAGTAGGAGAAGAAAAAAGCTAAACGAGAAGGATGTAAGAAAATGTGAAAGAATTGAATACAAATGAATACTCCAGGCTAGGAATAACACACTTGTGTATATATGCGGGACGCTGGACCCCCCCCCAACCCCGACGTGCGGCACCTCTGGCCCCTCAGCCCCGGGTCCCCCAGGACAGGGCCCCCCAGCCCTGCTCCCCGCTCCCCCGCACCACGCGGAAGGGCAGAAGCCGCCTCCTCTCCGCTGCTTACAAGGAGAGCCGGCCACGGGCGCGAGCGGCGCGCTGGGTTTCTGCTGCTCCGCCGATCACCGGGCGGGCAGGGGGCACCCGCCACGGGGGTGGTCAGCTCCTCTTAAAAACAGCTAACGGCGCGTATCTGACCCCCCCCCCAGCCTCCGACGCGGGTTCTGTTGACGATTCGGTGTTAAATAAAACCCCTTATCTCTGCGAAGCAGCTCTGTTCACGGCGAGGGGCCATCTGTCACCAACCCGGGGTCCTGCGCAGGCGGCGAGGGCCGGGAAAGAGAAGAGACCCCCGGCCGGCGCGAGGGTCTCCGGTGCCGGACCCCGACCCCTGCCGCCGAGAGCTGGGGGGAGGCTGGGCCACCCCTGCCCCGCGTCCACGCTCTCGGGCGGCTGCACTCCCTTCTGGTCCTCCTGCTTTGCAGCGGTCCTTGGATTCCGGCAGCGGAATCCACGCAGCCCAGAGAGCATACGGAGCGTGGGGAGCCGGGGGAGCAGGGGGGAGACCCTACGGGACCCCTCAGACACCCGCACTCTCGGGGCAGAGGCGATGGAAGCGGCAAAGTGTCTTTTAGCAGCAAACCTGGGTAATGAGGTTTTAGACTGGATTAGGAGCCTAGCCACAGAAATTTCAGCTTTTCCAGTAACCCTTCGAAAAGAGCATTACAATAATCTAGACAAGAAGCCGTACGAGATGAGCTCCCCTACATCGGGGGGCCGTTTCCTCGCCCCCCCTCAACCACAAGGTCGGAGTCCCCCTGCACACACCGCCCCCGACGGCAGCGGGGCTCCCTGGCGCCCAGCCGAGAGCCAAACCACGCAGCCACGGGCTGCACGGACCTGGGCCCTTACCGAGAGGGGGGGAAAGCCAAGATCACAACTAGCAGAACATTCTTTTTCAATTATTATTACTATTGAACGTTTGCAAGCAAACATAGCATCAGAATCCTAGGAAAAAGTAATGGAAAAAAATTAGTTTTCCTAAACTAATGAAGTACTTGAGCTCCAGGGCAACAACTGCTAATGGTGCTTCTATTGCAGCTGAAGAGGCAAAAAGTTCTGTTTAATAGTAATTTTAAATATAGATTTGAGGATCTTGCCCATAAATCATGAAGTCAGATAAGGACTGCACATAACAACTTCTCAGATTACATAAATAAAACTGATCTCAAGTACTTGAAGAAGCAACACTTTTATTCCATTTGCAAGGCTGCAAGCTTGAGGAGACTTCACACCTGTATGAACCACCAGCCATTTTACACCTTCATCTGCGGTAACGGTTTCTGCATATTAATAGCACCAAGTCTGATAATCACGCAGGCTTTAAAAAAATGATTTTAAATTGTATGGACGGGAGTTTGTCCAGGGAGGGATCTCCTGCTCCGAGAGAAAGCTCGGGATGGCGAGCGGCTGCGAGGAGCCGGAGGGGAAACCGGGCTGACAGCAGCCCAGCCCAGCTGGAGGAATTGCACCGGGGCTCGAGGAGGAGCCGATGCGCCAGACCTGGCAGCTCCGGGGCCGAACCTTTGGTCGGCAGCTCGGCGGCATTCGCCCCTGGGCTTCCAGCCCCAGCCTCGCTGGGCTGAATCACGGGAGCACCCTCCATCTCCAGCCTTACACGTAGGGGAAGCGCGGGCATCCATCGGTTTCGTTCCCTGCGAGTAGCCCCGAGACACCTCTCACGCTGCCGTGAGCCGCCGCAGCGCCGAGCTATTACTTCGCATGTAAATAATAGCCTGTGCTCTTACACTCCTCTACAGTAGGTATTATTTTAATGTTTCCCTCCTTGAATCCCTCATCCCCCCGAGGACCGAAAGGCTGCAGGCTGGCGCGTTACTGACACAGAAACCCCTCGGCAGAGCAAAACCCGCCGCCGCTGCCGGCACAGCCAGCTCAGCACCTCCAGGGCCGGCTTCCACCGAGATGTGCTTCCCGGGCAGCGAGGGAGCAAACGCCCATTTCTCCCATACACTGATAACGTCCAGGTGAGTATTGATATCCTCCCTGAACCTCCGGTCTGTCAGACTTCAATAAAGGCATGCCACGGAGCAAGGGAAAAAAATCCTCATTTAACAAAACCTGGATTGGCGCTCCGGGGTCTGTAGGTAAGAGCCAGGGGACCCGCACAACGAAGCCTCCGAGCCGACCATCTTCTGGCCTTGGACCGCTCTTAAATCACAGCTGCCGAGGCGACTGCCCCGTCCCCACCTCTGCGGCCCATCGATCACTTTTAAAGTGACCACAAATCACCGCCAGATTGTGCTTCATTTAACATTCCCGCAAGGGGAGGGGATGCCCAAGTTTACGAACCCTCCTTCCTCCGGCGCCGGCTGAGGAAGCCCGAACACGTGCTGGGAGGGAGCGGGTCTGCATCTGCCAGGGAAACCATCTGGGGGGGGCACTGGGAACTGGGGCTCTGCCGCAGGCATGGCTCCTCCAGGGAGCCCAAAGCAGTTTGCTTACGCAGAGCAAATGGAGGGAGAGACTGTGGCCATCTCCAGCGCCCTGCTCTTTTCAGTGGTTTATAAACTTTTTCTCCAGCTGTAAAATTCCTAATTAACTGAGGTAACTAACCAACGTTGCATGAACTCAAACTGAGAATATCACAGTCAAATACATAATTAAAAATTTCTGCTGCGCTGGTTCCTTCCGCCGGTTACGTAAGTTACTGCACACGGAGCGAGCGCCGCAGCCCGAGACCCCACTCTGAGGATTCCCGTTCCCATAAATACCACGGCCGCGAGGACGGAGCCGCGCTCTGCCCTCCCCTCCCGCCCACCGCCGGGACCCTGGCAGGGGGGGACGCGGGTGCCCCCTCGCCCCGGCCGTGCGTGGCAATACTGGTTCTCCGACCAGCTCCCCACCTGCGCTTGTTTCGAAGAGGAGCCGTAGGGACCGACAGGGAGTGGGAGCCGCCGGGCTGCAGCCCAGGAGCGCGGGCTCTGCTGGCAGAGCCCGAGCCGCGATCCGAGCGAAGCACGTGCTAAGCTTTCTCTTCCTCAGAACTAATCCTGGGAAATGTTCTCCTGTCAGTAGCCAGCAGCAGCTGGAGACCGACGGTCTGGAACGCCACAAAGAGAGACCACGGCGGGGAGAAGCTGCCGCTCCTGGGCTCCCCGGGCTGCACGTGCCCTTGCTGCGGGGGGGGGAGCGGGACCCTCGGCCTCTGCAGCCCACCGAGCGCTGGGAAACTTCTGCGGCTCTTCAAACGGTGCCAGAAAACTCGGTATTCCTCCTAAGGACTGACCTGCCTCCACGCTGCATCAAAACCATCAAGCGGGTCTCATAGCAACTGCCAGATTAGCACATCTCCCTAAAGCAGGCTTCTCGCTGCGAGCTGGAGGGCTAGACGGAAAAGCGCGCGACGCCAGACCTTTGAGACCGGGACAAGTCCCCCCCCCGCCCCCCCCAGCCGCCACGTTACCTGCCAGGGACGAGCTGCCACCGGGCTCCCAGGAGACACGAGCAGGGGCTGAGCTATAGGCAGCACCAGCTGCTTCCCTGCCTGTTAAATAACCTCTCCCCCAGCCCAATCAAGCCCGGGAGGCCCCCACCCCACGGGCAGCTGCGGGGAGGCCCCCACCCCATGGGCAGCTGCCCGCCTGTGAAAGGGGCTGACTCAGCACCCAGTCCCTCCAGCCGTGGCTGCCGGCTCTCCCCAGCCCAGGTGCGACCTGCTGCACCGCACCAAGGGCTTCCAGCTGAAGCTCCTCTTTCTGAAACGCAACGTGTGCCGGGTGCTGGTGGTCCCCAGCCCCTGCGAGGCGGCACCCGGACTTGGGCTGCCAAGAGCCCCTGCTTTAGAGAGCCCCGCTTTGGCCGTAGCTGCCTTTGGCTGCTGCAGCCGGTTTTCTTCGCAGGGATTTTCTCGCTCCATGGGCCGAACGGTGTTTCAAGTCCCGGTAGCCATGGCAAAGCCCTTCTTGCCAGCGAGCGTGATGGATAGGCTCTCCGTCCGGCCCCGCCGCCGTTTCCACCCCACTGCACATGGTTGCTCCATCCAGCTCCCACGGCTGCGCCCAGCCTCCGGCGTGTTACGTGCGTTGTTCCCTTTTTTTCTCAGAACCCGTGTGAGCAGGGGAAAGGGTCTGCAGCAGCCTTCTGCGTTAACATCCACGCTCCACGCGCGCCTGCATTTGATGTGAGAGTGCTGACGGCGGGTATAAGCCCCCGTTAGGCTTTAGGATTTACTCCACGTACACTTCACAGCGGGCCGGGGAGTACCGAGACGGAGATCACGTAACCGCGGGGAACCCCCACCCCAAGCAGCGATGGGCTTTCAAATGCTCGCCGAGCCCTCGAGCGCAGGGCACAGAGCGCTCGCCGGCTCCGGGACCCGCTGCCGCTGGAACAGCCCTGGCCTGGAGCGGCTGCAGCGCCCGGGCGAAAGTGGGAGAGGGACGCCGGCCACGCTAACTGCTTCTGGCAGCGAAAGCGCGGGGCGATGAGCGTGTCCGACTCCACTCCAAATCCTCTTTAGATCAAAGGCATTTGGATCTGACTAATTTTGAAGAATCTTCCTGCCTCCCTAGCCCCGCCGCTTGGCTTCCCAGACAGAGCCCTAATCCCCGCTGCGGTGCCGAGCGCGGTGCCCGGCCGCGGGTCCCCACCGGCCCCATCTCCTCTGGCGGAGCCGTGGCAATGGGGGCAGAGTCCGGAGAGCCTCCGGCGGCCAAGGTGGCTCCTGCTGCTTTTTTGGAAAGGGCTGCAGAAATCTGCTCCCTCGGGTCTCACCGCTGCTGCTCTGCCCACGCATCTCCAGCCCCTTCTTTGTCTCCGGGTTTTATCCTGCTATCTATAGCACCGATCGGTCACGCTGGGGAGCGATGGCAGGAACTCAGGACCCCAGGGCGGCCGTGCCTGTCACGCTGCTGCTTCGGGGATTTTGCTCGGCAGGCAGCTGGATACAGAGATGATCTCCCGTGGGAGCATTTTACAGCTCTTCACAACAAATTATTGGAGGGTGGTTTAAACCCTAGTGCTATCGTGCCATTATCTGTGCCTAATTTTCCATTCCAGCCCCTAACACTTCAATTTACCCCTTCACTGATCTCCTGCTTTAATAGCTCTTGCAAACTTCGCCCAAGTTGAGAAGTGCCCATTTGGTACCATTCCTGCTGCATCCTACCGATGCCCTGCCTCCTTTCTTTCTCCTAGTCGTTTCCCTTTTCTCATCTTTTTGTCCTTGAAAACCCAGCCTCTATCTCCTCGCTCCCTTGGGAATTGTGGCGCCGGCCCTGCTGCTGCTGGGGATGCTGCATTCTCCCCGTTCAGCAGCCTCGCAGGGAGCCTCAGCTGGACTCCGTGAAGGACTTTCATGGAGCTTGTGAGCCTTCACTGTTCCTTTTCTTTTCTTTCTGTGCAGCCCTCAAACCTAGCTCTAGCTGACACTCCACTTGTATAGCCCCAGCGTGACTCGAGGGCTGTGCTTGGCCAGAAAACCGTCCCAAATCAATTCAGCGGGTTAGAGCCACGCTCGGATGGTCTCCGGCGAGCACTGCATCTTTTGGGCCTCTTGTCCCGCCACTTTGCTCATTCCACGTGCCGAGCACTTTCGGCTGGCTGCCACCGGAGAGGCTGCGCTGTCCGGTCTCTTCCCAGCCCCCCGGAGAAAGGATGCTCCCAGGCTCCGGCGGCCGCTGCTCAGTGCCACTCAGCTGTCACCGGCCTTTGTCCCTGCCAGCATGCCGTCTCCCCAGACGGGGTCCGCTCCGAAGGGCTCGCTCGCCGCGCTCCCAGTCTCCCTGGCACAAGCGGCCCTGGCGCCGAGCAGGGATGCGGGCTCAGGAGAGGGTTTTGGGGGCTCTCGGCTGCTTCTCCCCCCATATCCCGCCGAGTTGCCCCCAGGGCGGCGGAGAGCCGGGGGGGTGTAAGTAGCTCCGTACAGGCGGTCGCTGCTCTGCCCTACCCTCTGCCCGAGAACAGGCAGCCTCAGCGGCTTTGGGAGTCAATTACTTGAAGCCAGACAGCGCTAAAACCTGCCAGCCCGGAGGGAAAAGGTTTTATTTGCATTTTAAATATTAGCCCTGGCTCCTGTTTTTCAGCCACACGCTCCACCTGACTCGCATGAGACGTCGGTGGGATTAGGGTGGCGTGTCCGAGCACGCACAAACCAGCTCCTGCCCCTGCGATGTGCAGCTGCAGAAAAGCCCCAGCGTCCCCATTTCTCTGCCCCGGAGGGCCCCGTTTGGAGGGCCCCTGGCCTTCCCGAACCCTGGGAGAATAGCAGTGCAAATATACCAGCCCGAAGCATTAGCGGTGGCGATGGACGTTGCCGGCCACGGGCTGACTCCCAGCTGAGTGGCTCTCTGGGCTGATTGAAAAGCAAATTGGTGAATGCGGGCCCTTTCTTTCCCAGGGACTGTGCTCATGGCTAATTGCTTTGATGTACAGGTTTATGGACTGTTACATGGATATTGCTCTTCTCCTGGCTTCACAAAACCGTTTTATAAATGGTGCTGGCTGTGATCCACTGCTCTGTGTATAGCTGTCGGTCTGGATGTCGGCGCGGAGTCTGAGGCAAGAAGGAAAACACGAATGAGAACTAGATAGGGAAAAATAAATGTCAAGCTGTGCTTTTTATAGACCGAGGGCAAAGTGCCGGCCAGCCTTTTAAAGACGGAGAAGTAGAGAAAGATGTGCTGGTAATTGGAAACATGCGCCCAGGGGAGGAGGACAGTCTGGCTCCTGCACCGGGGCAGTCAGGACACCTGGCCAGCCGGCCCTGGACCGGGATGCTGCGCTCCGACTCCTCGCGTGGGGCTCCGCTCCACGGGACCCACGGGGGCTGCGTCCCTCGCGGCACAGCCCGGGGACGGGCCCGTCCGGACCTGCTCCAGTTGTGGAGCTGGCGGGGTCGGAGAGAGGAGACTGGGAGGAAAGCACTGAGCTGTCACGGAGTGGATCCCACTTGTCAGGCAAAAATGGGATGAGGGTTGGCCTCCCTGTTACCATCACGGACACAGCGGCCCTCTGGGCTAGCGGAAAACTTGGAAATACTCAGTGGCAACCAGAGGCCGAATTAGCGTTGCTTAACGATGGCTTTTTCCGGGAAACTAAAGCCCCAAGGCCACGCTTGGGCCACAGGCGTTGGCGTCGCCCACTGGAAACGTCAGGCGATGCTCTCCAGCCAGTGAAACCGGGTGAGAATTTCTAAACACGCTATTGATGCCCGGAGCGAGTATCAGGCAAAGACATCAACTGTTCCCCGATCTAAGCCAAGCGAAATCAATTGCTGCAGGGGGAAGCGCGGTCAGCCATGTCTAAGCCCTTTGACAGGTCAATAAATACCGCTCCCGAGAGGACACGGCTCGCCCACGGAGGCGGACGTGCTTCCCCCAGCATCGCCGCTTGAGCGACAGCCTGCTGGGGCGGGCGCCGGGCACCGGGAACCCGGCTTCGCACGGGGCTCCGCACGGGGCTTGGCGGTGGGACGGTGCCCCGCCGCAGCCCTGAGGTCCCACCGGGGCTTTCGCTAACTCGTCTCCCACGCTGGTCCTCTGCTGCGGCCGAGGCGAGGAGCGGGCTCCCGGGCGTCCTCTGCTCCAGTCACATCACTTATTCGCATTTGAAAATCTGCAAGGGAAAGATAATAACAACCCCGAAGAAACTCCGTCCCTGTTTTGGCCTGACAAGGAGCTAAGATAAATGTGAGGTTTCAGTTAATATCATGCTCGGAGGATGAACAGGAACAGCGAGGATTTCATTCTGGTAAGTTTATTAAAAACATATAGACATGTCAGTCCTGGCAGAGCTGAGCAGGTCCTGGAGTCTCGGGGCTCAGGTCGTATCAGCGGCAATAAAACCCGAGATTAGATCTAACGCCAGCCTGGCATTTCAATCCCGTGAATCGCAACTCGAGCTTCCCGAGTCTTCAGGAGAAGACGCTCCCCATCCCAGGGGGACAGACGGAGAAGACCCACGGGTTTGCCCCGACCATGGGCTGACCCCGACCGCGGACCGACCCCACCGCGGACCGACCCCACCGCGGGCTGCGCCAGCGCTTTCCGCGCAGGTGCCCTCCACCGCTGCATCCTCGGGGCTCTTGCTTCCCAACGCCCTCCGGCCGTAATTCATCTCTCTGCTGAGAGGCTGCGCTGCTCCCAACTGCTTATTAGCACAAATTGCCTGGCAGTAATAAAATGCTCTCTCGGCGCTCGTCATTTACCGGGCACGCACGTCCGTGGCCAAATGCCGAGACGCTAAGCCCCGCTGCCGGGGGCTCGGCGCGAGGCCGGGTGGATGCGACCCGCGGCCTGCCTCAGCGCCCGACAGCAGGAACAAACCCTCCGTTTTGCGACGGAACTTTCCGACGACTCGCGTAACTCCGATTTGAAGAAAAGGTTGCGTTCGGCCCGAAGTCCAGGCACGTTTGGGCCACGCCGGCAGCCGGACGCGCGCGCCGGGGTCTGGTTCCCGTCCGGGAAGGGGGGAGGCTGCCGTAGGGACGAGCTGCCGGCCGAGCTCAGCTGGCAGCGTCCCCTCCATCCCGCGCGGAGCCACCCTGCCTCCTGCCACGGGCACCCACGCATGGCCCCATCCCCGTCCCCCAGCCCCACGGGGAACCGACGGCACTTGGAAGGGGTGCGGAGCGTGGAGATCTTGGCGGCGAGACCCATCAGCTCGGATGATGTACTTAAACTTTTAATAAGAAATAGCACTCAATATAGCACATTTCCAGCATTTATTGAACTGAAGTGCCTTCTACTGCTTCAGTGCTGAGCCCTGAAGCCTGTCCTGGATGATTTAAGAACGATCCATCTGGAAAATGATGCAGACAATTTGTTACATCCAGCCAGAGAGCCATAGAAACCACAATAACAAGCTTAAATGATTTCAGCATCGCTAAATCACCCAGCCCCAGCCAACCTTCCTCAAAGCCACCGCCGAGGTGGGGTCACCGCACCACGCACGGCTCCTCTTCCGGAAGCCCGTGCTCCTCCTGCAGCCCAGCCTGGCGCCGGGAGCCCGGCTCCTAGCGCACGTCTCGCAGGACACGGGGACACCGGCACGACCGGTTCCCCACGGCGAGGGGACCCCTTTCCGCCTCCCCCCTTCTCATCTCTCCCCGCCCCCCCCCCCTTATTTGCGAATAAGAAAACAGCTTAAAAAACCTTCCTTGGTGGGCTCCTCCTCCTGCAGGCAGCATTGTTGCATGTTGATAGTTACTACCTAGCCCTGGAAAAATCAGGGCTTCGTTTTTCAAAATAGCGTGTTGATTGATGCTTAAAATATCTGCAGCAATTACTTCGCCCCGGTATAATTATAATAATTAAACTTGGATAATGCTTAGTCCTACTTTTTAACAGAACTGTGCGCTGCGGCATCAGCGCGCTCGTGTTTTTGTTCCCAGCCTCCCTTTTCCAGTCTCACCCCGCTGCCGGGCGCAGGCAGCCCTGAAGGGACGCAGAGACGGCAGCCTCCAGCGCCGAAAAGGGGACGGTGAGCCAGCCCCGGCCCCACCAGCCCCGGGGGCCGCTCGGGGCGCCGCTCACCCCGCGGCACGGTGCCCGGTGGCTGCGCCCCGCTCCTCGCTGCGCGGCGGGGCGAGGGGATGCTCCCGGCTCCGTGCCGGGAGCCATCGGTGCTGGAGAGGGCAGGGATGGCCGGCTCCGCCGTTTTGGCTGGTACTCCCCTTCGGCTGCAACGCAGCAAGCTGAGCTCGCCGGGCTGGCCGGGAGCTCCTGCGGCAACGGGCTTTCACGGAGCACCAAAGTCACCCAAGGAGCAGAGCGGCGACGAGCCGCCGCCTGGGCTCCTGCGGCCGAACCGGCTGCCCGCCGCCGCTGCAATCCGCGCGAGCGAAGGGCACAAATCCGGGCAACGCCGTGCAGCACCCACCCGCCCGAGCCGCTCGGCTCCTCCTCGCCCCCCACGTCCCCTCTCCCACGCTGCACGGCTCGGCGCCATATTTCTCCGCCGCGCTCCCAGCAGCGACACTTGCAACGACTCAAGCCGGCGAGTACGTTTCCGGCTGTGACAAATAGCAGGGGAAGGAATGAGATCCCGACACTGTAATTCATGCCCTGAAATCCCACTTGTATCTGGAAACAAACAGAGCTCTCCGGCTGATATACGCAGCTGCGGGGCCGTTCGCATCCTGTTAGCTTGTACACATTGTCACGGTGATTTAAGCTGGCAATTTGGCCCTAAAATGAAGAGCGTCTCACTTTCTCCCTCCCTATTTTCCTACATGTTTTCCCACAGGAGAGAGGTTTTGGGGAGGATTTGGCCAGGCTGGGGAGGGGCAGCGCCTCTGGTCCCCGTTTCGGCGTGCCGTCAGGTGGCTGGCCTGGCACGGAGAGCTGCAAAGGGTCCCGGCGCTGCGGCAAGGGGCGGCTGTGCCGAGCTCCGTCTTCCCAGGCCACCCCTCTTCAAAGCCAACACAGACACTGAAAAAGGCTTTTTGCCCCTTTCCAGGCGTTTCGAAGAATCGCAGCCACGCCGTCCCGCGGTGTCCTGGGGGAAGGGGAGGAGGCCGGCGGGCGCGCAGGGGGGCTCTGGAAGCTGTCCCCGCTGCCCAGCAAGCTCTGCGAGAGCCCCCTCTGCACGGCACCGCGGTCCCCACGGCCGTCTGTCTGTCCGGCGAGCAGAGCACGGCTCTGCAGCAGCAGGGCCAGCCCCGCCTGGGAGCACGACAGCCCGCGGGTGAGCCATCGTCACCCATTTCGACCCAAATTTGCAAGCAAGAAATCCCGTTTTAATACGCATCTGCTCAGGGCAACATTTCTCTTTACGTAAAACATGCACGGAGGTTAAGCAATTCTGTAACGTCTGCTTACCTTATGGCACCTGCTTACCTTCAAACATCATCAGTGACGTTTAGTTAGCCCCCCAACCGTCCCCCCAAACTAAAGGGCTTCCCACTGCCAAGCACTCGGTCCCAAGGCGCG
>JAVJGG010000001.1:781723-797469 GCA_035590195.1 Aviceda cuculoides
TCGGATGCGGAGAGACGGGCAGCCACCCGGGACCCGCTCTGCCCCGCGCGCCCGCGGATGCTACGGGACGACGCTGCCCTCGGGACACCCCGGTTCGCGAAAATCAAGGGCTGGAGTACCGAACCCTACCGATCCGCCCGCCGTATCCCGAGGAGCCGCGACATGGTAGCTCGGACCTGTGGCCCCAAACCACTTCGGTTTGGCGCAGCAAAGAGCCCACCGGCGCCGGCCGCGGCGGGCGGCCCTCGCCCAAGCGGTCGCGCCAGCTCCCCGGCTCGGCAGGGGCAGAAAGTCCTGCGGCGCCCGCGAGGGACTTTGACGGAGGAAAGGTCCCGCGCAGCCCCGGCGGGTCTGGGCTTGCCGCAGAGCCCGAGGAAGAACCAGCCTCTCCTCTGCCGGGGGGGAGCAGAGCAGCCGCCGTCCCGGCACAGGAGCAGCCGGCTTCGCCGGCTCCCTGCAGAGGCTGGCGGTGAGAAGGGCTCGCCCCAAGCCGTTCTCTCGCTAAGACAGAGCCACAACCCACACGCGGACGCACCGCCACGCGTCTGGGGGATTTGGCGGCCTTTCGGCAGCCGTGACGCGTTTCTTAGTGACTACCGAGGGGCCAAGAAATCCATAAAATGAACCGAAAAGCAACAAGAAGCAGCTAGCTGGAAGTTTACGGCAAAGCAAGGAGCAAACCTGGGGTTTTTTTTTCAAGCTGCCAGATCCACAATGAAACGAAACACCGTAAAAAGCTCTGGTTTTCCAAGGAAAGGGCACAACGGCGACACGTGTTCCTAGGCGGTGGCGGACGCCCGCCGCCGCACCCAGGCTGCGCTTCGGGCTGCATCCTGCGCCCGCTCCCCCGGATTTACCATCCATCCATCGAGTCCCACCACCCGCGTGCCCACGGCTCCCCAGCACGGCACCGCAGCGAGGTGACCACCCCGGGCACAACGGGGACGTTCGCGAGGGACGTTCGCCGCCTCGCTGCTCGCAAGCCGTGGCTCAACCCACTGCAATGCGAACGATGCCGTCCAGCACACAGGGCTGTGTCTCACGGTGGAATTTCATGTTTTCCTGCTACCTGCACAATGCTATCAGGCATTTGCTAACGGGCTCAGCTTCTGAGTGAGAACGGAAAAATCCCTAATTCTCCAAACGTGCGCAAGTCCCTTCTGTCCTCGCACAGGAGCAAGACCCTGCGGCTCGGGCGAGCGGCTCCAGCCGATTCGAAGTAGCTGGTGGCACGAGCATTGGCAAAACCGCCCTCGTTATTGCTGAATAAGCTTTGGGCTGGCTCAAGCCAATGAACCCTGGCACAACTCCCGCCAGCTGGGGACAAGGCTTTGCGTCCGGCAAAGGGCAGCGATGGAAGGAGCCCGTCTAGAGCCATCGCCTGTGGCTGCAGCAGCCAAAAGACCGTGGGGCCAGAAAATGTGGCCAAAACACATCACAGGTCACGAAGGAACGTGCCTGCAAACACCTCGCTTGCCTGCTTTTTCCCCGGTGTGAAGGATCCGCTCGACCGGTCTATTCCATGAAAATGTGACTTTCTGGTTTCACTTCTTTCTTTTTCTTTTGGTTTTCATCAATAGTAGGGAATGAAATCACCACGGTTCATTTCTCCTGACTACGAAAGACATTGGGATGCTAGGATCCTGCCTTGTCAGTCACCGCATCTGCAGCTCCGGCCCTTCCCTTCTTCCTCCCCTCCTTTCCTTCCTCCTGGCAGTTGTGCCCTGTTGGTGTGCTTGGCATGCATAGGGATGGGAGGGTTTCTCTGATAAAGTGCAAGTGCTGTTGGTCCTTATAAATAAGGGAAGATTGTGCATCTACTTTTGTTCCCTGGTTCACCGCTCATCTCTTGGTGACCAGGACGTGTCCTTCTGCAGACTATGTGGAAAGCTCATGCAAGTCCTGCCATCAGAAACCTGCTCCCGTCACCTGGGGTCAAAGTTATTTGCCTTTGCTCTCTCTCCCTGACACACACGCAGACACACTTCCCCCTCCTTGCCCCCAGCTCCGCAGGGAATTTCCCGGGAGCCGGGTGCCGGGCTCGGGGCAGGACACCTCTCCATCACCGGCACCGGCGCTGCCCGCGCCGCGCTGCCAAGCCCCCAGCTCCGCCTGACGACTCCCCTTCAGGCAGCAGGTTCCATACACACAGAAATACAGAATGATGCCTCAAATGCTCGGGAGCGAGGGAGTTGAGATATATTTTATGGTGTCAAATTGCTCTCGAGATTACACTGGAATACCCACAAGAACTACTGGGTGCAGCCAGCACATACAAATGAATAGGAAGATCAATGGGTGAAGCACAACAGATGCGGCTCCCGAGCTGGAGTGGATTGATGCCAGCAAAGTCAAACAAAGAAGGAGAATTCAAAAACCGTGCCAGCAAGGCTAACTTGTGGGAGCTGCACCGTTTGCATCAGTAAAACACAAAAGCTCCGGTACACCGAGATGACGGATCACCCTGGACTATTCGCTTGGAACCCGCGCTCCCCACAACGGGTTTTGGCCGACCCCCCCTGCCACGAAGCCTCACTGGGGGTGAGCAGCACCCGGGGTGCTCCCCTGCGCAGCCTCTGAGCGGGGGCACTGGTAACCCAAGCGAGGCAACGCTCTGCGCTTTTCACCGCACCCCGCTGCATGCCCGAGCCCCCCGGCATGTACGTGAGACTGTTGGACCCCGGGCGGCACCGACGTGCCTCCCCGTTTCGGGGCAGACCCCTGGGACACCCCGAGGGCAAACACTCCCCGCATTTCTCAGGGAAGGCTAAAGCTTTGGGGGGGGTCACTCCTCCAGCGAGACACTGTCGTGTCCCCCCCTGCTCCTGGAGACATCCCGGGGAGACATCCCACCCAACGGCCCGGAGAGCCGGACACGAGAGCCGCCCAGCAGAGACCCCCTGCCCTATGCCCAGCCCTACGATGGAAAAGTTTGCTCTCAGGAAACACACAAAAAAACCCCTGCAGATCTCCGCTCCGCTGCCGAAGTCCAAGGGGACCCAGCCCTGATAAATACCCCTCCCACCAAGACCCAGCCCCAGGGACACGCGTGTCTGCTGCCCCCCCATGCCCGCCCAGCTCAGTGCTCACGAGAAACCACCTCCGCAGAAGGAACGGGTCCGGTCAGGGACTAAAACCCGGCCAGGAGCAACGGGAACCCCCTTCTCCTCTCCAGCTGCCGGTCGGCAGCGACCCCGGCGCAAAACTCGCCCGAGGCGATGCTCGAGGCTCATCGGAGTCGCGGGGAATGTTGCCAACGCAACTCTTGGTTGCATTTGGTGCGAGTCCGCAGGTAATGGCCAGGTCCGGCAAGGAAGACTTCCTCCCAGGGCAGCTTCCAAAAATTCAGGAAAAATAATCCAGACTGTGCAACTCCATCAGAAAAGGACAGAAAAGGGTACGGAAACAAGAGACCACACACGTGGCTATGCACAAGACCAGAAGTTTCTGAGTTTGCCTTTTTTTTTTAAACTGCACGTTCGTTATAATAAAGAAATGGTGCTGAATAATTAGCGGACGAGTAGAAACGTGTACCTGGACAATTCTAAAAAATCGCTAGTGTTTACGAAGGGCAGTTTACAAAAAGAACTGGAGGACTTTGGTCTGAACTCTGCTGTCGTTCCCACCCACGTAACGTCGAAGCAACCCAAAACCGAGACCCGTCTCGCTGTCTGACGTGAAGCGGACCCGCACACGAACCGTACAGCGCAGCGACCCGGGAGCCCTCCGCCAGCTCTGCCTTGGCACGGTCTACGTGGGCAAGCCCAGGCTGGGAGCAGGGCACGCGTTGGAGAGCAGAAGCAAAATTGTGGCGAGACACCGGGCAGGCTGGGAGACCCCAGCCCGCTGCCGCCATCCCCCCCCTCCCGCCTGGCTCTCCCACCCGCGCCGGTTTGGAGGGGCACGGCGTGGCCTGCCGCACCGACGGCAGCACCCGACTCTGTGGAAAGACTTGGACGGGGGGGCTCGCGGGTAGGCTGGGATGCTCGTCAGCACCCACCGAAAACACCCACCCCAGCAGCAGCTGGACGGACGACAGGACGTGTTCCCAGAGCAACACACCGAACTGTGCTTCCCTGGCAAACCGCTGGGCGAAATTCCCTTTTTAACGCTATTAAATGATCCCCAAGAGCGTGGACAGCGGGCTGCGTCTTCTCCGGCCGCGGCGGACCCAGCCAAGACCAGGAGAGCAAAGGAAGAGGCTCCCGGGAGCTCGCTGGCCTGGGGCTGGGTCAGGAGGCAACGGGCTCGCTCCTCTCGTTTCTCACAAAGGGCTGAGCAAGCTTTGGCGTCGTGGCCAACGTAGAAGCCGTTATCCAAAAAAACCCCCACATCCCGCTCCTGCAACTTGTCTCCTGTGCCAAGAGAGGCCCCTCCCTTGAAAGCCCACACCTAAAACCCATCCCCGGCCAGCCCCGAGGTGTCACCCTGAATACAGCTCCGCGAACCAAAGGGCAGACGCAAGCTTTCGGGCTTCTTCCCATCTACCTTGATGATGTACCGGGCTCCAGAAGTCTGGAAATACCCTTCGCCACCGCCTTGAGCTGCTTCAAGCTGCTGGGAGCCGGGGGAGCTGCTCGCTGCGAGCCTCCTGCTCGCTTCCGCTCGCCCTGGGAACGCAACGGTTCCCAGGAGCACCGTCTCGGACACGGGGTCCGTGGGGAGCGGGAGCACGGTCCGCCCCGATCCCGCGTCGGGGAAAGGGGGCTTGCAACGGCCGAGCGGCCCCCGGCCGGGGGCAGGCGGGAGGGGAGCTCCTCCGCTGCCCGCTCCTCCCGCCGCGGCGTCACGCGTCCTCTGGCCTCCTACAGCAGGAACGCACTTTGTGAATTTGGCCCGGAGGCATCCTTTCAGCTAGAACCCCAGCCCGCTTCCATTCTCCTTTCCTTCCAGACCGGCCTCCAGAACGCTCCGCCATCCCTTCCGGAGCCGGAGGAACCACGGGGCAGCGCAGCTGCGCTCCGGATGTTTTTTGGGAAGCCTCTCCCCAGCTCCCTGCCGGCAGCGCAGCCCTGGCCGTCCCCCGCCGCTCGCCGCTGCGGTCACGTCGCCACCACTGGAAAAGCATTTCCAAAAAGAACCAAAACTATATATATCTCCCTCTATATATGTATACATACATATATATGTTTATACATACACACACACACGTATATATATGTATATATGTCTACCTATATATACACATATAGGTTTGAAAGGCAAGCTGCCAAAGTAGAAAACATCGGTTCACCTAGTTTGTATTATGCGTGTTAAAGAAATGAGACTTTTAGCCCATGACGTCTTCTTTAAAAATGAGCATTTAAGATCTCCAAAAATTGCTACAGTACAAAAAGTGTTTGTGTGTGTATATATATATATTTTCTCTCTACATATATCGTATGTATGTATGCGTATGGACCAGAATGAATGACCCCACCAGAAGAGACGCCCCACTCGTCCTCCACAGCGTTTCTAGGCGTTATCGACGGAGCTTCGGCTCCTCGCGAAGTCTTTGCATCGGTACGTGGCACATAATGGTATTATTGGCACAGGTTCAGAGTCACAGTCCGCGTCCAGGCTCCAGTCCTTCCCTCTCAGTCCCTCGCCGGTTCCTCTTCCTCCACAGGATTCTTTGCTCGCACATTTGTCTTTCTCTTCTCCGAAAAAAGCGCTCTTTGAAAAACGCAGTTACCTATAGGCGTGTTCATTTTTATAAAAATATATTTGGCCCATAGAACGCTGCTCTTTGAGTCTCCTACTGGTAAACGGAAATGGTAGGTACAGGTAACCCATTATTTTTTTATATTTTTTACAGGTTCACCAATGGAATCCTGTTAAGGACAAAAAGAAAAACAAAGGTTAAATCGCGACAAGGCAACGCACCACGACGCGCGTCGCTTCTCCGATGCCCCCCAGGAGCCCGGAGGCTTCCCCCTCCTCCCAGCAGCGGCACGGCAGGGCTCAGGGCAGCAAAAGCCGATGGCAGCGGGCGAGCATCCCGGGGGAGCGGGGTATGGAGCAAGCGGGATGTCAGTCACCTCCCCCTGCCGAGAAGCCGGTCTGCATTTGGGACTGGGACCACTACTTCTGCCTCCCTGGAGAAGGCCCAGCCTTGCCCAGCTCGCTCTCTGCCGCGTTTCGCGGGGGGGCCTTCCGAACGGGGATGCGTGCGCTGGGACAGGGACGCCTTTGGCGAGCAGTGGGAGTGACTACGAGCCTTCGGCGTGCCCTACCGCGCACTTCTATCTCCTCGGGGCCTTTTCCAAAGCGTGAGTTATTTCTGAGCATCCTTGCATCCTGGAGCTTGTCATGCTCGGGCTAGGAGCAGCGAGTGCTCTGGCAGATGAGAGGATGATGATGAGTACTAACAAGATTTTCTAAAGTTAAATGCCCTAAAGAAATCAATAGAGAATTGGTTAAGCATCAAACCCAGAGATCCTACTGAAGTTCCTCTTAAGCTATTTACTTGCCGTCTTCCGAAAGATCTCTCCCTACGTCATCTTTCAACCTCTGTGTGAAGACAATTACTCCCCATCATTAGTGAGCGGCCCCTTGCTTTACCCGTACGCGACTGGCTTTATGTATAGCGATACGTGCTGTGCCCGAGACAGAGCTACCCACGTGCGGGCTTTATACGCAGCAGATATATAGTCAGCATATGCAGAAGTGCTGCCTGTAGCGCGCTCGTGACATATATGCCCTCATCTACGCTACGGCCTCTGACTAGCTGGTCATTAGCATTTAGAAATGCAATACGCTTTCTGTTGGAGGGTTCTTCCTTCAACGTTATTTTGAAGCAAGATGCCCAATATATACCATCTCCAAGAACAACGCTGAAGTCTTAATTAGCAAGACAGATTTTACAGAGTCCTTAATCTCCTGCACGGGGGCTGTGTTGGGACTGCTGTTATTCCTCCGAAGGCAAGCCGGGCTTTTTTATGATGACTCATTATCTGTTAATGTTAATACAAACCATTTGCTGTTGTTAGGCAGAACGGGGCCATCACAGCAGCTGCTCGCCGTGTTCAAAGCACGGAATTACCATACAATACCATCAATTTTAACTGCCTTGTGCAAAAGCTAGGGTCAGATCAATGTTAACGTACCACTACGATTTTGAGGTCTCAAATCACCACTTCCCTAACAGCGATGCTGAACATTTGCATAGTTCTGGATGAATACTGTTTAATGCATGCATTGCAGGATGTAAAATTCATATTGTATTCCAAATAGCCTCTTTGTGCAAAGTAGGTCAGCGCTTGATCAACCTTACCGATTCTTGTATAATCTCATTCCATGGGGTTTTTCAGTCAAATAGAGTGGGATTAAGGACAAGAATAATGCGAAATCTCAAACTTCATTTCAGAAAGCCCCAAAGCCGGTATAAAAATCAAACCAAAACAGCCACAGTTTGCTGCGGTGCCCGGCCAAAGCCACTGGAGTCTCCAGCAAATTTCACCTTTCGGTTTGCAAAACCAGCGGCCGTTCCTGCCTCCGCCTTGGCGCTGCGTCTCCTCTGTCGCCTGCCGTGACCGGGGCACGGATAGTTTTGCCTCTTACACCCCCCCTGCAGATAGTTCCTCGGTGAGTCGCTCGGCACAAATGCTTTAATCGGCCGCTTTACGCTCCACCTAAGCCAGCCCTGGGCCGCCGCGCTGCCGCGGAGGGGCCGGGCCCTCCGTTCGCAGGAATAGCCGACGGGCTGCCTGTCACCGAGGTGCGACAGCCACCTCCAAGCCAGCGCTCCCACGGGACCTGGCCGCCGGCAGAGGCAATCCGCTGGAAAGCTCCAACAGCTGCTCACCGCGGGCAACACGGCCCGCTCCGGGGAGAGCGAGCGCCCCGGCAGCGACCCTGCCGGCGGCACGGGAACCTGCCCCGTCACTCCTGTCGGCACAGGGTGACCGTGACCCCGGGAAATAACTTCGACATCTGCTCGCCGTGTAACTGGATGAGTTTCACCGGCTTTCCCGACGCCACCTCGGCGCTGCCTGCAGCTCTGCGGGATGGAGACCGTTCCGCGGCGCCGGCCCTTACATCTGCTCCCTGCAACCGCTCAGCCCAGCCTTTCGCTGCCAGCAGCATCGTCAAGTGCCACGCTGCCGTTTAGGCAGCGCGACGTTCAGTACGCCCACAGTGCTGATGGACCGTAGTATGGAAAGTCCACGTTAAACTCCAACCAGCCTCCCGGTGCTCATCTAGTCGAAATGTCCGCACCCCCTCTCCGCCCCCTGCCATCCCTGTCCCTGGTCACATCGTCCGTCCTCTCCCTCCAGCTCTGACTCTACACGTTCCGTAGTACTGATGTCCTCCTTAGACACCTAGGAGCTATGAAGCGCCATCAATTAAAACTTGTAAAGTGCTTTGAGCCTTTCCAAGGAGAGAGGTTTCTGGCGCGGAGACCGGTGCAGCGTCTGACCCCTCCGGGTGCGCGGCTGTGTGGCTGCAGAGCGGGGAGAGCCCCGGCTGGGGGTTGCCCCTCTCATGCCCCCCCCTCTCTCGCGCTGAGAGAAAGGGGCTGGGAAGAGAAAGCTGCACGTAACCCCCCCGCCAGCAAGGCCCGCCTGCTCTAGAGCATCCCTCCACCTCCGCCGAGATGCAGCGCATCAACAGCGGCTCAAGTCACCTTCAGGCGACGTCGCTGCTACCGTAAAAGCCAGCCAGGGGAACAGCCATCCCTCCAGAAGAGGTGCAGCCCGAAGCAGCTGCGTCTCCTTTTCCGCCGGCCTCTCCTCTAGAAACAAGAGCTGGAAAGGCATCCTCGGTCCCACCGCTCCTCCTGCGCTCCTCAGTCCCACCGCTCCTCCTGCGCTCCGCAGCATCCGTCCGGTGACAGTACAAGGCCACCGCGGCGACGGGGGACAGACCACCAGGGAGCTTATCTCAACGCCACCTGCTCTCCGAAGCTTTTACCTTACACGGGGGCAGGTGAAACTTGAAATACTCGTTTCGTCTGTGGGATATCCCAGCTGGCACGTATGCGTTGATGCAAAACGCTGTTCGCGTGGGGCGGCGAAGCATCTTCCGACTGCGGGCTTCGGGGAGCCGCGCCGACCGCCGTGGGCCGCGGGGCAAGCACCGGGCTGCAGGAACAGCCGCGCAGCACCGCCAGGCAGGGCAAAGCCCACTCGGAAGACGTACAGGCCACGGCCTCGGCAGGTCCTCACTCTAACAACCGTGCCTCGGCAGAAGATGTAGGCAACCGTGCACGGGAGGGAGCACGGCGCGGAAAAAATATTAAGCGACCTTGTTGAACCTCTAAAGGATGTGGGTTGACCCCATTTCGGGATGAGGGCAATTTCTCCGGTTATCCGTGCCACGGTGACATTCTCGACGTTACTCCCCACAGACGGCAGAGTTCTACGGCAGTCAGCTGGTTTTCACCATGACGTACCGCTTAGGCGTGTGTATTCTGGAAATAGCCCGGTGCAAACACACACATGCACGTGTACACGTGCAGAGAACAGTTTTTGGATTAATCTCACTTTGTGAACGTTACTGAAACCAAACACCAGCTTCCAGAACTGTATAAATAATTGAAACACTGTTACAGAGCTTATGCTCAAGGTACGACTCGGATAGATTTTTCCAGAGCGTGTCAATACGCCTTTGATGGATTCCATGAAAACGGGTCAATGAGAATTTCAAGGATTTAATAAGGCATAATGAACCAGCTTTGGACTATTTCAAGAAATGTATGGAGATGACCAGGGCGCGGTCTTTGGCACAGAGTTTCACAGGACCTTGGGCAGGAGCGGTGGGAATTGCACCGGCTTCCCATGGTGGGCAACAGCCCGGAGCTGCTCATTCTCCTTCCCTCTACGCTTCGGGCACGAGAGCTCCAACTATGACTGGCTTTGGTTTTGCATTAGTTTTTTTTTTTTAATAATTTTAAGCCGATGGACAGACACGGCAACCTACAAAGCTCACGGCGGAAAAGGTACAGCGGGTTACTGCCGTTTGCTTTCTGCAGCTAGCGTCCGCACGTGCCGTGGAGGAAGACCCCGCAGAACCTCCCTGTTCATCCTCCCGCTGCCCTCGCTCACTACCGCCAGCTCTCCGGCCAGGTACCTCGGCACTTTGTCCCTCCGAGACAGCGGCCGCAACAAAAAGAGTCAGAGAAATAATGGGAGAACACTGACAGATGGGGAGCGAGAGCCTTTTAAATCCCCTAGCAAAGCCCCTGCAGCCAGGAGAGGCTCTGGCACGACCCTGCGGGCAAAGAGGCCGGTGGGCAGATGGCCGACCCCTCGCTTTCTGCTTTCTGCCCTCGGTCAGGCACACACCTCACCCGGCCTGCCCAGACACAGCCAGCCCCGAGCACAGCCGAGACCATTAACTTTTTATTCCCTTCCATTCTAATCTAATTATATTTCTGTGTTCAATAGCTGAGCATAATGTTAAACAGGCTATTCCGAGCAAGCTGCAGTCAGGGGAGGCTGGAAATTTCATTTACACTGAATATATGATTCATTACAGCGGGGACTTGGGACAGACCAATTAATTCACCTGAGTGCGCGGCTCGAACGGGCACCGCTGCCCCACGGTGAGCTGGCACACGGTGAACCCTAATTGCTTTTCCTGCCACCGCTGTCGGCCGTGCCACCTTCAAAACCAATATAAGGAGGCGAAAACGGCTCAAGCCAACTCAAAAAAAAAAAATCCCCAACCAACGTACTGTTGAAACCAGTACAACATCGTTGCACTCCTTTGGTTGCAGCAGTACCCGAGGCGTGAACCTGGCTGCTGGGGACTGCGCACACGGGCTTGCAGGTTTGGCTTCCCACAGAGCAAGAAGGGGCATGGGAGCAGCAGGAGCAGGAGGAGGAGGAGGAAGAGGAGGAGGAAGAGGAGGAGGAGGAAGAAGAGGAGGACCCCAGCACCCTCGCAGCGGGAGCATGGAAATGTTTATGACAGCAAACATCATCAAATGAGCTTTCGGGTACCGATGGAGAGTGCATGTCGGATGCGCGACTCATGAATGAGACAGACCGTTCCTCATGCAACAAGAGGTTAATTACAGATCAGGCCGTTTCACAGCCCGGCGATTACTATTGCTTGTCGAGGTTTTAGAGGTGGGCTGGAACCTCCAGATCAGGCTGAAGCTCAAGGCTGCCCCAGGGACCCTTCGCTGGCAAGTCCACATCCATCCCCGTCCCTGCCTTTTTAGCTCCGGCCCGTCTGTAATTCACCTCCGTGGAAAAAGCCATTTTGGCACCCAACGGCGGGAGACGTCTCCAGCCATCCCGGCTGGGTGAGCCACCCTGCTCGCGTCCGACGTCCCAAAAGAAGGGCGAGCGGAGGATGGCCCCAGGCAGGGAGGAGAGCGGCTGCTCGCGGGCAGGGGACGATGGGCACGGGGGGGCCACGTGATGGACGCGGGGGGGAGCGCGGTACGTACCAGGAAACAGCCCGATGGCGTCTGCCCTGCCCCCAGAAGTCAAACAGGCTTCGGCCAGTCAGCAGGAGATTTCAAACCATTTCTCAGACACAAAGGCCACAGGAATAAGATGCCGGTCAGAAGAAGAGGGTCTGCAGCGAGCAGAAAAAGGGGCTTGCACGTGCCGGTATGTAACACACAAGGAGCAAGCCGAGATGGCCCGCTGCAAAAATCAGCTTTTTTAGAGGGGGGAAAAAAAATAATCTCTGAAGCAATGCTTTGAACGGGCTTATTGGCCTCGGAAACCAGGGTGGTGCAAAGCAGAGAGAGAAGAAGAGAAGGACGGACTGCAATATCGCACGTTTTGGCCCCTGCGCAGGAGCACCTTTTGGCGCAGCCAATTGCGGCAGGGATAGCTGACCCCAAATGGCAGCGTCTCCTATCTGCCACCTCCCCGTCTGCCGGGCCCCGCACGGGATCCGCCAGGCTGCCTGGAAACGCACCGAGGCCAACAGGGTCCCAGAAAGCATCGCTGGACGGCAGAAAAGCGACGACCCCCTTCCAGCCAGAACAAGGGCACCCCTGCACCGCTTGGCTGGGGTTCGCATCAAAACCAACGCACGCGTACGTTCAACGAAATGGTTTGAAAATCCCTGCCAATTCTCTGCCTTCCAAGATCTGAGGAAACCCTGAAAAACGTGAACTAGCAAAACCCCACGCGCACACAGACGATGACGATTAAGAAGATGTCTGTCAAGCTGTTGGCCTCCAGGCTTCTGTCCTTCATGCAGGTAGACATCAGCTGCGGGTGGCACGCACGCCACGGTCCAGCCAGGCTGCGTGGAGCACCAGTGGCTCGTTTTCTCCCTCAAAACTCTCCTCCTGATTTTCCCTCCAGCTTTGATGCGGGGCAAGCGCTTACGGCGTGGTGAAACTGCACCAGCACCCAGTGAAAGGGCTCTGGGAGCCAGCCCAGGGCGCGGGGAGAGGTCGCTCCTCACCACCTCCCACCCGTGCGGGCAAGGGGCACGCAGAGCGAGGGCTCGCATCTTTTGCGCCGTGCTGCCAGCCGCTACAAAGCCCCCTCGTTAATGCATCATTATTTCACACCAGACAAACGCTTCATTTGGCTCTCGCCGCCCGCTCCTCCATTAATCACCCCGCTCGTTCGCGACCCAGCAGCTCTTTGGATGCCACTTAGGAGACAGCACGAACGCTGGAAGATGGATCCAGCAGCATTTACGTGCTGGCAGCAGCAGCCGAAAACTGAAAAACGTGCGGTGCCGAACGCTGCCGGGGCTTGCTGAGCCACGGGGGGCGGGGGGGGACGGCTGGCCGGTACACGAGGACAGGGGCTGCCGAGCCGCCGCGAGAGGTCCAGCGGCCGTGCCCACGCTGAGCTCCGGGGCCGCGGAGCATCGCGGCTGGGAGAGCCGGAGGGAGGCAGCTCCGCCGCGCGCTCCCAGGGCATCTCCCCGGGGAAAAGAAGGGGGGGGGGGGGGCCGAGGGGGACGGCGCTTCCCGACCCGCCGGGAAACCGCGCCGGCCGCCTCACCTGTTTCCGTTGAAGGTCGTTTTGTAATCCCCGGGCGAGCGCAACACCTCCTCCGCGTAGACGGGCACGGGGGTGCGGACGCACTCGTGGGAGCACTGCAGCGTCTCGTTGTAGGCGGTGAAGATGTCGAGGGCGCTGGGCACGCGGGCGGGGGCGAAGTCGGTCAGGTTCTGGCAGCTCTCCTCCTGCTGGTCCAGCTTGCGCTGGTGGCTGTTGCGCCGCGGGCGCCCGCTCTGCGCGCAGCTGGGGCGGCGGGGGAGAGAAGAAGGGACACGAGGCGCCGCGCGTCGCTGACGCTCGGCGGGCCAACGGGCGTTACCGGCCGGCCGTTATACATCGCTCGATATTAGATTAGAATTCAGGCACGTTGGAAAGATGGGCCACAATCAAGCAGTCATTTGGCTCGCTTTTTTTTTTGAAGATCAAATTTAAATTTTAGATATAAGCTTTTCACTATCAGAGGAATGACCTGACAAGTCATACGTTTACGCCTGCAGGAAATGAAGGCCTTTTTTTAAGTGAAAAGACAGGGGAGAACAATGCAAGTGAAACCTTTTCCGTTTGGGACGCACCAAAAGGATTTAACTTATTGGGATAAATAAGCTCAGAAACCAGCCTGACGTGGCAGACACGCTGCCCCTCGGCTGAGGCACGGCTGGCAGGGCAACCCTGCTCCCTGGTGACTCCACCGGCTCCGGAGGCTCCAATGGGATCTCACGGCCGTGCAACGCTTGTGGTCCGGTACAAAGGAAACGAGGGAGAACACCAGCTAGCAGGAACCTGCCCTCGATCAGGCCGCTCCTATTTAAGGGTCTGTACGCTGATTTAAGTGAGATGTCACTTTTTTCCTGAACAGGACTGACAGCGCCTATCGTAACACCGGAGTTTCGGAAGACCGCAACTCCGAGGGCCGCGGGAGCTGGGGATGCTGGCGGGAGACCTGCGGGGCCGGGAGCACGGGGCTCCCCCGGGAGCGGCGCCGGCCGCGCCGGCAGCGTCTGCCAGCAGCGGGGCGCAGCCTGCTCTGCACCGGCTGACGCGACCGAAAGAGACAGGCGCTAACATAACCGTCAGCTCCGCCACGGCACGCTTGCGGAAGGAGTAAGGACAAGGACACCAGCGTGGCACGCGGCCGGTCGCTCACCCGTCCTGCCCGAGGGGGACAAGAGCCAGCCAAGGGACGGGGGTAGGGACCGCGTCCCGTTTTGGGGCCGGGGACTAAGCGCGCGATCCGGGTCAGCTCTGCCGCGGAGCTCGCAGCCAGCGCAGCGCCGGAGGTAGCCTAAAAACCACGTCAAAACCCAAAGGAGTTTGGCAAATGTTGGAGCTGAGCAAACTCGCCGGGGTGCTGCTTTCCCGCCTGGGGCACGTGTGACTGCTGAGCGCGCTCGCCTGCAGGTATCCTCTGGGGATTTCTCAATTTCACTTACTGTAAACTATTTCTATGCTACACTGATCACTGTATTTTATTTTTTTTTTTTTCCCCTTTTCAGCTTCAGCATTAGGTTACTCGAGCTGTTCTGGCAAGCTGCAGTCGGCCGGATCAATGATATGGACTGCTCATGACCACTATTAAGAGAAAAATCCCAGAAGCGTCTTATAAAGTATTTTCCATGCCCTTTCATTGAAACACCGCTACGACTAGGGAAGTTTAATAAAGTTCCTCCTGTCCGAGAGACAAACCGGAGCATCACTGGCTGCACTCCCGGTGCCTCCCCGCCGGCCCGCTCCCAGCAAAGCAAACTCGTCTGCGGGGCGAGCGACTCGGCGCTTTCGGCCAGCCGCAACGCTTCGCTACAACTCCGCCGAGATGAAGATGCCTCCGGAGCCCTGCAGATAGGTCTTCCTCTAATCCCGGGGAGCGAGCAAGCTTCTTCATCAACCGGCCTTTCTAATTGCCTCCTGCGTGCAGGAATCGATTTGCTGCAGCGCCGCGGGAGAGCTTGGGTGGGCAGAGCGGGCGGGAGGAGGCTGCCAGGGGAGAGAACCGCCGCCGAGCGCGGCAGCACCGCACGGCAGCTCTCCCACCGGCCCGGAGCTGCGGCCGAATCCTACACCAGCAACGCTGACCTCAAAGTAGGCCAGTTTCCCTGGGAAAATAGGTAAAGCCACGAGCGCCTGAAGCGAAAAGCTAACCTATTTTGCCATACGCCCAGCTGTGCTGAGAGAATAAATGGGAGCAAATTAAGCTGGAGGAGCGCACGAGCGCTCCGGGGGATGGGGCGCGCTTCAAACCGGCGGCATCCGAAGGGGCTCCGAAGGTGCCCTTCAGTCCCTGGACTCGGAGGGAAGGCCAGAAAACGCAATTGTTGCTTGCTGAGCCGGGCCGGTGATTTAAGGAGCAGCAGCAAAGCTGCTCAAGCGAGGCGGCAGAGGAGATGGCACCCAGCGCGGGGCAGGCGCCGGCACCCTTGCGGGGACACCCGCTGCGGCCGAACGCGCGACTCGGACCTCGCCAAGGAGGCGTCACGTTGCAGCGACTCGCTCGTGTCCCGCGTGGGACTCGGCCCCCCGCCCCTGGCCACGTGCTGGTCCCCAAAGCCACCCACCAGGCGGCGGGGGAGCCGCGGGGGGCACGGTGAACCCAGCTGCTTCGACCTCCTCTGGAGGTTGCGGTATAAAACAAGCCGCTCTCTCCCG
Organism: Aviceda cuculoides; assembly: GCA_035590195.1. NCBI lineage: Eukaryota > Metazoa > Chordata > Aves > Accipitriformes > Accipitridae > Aviceda > Aviceda cuculoides. The sequence goes on from JAVJGG010000001.1 coordinate 797,281, forward strand.
CGATGCCTTTCGGAAGCCACCCTGGCAGACGCCACGGGCTTCGGCGCTTGCGGCTGGAAAGGCACCCCCCGTCCCCACCCCGTCCCCGCGCCACCCCCCCAAGCCAAACAGACCCAGGAGAGCACCTTACCAATTTTTTAAGACGAGAGTTGTTATCAGAGCAGCTATGACCATGATGAGGGACACGGT
>JAVJGG010000001.1:827547-838907 GCA_035590195.1 Aviceda cuculoides
CCTCGCTCGGCCGCCGCTTCCCCTGCCGCCCCCGCCGGAGCGCTCCTTCTCCCCGAGCCCGGCGGATTACGCCGCGCCTGCGGCTGCCGGGGGAGCCGAGCCGCTCCGCTCCGCTCCGTTCCGCGTCGTTAGGCGGGAGCGCCGCGGGTCACGGGTCCGGGACCCGGGGTCACCGGTTCGAGACCCGGGGAGCACCGCTCCGGGACCCGGGGGTCACCGTGTGGCTTCCCCGTCGCGCCCCCGTCCCCGGGCTGCTGGTGGTTCCCCCAAGAGCCCCTGGGAAGGGGACGCCTTTTTAGGAAGGCCCAGGCCGCAGACCCTGCGGGGCGAAGGGCTCCCTGGCGCCCCGGTGGCCCAGGGTGGGCGCGGGCTGGCCGGCCGAGCGGTGCCCACCAGCCTCCTGCCCCCCGGGACAGAAAACAGCAGAGTGGCCGCTCCCGTGAAATTTCGAGCAAGGCGAGCACAAATCTTCCACCAGCGAGCGGTGGCTCCCAAACGGCCGCTGCTGCCTCCTCCGCCTCCTCCTCCTCAGGCTCCCGACTGAGAGAGGTTTGCAGCAGCTGCTGCCAAATTCCCCTCAGCTGAAAGTTCGTGCTTTTTTTGCTCTGCGCTCGTTTAAAGACGGCGGAGAACAAAGAGGGCGAGAGAACGTGAGGGGAAAGGCTTTGGTTATTCTAAGAGGTGTTGCACCGGAGCCTGATCGGTTTTCCTCTCGTCAGGGGCACTGCCAGTAAGAAGCCACATTATTCCCGTCGCTAGTGTATTGAAAGGAAAGTGCCTCTCTTGAAAAGACGAGCCGCTTTGGGCGGTTTCTGTTCGGTCGCTGCAATAAAAGAAATTTTTGTATGGATTTGGGGACAGACTCTCCAAAGCTGCTCCTGGCTACGAGTGAGGAGCGGGACTGCAGTTTTCAGAGTCAGAACCTGGGCAGTCCCCTCGTGGGAACAAACCTCCGATGCGCCTCGGCTCCACGCGGGGCCGGCGAGGAAGGGGCATTTCACCAACCACGGCTCGCTTTGTTCTGAGCAATCACACCAGAAAGCAAGACTGAAGCAGAAACGGGTCTCTCTCCACTGCCTTTCTGAGTCACTAGGTTTCTCTTCTGCCTCCATACAAACTTATTCTAGGAAGAGAAGGAGCCTCCTTTAAGCAAGGCAGCCCGATGAAAGGTCAGCTTTGTCCCTCTGATGCCTGGCGAGTCCCGGCTCCGTATGTGCGCTCCCGGCGGATCGGCTCCAGCTGCCACTAGAAGTGCTGTAGTTCAGCATCCAAATCCCCATGCTGTTTGGAGTCGGATTCCTGCTCGGAAGGAACCTACTTTGGGAAGGATGAAATCTCGGGGGCTGGCCTGAAGAACAGCTTGTCCTGTGAGATTTCAGCTGCTGGGGAGGCAGACCTCTCCTATCCAAGCCGAACCAGAAGCAGGGCTACAAAAGCGTCCTAAATAATGGCCAGGCTGGTCCTCGTTTTTCCCTAAGCATGCTGCCAACCTCCTGGGGCCGTTTGGGCACGGTTCCCGCAGAGCCACCGACAAAAGCCCGACCTGCAGGCCGGGCAGCGTGCGTTCGGTGATGCTGCAAGGCCGACGGCAGTCCCCTCTCCGGCTCCCCGTAACGAGGCCAGTCACAAACTGGACCTCAGCTCTGCCCAGTCAGAGTTCTCATCCCTCCGCAGCCTGGCGGGAGGGACCCAGGAGACGTGGGGACGTTTATTACGTGCAAACCCACGATTTCACGCGCGGTGTTTGCAGCTGCAAATTACAACAGCTTCAGCTAAAACAGGTGTTGAAGCACAAGACTCAGCCGGACGCAGTCTTTCTGGAGGCTGCACGTGTAGCGACGTGAAGGAGAGAGCTCGGCTTTACTGCAAGCCCCAAGACTTTATCATCCATTAAACCTGGCTAACTAACAGGAAAGATCTTTAGAGAGAAGAAGGAAAGAGCGTGCAATCGTCAGTCACGTAAGAGGCTGTTCTGGAGCCGTAGCGATACTGGAACGCAGTTAAGTAGAAAACAATCAATTAAGGCTTAAATAAACCCAAACGAGCAAACACTAATGAGAGCTATCTTGTATCTGAAACAAATCCTCTTAACTCATCCCCACTTAAAAAAATACCATTTCCCCATTTGTGCTAAACGTGTGGAGCTGGTGTGGAGATCGCATGCTGGGGGACCAGGACCACGTCCGGGGAGCTCCGGGGCCCGGCAGCACGGGTCGAGCTTGAGAAAGGGGGCTGCAAGCCACCAGGAAACTGTGCCTGCATTTATTTGGCTATAACCAGCTGTTACACCTCTGTAGACATTAGCATGGCAAGTGAACCCCGGTACTGCCAGGCCCCGTGCCCTTGCTGTCAGCTATTCCTTGGCCCCGAGCCTCTGCTAAAGCTTCTGGCCTCTGCCCCGCATTGAAATATCACCAGCCAGAAGCGCCAGCCTACTGTCAAACCAGAAAAAAAAGAGGAATCGGAGGAGAGTTGAGGCTTTCAACAGTACCAAAGCAAGCATGCACTCAAAACTTTATATATAGGCCATTATTTGGGTTCAGGGCAGGTTTGAGATGCTTGGGGCGTAAACCTTGCGGGGAGGGAGATACTTGGCTGGAGTTTGGGTGTCCGAGCCGCGTCCTCGCTGCCCTCCGGAGAGCCCTGCCAGCCGCCCGCCCGCCGCTGGGCCTCCTTAAAATAGCCAGCACAGCATTTTTAGCGGTGTTTTAAAAGGCAGATTGATGCCACTCGGCAATCTTGGCCCCCTTTGTCTGGCTCGTTTACTCAGCGGCGCTGGCAGGGCTGCCTAGCACAGAGCGGGTGGCAGGCGATGGAGCAGCCCGCTGCGGGAGCAGGAACTGTGAATTATCCCACCATTGAAGTAGGAGGGAAGGAAGTCATTAGCGAACTCATTTGTCGAACTTGTTCTTCTCAGAGTCATCTCTCCAAGAAAGTCAAGTTCCTGACGCTGGTGCAGAGCTGTAAGCAGTGACTGGAGCGGGCTGCCGCGCTGCAGGTCACAGATGCTCACGCAGACCCCTATTCTGGAAGAGGGGGTTTCCCTGGTGACCCCAACTCCACTTCCCAAGTATCCCATGACAGCACCTGTGTTACCACCCACCCACCCACCGCGAGCGTTAATAGGTGTGGGCACCCCAAGGATGCTGCTAACCGCGGCGGGTGAACGTTGCCAGCTGCACTGCACTTCACCCGTCGTGTTCTTGCGGCAAAATCTGTTAATTTGTCTCTGAGTGGAGAGAAAGATGCTGCCCTGGCTACACTTGCCAAGGAGGAGCGAAAATTGTCTCTTCAATAGAAATAGGTTGTCATTACCCATTTTCCTTTCATATGGAAAGAGCAGAAGTGTTACTTAGCGCTTGTGCGGAAGAGAGGACTATAATGCAATTTCTACCTCCTTGTAACATCGTACTTTGGTTTTTCAGACTCGTGCTGACAGGGAACAGGATTCTGGAAAGCACCTAGCGGATTTTATACTCTGAGCAGCTCTTAGGGGCCTCTGAGACTTGTATTCGCTTAAGAAAGCATCCCCCGAGGTCTCAGACTCCTCCTTTGATGGTCCTGATGGGACCATATAGCAAGGCACGGCTCCAGCTCACCAGATCCCTAGAAGGAAAGAGTCACAAGCCGGGGGAGCTGGAAGGGAGGGCTGAGAAGATGTGAAAAAGCTGGAAAGTATTTCAGAGGGCACATCTGCCTTCTGCCCATTCTCCAAGCCCGAGAGAGTCACCGCAAGCCCCCGCAGCCTCACGGAGCCTCCCTGCAGCGGGGGCTGCCTGCCCAGGGGACGTTACCCAGCTTTCCAGCCACAGCTCCCTTTTCCAGGGAAGCACGCTCTTTATCCGCTGCTGTCCCCAAAGCCCTTCCCTGGGGAGAGGAGGCAGAGCAGCCCGCCTTCGCTGACTACTGCCGGCCCTGCCGCAGCGCCCGCCTCGCACCCCCGGCTCCGCGCCCCCCCAGCTGCGTTTGCCCGGTGCTGAGAACCAGCAAAGAAGTCTGGGGAGTTGCTGCCCAGAAGCTAACATCTTGTGTAGCGTTTGTCTGGCTAGGCTGCTCTCGTTTTGAATCTAAACATTGCTAATCAGCGTCTTCAAGCTCCAACATACGTCCTATAAATATCTCTTGTGGAAGCAAAATCTGTCTCATATGTGTGTGCAAGACAAAAGGAAAAATTAGAAAGCGTGAAGCCCTGACTTAGCAGCCCAGCAGCTAAAGCCGCAGAGATAAATGAAAGAAGGAAAAAACGCCTACCTTCTCCATACCCTTCACACAGCCTCAGAGCATGCCAAAGCCCCAGTAGCCTCGGTCCCGGCAGACACCGGGTTTGCCCAGGCGCGGGTGCTGGTTGTCACTGCCTGCGGGTCCCTCAAAAGCCACCCACGAGGCCGCTGCCGGCTGTTTGGCTGAGGAGCGGCCAGGGGACAGAGCTGGGCAGCGCTTCCTTCCTGGAGCTAAGCGGGAAGCTTGGTGCTTCCTCGCCTTCCCAGTATTTAGCGACAGCCCCGAGGTGCTCTTACAAGACCTATTTTGAGTGCTCGCCTAAGAAATTTATGGGCCCCTGGTTGAGCTTAGGGTAGGGTGGGATGTCCTGATTCTCAGCTGGCCTCTAAATGGGATAGGGCAGGGACAAGCTCCCCGGGCAAGATACCTCCAGGCACCAGGACCCTGACTGCAGCAGCACTACCGCGTAGACGGAGCTCCTCTGGCTCTGCCTCTGTGCCAGCACGGCTGATGATAGGAATGAGCTCAGATCAATCATCTTCCTCTAACTGGTTTCCTGGCTTGCATCCCCCAGCCTCCCGGCCGGGCTGCAGAGCCCTGGCTCTGAAGCAGGACCCCGAGGGCAGATGAGTACTCGAGCAGCTTAATCGCCTTCAGCGCGGGCCTCAAGAATCCACCCGCTCACCCCACCCTTAGGTGCTCGGGTGCCTTCCGTTTTGATGGAGACACAGCCAGCTCTTGGCTGGCTTCACCTCCGGCACGCCGAGCCCGAGCCCCCTCTGCCACGCGGCCGCCGGCACCTCTGTTACGGAGCCGGTGGGGCAGGTGGGGGCTGGAGAGCCCGGGGGGGTGGGTCAGGCAGGCAAGGGGCTGCAGAGCCCAGGGGGGTGAAAAGCAAACGCCTAAGAAACAACGCTCGCGGGAGGCTGGAAACTCGGCTTGGAAGAGCTCGAGAGGTAACCTGCCTTTGGTGACCGCTGAGGAATCCTTGGCACCGTCGGAAAGGTGCCTCTGGCTTCAGCATCGCCGTGGTTTCCCCAGGTTTTCCATCCAGCCGCTGCAAGGTGAAGCAAGGTGGCTCTCCTTCGCAGGGCGGCTGGGAGACGTTAACAACCCGGAGACGTGAAACTAAAGCAGAGGTCTCCGCTGCCTGGCCATGGAGAGGTGCCGCTACAGGGCGCAGTGCTTCGTGCTGTTCCTCACGGGGAAAGAAAAGCTAATCCGGTCCTGGTTCGCTAAGTAGGATAAGGTGAGCAAATCCGAGGAGAGAAACGCAGCGAGACTGGTGTTCTTTCTGAACCTCCGCAGGAGCGGGGGTTCGAGCAGGAGCCTGAGGGCTCTGGGTAAATGAGGTGAAATCAGGGCAAAGCAAAGATGATTTTGATTTCACTAACTTGCAGTCCCCAGTCACCGCACGGCAACTACACTGCGCGGAGCAGCCGCTGATGGAGAACTACGGCCCCCAGCAGAAAGGGACGGTGTTAGCAAACCCAGTGCTTGGCAAAGCTCGAAAGAGCCGGCTACTGGTGTCATTTCCCTGTGCAGGCTTTTCCAATGCTCTCAAGCATGTCTGCAGCAGGCTGCTTCCTAGGACACCAAGTCACGCTGAATTGCGTGTTTTTCACCTTGATGGTGGTGCACAGTATGCGTAGGTCCGGCCCTACAGTTCCTTGGGTAAAGAGGTTTTCTTAAGAGCGGAGGGCTGATGCTAAGGCTGGCTTATTTCCAGCTCTGCTGTCGGTGTCCTCCTCTCTCGCGTGTCCCCGATGAACTTTTCCGTCTTTCCATTGCTGGGAGGTGGTACGGAGGATAACGAAATTATAGCACTTGGCTTCATAAACGGTAGGTGCTTCTTAAACCTACAAGCACCTTGCGCAGGGCTGTTATAGATTCTTTTTGCTTTGGCTACCTTTGTCTCATAAATCTCAGTGCTGTTGACAATTGGGCACGGTTTAATTTTGCAAATCTGAGGAATGATCAGGCCAATTTAGTTCACATTTAAAGCGTTTGTGTTCACACGCTGGAAAGCCTTTTTTCTTCCTTGCTCCTTGCCTAAGGCCCTTATTATCTGCTGGTGCTATTTATCAAGGCACAGTAGGTATGTTACAGTAACGTCTCTTTCGTAAAGTGATACGAAATAATCATTCCTGTACCTCATCTGCTCAGCAAGAACAGTGAGCCCGACCCTCATGCGTGTCAGTATTCCTGAGCCGCAGCCTTTTTATATTACCGCGGAAGAAGTGATTTAACTCAATCAGCTTTTCTCATAAATGGCAATAGTTTTAGAAAGTGAAAGGAGGCGGGTGTAAATTAACGCAACGTTCCCCTCCAGTTCTGTCGCTTCAAGCCCTGCCCCGGCTGCGGGGGACGCCGAGGGAGCCCCCTCCCCGGCAGCCGCGGGAGTTATCCCCCTGCCAGGGCCGAGCTTGCACAGGGGCCGCGTCCCCGGTACTGGGAAGCCTCTCACCAAGCGGGAGATGCTGGGAGGCGCTCGTTTCGGGGCAGATTACTTCCATTTTGGCTCCCGAAGCGCGTGAGAGGAAGGAGCAGTCTTTAATAACGGCTCACGCCGGGGGAAAAAACCACTCCTCCTCCTTCACACGCGCACGACGGCTCCTTGCCCCCTCTTCTCGACACAGGTCTGTCCGTGTTTAGGGAAGGAACGCGCGGATCTGGTACGCCACTGAACTGACACCAGCGCACAGATTCGTGCCGCCCGCCGTGGCCCGCAGGACGCTGCCGGCTCGCAGCGGCCGCCGAAGCTGTCGGAGCAGGGCACTTCTTCCTCTGGCACGTAATTAAGTGCTCGGTGAGGTGCCTCGCGGCGGCCCCAAAAGCACTGCAGAAAGTACGGTCAGGGTGTGCATTTCTCCACCCGGGTGACGAAGGAAGATCGTGCGGACCCAGGAGCTGGAGAGGAGCGAGCCCTGTAGGACCAACAAACGCCAACCTGCGTGCCCCGGGCTTCCGAGCCCTGTAGGACCAACAAACGCCAACCTGCGTGCCCCGGGCTTCCGAGCCGGGCTGGCTCCTCGGTGCGGGACCCGCAGGAAGCCCTGGCAGAGTCCGGGGCTCCTCCGCACCGCTCCCGCCCTCGGAGCGATGGCCTCTGCAGAGCAAAGGGGATGATTTACCAGGCTGCCTTTCCCCAAGCGCAGGGAATGTGGGTTTTGTTTGGCTTTCTCCTCCCCCAGGGACTGAGGTTTAATATTACCTTCCCATTAATTTATATGAGAACATTTCCAAATAGTAAACTGCCAATAAATTAGTAATGTTGATCTATAAAAGGGAAAAAACGGTGTGTCGCAAGTTTATAGCCCTGTGGAAAAGCCATTAAACAGAGGCCTCCTTAGCACAGAGCGCGCTGGGGACACCAGGAGAGCTGAACTCCGGGCTGGAGACCAGCCTGAATGCGGAATATGTGCAGGGGACTGGGCTCACCCCCGGCTGCAAGGGCATTCGCCATCCTTCAGCTCTGCCCGGGATAAAACCTGATGCAGGACGGTTTGACGCGTCACAGGCCAACGTTGCCTTTACCGCTTAGAAAACTCGCACAGAAATAGGTTCGCAGGCAGGTGCTGGGTGACGTGAGGCTGCGGGACTCCCGTCCTCCGATTAAACTCAGAAACCCGGCAGCTCCTTCCCTGCAACCAGGAGGGCTGCAGGAATGAGCTTCTGCATGTGTACAAGCTTTCCCTGTAACAGCCACTTGAAACGTAAGTGGAGTTGATTGATAATTTTCCCACTGAAGAAACCTGAAATGAAATAAATAGGATTTGACACCTGAGGCAGCGCCGCTCCCCTGCTGTTCTCCATCGCTGCGTGGCACGGGTGGGCCTGCTGCCACTCAGGGGCTCTGCGCTCCACCAGTAATACGTGGGATGGAAACCTCATTCCTTCCCCGTTCTCCTCTGTGTTCGACACGTGGCTCAGGACCCGCTCCTTGCCTGGCACCAGCATCACGGGGCGCTTGGCCCTGCCCACTGCCCGCAGAGGCTTCTTCCAGCGCAGCTGGCTGCAGAGAAGATATGGGGGCAAACTGGTCGTGAAGTCTGTCATTTACGTGTCGAGGGAAAACCTCCGTGTGGGTTTCGCCACCCAGCTGCGTCCCCTCTTACCCAGCAGCCAGACACGGTTTCCCGCAGCTGCCGGGACGAAGGCAGAATTACCCTTTACGCTTCGTCCCTTCTGTCTTTGTGGCTTCTGTCTCGTGGTCTTTATCACCACGAAAGCAGTGGCGGACAGGCAGGTCTCCAGTCTGGGTGCAGGCAGGCTGGGATGCTTGAGCGTGCGGCTCCGCGCCGCGGGATAACCGTGATGCAGCACGTTCCCTTCTCCAGCTCATCCCTTCGCCAGCCGAGAGGCAAACGTGGACGTTAGCCAGCCTGGGGGGACGTGGGAGGAAATTTGGATCTCTGCTGTCAAGACCCCTTGCGGCATAGAAGAAAAGCAAGCGCTTGCTGGTTGGTTTTTAAACACGCTTCCCCCCAGTATCTCTTTGTCAGAGCCAGACAGGGAAAAGAGCACAAAAAGATTCCCAACGACCAAACCAAAGGCGATGAAAAATGAATGAGAAGACAATTCAGCCTGGAGAGTACAAACAAACTATCTGGAGCAAACGGTTTATTTTAAGATGCTAACAAATTTGCTCCAGAGGCCTGCAGAAAAAAGCCAGGTACCACACAGCCAGCCTTTCCCTTATTTATAGAATAATTACGATGATTTATTAGCCGCGATCAGAAATATATTTATGGTGGGGAAGTTTTCAGCCATATTTCAAGTAATTCACCTCCTCACACAACTCCCTGTCGCTGTCATCCCAGCTCCACTTTTTCTTCCCCTTGAAACCTGCTTGCACCACAATTTATGGCTTTGTTTGCAGGGAAAAGCCGGTGTCTTGCTCCAGAGCACAAAAGCAAAACAAGCGCTGGCGGGTAAAACCCTCTCGCCAGCAGCCCCCGAGCAGCTCGCCGTGCCGGCACACCGCCGCTCTCCCTGGCACCGTCCTCCGGCGAAGGGACGTGGTTTTCTCCCCCGGAGCCCAGCCACCGGCTGCTCGGTGCCGAGCGTCGGGCGCCCCGGCAGCGTCCCGTACCACCCCGCGAGGCTCCCCGTCGCCTTTCCCCCCCCTGCCCGCCGGCAGCCGGCGCGGTAGCGCGGGTGGAGAGGTGACAGCCAGCGTCCCCTCCTCCGCAGGTCCCCTCGGAGCCTGGCTCGCTGCCTCCAAAACGGGCAGAAAAAAACATCTTCGTGTTCTCATGCTAGCCTCTTAATATATCCTTGTCCTCTCTCTACTCCTGCTGCTTGATGTATCTCGCTGTTTTCAGCACAGGCAGGAAGTAAACACTCTCCGAAGAATGCCAAACGTAACAAGTTTGGGAGAAACACCTAAATATTTGGCCTCTGCCCCAACCGAAGCGCTAAATATTTTCCTTCCGCCCTGCCTGCTGCTGTTTTCTAGGGCGAGCGAGGTGGGGCTGGGCCGCAGAGCCGGGAGGAGAGAGAGGGGCTGGGGGCTCGGCGTCCCCCCGCGCTCCTCTTGGAAGGGATGCCCGGTTGCCTCTGATGCCGGGCGAGCAGCCGCAGGATTTGCGCGCCAGCCGTGGAGGGGAGCTGGGGCGCCCGTCTCTGCCCCTTTCTGTTACTGCCAGCCCCAGCTGCAGTTTTATCTAAGCGCTTCTCCGCTCTCCCCTTGTCTTCTTTTTTTTATCTCACGGTAAAAGTAAGCTGTTATTGCCAGTTTGTTTCGTGCTGCACTCACTCGTCCCCCCCCCGGTACCCGTGGGGCTGGCAAGCCGGAGACTGTGCCAGCCCTTGAGTATTGAGGGGAAAATAAATGGTCTTAAAAGTTTGGAGGTCCTTAGGAGTGAATGAAGTTTGATGCTGCTGGAAGCATGAGCTGCTGCGGTCGAGGTCCTGCTGCAAACCAATTGATCCTCATCAACTCTTATTTGCTCGCCTGCCCGGTCTTAGGACTGGCTTATTGCACAAACGTCCCCTCCTGCTGCCCGGCTTCTCCGGGCTTTTCCCCTGTTGAAGGTCTGCTGTAAGCCGTCTAGGAAGCCTTAATTCTCTGCTTTTGAAAGGTGATTGCATTTCGCCGGCCGAAACGCTGGATTTTATTACAAAGGGGGGACTGCAAACTTCATAAAAGGGGACTACCCCTCCCCTCCCGCCGCCCCCAGCCTTCCAGTGCCTCCACCAGCTGCTGTTAATGGGCCGCTAAGCCCCGCTCCTGCCCTTTGGAGCCCTGATGTGGGAAACCGCTTCCAAGAGCTTTTACTTTGCACCCCCTTAGAGTAACTGGTAGTTCACCCACCCAGGACCAAAAGCAAAGGCTGGTACGAATAGGATTAATGGCCAGAGACCAGAAACAGCTCCATTACGGTTTGGGAATTCGATGTATCTGGGAGCGGCTGGGATAAAATTTGGGTCTTTTGTTAAAATAACATCTTCAAAGGTAATCAAAAGGGACTTCAGGGCACTGGGGTGATTAGTGGAAGGATTGGGAGCACAGGTAGTGTTTTCCTCCATCCCTTCAGTGGCAGGAAAATGCACTGAAAGGAACAGGAAAACATACCTGGTTAATACGTGTCTCAGGCTGGTGATGTCAGTGGAATTTTGGGTTCTTTGATCACGGGGAGGTTTACACGACACCGGGCTTGCTGGCAACAAATGGTACCCAGCTGTCTCAAAGGGGTAAAAGAATCCTCGCTCGTGAGATGGTGGGGCTCACAGAGAGGGCTTTAAACTAGGTTGGAAGGGGGTAAGGGATAAAACCAGGTGCACCAGAGATGAGCCTGGAGGCAGTGTGCCGATGTTAGGGATGGATTCGATAGGCCAGCTCAAACCCATCTATGCCAGTGCACGCGGCATGGGCAATAAACGGGAGGAGCTGGAAGCCATCGTGCAGCAGGATAGATACGACTAAGTCGCCATCACGGAAATGTGGTGGGACGATTCCCGTGACTGGAGCGCTGCAATGGATGGCTATAAGCTCTTCAGAAGGGATAGGCGAGGTAGAAGAGGTGGTGGGGTGGCTCTCTACGTTAGGGAGTGTTGGAACTGTACAGAGCTCCACGACTGTGATGACAAGATGGAGTGCTTATGGGTGAGGATGAGAGGGAAGGCCGATTTTC